>JAVGWX010000001.1:16308412-16981232 GCA_036924085.1 Ariolimax columbianus
TTTTCTGCCATTTGGTAGGTTCAGGAATGCTCCTGCCCCTCCGTTCTGTGTAGTGTCTGTTACAGAACCGTCGGTGTATTCATGGGTCCAGTCCATGCTTGGGTAGTTTTTAGATATAAAGCTTAGGGTAGTATCTCTCCTTTCTTTTTCAGTCTGGCAGTTTTTGTTTCCAATACCTGGTATATTTTCTACCACCTCTGGAAATATATCCTGCCTCCAGGTAGGTTTTTGTACAGTAGTGATGGGCTTTGATGTTGTTAGTGCGTTTATGGGATCTTCGTGCATCTTTGCTTTGGCTATTTCTGCAAAGTTTCTCCGCTTTGGTTTTCCAGTTCTCAAATTGTTTAGTCTCTGGTGCATTGGGTGGTCAGTCAGTCTTCGGAGTTTCTCTGACTGCAGCTGGGCTCTGCAGTCTCTTCTATCGGTCATGGGTTGCAGCTTCGTAATATTTTCAAGTTTTACAATTCGCGTTGACTTCATGCCTCCTGTTATAATTCTCATGGCTTGGTTTTGGAGTTTGCTAACTTTATCGAAGTTCTCCTTTGCTGCTGTTGTCCATGCCGAAATGCCATACTCGAGAACTGGTCTCACTCTTCCAGTGTACAGTTTCTTTAGTATACTTTCGTCTGCTTCCCAGCTTGTGCCAGCAAGTTTGCTCATGATTGCCATTCTTTCTCTGGCTCTCATTCGGTTTCTCTCGATCTGACTTTTCCATGTCATGCGCCGATCAAATGTGACTTCCAGATAGTTTTGGTTGTCGTTTGGCTGTAGGTATTTGCCGTTTAGACTTAATTTGGCGTTTTGGGGTTTGATTGATAGCGAGAATATTGTACATGCGGTCTTTTCCTCGTTTATTTTGACCAGCCATGAGTTCGCCCACTCTTCCAGCGATGTTAGGACCTGCTGCATCCGATTTCTTGCTTTGGTGAGATTCTTTTCAGAGGTCCACATAGCCAGATCGTCTGCAAGCATTGAGCTATGAACTCTTCTTGGTATATTCTCTGTAATGTCGTTTATATACACCAGGAAGAGTGTGGGTGACAGTACTCCCCCTTGGGGTACTCCCTGCTCAAGTGTCACCTTTTTGCTCATCTGCCCTTGTACTTGGACTCTGGCCGTTCTGTTTTTGAGGTAGTGGTTGATCCACTTGTACATTTTCCCACAAACTTCACTTCTTCTTAGCTTGACTCTAAGTCCATCTTTCCAGACTTTGTCAAATGCCTTTTTCAGGTCCGCCCAAACCGCTAATGTATGCTTTTGCTCCTGGTAGGCATCTTCTATTTCCTGGGCTATGAGGATGACCTGGTCCTCAGTGGATCTGTGCTGTCTAAAGCCTGATTGCTGTGGAATTAATATCCGTTTTTCTTCCAGATGCCACATCAGTCTGGTGTTTATCATACGTTCCAACAGTTTGCCGACACAGCTCAGTAGGCTGATAGGCCTGTATCCATTTGGATCGGTTTTGTCTTTTCCTTTCTTTGGTACTGGTACAAGTACTGCGTCTTTCCATCAGCATACATTTTTTCACAGATTATTGACCACATGGATATAACCTTGCAGTTTCAAGAATCAGAATCCGACAAGTTGGATTGGGAGCCGTGTCACTAACCACTTCACCACAAAGCCTTCCATTCCCCCACCCCAACTAACGTAATATAAATTCATTGTTGTCTTTTTTTTCGAGCTTATGGGCTTCAATTGTTTCTAAAATATCATAAAAGAGACGCCAGCCGAAAAAGCTTGAGAACCGTAAACACAAGTGTGGTAGCTGAAGTATGTTTACTGTAGCCTTGAATAAACAATACTGGAAGTCTCAATGAAAGCTTTCGGAATGTAAACGTTTTTTATCAGAATTCCGTCAAAACATTCACGTTTATACAATATCTAATATCGTAATTCCTTTCCATTCAAGCGCAATGCGTTCCTACAAACATCTCATTATGTATGAACGCGTGCTTGTTGAAGTTAAGATTAGGCATGATGGGTGAAAACCCCTCGACTACCACAGCAATAGGAAAAACGTCGTACGACAGTATACAGTATATATTATGGGCGATTCATGTTCAACTTCTATTGTTGCAGCTGTATGAATGAATCTGTGAAAGCTTTTCAAATTCAGTTAGGGTTTTTTTTATATTCAAACTGCCAGACAAAGAAGATTGCAATCACTCTAGCAACATTAATATTAACATCCCCGTCTAGCACCATCTGTATTATAGTCTAACTAGACGAGGGATCTCAAACGTAAACCAGTCCGATGGACACATCAGGACACGTTTATTGTGTCGCGGGCCACACTGCAGCAATACCTGTATTCTTCCTTCTGTTTGTTCTCGTCGCCTAGGAGGTCACAGGCACAACACATCTCACTGGTTTATGGATCATATGTTGTTGATGTTCGATAGGACACTTCAATGCTTGACAAATGTTATATATACGTTTCAGAACAGTTTCTTCTTCTTCTTACAGTGATAGCAAGTCCCACTGTTTATCCTATTACAGTGATGACAAACCCTTTATGTGTTTAACCCTCACTCCTATTGCAGTGATGACAAACGCTTTATGCGTTTAACATTACCTCATATTGTAGTAATGACGAATCCTTTATGCGTTTAACTCTACCTCCTATTGTAGTAATGGCGAATCCTTTATGCGTTTAACACTACCTCCTATTGCGGTAATGACAAACACGTTGTTGTCTTTGTTTGAAAACAATTAAATATTCAACATGGACCTTCAACTCTGTGTCAAATTACAAATGTGCCAAATTGTCCATGAAAAAATGTGTTCCATCTGTTTGTTTTTTGTTTTTTGTTTTTTTTGGTTTTTTTGTTAAACTTTTCTTTTCGTCAAACATAAACACACTGACTGAGCAATACTCTTTCAAATAAAATCTATATTGAAAAAGCCGTGATCTTGAAGACGAATATGTTACAGTTAGTCATTTTGAATTACATTGAAAATGGCCGCTATCTTCAGTGATCAGTCACAGTTAATATAGTTCTGCCGTATGAATGAATCTGTGAAAGCTTTTCAAATTCAATCGGTATCGGTTGAAGGAGCGATCTGCTTCCTAAAAGAATATTTTCAGACTTGTTCATTGTCACACAATAACAAAGGGCAACAGAAGCAGACGCTTCACAAGTTCATTACCTAGAACATACAGTTAAACAATGTCGGTTGGTTGAATCGATCAAATAGTAAAGATATGTCGTTGTTTTTGTAGAAACTGTCCAAGAGTAGTGGATGAATGGGGAAGAGACTTTCTGGTTGTTTTGTCGAAACTGTTCAAGAGTAGTAATTAGGTGGAGAAGAGACTTTCTAGCTGTTTAAGTGTTCGTTCGGGTTTTAATATTGTTTATACGATAAGTATTCACTGTGTGTGTGTGTGTATATATATATATATATATATATATATATATATATATATATAGAGAGAGAGAGAGAGAGAAACATAATTGTATCATCCCAATGCCTTAGTTCACACTTTCTGTTTTTATACGTTTAGTTGACTTGTACCTTCATCTCAGAGTATTACATCCAACAGATGTTTTTTGTCTTGTAGACATACCTCTGTTTTATGGTAATAGTTAGTAACATATCCTTTTACAGAACGTAGCTTCTTACAACCGCCACCTATTTGGCTGTACGCCGCGGGTATTTATATTTATAGTATTACTTTCATCTCCGCGACAGCACTTGGTGATGATGACAAGAATGGTGAGAGAAATAAATTCCTGGATGTATTTGGGTCAATGATCATCACTACTATCATGTGCACCACTGCATGGACACATCCAACATTTGTTCTCCTAACATTTCTTCCTGCTAATCGATCACGACCGACTAAGGGTTCTTGGTGCAATATGCAAATAGTAACCACTATTGTTTACGAATTTAAGTAGATTTTTTAAAATGAATGTTTCATTTCGAAAACAAAAAGAAGTGTTTTCTGCATTAAGACAACTAAGTGTGCGGGAAAATACAAAAATAATTTTAAATTTTAAAAACAGGAACAGTATACTTATTAGTTAAAATAAAAGCTTCGCGTGAGACTACTATTACAAATGATAAAAAATATTCACGTTTGCCTGACTTGGTGTATGAATGGGTCCATATCACCTATGTAAATGCTTAATCAAATTTTTTGCAACATATTTCACAATTCTTTGTTTATGTTATGTTATTTTGACTGTGAAGTCATAGCTTGCCAGTAATATTAGTGGATGAGAGTGAGATTGTGTTATTGGATGAGAGTGATATTGTGTTAGTGGATGAGAGTGAGATTGTGTTAGTAGATGAGAGTGAGATTGTGTTAGTGGATGAGAGTGAGATTGTGTTAGTGGATGAGAGTGAGATTGTGTTAGTGGATGAGAGTGAGATTGTGTTAGTGGATGAGAGTGAGATTGTGTTAGTGGATGAGAGTGAGATTGTGTTAGTGGATGAGAGTGAGATCGTGTTAGTGGATGAGAGTGAGATTGTGTTAGTGGATGAGAGTGATATTGTGTTAGTGGAATAGAGTGAGGTCGTGTTAGTGGATGAGAGTGAGATTGTGTTAGTAGATGAGAGTGAGATTGTATTAGTGGATGAGAGTGATATTGTGTTAGTGGATGAGAGTGAGATTGTGTTAGTGGATGAGAGTGATATTGTGTTAGTGGATGAGAGTGAGATTGTGTTAGTGGATGAGAGTGATATTGTGTTAGTGGATGAGAGTGATATTGTGTTAGTGGATGAGAGTGAGATTGTGTTAGTGGATGAGAGTGAGATTGTGTTAGTGGATGAGAGTGAGATTGTGTTAGTGGATGAGAGTGAGATTGTGTTAATGTATGAGAGTGAAGTCGTGTTAGTGAATGAGAGTGATATTGTGTTAGTGAGTGAGAGTGAGATTATGTTAGTGGATGAGAGTGAGATTGTGTTAGTGGATGAGACTGACATTGTTCGGTTGAAGGAGCTGTGGAAATGATTTGATAAACACGCGATATGATAAAGTAAGATTGTATGCACTGTCCAAAGACAGATGCATGCCTGCTATCTCTAATTGTTAGTTGACAGTCTGTTCATCTTTTCATCGCTGCAGATAAGCTTAAGGGCATTAAATATTGTCATAACAAAACATGCAGAAGACGAAGGTCTCGGATAGCAGGTAATCTGCATTTTGGTGGATGTGTGGGGGTGTGGAGGGAGTGTCTATCTCTGTGGGTTTGCTCGTTTGTGGGTGTGTGAGAATGTGTGGGGGTTGTCTGTCTTTGTGAGTGTGGGCTTGTGCGTCGATGGGTGTGTGAGTATATGTAAGTGGTCTGTATGGGAGGGGTTGTACCATGTGTGTGCGGGTGAGTGTACTTGAATGTGTGTAGGAGTGTTTGCAGACATTCGAAGTAGCGCGCTACTCCAAACGAGGTCGTTTTCAAACTCAACTCTTTAGTTTGTGTGTTTTTTTTGGTTTTGTTCCTTTTCTAAATGATAGCTTTGGTTATTTGTAAGTTGTCGTTTTCAACCTGCCGGTTATGGTTGATAGCAAATTGTTCGCTTTGATTGTATGCTTTTCATTGTTTTCCAACTGTAAAGCTATTGCTGGATTGCTAACTGGAGGTTTTGCTTGATTGCTAACTGTAGATTTTGCTTGATTGCTAACTATAGGTTTTGCTTGATTGCTAACTGTAGATTGTGCTTGATTGCTAACTGTAGGTTTTGCTTGATTGCAAACAGGTTTTGATCGTTCGCAAAATGTAGTCTTATTCTGGACTATGCGGTGATTGTTGACAGTTTTTCTCCTGATCAGACCATGTTTGCATATTGCATATAATCTTTACTTATTCACACTTTCTATTAGAATAAAATACGTAAATTGTGCAGAAACTATCCGTGTATGATATAGACCTTTACAGGAATCCGTAATGTGTTCCTTTCCCCTGTGTTAGGAGACTTTCTTCTGTCCGATCTATAGAAACGACTGTACGTTTCCTAATAGTGAATAACCTTTACACATACCCTTCTGTCGACCGATAACTCTTTAATCGTAATCTTCAGTTGATTCACTGACTGTTAATTTAAGATAAGTAAGATATGCGTATGTCTAAACAGCACAACTCTCAACGAGCAAGGGGTTATATTGAAATCTAAGGCCAAGTTCTGAATATGGGATTGGCAAAGAATTACCGAGATTTTTAACCATTCAGTGGCTTTCTGGGTTTGGGAAAATCAATGTCAGCAAATTTGTCTCCAGGGGGGGTTTAAATGATCGGAGTCAGTTATCGATCTAGTCTGTTATCTAGTTGAAGCTATTGACGTCATCTCTTCTCCTCAATCAGTTGTTGTGTGATGTTCTATTCTTTTATTTTTTTTAAATTGTGTTCTTTGATTATTATTTTTTCTTAATAGATGTTGCATAAAACGGTTAGGTGGACTAAAGCAGAAAGAAGTGCCATTTTGTTGACCACACAGACAGGAGTTACCGCTTGCTGTTTTTAGGCCGTGCCATGAGACCAGACACATGGTATAAGCTTACATTAAGAACTTTAAAACCCATCGACTACCCCAGCAATGGGAAACATGTCGTATGACAGTTTGTTTATCGTTTAGTTTTTTTTAAGAAGAACTAGAAAAGTAATCGAATAAAAATGGCAATGAAAAACGACGAGTACTTGTAATGAGGTCACACTAGCTGTTGGTGTTGATTGAGAAGCTCAGTTTGTTTGTTTGGTTTTGTTTGTTTTTGTTGTTGTTTTGTTGTTGTATTTTTATTTTTTTATTTTTTTTTTGGGAGGGGGGGGGGGGGGGGGGGGGGGGTTCTCGCTACAATTTGCAAAGGACCTTATTTTTTTTTTTTTTATATAGTTTTTGTTTTTGATTATGCATTGTCTTGAGTATTCATTTTCTGTAAAATGTTAAATTGCTTTAAATGTTATTCGTGTGTTTATATGATCATTAAACAGCTTCTAAAACTTGTCTCTGCTAAATGCCACTATGTAACCACGCACCACGGTATTCTCTGTTCATATGCTCTGTTGTCAGTCATTATCTCAGTTGTGGCTTGTGGGGAGACTGAAAACATATTGTTTACTCGTCAATCGTTCTTCTTCTTCTTCTTCTGCGTACGCAGTCAGACAGTAACCATTATTTTTTCGAAAAAAGCGGCGGTCATCCTGAGGCTGTCGCCACTGCCATAGAGCTTGTCTTGCAGTTCCACTGGTGATGGCCACATCTGCTCTCTCTGATCCTCGTATGTCGGGCAGTTCTGCAGCAGATGTTCAGCGGTCATTTTACCAGTACCGCACAGGCATTCGTCGGTACACCCTATCTTCAATTTGTTGAATAGGTGGTACCTCAGTCTATTGTGGCCAGTGCGAAGTCTGAAGACAACGACCTGCTCTCTTACTCGTCAATCGTTCAATTTATGTTATTCATTGTCGTGTGCTTATCTGTGTGTGTGTGTATTTATGTGTCAATTTGTCATTTCATTGCATATTTTGTTTACAATAGGGGAGGTAAACATATATATATATATAGCACAAAGAAAATATTAGCTTCCAAAACTTGACAGGCGTTATATTGTTGAGATTGAAGTTTGTACAAGTATATAGATCTTTATAATTTGAGGCAGTCACGCGCCCGTCATAATGTGTACAAACTGGAGGTGTTGATAACATCTACCTATAAGCTCGTACATAAGATCTCGTTGAATCTGTGTCATGAGAAATTCAGCGTCACTTATTCAGTGTTCATAAATTTGTCTGGCTGCTACTTATTCCACTGACAAGTTTATGAATATAGCAAGGATGCATACAAGTACATATAATCGAGTGTATATATGTGCATGCCAATGTAGCATGTATGCATTTATAGAGGTCCGTATACGCGTGTTTAATAGTGTAGATATTTAGGGCTGTAACAGGTAACTACACCTGAACTGTATAACAACCAATAAAGCGAGAATAAAAGGTAAGACACGTAGCAGTTTCACATTCTGACATGCACAAAAAAGCAGTTTCAGAGTGTCACCCATAGCAATATATCAGAGTGGTTTCCAGTTGGGTGCTGTTTGGGACTGCGACTAGAATAAGACTACTGCCACACTAAACCATGCCTTAGGAGCCAATTAAAAGGGCAATGTAACACCTCTATTGTAGAACACCATTCGACTCATGACATTTATATCACTCAGAACAAAAGCACGCTTAGTGGAAAGTAGCCGTGTGGGTCTAATAGGCAACTAACAACAAAACCGCTCACATACACATACATACACACACACCCACGCACATACATACATACATATATATATATATATATATATATATATATATATATATATATATATATATATAGGAAATAACAGATAAAATAACTATTTCCTGAGTATAAAAAATGAGGAAGACGAAGAAGTTGAAGTAGAACAAGAAAGAAACAAGTAGAAGAGGAGGGAGAAGAAGAAGAAGAACAAAAACAAATAGAAGAAGAAGAAGATATAGCGTGATCGCATTTGCAAAATTGTGACAAGGAACAGCGCCGGTGAATAACACATATATAACTAAGGCTGCTAAAGTAAATTTTAAAAAATAAATGGTGTAATAAATGACTCAGCATATGAAGAATGTAACAGATACTGGCGAAAATAAATAAGAAAATAAAACTAATCAATGGGCAACTGATGAATTGAAGGTGCGTAAAATGATACGGACCGTAGAGAAGCGAATGAATCAAAGAAGGAGCTTTGAATGCTGCAGAAGTGTGTGAAAATAGTATGGTTGGCGAACTTCCAAACAAGAAAACTGTGTGCACAAAAGATGTATCTCTTTGTAAATGGGTGAATGTGTTTCAATGTGTACGTGAAAGTGTATGCATGTGTTTCTATGTATTTATATGGGTGTTAATATTACATGTTAAGTATACGTATATGAATGGCTGTAATAAAATGGGCACTTGGCGTATTTATATATGTACGAGGCGTGTTCAAATGAAACCGGACCTACCTGCACCAAGTGAACATACGTACGATGCACACGATGACGTCACTTCTAGTGTAAACAACACATATCAACTGTCAAGTTTGCAAAATTAATTATTATCCGACTCATAGTTTCCTCAGCAGACCGTTGAAAACATGGCGATGGGATACGGAATCCGTCCAGAGTTGATCAGCGAGCGGTGATTCGGTTTCTTACAGCTGAAGGATGTCGACCAGTTGACATTCATCGCAGAATGCAGACAGTATATGGTGATAAAAGTGTGTCAAAGACAACAGTAAAGAACTGGACAATGATGTTTAAAGAAGGACATGAGTTAACGGAAGATCTTCCGAGACCAGGTCAGACAAATACTGTTGCGTCAGATGATGCCATCGCCAAAATTGATGCAACAATTCGGGTGGACCTTCGCCGAAGTTTACGTTCGCTAGCAGAGGAATTCGCTGTGTCGCCAGGGACAGTTTAAATGATGGTTAGCAAGAAACTGAAGCATTGGAAGGAGTTTTCACAATGTGTACCTCGGTTGCGACCAACCACCATAAGGAAGAACGCATAGGATGGAATTTGAACCACGTGCTGCTATACGAAGAGGAGGAGGATTCGTTTCATAGTGGCAGGAGATGAATCGTGGTGCCACTACTTTTAGACGAGCAGCAAAAATGCGATGGAAACATCCCGGATCACCGAAATCAAAAATATTCTAAAAATATTCAAGTCACACATGTCTGCTGGTAAGGTTATGCTGATAGCGTTGTTTTACCATGAGGGACGTTTCTTGGCAGTCTTTAAAGAGCCTAACGTGAACATCACTGTCATTCGCTACAATGACACACTAGACAAGCTGCATACACCAATCAAGAATAAACAACCCGGCAAGCTTTCGCGTTGTGTGATCCTGTTGCACGACAATGTACGTCCACATGTCGAGAACATTGTTCAAAAAGGGTTTGCACAGAAAAGGTGGGAAGTACTGCTACACCCATCCTATATACACGATATGTCTCCTTATGACTTCCATTTGTTCGGACCCTTAAAACCATTTTTTAAGGGACAAAGATTCGACTCCGATGCAGACGTCATGGTCTCGGTGACCAAGTGGTTCATAGAGCAACTAATGTCATTTTTGTCGTACTGCATCCGCCATCTACACAAGCAGTGGGATGCGTTGCTGAATGTCTGGGACGAATTTTCTAACTAACCCTGTGGCATGTTTGCTTCATAACAATTGCTATATTTAATTATGTCACACCAGATGATGTAACTTTTATATGTTTGTAATAAAGCCACTGGGTCCGGTTTCATTTGAACACGCCTCGTATATGGATGTGTGTTGTGTTTGCATATATGTGTATTCATTTGTGTATACGATTATGTATGTACATTTGAACATGCATGTATGTGTATATGTATTAGAGTGTAATTGTATGATTGTTCGTATAACTGTATGGACGGTGTGTATGTATGAGTGTATGTATATATATGTAATCGCACGTAAATATATAAATATATGTGTGTTTTTATGATTATGGGAAATTGTGCTTTCATATGAGTATTTAGGAGTATGGTTGTGCTTGTGAAACTGTATGTGTGTATGTGTCTGTATGTATCTGTGTATGTGTATGCCATTGTTCGCAGATGGCATTATGCAGTGTGTGGAGAGGTTGAGTGTATTGAGAGGTGGAGTGTGTTGAGATGTGGAGTGTGTGGAGAGGTGGAGTGTGTGGAGAACTTGATCCAGAAATGTGTGGGAGATCGGAGTTCAATAAATAAAACATCACACAATCAATATTATTATCGTCTTATATGGGGAGGAAGAATAACGTCTGGTCAGGCACAACATACTGACCAGATATGTTAGTCAGGGTCAGGCAAAATACACTGGCCTAAACCCTCACCTCGGCTACCTCGTAGCCCTCCCTGGAAACTGGCTGCCTTCACAGCTTGCAACCTATAACGAAGTGTGGTATCGACGTGATCTCCGTAGTAGTGAGCGACACGCAGATGAAGCCAAGCATAGCACAACCTCCAGGAGAACCCTGGTCCACCTTCATCAGCTCGATCGAGATGTGAGGAAAGCTACTGTAACCCGTCACCTAACGCCTATTTCGGGGGGCACAAATGAGTAAACCCACATATGCTGGGCGTACTTCTCCTCGTTACTTTAGATCCTCAAGGCATTTACCGCTGCATTCATTTCCACGCGATCTAAGGCCTTTTTGTAGTCTACAAACACAATGCATACATACTTCCTGTGCTCTCTTCATTAATTGGTTGACTGTGTGGAGGTGGTGATTGATTGAGTAGCCCTTCCTGGCCGGCATCTTCTCGCAGTTGGTTCTCGTCTAGTTGCCTGTCTTCTTCTTCTTCTTCTTCGTTCTCAATCTCCCACTACCAAACCATGAAAAGGCTTAAGTAACGGAATGTAGTCTAGAGAACGGAATGCGTTGTGTCGCAGTTTACAGCCCGGCTGCGATATTTGCACCTTTCGGTCCAACCCATCCGACTTCAGCAAGCATTTTTTGAGTACCGGGTTAGCATTCCCTCTTCGATCCCGTCTCCTTAGCCAGTTTGCCCTGCTGCAGCCTGTTATCCAGGATCACCACGTGGAGGTGTAGAATGGTCTTGGCAGCTATGGTTCGCTGGCCCTGACACTAGCAGTCAGCTGACCACTGTAGCTCATGCGCTGCTCAGCATCTTGATCCCGTTGCCTGTCTAATCTGCGGGCAATGATTTTTGTGAACAGAAGATAAATAGTTTATAGCAAGCAGATTGGACGGTAGTTCGCCAGAATTTCACTGTTACCTATTTTGTGGATCCGGATTGTTTTGGAGCACTTCCACTGGTCTGGAATGTGTCTCGGTCGAAGACAGATGTTGACAGGCAAGTGTATTTCCACTAGATTGGAGCATTTCTGCGGTGATTCCGTTCAAGACAAAGCTATCTGTTTGACTTTAGGTGTTTGGTCGCGTGCAGGACATCGTCAATACCTATATAGGCTAATGACTCGGAATCTATATTAAGTGATTTGTTGGTAACTACTGATTTTGATGCGAAGAGGTCGACATGAAGTTTTTCTAAATCTGACAAAAAGACTCCTCACTTCCAAAACAACCACCTTACATAATGTCGCCCTGTCGAACTCCTCTTGCTATCGGATTATACTCGTAAAATGGCTGACGATACAGCATAATTAATCTAGTTCGGGGTTCGTTAATTTCCTCAATCATTTTTGCTTAATTTTCGAAAGTGATCCGATTCCTATTTCTGAAAGCAAATACCACTGCGTGGATTTCAATACTATCGAAGGCTTTTTCAGAATCAATAAATTCAGGACATTTGGGAATGAGCAGTTTGCGTGATTTCTCGATCAGTTGATTGGTCGTTTGGAGCTGGTCAGTGATGAAGAACCCTGTTGCTGAATCCGGCTTGCTCAAGAGGTTGATGTGTGTCGATCTGCCTGTCGATAATTCTAGTAAATATCGATGATTCTAGTAAATATCGTTGATTCTAGTAAATATTGTGCATGTTATCGGTAGGAGACACAACGGCGCTAGTTTCCAAGACGTTCTGTGTCTTCCATTTTGTAGGTTAGACGTCTTTGGAGATTTCCACTGTTCAAGAATTTGTTCTGTTTCGAGGTAGTAATAGCATGAAGAGTAATAGCATGAACAGTTTTGAAGTGCTAGAATTTCACCTTCAACTTTAAGGATTTCTATGGTTATTCCATCTGTTCCTGGTTTGGACTGATTGATGACATGGAGAATCTCGTTATATTCAATCATTTAAACCATTACTATCTCTGTTGTTGCCATCTTTGTATTTTTGGGGGGGAATTTCAGCGTGTGATGAAAAGGTGTCAGTGTAATGCTGTGCGTATTGCTTCGATACTCCATATATTGTTTTTATGGTGTTGTCAGTCCTTTGAAGTGTTTAAAGATGATCTTTTCTGTTGCATAGTTTTACTACACGTTGATAGACTGCTCCTTGACTTCAGCTGCTTTGAATAGTTGTGTTCGGTTATGATCATATTCGACTTTGATAATGGATGATGTGTATGTGTAACGTGTAATGTTATGTGCATGTGTAACATGTAATGTGCAACGTGTAATGTGTAAAGTCATATGAGTAAGTGTACTTGTAACACATAATGTGTATGTGTAAAGTGAATGTCTACGGTAGATAATTCCGTATATTCTGGTCCATTTAGTAGAGGTTGTTGTTGTTGTTGTTGTTTGCGAATGCCCACAATGATTAGGTTGGTTTTTTTGTGCGCCCCGAAACGGATGTTAAGTGGCGGGTTGCAGTAGCTTTTCTCACATCCCGAGCATTCTGATGAAGATGGACCAAGGTCCTCCAGGCGGCTGTGCTACTACGGAGAACACGTCGACCCCACACCTCGTTAGCCAGGATGCCATGAAAACAACCCGTTTCCAGGGAGGGTTACTAGGAAGCCGAGGTGATGGTCTTGGCGAGTATATTTTGCCTGGCCCTAACATGTCTGATCAGTTAATTTTGCCTGGCCCTGACTAACATGTCTTATCAGTATATTATGCCTGACCCTGACTAACATGTCTGGTCAGTACATTTTGCCTGGCCCTGACTAACATGTCTGATCAGTATATTTTGCCTAACCCCGACTAACATGTCTGAGAAGTACATTTTGCCTGGCCCTGACTAACATGTCTGGTCAGTACGTTTTGCCTGGCCCTGACTAACATGTCTGGTCAGTACATTGTGCCTGACCAGACGTTAGTCTTCCTCCCCGTTTAGTAGATGTAAAGGTAGTCTTATAGGAGACACTACTGTGGAGGATGATGTGTTAGAGACATCACATTACGAAGCCACGGCTTGTATATAAGTTGGTGTGGGCAGTTCCTTTCGTCGCTGGCATTTCTTCTATAACAGTTAGGCGGGTATCCATTTACAGCTGGGTTGACAAAAGTCTGCCGGTAACAGGAGTTATGCCGTACCTTTGCCGTGAAAAACGAATGTCCTGCCACTGCTTTAGCCAGACGCTCTAGTCCATATATTGTATTTCCCTAATCACACAGTAAAACTCCAATCACATCAAGGGGTGCAGAAAACAGCTTATGAACAGTCATCTAGTCCTTGGGTCTCGAGCCTGAGATCTCAGGATGACCTTCACGTGCTTTAGGAATGTTTGTTTAAGCTTTATTAAATCGTCATCATTCCTTTTCCCAGTGCCACTTTTCAGCCCCATCTTGCAATCTATCGTAATGTGTCATTGATTAAATGAAGTGGTCTGCACATAGCATTCATCGTTTTGTGCATTGGTCACATTGATAACCAGATTGAGAAGGGACATTAGTACATACGAGGTTATTTAACTAATTCACTGTATGTATGTCAATATAAACAAACAGACACGCACGAACACATTGTTAACATCAGGCATACAAAGATCCCGGATATTAAGAGAACTTATTATGTACGGTACCTCCTCCCTGTAGGGGTACCCATGTTGAAAAGAATAAGATTGTTGTAACCTTCTAAGCATGTCATAAAATGCGACTCATGAGATCTGTGCAAAAGACAGCAACCTCATCATGTCAAGCTAATATACACCGCCACTGCTAATGTTCGGATAAATGCTTCATGTTAAGAGGCCAACTAAAGTGTTAGCCCTGTCCTTCACCTGCAGTGAAAAGGTGGATAAACGAGGAACAGTAATTAATTAATGGTAATTTCATTAATAATATTTTTACAAGAGTAAGAACCAAAAATTTGTATTGTCTTATTTTGTTACGTAGTTCCTGTGCTTGGCAGCATAATTTTACCACCTGCCTACTAATTTATGGATGCAATATACAAACAAGTTTGTTGGTGTGACCTTTAACCAGTTTTGCACCGCTTCCATTATCTCGTTGTAAGCTGCCTTGAGAGAAATTTACTACACGCCTTCCTATAACAGAGATCATCATGGACAATTCTGAGCCCAGCGCCGTGACTCGTGTTAAATATGCTACTAGTTCATCAATAGTGGCTTACCTGGTGCTACAAACTAGCCGGTCGATCTGCTGTTTCGCTGTGTCAGTTGTCCCAATTGCTGGTCTCCCACACCGCGATTTATCAATGAGGATATGTTTTCCGTTTTCAAATCATTCTTCTTTACATACATTTTCCTCTGACTCAAACAACCGTCTCCATACCGAACCTTTATTCTTTTGTAGATTTCATAAGGTTTCACACCATTTGATCACTAAAAAATAAATAACGCGTCATTGTTCTTCCAGGGTCCAAGTCGACAGTCGGACAACCATGTTGCATGCTACATTACGCTTGCGCACACCGCTTAATCGTCACAATCTCTTCATGGAGTAGTGCTGATGAGCCATTTTGGGTCCTGGAATAAGATTTTCGGTTGTACATACGCTTCTATGTACTTTATAATAAAATTGATGTTACTTAATGATTGTTCCTTCTATTAATTCTATTAATTCTTAAGACTTAGGCGTGTTTCGAAAATCCACCAAATGCACATTATAAAAAACAACGTTTTCATTTAGCTTGTATTTGTTACGACTAACGCAGAACTAAGAAAACATCAGGGGTTAGATAAATCTACTGTCTAGGTCATTCGGACGTTGAAGTGATACGAGACAATGACAAATCTGACATTCTTTCTTCGTAAGATCGCAAACAGGGGACATCGACATGGATATGACTTACTGAAATCTATCACGGACCGTCTGCTGGGCAACCTCGCTGCATATGATGAGTCAGCAATGCATAGACTGCATGATGTGGAAATCAAACGTAAGCCTAGTAAGTGGAAGGCGCCTGATATGGTGGAAGATGAGTGTGTACAGCTAGCGTGTTACATGAAACGTCAGTGTATTTATCCTTGGCCATTTGTATAGAGAATTTGAGCACCTTTAGGTCTGTCCAGAGTGTAGTGGTGTTTATTATTTATACAATAACATTTCTGCGCCGAATTTGCGATCTAGCTCGTTTCATTTGTTGGTATAGTCACTATTATCCCATATCTTTCCTTAGAAGATGAGCCGTTAAACGAAATATCGTTGAGCGACGATACCATTTAGCGATACACTACGGCGCTTATAATGGTCGGCATAAGGAAAGTTTAGCAGGTGTGCGGCACGAGTGAGTAAAGTGGTGTATGATAATAGTGGTAATGGTAAATTATCATTTGTAGCACGACTTTGAGGTTATGTGGAGGTGGTTGCTTTTGAATTTAACTAGCTTTTATCTTTTGACATCACCAGGTACATGTGGCAGGAAACATGAATGCCCATTCGGATTCATACTATTCAAAGGTGTTTGCTATTGGTTCATTATGGGTCCCAATAACATCCCTGATTGGTGGAGTGCCAAGAACCACTGCAAGAATCATAGTGGTAATCTGGTCACAGTCAACGAAGGTCGGCGAGAAAAGTTTATTAGAGACCACATGGAGGCCAATTTTCTGAACTCAGGTATACCATTGTTTATACATCTTAATTTCTGTTACCTTTACTTTGGTAAAGAAAAGACTTGACTTATTTATGTTCCATATTCGACGTCCAAACTGTATAATAAGCCTAGAAGTGTGGTAACGAACACGGAAACAACCAATACAGACGGACATTTATTAAAAAGAAAAGCACGAGATACAGAACAAACTCCGAAAGAATCTTAAAAATATAATCTTCTATGTGCTGACTTGAAATCCACATTGGAGAGTGGAAGGTGGGGATACCAAAGACCATTTAGCACGGCACCGTGACCGCTGAGGTCATAGCAATGGGAGACTCGTGGTTGGAGCTCAAGAAGATGGTTTCAAATAATCATCGCTGGATGCTGTCCACTGTAGCTAGATACTGCAGCTGTATTAACAGGAAAATGTTTGCTCGTCTGTAATTCGAATCAGTCAAGCTTGCCCGGGTCTATCTACCTCTGTGTCGTGTAGCATGCCCACCAGTCACACCTTCCCACTTCAATCTTCCCCTGGGTCGTACGACATGCCAACCACCCACATCTTCACGTTTCTATCCTTCCCTGGGTCATGCGACATATCAGTCAGTCATGCTTTCACGCTTCTATCTGCTTCCTCCTACTGTATCAACAGGAAAATATTGTGTCGTACGACATGCGACCCTGTCACGCTATCCTGATTCTATCTCCCTTGCTCTGTATGTTTTCCCTTGTACGTTATTCACTGTATACGTTTCTTCACGCTATATTAGTTTCTTTTCGACATGTTCCTTATCAGTGTCATTTAAGTCTGTTTGTATCAAACATGCGTAAAACATGCCTAATCAAAGTCCATATAATCCTGTTGAATTCTGTCACGGATTCACCAAAAGAGTTTTCACGTTGTTTTATTTGGTTGATTTGACTGAATTATTTCATTAAATATTACACACAACTATATGTACAATCATTTTCTCAATTAATTAAACAAATAATGTGCATGTATGTTTTGTGTCCGCCGTATATCGCTAACAATATCCTACCAATAACGTTATTCATTCACACCCTGACTTCCCCACAACTACATAACTTTGAATGCATCGTTCATGATAGACCCATGTTTCATGTGTGTCATTTAGCCACAGTTTACTGTTGACTCCTTGCAGCTTGGATCTATGGACGTATTATTCTTGTAGTCGGGGTCTCTGTTGTCATTTACTTAACAGGACCAGAATGCTAAGATTGTAGGCTAAATAAAAAGTCGAAAGTAACGTTTGTCTTTAAGAACGGCATTTGCTAAATGGCACTTATAATTAAAGATGCACTTTTCAAACATGTCAACAGATTTCAATACGCCATCACTACACAAGAATCAGATTTGTTTTGTTTTTTTTAAATTCAAGATCCATTTTACGCGCCGCGTGACATATCGGGAATATATTGTTAGATCCATATTTTCTTGACCAAGGCCACCCTAAGAGTGATACGGTCCACATCATACCGGCCGCCTTTATTTCCCAAGATTTCTATGTGAGGCTGAGCCATCCCCGGAACCATTTGAAATCGAAAAAATATTCCGATGATTGAACCTAGATCGCTCGACTTGGCAGCCAGCGCACTAGCCACTTCTCTACCGTGGCTTTTAAATGCGAGATGTAGGTCAACTGGTAAAAACTGTATAGCCTAGACAAAAATAATATTCCATAAAATTGTACAGGATAGAGAAAGAATCACAAAGAGAAAAGAGAAAGAATCACAAAGAGAAAAGAGAAAGAATCACAGAGAAAAGAGAAAGAATCACAAAGAGAAAAGAGAAGCAGACAGTTGAAAGGACGGGGTAATAGGCATATTTTGAAATAATACCCAATATGTGGACCCGAGTTCTACATGTGACAGAGTGGGGCTCAAGGAATAGGGACACTGTAACCTGCATAGCATTTCGTAAGATGCAACTAATGAGAGATGGGTATGGGCTGGCTACCAACCCTGTATATATTTTAAGACACAAAAACTTTAACAGATGTGAACAAAGTAAATTTTTATGACTTGCAACTTATTTGTTGCAGACATATGCTAAAAGGTTTTGATTGATTGATTGATTGATTGATTGATCCAATGTGTAAGGTAGAAAGGTTGTTGTTCGAAGCTACTCGTTCGGGGTAAGTTAACTCTTCACAGCGTTTCTTTGGTACGGTTACAGTGGCTCTTTTTTACCCTACTCACTCCCTCATGCATAATTGAGAAAGTGGAACTGTCTCCTCCTGGCTGTAGTGCAATCTCCGATAAGCTCACACTATGGTGGCTAGCGTGTCGATACCCAATTTGTTGGTCAGACTGACGTGACTCAGCCTGTTTCCAGAAGCTCAAACAAGAATGTGATTGGGGGGTAGGGGGGGGAGGCGGTCTTGATCAGTATTTTCATATGACCCGACCCTGATTACTTATCGTTCCTTAAACAAAAATAAAATGGCGTCGTTATATAATCACTATAATGTCATCTATCCACATGCCTCACGGTTGTCTTTGTGTAGTCAGATCCGCCAGCGTTGCAAGCCATCAGTGAATTATCATGAGATGACCGAGCCATTATTTTTTTGTACTAGACATGTACACTGCACTTTGCACAAGACGTAGCGGCGATCACACTTAGAATGTCTTCGTTTCACATTCTATTTATCTATCTATCCATCTATCCATCTATCTATCTATCTATCTATCTATATATATATATATATATATATATATATATATATATATATATATATATATATATATCTTTCTGTCCATTTATGTAATATATATATATATGTATATATATATATATATATATATATATATGTATATATATATATATATATATATATATATATATATATATATATATATATATATATATATATATATATATATACCCACATGCAGACAGAAATATATATTTTTTTAATTTGTTTTATTTTACGTGTTTGCCTCACTAGTTTCCACTGGCGAAGGCGCGCCTATTCCACCTCGGTCAATTGGGCAATATTAAGACGCATAAACCAGTGCTTGGGTGAATTTGTGCGTCTGTATGTACCTATACTAGGTTTGTGCGCTCTCAGAAGCCATCCCAACCAAAGTGCAATAGAAGGGTCTCACACTCATAGCGCGTGTAAAAGTTGTGCAAGAGTGTGATTGAAGGACAGAGTCAAATGAAACAGAGTAATGTATATTTGTCTGTCTGTATATATATATATATATATATATATATATATGTTTATATGTATATGTTCCTTTGTATGTGTATATGTGTCATTATGATATGCCTCCTTTTATCATGACATTTGGGCCAGGAATGAGTTAAGCACTACTGCTCTTCCCTTCTCGTAACTTGTATATGATCTGTTCTCTTTGAGATGTGACTTTTATTGCAATTTCTTCTGAGATCCACACGGGTTATCTATGGCGTCTATCTTATCTCACTCTGTATTTCTGTTGGTCATCGCAACGTCAGTATGTCTGTATTTCTATTTACCATTTACAAATTAGAATATATTGTCATTAGAATGTTCGACATATGTCAATAGTAAACCATTTCACCTCACCTTACAGGTACTGAGATCAAGATAAACACAGGTCTAATCTTCACTGACACTAACGCATGGTATCCTTTTGTGCAAATCAGCTCTAATGAAAAGCCAAGCAGCCCTGTCGGGGATGGTGTTAGATGGACCAGCACGAGAGAGCTCATCAAATGGAATGAAAATGTCACTGTACCTACATTGAAACTGGCCAAATGGTCGCCAAATATAGAAGGTTTTTACGATGGTCCTAACCATTCATATTTGTCTTGTGTGGTCATTATTTGGAACCCACTCAATTCTTCAGCTCTGACCTGGAGGTTTAACCTTTGCACAGAGAAAAGCCTCAATCTCATATGTGAAGTTAGACTTCGTCCGCACAAATCTTTATTACCGCTGAAACGACGGAACAAACGTTCACCGTCCTCGAGTCACCAGGACATTTTTCTAGGTATCAACAACATAGAAGACGAAGAAGACATTTATGAAAACAAAGAAGAAATTTATGATAATGAAGACGACGATGATGATGATGAATTGTAGCAAAGTAGTGATGTAAGAACACATGCCACTAATGTATCAAGATGGATTTACGTCGTGTTAAGAGTTATTCCAAGAATATTTACGCCGTACTAAGAGTTATTCCAAGAAAATTGATGACAAATTGAACGTCTAGAAACAGCTGATATTTCCGATTTTCACCAACAACTAAGAGCCGTATCAATTAGAGCAATTAATGTGCAATCGGTTACGTCACTCAATAAATAACCACGGTTCATTTGGCTCACAATACGTGTACAAACAGAATTATTTAGTACATAATCTAAAAAAAAAACACAACACTAGATGTTGCCAGTAATAGAAACTGTTCTAGTTTCAGTTGACAGACGGAAAACTTTTTAGCGATGTGCATTTTTCTTTTCTTGTTGGTTTGTTTCGCCTTGGTGCTCGTTCAGTAAGATGAAATAGCTCATGACAAAAGTCTTGCCAATTCCGTGTGATTGCTCAGATATGATGTTTCGGAAGTATGGTCTCTCGTGATAGACTTTCACATCGCACACATGAACAACTTATATTTTGTCTTCAGAAACAAGACAACTGTTACGGTAGTATGCTGACCGCTGATAACAGTGTAGAATGTATGAGTTTTAAGGAGCCTAAGTTATTCGTCTTTCATTGCTCTGTCCAAAACAGAATTCGTGATTTAAATTCATTCTGTCAGATGACGTTGGACTTGAATCAAAATTTCTGACAACGACCCGAAAAACTCAATGTTGCTTATTTCTAATATTTATATTTGGAAATATTGCAGTTAAACTTGAACACCAACGTTGATTGAAAAGCATGAATCGTTAAAATTAAGTTTTAGGAAAGACCAGTGACTGTTGAACACCTACGTTTCCCCCAATTAAAGCATTTATCAAGGTCCGAACACTTTATGCTCTACGTGTACCATAATTAATAACAGTTGTGTTCTGTGATGTGTTCGTTTTGTTGAGTCCCTGATAAACACCATAATTGGTCGAACGTCGTTGCTTGTCTTTTACTGTTCTTTCGTAGGACCGTATTTTAACTTTTTCTATTTGCTAATCATATATATGTATTTCCTTCAAGAAAGACAGCCAATAAGTAAACGCCCATTTCTTTTTGAATTTAGTCTGAATTTAATCGAAGAACGCAATGTGTGAGCCAAGCTGAAAATCTGGTTTGTATTTGTCAGATTATTTTGTTTATTTGTATTTTATATTTTTTTTTTTTTTTTTTGGTGCGACTACATTGACTCTTAACAAATAAAGTGGTTTGGTCATTTAGTCAGAATACAATATGACCAGCTTGCATCAAGAAAATGTCATATGCAGGTCTCCGATCCACGTGCAAGTGGCAGACATTGGGGGATGAATCGAAGGTGTCCTGACATTTTCAAGAAATTACACCTAAGGACAGCACAAGCCTCTCACTTGGCAATAACAAGAAATCTACGCACTGCGGCACAGAGGGCAAAAGCATTAGGACAAAAGAAGAAGAAGAATTGTCAGATTCATGTGCATTCAATGTTTGTTTCTTGATACACAATCATTCTTTTTAAAAACGGCGTCGTTGAATTTACCTGCAACATTTTTCGCCATTTTAAAATCCAGATTTAGTCGTCTTTCAATGCCTTGTCTTTTTTTTTTTTTTAAATAATCTTGTATTATAAATGTTTTGTTCATTAATTTATGTTGTTTATTTATCCGAATTTTGACAAATAAAATGTACATATGTTTTAGTGTTTCGTGATGTGTATTTCCTTCCCACATATTAATACGGATGTTTTTAAAGTATTTTCACTTACATGGTCACTTTATACATTTCATGTCATGTTTTCGATTACTTCTTTTTCAAGTATGTACCGTATGTTTATTTTTAAATTTCCCTCTATCTGTACTGTCTTCTATTACTTATATGAATATATTAGCCTATACTTTCTTTCCACTGTAAAAAATGTCATGAGATTTCATATATTGTGTGTACTCCGTGTAATTTGGCAAGTGTGTGTTTTTCGTGTTATTTGACCAATCCGTCTGATTCTCGTGTAATGGAGCCAGTTTTTGTTTGATTCGCATGCAATATTGTCAGTTTTAGTCTGATTCTCGTTCAATATGGCTAATTCTTGTGTAATAAATCTAGTCCTTGCTTAAATTCTCGTGTGATATTGCCAGTTTGTGTTTCGTTTTTGTTTATTTTGGCGTCTTTTTCTGAATGTTGTATAATGTGGTCTGTATTTGTCTGATTGTTGTGTAATGTAGCCAATATTATTCTGATTCTCATTTTCGTGTAATTTGGTCACCCTTTGCCTGATTCTCATGTAATTTGGCCAGTCTTTGTCTTATCTGCGTGTCAGATGAACAGCCTTTGTCTGATTCTCGTGCAATGTGGTCAGGATGTGTCTGATTCTTGTGGAATGTGCTCAGGATGTTTTTGTTTCTTATGAAATATAGCCAATCGTTGCTTAATTCTCGTAAAATACGGCCAGTCTTTGTTTAGTTCGTGTTTGATATGAAAAGTTTTTGCTTCATTCTCGTGATTTGTAGCCAGTGTGTGTGAATTCTTGAGGAATCTGACCCGTTTTGTTTGATTCTCGTGTAATGTGACAAGGTGCTGCTTGATTCTTGGAAAATGCGACCAGTTGTTGGTGGTTATCGTGCAATGTGACAAGTTTTTTGTTAGTTGTATCTTGTATAATGTGACTAGTCTCTGTTTAAGTCTCGTGCAATGTGACTCTACTGTGTTTGTTTTATCTCACGTAATATGACTAGATGGTGTATGATTCTTGCTTAAATTTGACTAGTTTCTGTTTTTTTTCTAGTGTTCTGTGATTAGTTTCTGTTTTGTTCTTCTGCTAACCAGTTTTTTGTTTTTTTCTAGTGTTTTGTGACTAGTTTCTGTTTTGTTATAGTGTTATGTAACTAGTTTCGGTTTTATTCTGTTGTTTTGTGACTAGTTTCTGTTTTGTTCTAGTGTTATATGACTAGTTTCTGTTTTGTTCTAGTGTTATGTTACCAGTTTTTGTTTTGTTCTAATGTTATGTGACTAGATTCTGTTTTGTTCTAGTGCTATGTAACCAGTTTTTTTCAAGTGTTTTGTGACTAGTTTCTGTATTGTTCTAGTGCTATGAACCAGTTTATGTTTTGTTCAAGTATTATGTGACTAATTTTTTGTTGTGTTCTAGTATTTTTTGTATTTGTTAATGTTTTGTTTTAGTGTTATGTTAACAGTTTTTATTTTGCTCTAGTATTTTGTGACTAGCTTTTGTTTTGTACTAGTTTTCTGTATGACTAGTTTTTGTTTTCTTCTAATATTATGTGGCTAGTCTCTGTTTTGTTCTAGTGTTATGTGACTAGTTTCTGTTTTGTTCTAGTGTTATGTTACCAGTTTCAGTTTTGCTCTTGCGTTTTGAGACTAGTTTCTGTTTTGTACTAATGTTTTCTGACTGGTATCTGTTTTGTTCTAATGTTTTCTGACTAGTTTCTGTTTTCATTCTAGTGCTATGAACTAGTTTATTTTTTGTGCTAGTGTTATGTGACTAATTTTTTGTTGTGTTATGTGACTAGTTTTTTGTTGTGTTCTAGTGTTTTTTATTAGTTTATGTTTTGTTTTAGTGTTATGTGACTAGTTTCTGGGTTTTTTCTAGTCTTGTGTTACCAGTTTATGTTCTGCTCTAGTGTTATGTGACTAAGTCTGTTTTGTTCTAGTGTGATGTGACTAATTTCTGTTTTGTTCTAGATTTATGTAACTAGTTTATGTTTTGTTCTAGTGTTATGTGACTAGTTTTTGTTTTATTTCTCATATGTTATGTGACTAGTTTTGTTCTAATGTTATGTGACTAGTTTTGGTTTTGTTCTAGTGTTATGTGACTAGTTTCTGTTTTGTTCTAGTGTTATGTTACCAGTTTCAGTTTTGCTCTTGTGTTATGTGACTAGTTTATGTTTTGTTTCACATAAGTTATGTGATTAGTTTATGTTTTGTTGTAGGTATTAAGTGACCAGTTTTTATTTTGTTATAGTATTATGTAACCAGTTTTTGTTATGTTCTAGTGCCATGTGACTAGTTTTTGTTTTGTTCTAGTGTTATGTGACTAGTTTTTGTTTGAATCTAGTATTATGTGACCATAATCCCGTGTCATTCGTTAATTACTTGTATGATGTCATTGGTCTTATTGTATGTATGTGTCACGACACTGACGTAACTCTCATCTGGTAGAAGCAGACGCTCTAATATGTCGCTGGCTTTAGTTAACAGTGATAGGAGCCGTAGTTCTAATATATCGATGGCTTCAGTTAGCAGTGATAGGAGCAGTCGCTCTAACAGATTGATGGCTTCAGTTAGCAGTGATAGGAGCAGTCACTCTAACAGATAGATGGCTTCAGTTAGCAGTGATAGGAGCAGTCACTCTAACAGATAGATGGCTTCAGTTAGCAGTGATAGGAGCAGTCGCATTAATATATTGCTGGCTTCGGTTAGCACAAGTAGGAATGGAACTATCGATGATGTATGTTAAGGCTAGTATGAAATGGACACTTACAATGTGCCCGAAGTAAATTAAAGTTGGGCCATGTTGGACTCTCTTCTGTCTGCCACACGTCATCGTCCTTTTCTATCCATTTGTGTTGTTAAACGCCGTGAGGAGGTGTAGTTTTCTGTCATGTACCAGCTCGGTCTTCGATGTTGTTGTCATTCGGTGTTTCTTCAGTGTCTCACTGACACCATCTATCCATCTTTTCTGTCGTTTACCTCTTGCTCTGCAACCCTGATGTCTGATATTGTAGATTCGAGCAGCTGGTAACTTTGATTGCATTTTTGTGAGGTGTCTGAACCATATTATTCTCTGTCTTTCTATGTATTACATGAATGGTGCTCCACCCACTTTCCGTCTTGTTACTTCGGTTTGTACTCTGTTCAGCCTTGTTACCCCGAAAGCCTTTTTCAAACACCTCATTTCGCATACCATAATTTTTATTTCTTGTGCCTTGGTGAGAGTTCATGTCTGACACTGCTAGCAGAGCAAGCGATGAAGACAACAGCAGTTAGACATGTTGTGTTGCAACTCACCAATGATTTCGGAGGTGGCTGTATAGTCCAATTCTGGCACGGCATTTAATGTCAGAATTGGACATGTGAGTTTCAGTTTTTTCGCATCGCAAATTGCGTTGTTTCTGTGCTTCGGAGGTCCGGCGTTCCTCAGCAATGAAGGTGCCTCTAGTGGTGGTTCTAGCCTATGCCTTGCGGTCATGTGCGAGGCATTCCCATGCGTTTGCATCGATACTGAAGCGTGTCAGAGATACTTTGAAAGAGTCTTTGAAACGCTGTTTTTGACCACCGGATTGACGCAGGCCATCTCACGCTCCATTAGTTGTTTTTTGATGCGGTTGTCTGGCATGCGCACGACGTGGCCGACCTACCTGATCTGGGTCTTATGTAACAGTGTGTGGATGCGCGGAATTTGTGCCTTCATGAGGATCTTGGTGTCTGGTACCCTATCCTGCCACTTTGTTTTGAACAGTTTACGTAGGCACCTTGTATGGAAGTGGTTTATTTTCCTAGTATACCTGCTGTACACATTCCACGTCTCACTGGCGTACAGAAGGGTGGGGAGCACTACAGCTCGGTAGACTTTGTTTCGTATCAAGCATAAGACCCCTCCGAATCCAGACACTGTTGCGCAGCCTCCCAAATACAGCACTGGCCGTGGAGATTATGTTACTGACCTCACAGTCAATAGTAGTTTCCATTGGAAATTACGTGAAACTGTCTACTGATTCGAGGCGCTCGTTCTTGACTCTGATATCTGGGTCACGACTCTTGGCTGGCTGAAACATGACTTCAGTTTTTTTGGTATTAATTGTTAAACCGAACATGTCGCGGGATGTTGAGCACTTGTCCACATATGTCTGCATGTCTCTCTCGTTGCCGCAGCGAGGGCACAGTCATCTGTAAAAAGCAATTTCGAGATGGTTGAGTCTTTTACCTTGCTGTGAGCTTGCAGTCGCCTGTGATTGAAGAGTTTTCTTTCAGTCATGTATTTAATTTCCACTCCATTTTGGTTAGAACCCTGATAACTAACGCTGAGCATGGCAGCAAACATTGTGCTGAAGAGTGTTGAGGCTAGTGCACAGCCCTGCTCGACGTCATTTGTCACAGGAAAGGCGTTGGACGTTTCCCCATCACTCAGCACAGGAGCACGCATACCCTTCGTTGAATTGAATGACGACCTTGGTGAATCTGCTTTGACAGCCGAATTTCCCCATGATCTTCCAAAGTCCATCTCTGTTGACTGTATCAAAAGCCTTGGTCAAGTCCGTGAAAGTTATGTACAGCCCGCGTTGCTGCTCTTGAGATTTTTCCTGAAGTTGAGTTCCATACGACGGTTGAGGGCCATAAACAGTCTTTAAAGCGTCATAGAAGCGTTTTTTGTCGTTTCTGTCAGCATAACGTTGAGTTTTATCGGCGTGTTTCCCAACCCCGTGTCCTTCATGTTCCTGAGCTTTCCTTTGAGTACTTTTCGTACGTCGTATTTTTACTGCAGACGATGTGTCCCTTTGATAAGCTCTAAAACGCTCTTTTTTTCCTTGATAAGGGACATGTTTTCTGCGTCGTTCTCATCAAACCAGTCTTGATGTTTACGTGTCGTGTATCCAATGTGTGTGATTAGCAGCAAAGATAGCGCCGTAACCGGTTGCTGGTCTACATTGCTCTGCTGTTTTATTTTTTAATGGATGCCACCAGACGACGGATTTGCCTGGAATTCACACAAGTCGACGACTTACACTGGTGTTCACTGAAACGTGTTATTGTTTTCCATTTGGACTGGTTAATGTGTTCCTTTTTTGGTGATTTCTTCCGTTCGATTATCCTGGTTTGGACATCGGCAATATGAATAGCACTACTCATAAACCTGTGTCGTATTTCACGGTCTAGTTCACACGGTTGAACTTCACGAAACTGGCGTGTGAGAAATTCAGACACGACTATAATGGACTGAATACAGCTTGGGAGAGATACCAAACTCACTCACACGCTGAGTGATGTCCCTACAACCTCTTGTAGTGATGGAAAAGGCACGACATACAACGTTAGATGTCATCCCCCTATCCGCTGCCTTGCGAGATACCTGTTTACGGGAAAGGCTTAGGGAGTAAACCCTGAAGAAAAAGCTGCATCCTATGCTATCTCCAGTCGTCTCGATAAATATCTTGCCACTAGCTAAAGGTAGCCCAGCACCAGAGAGTGAGGTTGACAAAAGACAGTTTCTACCTCACTTTAATCCAAATCACTGTACAAGTAAACCATTTCAGCGGACACAGCTAGAGAAAAGAGTGTCCACACGGCTGAACGAAGAGAGTGGTCTTCATCACTTGTGATGGACGAACATCGTCATCCTATGTGTTCAGATGCGGAGAAGTATACAAAGTCTCTAATGGCGGTCCTGTCTTCATCCACATTGGTCTGAACAAGCTGCAGATTCTTTAGTTGCCCATCTAGGTCCCTTAAAAGTCCTTCAGTGGTCATCATGCTTTGCAGTGTCTAACGTCTATTTCAATTGGCTTCCATCCTGATGCTGTCTCCTGGGTTTGATGTAAAAGTTCAGTTTGGACACGATGAGCATGTGGTCAGTCCAGCACTCTGTGCCCCACACAGCTTTGGTCACTCTTACACCACACCTGTCAGTCCTCCTGGGGATAACATAATCCATTAAGTGCCTTCGCTTTGATCTGGGATGCGTCCATGTTGTTTTGGTCCGTGTGGACAAGCGAAACATTGTATTCATGATTGCTAGGTCGTGAGCTGCACATAGCCCAAGCAATAAGAGACCATTACTATTGCACTTCACTGTACCGTGCACTCAGTTCTTCCATCCCAGATACAAAGGTCGCTCCCCACTCGGACATTGAAGTCACCAAGGAGGATTAGCTTCTCAGACTTTGGGACCAACGAGAGAACAGAGTCAAGTTCTTCGTATAATTTGGTTTTGCTGTCATCTCAGTTAGTCATCGTCGGTGCCTAGACACTGATCACGGTGGCATTGTGGTTTTTTCCCAATGGGATCTGCAAAGTCATAATTCTTTCATTTATTCTCATTGGAAGCCTTGCGAGGTCGCGTACAAGGGAAGATGTGATGGCGAAACCGACTCCAGAATCGCGACGTTTATTACTGGCTTGCCCACTCCAGACGAATGTGTTTCCTCCATCCACCTCCGTTAGTTGATCCTCAAAGAGTAGTCTGGTCTCCCTTAGGGCAGATATGTCCACACTATAGCGGGCGAGTTCTCTGGACACAACTGCAGATCGTTTCTCAGGTCTATCTGCACTAGGGTTGTCCAGTAGCGTTCGCACGTTCCACGCGCCGAGTGTGAGGTCCTTTAACGTCTTCATTTTTTGGTTTATGTGAGTGTAACAATTCTAGTTATCAGCTGTCTCATTATCTTTATTGAAATGTGTTGTTGTCTTAGTAATAGTGAGAGATGACAGGAACCTCACAGCAGAAACTTTCCCCACAGAACGCTTCCAAATTATCTTTGATTTCTTATCTGTTTGTTTCTTGTTTTTATTATTTTACTTTACACCTTTGTGAATCTCCTGATCACATCTACTGATGCCACAATAGAAACTCTTTGTGACCGTTATAATGCGCGTGTGTATGTGTCTGTTGTGGTGCTCATTATACATGTGAATGTAAAGTTTTTACGTTCAGATAATATCAATGATAGTTATATGAAAGTATTGTTTTGTTAATTGTTATTTTTGTTTGTTTTGGTTTTATTTTTGTTTGTTTTGGTTTTATTTTTGTTAATATTGATTTTTTTTTTAAATATGGCAACTATGTATTTTATAATTTTAAGTTTACGTATTAATGACCTTGCTTAGATGCTCATTTTCTACCATGAAAAAATTGACTTATTTCTGTATCTTGTGGCAAATATGGTTTGCCAGAAAGGTTAGCCAGACATTGCTGTTTCTCATGAGTCACATCTTATGACATGTATGGCACGTTACAATACAACTACTGTATGCTCTTCTTTCGGGTAATACTAGCGTGTTAATATTATAACGGTGTTTGAAATGTGAATCTAAGGTGCTGTTAATAATATAAAATAGTAACGGGTTTGTGAATAACTTGTTTTAGTCAGACTGTAATGCTGGAAATTATTTGTGTGTATCATTCATATGTGGCTAGTCAGAGGCACTTTCCACAGTTTTATGCTGAAATTATCATCAGTGTTGGAGTAATAATATTTAATTACTCTTGCTATTCTGCCACTTATCACCATGTATATATACAATCATCTACTATTATCGGATTCATTAGAATACATTATAAGAATGTGTGGTCCCTTTAGTGCAATGGAAGGTACATAGTACGCTCACTACTTTGGAGAATACATTTATACCGTGTCGATCACCACCTTGGAGAATACACTTATACCATGCCGATCACCACTTTGGAGAATACAAGTATACCGTGTCGATCACCACTTTGGAGAATACAAGTATACCGTGTCGATCACCACTTTGGAGAATACAAGTATACCGTGTCGATCACCACTTTGGAGAATACACTTACACCGTGCCAATCACCACTTTGGAGAATACACTTATTCAGTGTCAATCACCACTTTGGAGAATACAAGTATACCGTGTCAATCACCACTTTGGAGAATACAAGTATACCGTGTCGATCACCACTTTGGAGAATACACTTATACCATGCCAATCATCACTTTGGAGAATACACTTTTACCATGCCGATCACCACTTTGGAGAATACACTTATACCGTGCTGATCATCACTTTGGAGAATACACTTACACCGTACCGATCACCACTTTGGAGAATACACTTATACCGTGCCGATTACCACTTTGGAGAATACACTTATACAGTGCCGATCACCACTTCATTGACCAGACTTGTTTCCATGAGCATCAACTAGGATGTGAGATGTTATCTTCATCAGTATGTTTCACGTGACCTGATTACACCTTGCTCCCTGTTGTTCTGTGTATATATAGCAGTCCATCGTTATCGATGAGGATCGCCGACATCATCAGGCTGAACATGTTCTGTGTATAAGCAGGTACATTTGACTATGGTGGACTGAAGCTCTTCCACTACAGGATTATTTTGCCCGTCGTGCCGGAATTAATTTTTGGTCAGAATTTTAGACAATGGAGTGTAGCTATTTAATTGTAAATTATGTGTGGTTTTAAAAAAAATTGAATATGCGCATATTATATCTCAAAATTATGTGTAGAGAACAGGGAAATATAATTTACAATTGGTATGCCAGTAATAAAAGACATGGAGTAAGTATAGATGAAAAATCATTACGGTTATATGAAAACACAACACAGTATATTCAAAATATTAACTTATCGTTGTACAGTTGCTGTTGTAGTTATTAAAATCGGTATTTCAGTCACATATCATCATGCAATCATACCTGTCGTCATCATGCAATTTAAAATATATCAAATTATAGCGCAAGAAATAGCATTTTGTTAATGTTTACTGCGGCCACTAAGATATTCACAATAACAAAAAAAAATTCACTAAATTTGAAAATTCATTTGTAAAATTATTTTTCATGCCAGGTTTCATGTCATAAATTATTAAATGAAAATAATAACACCACTGTTCATAGCTTATTGGCAATGTTCATTTACGTGTTTTCTTTATTATTTGACTTCCCTTTGGTGTGCATATCTTGAAACAGGTATGATGGACCAGGCTTGGGCAACGCCCCCTCATCAGCAGTGTTTGATATATCAAACATTACAGCACCGCTTTCATAATTTGATAACAAACTATCCGTTTCTGTGGTTTCAAACAACTTCTCTTCATTTTCCATATTATTTTATAGTTGATATTTTAGAGCTATATGCTCTATAGGCCTAGACTTTGTAGGCAAATGATTTGCAATAGTATTATAGCAGCAACAAAAATATTTAGGAAATCTTTCGTCATTACCATATATAATGTATACAAGCTGACACAAATATAACTATCAACAACTGAATCTCGTAGTAAAATGTCTGCCGGATGTCGGAAGTCTAATTTACCGTTTAAAATTCGTACTAAGAATGTATCGTTTAATTTATAACGAAGTATTGGCAACCACATCTAAAACAACTCTCACAGAGTTGTTCCGGCACAGCGGTATTTTCAAAACTCTCACAGTGTTGCTCCAGAGTGAAAGCTAATTATCTATAATTGCTCATTTTGTTTAATAACACATATACGTGTTTATTCCTGTACTATAACTTGTTTACACCGATAATCATGCTGTTAAATGTATTATTAACATTATCTCTGCATATTATTATTATTATTATTATTAGGACAGATAAATTAAAAATTGATAAGATTTGGAATGTTGTCTCGTTTATCTGAAGTACACATGGTTGACATTAGAATTATTATTCGGTAATTTGAATGAAGATCTTGTTATCAATCAATACAAGATTCAGAAAGTTGAATGTAGACGTCACTTTAGCTCCATCATTATTAAAACAACTGCTGAAAAATGTCGAGACTGGAGGCTTTCTCCATGCCCAACCAGCTGCGTATCCTGGGCATCGGAGGCCTTCTCCATGCCCAACCAGCAGCGTATCCTGGGCATCCGAGGCTTTCTCCATGCCCAACCAGCTGCGTATCCTGGGCATCCGAGGCTTTCTCCATGCCCAACCAGCTGCGTACCCTGGGCATCCGATGCTTTCTCCATGCCCAACCAGCTGCGTATCCTGGGCATCCGAGGCTTTCTCCATGCCCAACCAGCTGCATACCCTGGGCATCCGATGCTTTCTCCATGCCCAACCAGCTGCGTATCCTGGGCATCCGAGGCTTTCTCCATGCCCAACCAGCTGTGTATCCTGGGATATCCGATGGCATGACTACATCCGCGACGAGGAGGTCTCTGCTAAAACAGGTCTCCACCCAATCTCAAAAATACTTGACCACCGCCGAGTTTCTTTGTTCGGGCATGTCGTACGGCTGGACCAGGAAACCCCGGTCCATAAGATACTTCTCACGGTCAAATGTCTTCCCCCGACCAGCTGGAAGCGGTCGACCCCGCACAGTATGGTTCCAGCAGGTAGCAACCTCTCACTTCCCTCTGGACGAGGCCTAGAACCATGTCGCAGCAGTGGCCATGGATGTAGCCGACCGATGCAATTGGCCTCAGACACCTAAGTGAACTTATTATTACTATTATTATTACCGCCATGTTCATATTTGTTCTTCTAATATCACGCAAGCATAACGTTACATTTAACCCTTTCCGTAGATTTCTATTTTCGACCGTCTGTTTAAGTTAACGTTTGAGTAACACATTGGTTTCAGAGACTACTATTTGAGACAATGATGATGGGTTCTTCTTCTTCTTCATCGTACGCTGTTTACAGCGATATTTACGTTGCACTGTTTTAATTTGTTAGCCAGTGGCTCAGTGCATCCGATTTCAACAGGCGTTTCTGTAGGGTTGCCCTCCTTAGCCTTTGGCTGTCCCCAGCCTAACTGCAAGGCAGCAGTTGTTTTTGGTCAGAGTTGTCTCTCTTAGGAAGTTGTCTTGCAGGACTATCGAGTCTTCCCTACTCGTGTCTATAGCGTTTGGAAAAGATATGATGGACTATGTACTAGTTTGTACTATCCCGGAAGAGAGGGAGTCCAGTGTGACTTTTTCCCAGGATCGTCACGTCCTGCCAGAAACGTAGCATATGCATATGAGTGAGGTATCTTTTTGCTCGCTTTATTTTCTCGGCTCATCTGCAGTGATGGTACGCCTAGCATTCCCCGCCACCCGCGAGCTTGTCACCATAGGGCAGGAGGTGCAATGTCCGCTGGACTGCATCTCTTCTGCGTCCATTGGAATGACTGATAGCAGACAGATGCAGAGCGAGGAAGGAGTGCATTTTACCAGGTGCATTCCTGCGGCTCGATCGGGCCGGGACGCAAGCCCCAGCCATGTCGTAGCCTCCCATCTCAGCGGTGTTGTATTTTCGGCGGGATTCTGGCTTAGAGGCGTTCGGCCGTAATCCCTCAGATGGTAGCTTATCAGCCAAGCACGTGGACCAAATGTCAGCGACCTGTGATTCCTCTCGAAATAGTGCATTTGACCAGGTGACAAGCCTAGGGAGCGGACATATCTCATGGTCAAGGGTTGAGTCTCAGCAGTTCGCAGTGAGGTAGCTGATCTACTGCTTAGGGCACCCCGACCGAGAACTAAGTCTTCTACAAATGATTTCATACCTCATCGCCGTATGGGGTGAATATCGAGCAGCTTCCCGCCCGCTTTGATCAGCGGACGGCAGAGACCTCATTCTGCGGCTTGACCGGGCGGGGCTGGGGCGTGGGCCCCAGGTCCCCACCATGTCGAAGCCTCCCTTTGCATTCGTGCTGAGCTGCTTTTGGGCGGGATTTTTGGCTTAGAGGCGTTCGGCCGTATTCCCTCACCTCGCACCGTTGGCTTATCAGCCTAGTACGTGAACCAAGTGTCTGCGGCTCCTCTCGGGCTTAGCAGGATTACCGTAGCATCGCCCTGTCATAAGTAGGGTAAAACTGACCTGTCTTCCGAGGGTCTATTTCCAGCACCCGTTCAATATTTGCCAGAACGTATAAATAGAGGGCTTTTAGTTTGTCAATGCCCAAGTTTCTGGAGCCTGCGATTTCTGCAGGGTGAAGACCAGATTACCGTAGCAGGCGCTCTTTCATTTGAGGGTTTGGAGACTGACCTGTCTTCCGTGGGTCTAATACCAGCACATGTTCACTATTTGACCCCACGAAGGTGCTCTCTTTTGTCAGTCATTCTACAGCATTGGCGTGTTAAGTCAATTTAAGCCTCAGGTTCCACTCCTGATAGTGTTGTTCCGACAATTGCTTTATCAAACACTGAATGCAGACCAACCGAGCCACAGAAAGCATAACCCCAGATTTCTGAGGGTCTAAATCCAGCACCATTTTCATATTAGACCCAAGGAAAGTGGTCTCGGCATGTCAGTCATTTCAGTGTTGGCCGTGTTGAGTCAAATTTAGCCGCATGCTCCACTCCTGGTGGTGCCCTTCCGTCAATTCCTTTAAGTTTCAGCTTTGCAACCATACTTCCCCCGGAACCCAAACACTTTGGTTTCCCGGCAGCTGCCCGCAGAGTCATCGAAGCAACTCCTGCGGATCACTAGTCGGCATCGTTTATGGTCAGAACTACGACGGTATCTAATCGTCTTCGCGCCTCTGACTTTCGTTCTTGATTAATGAAAACATTCTTGACAAATGCTTTCGCAGTAGCTCGTCTTGCGGCGATCCAAGAATTTCACTCTAACGCCGCAATACGAATGCCCCCGTTTGTCCCTGTTAATCATTACCTCCAGTTCCGAAAACCAACAAAATAGAACCGAGGTCTTATTCCATTATTCCATGCACCATTATTCAGGCAGCCGAGGCCTGCTTTGAACACTCTAAATTTTTCAAAGTAAACGCGCCGGCCACCCAGAACGCTCAGCGAAGAGCACACGTGGGAGAGAGCCGGCAGACGGTAGGGCAGGAGACAACGGGCAGTGAACTGGCGCGAGCTGGACCGCCCGCCTGCGCCTGAGATCCAACTACGAGCTTTTTAACTGCAACAACTTTAATATACGCTATTGGAGCTGAAATTACCGTGGCTGCTGGCACCAGACGTGCCCTCCAATAGATCCTCGTTAAAGGGTTTAAAGTGTACTCATTCTAATTACGGGGCCTCGAAAGAGTCCCGTATTGTTATTTTTCGTCACTACCTCCCCGTGCCGGGAGTGGGTAAGTTGCGCGCCTGCTGCCTTCCTTGGATGTGGTAGCCGTTTCTCATGCTCCCTCTCCGGAATCGAACCCTGATTCCCCCTTACCCGTTACAAACATGGTAGGCATGTCACGTACCATCGACATTTGATAGGGCAGACATTTGAAAGATGCGTCGCCGGCACATGAGGCCATGCGATCAGCACAAAGTTATCCAGAGTCACCAGTCAGGACGCCGCAACCCCGCGAGGGGAAACGACGATTGGTTTTGAACTAATAAAAGCGCTCTTTCCGCGAGGGTCGGAGCTTGGTAAGCATGTATTAGCTCTAGAATTGCCACAGTTATCCAAGTAGGATCGTGTCATCTAAGGAACCTCGACTGATTTAATGAGCCATTCGCGGTTTCACCGTGAGACAGTGTGAACTTAGACATGCATGGTTTAATCTTTGAGACAAGCATATGACTACTGGTAGGATCAACCAGATATCTGTCGGAGACGTACGTAGCGCACACACCGGTCAGCGGAGGACTGGTGTGTAAAAAGCCTCACTGGGACGGCCGCAGGGACCGACTGACGGAACGGACGGACGGTTGTTCCACCCGTCCCTCTCTCCGTCGACCTAGGACCGCCTGACAGGGGCCCCTACACGCACCAGACGACCGATCGACCGACCGGGCTCGCTCGAGGAGGGATGGCAGCGCTCTGTGCAGAACGGATCCCAACGACCTCGGCGATGAATTTCACTGGGACTAGAGACAATTTGGCCTGCCGGCCTGCCCTTCTCCCGAGGGTTGGTTCCCGGGAGAACACAGGGCCTTGAGGCACGATTCCTGCTTTCCATTTGCTCTTTGCGAGAGTCTGACCACCAGCGAGACGAACTGTCGAGCTCTGCTATAAGCCTTAGATAAATCACCATGGACTGAAAACGTTTCTTGATACGGACGAGAGAAGCGCACCTCGGTGGAGGAGACGCCAAAACAAACCGCACTCCAATAGCTCTACGGGGAAAGGCAGGCGAGCGTTTTCCGCAAGCCCGCGCTATCGCCCCGCCTGGCGGGACTGAGATCGCTTTACAAACACTGGTTGAAATTGAATCGCGGCGGCGAGACAACTACCCCAGATTGATGATGGGTTCAATCTAGGCTCTCAGCAATCTCCAGTCTACTCAGCTCTAAATGTGCTCAAGGCAGCGAAGAGGGACACTGGCCATCCAACATTTAAAAATGCTGACACATAGTACATTGAAGGTTGTAATATGCATCACGATGCTGCTGTGTTTTCTATGGAATTACATTGACCCTTTATGTTTCCTTCACATAGTTTGAGCAAGTGTTGATGGCGCAATAGTCCGCGAATAGAAGATCTTGGATCGTTACACTATATAATATATGCAGTCACACCATATCAAACCAATTACTACAGAAAACATAACGCCAGCGGCACATTAAACTCTTCAATGTTCGCATCTGTTGCGTCTGATTCATGCTCCTGATGCAGCATTACAAGGAGAAGGGGTGAAACAAAATTCAAGTTAATTGATGATATAACGTGTTAAAGCTTGTGTTTAATTAGGTATATTAATAATAGTTGCCCATAGCAAACTAATCCATCAACATCATTATGCTAGGGATATATGATCACATGTCGCTGAATATGACATATCTTGGACACACTTGGCTGAATTCGGTAGTTGGGTTGTTGAACATCCTGTGTTTCCAGACGGCCTGCTAGATCTGAGCATCAATGATTATGTTCCGTTCAGGGATGTGAGCACCTTGTGTGATGGTAGTTATCCAGGTGAAGTTACCCTGTGCAATCGTCTCCAAGGAGGCAACATCAATGATGAAACTGTTTTAATGTGTCTTTATATCATTTCTTTTGTCATCCACATGCCCTCTTTCCTGTTCTGAGCTCATTATACAACAGCTGCTTTTGGAGGCGTAATTAGGCGCAACATCCCCGGCTTATCTGTTCTTGTCTCTCTGCAGCATGTAGATGCTCGAGCACCATGCACATGCATCATAGTTTTTTTTCTTACATCTGATCCTGAACAACCCGTGGAGACGAGGGTAATCTCGCTCACAATCTGCCTATGAAGTGAGACAGCGATTGGAAGGTCGTCTTCAACTTTCAAACCTCTCTTTCTACAAATCCCGCAAGTTTATCAACACCACCATCTTTGATCTGATCAAATGATATCCCCTCCCTTGAGCCTCTCTAACCTCGATATCGTTGACAGCTGGCTGGATAAACCGTCATCCTAAATACTTTCTAAAGTAAAGTAAAGTAACCCATAGCATTACTGCCGTAGGGGTGTGAGGTGTTAGCGATCTCACATTTCAAAGGCTCGGCTATATGAGGGCGGTAGCCATCTCCTCTCCCTCGCCGCTTTTACTTCCTGGACTGAACCGGTACCCATTTAAGGCTGGGTCGACCTGGGAGCCATTGCGGTCTGAAGAAAAACATTACCGCCTCAACTGGGGAATGAACCCAGGACCACTCAGATGCGAAGCCAGCACGCTAACCACTGCGCTACGCGGCTCCCCATATCCACAAACCCAAGATCCCGAGCAGACCTATTGACTCGACTTGCTTCTGTTCAATTAAAGGTATATCTAATTTTCTTGATAACATTTTCTAGCCTGTGGTTTGAGGATCTATCCTCATTCCTGAAGGACACTACTCCTTGGCCACTTTCTCCTCCACTGTACTCTCTCCAGGCCGAGCTACCGTCCCTTCTGACAAGATGTTTACTCCTCAATCTATGCCTTCATCCATCATTCGGACAGCACAGCAGTTCTCCAGATCATCCTTGACAGGAGGGGAAACCCATTCATCTACCCTTATCAGTTCAATGGCCAATTCTTTGACCAGATAAGCGAAATTGCTATAGTCCCCAAAATATATTTGTTCATTATCCACTTCCAGTATGTTATTTGGTCACGATATCAGGACTCTTTCCCTCTGATGCACTATCGATACATTAAAGAAGTATCGATATAACAGGCAGGACTAAGACTGACCTTTCCAACTGCATCGGCTACGTGAACAAATTCCATCCTACGATCCTTCAACGTTTTCGACATCACTGTCTAGATCTGTTCTTCCGTCCTCTCCACTATTATGTGCTATACGCCCCTGACGCTCATAACCATCTCCTCTACACTTCCTTTCACGCTGAAAATTGTCGAGACCCACTTCTCTTCTCCCAGCTACTACGCCTCCGTCACCTTTGACGGGACGACGAGGACTTCTTACAAAAGACACATGATTACTTTTGCAAACGTCTCTACAGTGAAGCAATCTCACATATGCTATCCAGCAGGCTCTCCGAATGGTCGCTACTGACTCCCTCACGTCTTTTGGTCAGCCTCACTCTCATTGTGTCTACCTTGTTCTTACTTATCATACACACCGCTCATCTGTCCATAACATCTTTTTTCGCGATATCCACATCCTAATCCTTCCCCACTTAAGTTATTTCCTGATTATCCTTCTTGTGCGTACCGACGGTATAAAAACCCGTGCGTCATGCTGGTCATAAAAGGTATCAACACCAGCTCTAAAGACCACCTGGGTACCATGCCTTACAACAATAAATCCTAGCTGCGTTATGTGACTGTCATCCAGACACGCTCAGTGAGTTTTCCCCAACGCAGTGTTTGATATCAAAGAAGAATTCACCTGCAAGTCCCGTCATTTAATATATGCTAGCACTTTACACCGGCATAATATGACCTACATTGGTGAGACTGTCTTGGACTCTGCACGTTCTTCACGCAAGACCTCAGTGTTATTTCTAAGATCTCTGGTTTCTAAGTCGCCATTATTGTTTCTTACTCCTAGGATAACATGCATTATTTGAGCTAGATAATAGATTAATCTCCTGCATCGGCCTCTTTCATCCGCGCGGTATCAACGTATTCCATACCTTTGCTTAGATTATATCTCCTCTACCTTTTCTTCCTGTCGCCCCCCCCCCCCCCTCCCCCCTACCTGTCGTTATCTGAATGTTTTGTACCGTTTTTGTTTTCTGTACACGTCATTTTCATTTCCCCTTTGACCTCCAACAGCTAAGCCGGTCCACTGGTTCCGTTTTTTCATATTTTCCACTTCTAAAGTATTCATGGCTAGTCTGATCATTTTAATTTTTCGCCCAACATGGCTGGCGGTCCTCATTGCTTCATAATCACTTTCATGATTTAATAGTTGTTCGTATGTGTATATCAAATTATCTCTGATTACGGCGTTTTGGATGTATCGTTGGTTCTGGTCATGTTCTAACACGTTTCTAAATGATTTTTATCCGTGTTTTATATTCTTTATTTTGTTCACCAATCCCGCAATAGCCTCGCCTCATTACCAATAGAACATACATGTATATAAATGTGTTTTATAGAGCCCACCATTGGCTGGTAACGTCTCATTACATGACGACAGTAGACTCAATAGTAACCTATGATAGGAACTTTCTTATTATGAGAATTCGAGTAACTCAGATCTATCTATCTTTAATCTATCTATCTATCTATCTATATATCTATCTATCTATCTATCTATCTATCTATCTTATCTATCTATATATCTTATCTACCTGCCTACCTACATACCTATCTATCAAACTATCTATCTATCTTCAGTCCAATTGTGTCGCTAGACGGCATGGGAGTGTGACCTCTTTGGTTTCATATTTTTTGGCTGGCGAATATCCACTAAGGAATATACGATTGCCTATTTGTGGGGACTGGTGGTGGTGGAAGTGTAAATTAGAGCAAGGTAGACCTGCAGCCTGCCAAGAGCTATTTATTCCACTCCGCTAACCAAATAACCAAGACTTGATGCCATAGCCCTACAGTAAACTTTTTATGACAAATTCTGGGTGGAGCGTGAATCCCTTATATAATGTGAGTAGATTTTTAACTTGAATGTTGTCCATGCAGCGGCCATTACGCGTACTCTTTTGGATGTCCAACTGCCAAGGGATTTTTAACGTGCTTGCCACTGAACACGGGTGTCTTCTTCTTCTTCGTACGCAGTCAGACAGTAACCATTATTTTTTTCGAAAAAAGCGGCGGTCATCCTGAGGCTGTCCACACTGCCATAGAGCTTCTCTTGTGGTTCCACTGGTGATGACCACATCTGCTCTCTCTGATCCTCGTATGTCGGGCAGTTCTGCAGCAGATGCTCAGCGGTCATTTTCTCGGTGCCACACTTGCATTCGTCGGTACCACCTATCTTCAATTTGTTGAATAGGTGGTACCCCATGCATACACCGACGGTTCTGTAACAAACACTACACAGAACGGAGGGGCAGGAGCATTCCTGAACCTACCAAATGGCAGAAAAATAACACTGTCATTCGCTACTGGTAAGTACACAAGCAATTTCAGAGCAGAGGCAGAGGCACTGAGGGCGGCAGTGGAAGAAATGGTAACACACAGTGAAAATGAGAGCCATATAGTCCTGCTGACAGATGCTCTCGAAGTAGTCACAGCGCTAAAAAGCCAGAAAAACACTGAGCTTAATGACTTAAGAGCGGCACTCTGCAAACTGTGCCAGCAGTCCGCACCAAAAAGGGTAGTGGTACAGTGGGTTCCGTCACACTGCAACATCCAAGGCAACGAGGAGGCAGACAGACTGGCAAAAGAAGGTGCAAGGCTACCACAAACAGATACCAGTATGACGTACGAAGAGTCAAAACGGCTTATCAAAGCCAGGTACATGTCCAAATGGGAAACCGAACATACTGGTTACACCAAAAACGATGCCTATTACCAGTTGAACCGAAGAGAGCAGCTTGTGTCAGTAAGTTTCCTCATGATTGCCATTCTTTCTTTGGCTCTCATTCGGTTTCTCTCGATCTGACTTTTCCATGTCATGCGCCGATCAAATGTGACTCCCAGGTAGTTTTGGTTGTCGTTTGGCCGCAGATATTTGCCGTTAAGACTTATTTTGGTGTTTTGGGGTTTGTTTGAAAGCGAGAATATCGTACATGTTGTTTTTTCTTCATTAATTTTGACCAGCCATGAGTTCGCCCACTCCTCCAGCGATGTTAGGGCCTGCTGCATCCGATGTCTTGCTATTTTTAGATTTTTTTCAGAGGTCCACATAGCCAGATCGTCTGCAAACATGGAGCTGTTGACTCTTCTTGGTATATTCTCTGTGATGTTGTTTATATACACCAGGAAAAGTGTGGGTGACAGTACTCCCCCTTGGGATACTCCCTGCTTAAGTGTCACCTTTTTGCTCATCTGCCCTTGTACTTCAACTCTGGCTGTTCTGTTTTCGAGGTAGTGGCTGATCCATCTGTACATTTTCCCACAAACTACACTTCTTCGTAGCTTGACTTTAAGTCCCTCTTTCCACACATTGTCAAATGCCTTCTCTAAATCCACCCAAACCGCTACTGTATACTTTTTCTCCTGGTAAGCATCCTCTATTTCCTGGGCTATGAGAGTGATCTGGTCCTCAGTGGATCTGTGCTGTCTAAAGCCTGCTTGCTGTGGAATGTGTTTTTCTTCCAGATGCCACATCAGTCTGGTGTTTATCATACGCTCCATCAGTTCACCTACACAGCTCGGTAGACTGATAGTCCTGAATCCATTTGAATCTGCTCTATATTTTTCTTTCTTTGGTACTGGTTTAATTACAGCATCTTTCCATGCCTGCGGTACAATTCCCTTTTTCCAGCTTTGGTTCAGGACTGATAGTAACTTCCTCTTTGCTGTTTAGCCAAGCCCCACCAGCATTTCGTTTGTTACCCCATCTTTTCCGGGCGATTTCTTTTTCTTTAAGGTTCTCATGGCCTCTTCCATTTCATTCATTGTTAGTTTTGCCATCATGTGCTCCTCTGGTGCCATATTAATGTTGTCGTGGCTCTTTTGTTCTTCACTAATGTCTGTATGCCTATCTGTAGGGACATCAATGTGGTTTGCTCTGGCATAATGTTCTATAAAGGCGTTTGCTGCTTTTTTCCCAGTGAGCATGTTGTCGCCCTGCTTGATGGTAATTTGTTTATTTGATGGAGTTTCGTCATTCATGGCTCTGACTAACTTCCATAGTTTGTTCCCTTCTTTATCTATATTGAGGCTTTCTGTTTTGTTTTTCCAGCTGTCTCTTGTTATTTGGTTTAGTGTTCTTTTGTATTTCCTTTAGATATAACATTTTACACGGACCTACAGATATAACATTTGACACGGACCTACAGATACAACATTTGACACGGACCTACAGATATAACATTTGACACGGACCTACAGATATAACATTTGACACGGACCTACAGATATAACATTTTACACGGACCTACAGATATAACATTTGACACGGACCTACAGATATAACATTTTACACGGACCTACAGATATAACATTTGACACGGACCTACAGATATAACATTTGACACGGACCTACAGATATAACATTTGACACGGACCTACAGATATAACATTTGACACGGACCTACAGATATAACATTTTACACGGACCTACAGATATAACATTTGACACGGACCTACAGATATAACATTTTACACGGACCTACAGATATAACATTTGACACAGACCTACAGATATAACATTAGACACGGACCTACAGATATAACATTTGACACGGACCTATAGAATAACACAACTAAACATTGTCAGTCGCATGAACGATACCGATAGTGGATAGAGCGTTTCTAGCAGGAAAGGTACATGGCTCGTTCCCGGTAGAATTTACGATACAATCTGCACATTGTAAATGGGTATCTGGATGTACACTTAAGAAAGGGAAGATGTTGATGACACGAGCTTGTTCAAATCTTTTAGAGCTCCCTGTGGAGAATAGGTCTTCAGCAGTTTTACGCAGTCATCCAAAGTTGACCTGGCAACATCTATTTAAATTGATGTGGATTATCGATCGTTTCTATACGATCGGTTAGCCAGCCCCATGCACACCATGCCTTAGTCCCCTCCTGCGAAACTCCAGGTAGGGTACTTGGCTACTATTCTTTGCTCCCCGTTCTGACCCCGATACCACTCGGGGGAAAAACTGGTTACCCATCCTCAAAAACAACGGAGACCTTGTCCATTGAAGTATATAACACTTCATCACCGACAATAATGTATGAGACATTGTCACCATGTTGTCCTGTTGCTATTTTTTTAATGGAGAAAACAGTCTCACGTGATTGCCCACTTCTCCGTCTGTTGAATCTTTGGTCCAACACCGCATTTGATAACCCCAAACAGCTTTTATGAGAACCTGATTCGAGTCACTTGTTGAATCCTTGGTCCAACACCGCATTTGATAACCCCAAACAGCTTTTATGAGAACCTGATTCGAGTCACTTGTTGGTGTCCTTGTCCAACACCGCATTTTACGAGAATCTGATTCGAGTCACTTGCAGTACCGTTTTATAGCAATGATTTTTACATGGTGAGGTTCCCAGCAAATTGCACAACGTTTTTTAGTCGTGTTTTACGACATGCAAAGAGGAAACGTTGCACTCTTCTCTTTGTTCCGGGAACCACTACCGATAAAATATACCAATGATGGTATAAAAGTACACACGAACTGCTGGGCTCAATCAAACGTATTGAATATTCACTTGACACAAGCAAAAAACACCACATAAACCATTACACAAACAGGTCCAAGTGTATGACTATAATGGAGCTGTGAGACCTTCAACTTTTGAACACTGGAATACGATTTATTCACTTATTTATTTTTTTATTTCTCGTATCTTGTGTACTGTTTCTGGAGCCTTCTTTCATACCAAAAAGACTGTTCCACACAGAAGGCTTTTTGTCATTGTGAATGGCAAGGTAGGGAATTGTAGAGGTTTCTACTCTAGAAGGATTAGACGACCTCATAGTTAGTCGTCTATTACGATATGTCGCCAGTGTGGCAGTGGTTCTCTTCTCGTTTGGCACACAGAGTGCATTTTTTAGACCACAATGGTACGATTAGTGTAGAATATGGGTTTCTATTTTACACATTGGCGATGGTTACAGATGCGAGGAGACCAGTGGCCAATTCGTATGTGATACCCAGCTAAGTACCTGTTCTTACTCATTCGGTATTTTGCACACACACACCCGCACGCGTATGTGCGTGTATATGTGCTGACATCATAAAGCTCAGTCTGAAAGGTGCCCAATGCTGTCTAAATTGAAACCAGTACAGAGCTGTTAATGTATACCTGAAATACCTGACATTTTCCAGGATAATTATGAAAGTAGTTAATTATTCAAACCCCTCTGATTCCCTGCCCTCTAACCCTCCCTGCCCTCTAACCCTCCCTGCCCTCTAACCCTCCCTGCCCTCTAATCCTCCATGCCCTCTAACCCTCCCTGCCCTCTAACCCTCCCTGCCCTCTAACCCTCCAAATTTTCGTTCTTCGTCCCAATTATCTATAGGCCTATTTCTTGCCTTCTCAGCCAGCCGAAATCTTCCAATCGCCAATTTTTTCCTCCCTATTAAGCCGCCAATTTTTCACCACTCCTTCTCACCAAATCAACTCAGCAATCTCTTCCTCCCCCTCAACCCGCCAATCTCTTCCTCCCCCTCAACCCGCCAATCACTTCCTCCCCCTCAACCCGCCAATCTCTTCTTTCCCCTCAACCCGCCAATCTCTTCCTCCCCCTCAACTCGCCAATCTCTTCCGACTTGAACCTGCACGATCTCACCCCTCACGCCCAAACCGCCAATCTCTTCACCATTCAACTCACCAATCACTTCCCCGCAAACAGCTAATCTCTTCCCCCTCAACCTGCCTGTTTCGTCCTCGTAATTCACCAATTTATGTCCCCTTCAATTGGTTTAGATCTTCCCACCCGTCCAATCCGATCATCTTTCGTCGCGAGACATCCATTTTCTCTTGCTCAAACCATCAAATTTCTTTCCTCCCACGTTTCCCGGGTTAATGTTTAAACAAACTTTTCCCCTCACACTTCCCCTCCATCGCATTCCCACTGCACTCCCTCTGTACTCTTCAATCCGCCCATTTCTTACAACCTCCCGCAATCCACGCATCTTTCTCCAACCCCATCCCTCTACCATCTCTTTCAACCTCACTCCGTCAATCCTCTCGTCGTATATATACAATTTACTTTTGTTTATTTCTAATTATGTCTTTAAATGTACTTAAAATTAACATATTGTCTTAAAGAAGTAATCAAACATTTACATGTTAAGGTTGAAGACATGCGTTCACTAATTCGAAATTGGCTTCATGAAGTGCTTGAGTGCATATCTTACGCATGCGCCGTCACTGGTACTGTAATCGACAAATGTAAAGGTCACATGTTATCTCTGCTGCCGGTGTAAATGTAAGTCATGTGGTTCACAATTTATATTTCTCATCATCATCATGTTACATGTCTTTTATAGAAAGTCGCTCTCATCAGAGCCCTTCGCTATGAATCTCGATCAGCAGTCAGTCAGCAGCCAGGTCGATGTCCATGTTCAGGGTGTGCATGATGTCTTGTATCCATCTACGCCTTGATCGACCTCTGCCTCGTCTTCCTGGAACAATAATCTCTAAAACTGCTCTTGCAGTCCGTCATGGGCCTTCATGGTCCGAAAAACCTGTTTCTGAGACATAACGGGGTTTATAAGTCAGTTTTCTTGGACACTAAGATCCTTGTAGGATTGCTTTATTTATTATTTTCTTCATCTAAGGTATTTTTAGGACTCTCTTGTAGTATTTCGTTTCTTCTTCTTCTTCTTCTGCGTACACAGTCAGACAGTAACCATTATTTTTTCGAAAAAAGCGGCGGTCATCCTGAGGCTCTCGCCACTGCCATAGAGCTTGTCTTGCAGTTCCACTGGCAATGGCCACATCTGCTCTCTCTGATCCTCGTATGTCGGGCAGTTCTGCAGCAGATGTTCAGTGGTCATTTTACCAGTACCGCACGGGCATTCGTCGGTACACCCTATCTTCAATTTGTTGAATAGGTGGTACCTAAGTTTGTTGTGGCCAGTGCGAAGTCTGAAGACAACGACCTGCTCTCTTCGGTTCAACTGGTAATAGGCATCGTTTTTGGTGTAACCAGTATGTTCGGTTTCCCATTTGGTCATGTATCTGGCTTTGATAAGCCGTGTTGACGCTTCGTACGTCATACTGGTATCTGTTTGTGGTAGTCTTGCACCTTCTTTTGCCAGTCTGTCTGCCTCATCGTTGCCTTGGATGTTGCAGTGTGACGGAACCCACTGTACCACTACCCTTTTTGGTGCGGACTGCTGGCACAGTTTGCAGAGTGCTGCTCTTAAGTCATTAAGCTCAGTGTTTTTCTGGCTTTTTAGCGCTGTGACTACGGCGAGAGCATCTGTCAGCAGGACTATATGGCTCTCATTTTCACTGTTTGTCACCATTTCTTCCACTGCCGCCCTCAGTGCCTCTGCCTCCGCTCTGAAGTTGCTTGTGTACTTACCAGTAGCGAATGACAGTGTTATTTTTCTGCCATTTGGTAGGTTCAGGAATGCTCCTGCCCCTCCGTTCTGTGTAGTGTTTGTTACAGAACCGTCGGTGTATGCATGGGTCCAGTCCATGCTTGGGTAGCTTTTCGTTATGAAGCTTAGGGTAGTGTCTCTCCTTTCTTTTTCAGTCTGGCAGTTTTTGTTTGCAATACCTGGTATATTTTCTACCACCTCTGGAAATATATCCTGCCTCCAGGTAGGTTTTCGTACAGTAGTGATGGGTTTTGGTGCTGTTAGTGCGTTTATGGGATCTTCGTGCATCTTTGCTTTGGCTATTTCTGCAAAGTTTCTCCGCTTTAGTTTCCCATTTCCCAAATTGTTTAGTCTCTGGTACATTGGATGGTCCGTCAGTCTTCGGAGTTTCTCTGACTGCAGCTGGGCTCTGCAGTCTCTTCTATCGGTCATGGATTGCAGTTTTGTAATCTTTTCAAGTTCTACAATTGGCGTTGACTTCATGCCACCTGTTATAATTCTCATGGCTTGGTTTTGAAGTTTGTTAACTTTATCGAAGTTCGCCTTCGCTGCTGTTGTCCATGCCGCAATGCCATACTCGAGAACTGGTCTCACTCTTCCAGTGTACAGTTTCTTTAGTATGCCTTCGTCTGCTCCCCAGCTTGTGCCAGCAAGTTTCCTCATGATTGCCATTCTTTCTCTGGCTTTCATTCGGTTTCTCTCAATCTGACTTTTCCATGTCATGCGCCGATCAAATGTGACTCCCAGATAGGTTGGGTTGTCGTTTGGCTGCAGGATTTTGCCATTTAGACTTAATTTGGTACTTTGGGGTTTTAATGAAAGCGAGAATATTGTGCATGTGGTTTTCTCCTCGTTTATTTTGACCAGCCATGAGTTCGCCCACTCTTCCAGCGATGTTAGGGCCGTCTGCATCCGATTTCTTGCTATGGTGAGATTCTTTTCAGAGGTCCACATAGCCAGATCGTCTGCAAACATTGAGCTATGGACTCTTCTTGGTATATTCTCTGTAATATCGTTTATATATACCAGGAAGAGTGTGGGTGACAATACTCCCCCTTGGGGTACTCCCTGCTCGAGTGTCACCTTTTTGCTCATCTGCCCTTGTACTTGGACTCTGGCCGTTCTTTGTTTGAGGTAGTGGTTGATCCACTTGTACATCTTCCCACAGACATCACTTCTTCTTAGTTTGACTCTAAGTCCATCCTTCCAGACTTTGTCAAATGCCTTTTCCAGATCCACCCAAACAGCTACTGTGTGTTTCTGTGCCTGATAGGCATCTTCTATCTCCTGGGCTATGAGGATGACCTGGTCCTCAGTGGATCTGTGCTGTCTAAAGCCGGCTTGCTGTGGAATTAGTATTCGTTTTTCTTCCAGATGCCACATCAGTCTGGTGTTTATCATCCGTTCCATCAGCTTGCCGACACAGCTCAGTAGGCGTATGGGCCTGTAGTATTTCGTTTCGAAAGCCTCGATCCTCTCTCTTAATATTTGTGTGATAGTCCATCCCTCGCATCCGTACACTGCCACCGGGAATGCGCATGTTTTTAAGATCTTCAATGTTAATTCTTTGTTAGCATTGCGCCACACATTTTGCCTATTTTGTATGTTTTGCACCTCTATTGATAATCATCTCCTTGTTTCCTTTGCGCATTCCCCGTCGTGTGCTATCATAGATCCAACGTATTCTAAGTAATCCACCTGTTCAATGTGTTAATTACAAATAGTGATCTTGTGTGTGTGTGTGCCAATTGACATTATCTTTTGGGCTTTTTATTCGGGAAAAGATTCTGATTCTTCACTGTTCTTCTTAAATGACGGAAGCAGTTGTGCCAGGCGATCGGCGCTGTTTGAGAGAGTAACTGTGCCATCTGTATATGTTAGTTCTGATATCTATATTTATATATCTAAACACTTTAGATTAATTATTTCGATCTAAATTATATTATGCAATTCTTGTTCAATAGCCTACAAGTAAGATAAATCCATTCCTCCACCCCCTCTTCCACTGCCATAACTTGCCCACCCTCACAAAAAAATCTCTCCTACCCTCTAAAACCCTTCCATCTCTCCCGTCCGCCTCGCACATAAACCCATTAACGCAATAGTATTCCCCGTTCAGCCAAGCAAAATGGACCATGAAGTCATCGTACATATTTCTCTAAAGAGTATTTGTAAACGTTTCCAAAAAATCGTTTAGAATCTTTTCTGTCATTTTAACAAATAAATGGCCAGTAATGCCCCAAGGGTCCTAAAAGGTAAGTAATAATAATTTTGTTCAGATCGTTGGAACGTTTGGAATTGTGTAAGGAATGAACGACAGATCAAACAACGAAAAATACACCATTTCAGTTATATATATATATATATATATATATATATATATATATATATATACATACATAATGAAAACCTTTGAGCGCCCTTTGAAGTATATGTATTCAACACACACGCGCTAAGCTGGTTCCTGCTAGTTCTGTCATGGCTTCCGAATCTCTTTTATAGATGTCTATAAATGAGATCCACGTGAGAGCGGGGAATGGTATGAATCTAAATAGATGACAACTGTGGACATTTGACGGAGGGGTATATCAATTGAAAGTGGTTTAAGTGCACTGAATGATGCGATAGTCGCTTTGTAAGCGTTACAGCTCTACTTCCTAAATACAATCACTCAAAAGTGTTTCGTCATGTAAGTACAAAGAGGGGAAATGGGTTAGGTTACAATCTGAAAGGAAAAAGTTCCCGTCATTTATTCAAGGAACACGTGTGCACCATCACTCTCTACAATGTTGATATATAAACACGTCGGAGAAGAACTGTTTTTTGTATCTTAACCTTGACTATAAAAGCACGTGCCTTGTAATTCATTTCTCTGCATAGCTCGAACACGTTTACACAACCCCTGGCAGCGCTTTGGAAACACATTTGAGATGAAAGCCGTCAACGTCAACAGGACGAGTCAAACACGCATCTGAGCATCGGGTCCTGGAGGTTGTGGTGAAGTAGTGAAGTCAACACAGGCATCAATTCACAGACCTCGGGCTTATCACAGTCGTGTGTCACTTTCTGACCTCGCTTCCGTTTCCATGGTTCCATCTATCAACAGTTAGGAAACAGATCTTTGCTGTGACGGATAGGAGACAAAGCAAGTGAGAGGAGGAGATATATAACGTATGCTTTATTAATTCCGACACAGAATTAGAACGACGACATCTACCTCACAAGTGTGACATTTCATGTCACAAGGGCAAAACGGCCTTGAGTCCGAAGACCAGTATTTAACAAAAGTGATATGTCAGTACCTTCTCTCTCTCTCTCTCTCTCTCTCTCTCTTTCCCTCTCTCTATCTCTCTCTCTCCCTTCCTCTCCGTCCATCCCTATCTCCCTCCCTTTCTCTCTCCCTCTCTCTTCTCTCTTTCTTCTCTCTTTCTTCTCTCTCTCTTCTCTCTTCTCTCTCTCTCTCTCTCTCTCTCTCTCTCTCCATATACATATATAGCTATGAGATACATAATGCCTTGATAAACTCAGTGAAGGTATAAATAACCTGCTGCTGACTAGTTTTTTGAAAGTAAGATTTTTTTATTTTTTTCGTTCGCCTTATTTTTCTATTCCCCAAATCGGTGTGCGTTGCACTATGTTTTTATTTTACGCCTGCTGGCCCAGTGTATCCGACTTCGCCATGCATTTTATGTAAGGGTCTGCTTCTTCCTGCATTGTCTAAGGGTTTGCTTCCTCTGGGTAGCTGCCGGTGCCGTGATTGGGGAGCGAACCCAGCATCCTCGGGATGTGAGCCATGTCCCTTAACCACTAACCCCACTCCGCTGCATGGTCTAGGATGAACACACACAAACAATTGTTTAGAGAAAGGAGCCGTCACACAGTCTTCTTTGTTTTTGTGACATGTTCTCTATGGGACAAGAATCTCTAGTGACATGTTCTCTATGGGACAAGAATCTCTAGTGACATGTTCTCTATGGGACAAGAATCTCTAGTGACATGTTCTCTATGGGACAAGAATCTCTAGTGACATGTTCTCTGTTGGACAAGAATCTCTAGTGACATGTTCTCTATGGGACAAGAATCTCTAGCGGCATGTTCTCTATGGGACAAGCATCTCTAGTGACATGTTCTCTATGGGACAATAATCTCTAGTGACATGTTCTCTATGGGACAAGAATCTCTAGTGACATGTTCTCTATGGGACAAGAATCTCTAGTGACATGTTCTCTATGGGACAATAATCTCTAGTGGCGTGTTCTCTATGGGACAAGCATCTCTAGTGACATGTTCTCTATGGGACAAGAATCTCCAGTGACATGTTCTCTATGGAACAAGAATCTCTAGTGACATGTTCTCTATGGGACAAGAATCTCTAGTGACATGTTCTCTATGGGACAAGAATCTCTAGTGACATGTTCTCTATGGGACAAGAATCTCTAGTGGCATGTTCTCTGTGGGACAAGAATCTCTAGTGACATGTTCTCTATGGGACAAGAATCTCTAGTGACATGTTCTCTATGGGACAAGAATCTCTAGTGACATGTTCTCTATGGGACAAGAATCTCTAGTGACATGTTCTCTATGGGACAAAATTGGTCCCAAAACCGAGCCCTGTGGCACTCCACTTTTCACTTCACACCACTCAGAGTACTCCTTATGTATGCCCACCCTCTGCCTTCTTCTCGTTAACCAGTTTTCATCCATTTTGGGAACTTCCCTACCTATTCCGTGTGATTTTAACTTTCGAAATAATCTTTGATGAGGTACTCTATCAAAGGTCTTTGCAAAATCTAAATAAATAATGTCCACTGGCTCCCCTTTATCTATCATTTTGGTAACCTCCTCCGAGAATTATAATAGCTTTGTTAAGCATGATCTCCCTCTAGTAAGCCAATGCTGACTATTTCTAATTAGATTAAATTTGTATAAATGCATTACAATGTTTTCTTTGATTATTGACTCTGACAATTGACAGACTATGCTCGATAAACTCACTGGTCTATAATTCGCTGAATCTGTTTTTGCACTTTTTGAATAAGAGGATCAATCCTGCATCTCTCCAATCCTGTGGAACAATCCATTTTTGCAAGTGAATGGGAACATAATATAGCCAATTGTTTTGCTAGTTGGTCTCTAATTTCAAAAAGCAATTTTGGATGAATACCATCTTGACCTGGACATTTATCTGCTTTCAACTCCACAAATGTTTTTAAAAATCATTTCATCTGCAATACAGATTGATCTTAATCTCGCTGTATTCATGTCTCTTTGAAAAATATCTATAGGCTCTGGGATCTTGGAGCAGTCCTCTTTCGTGTAGACTGTGCTAAAGTGCTGATTGAGTAGATTAGCTGCCTCCCTATTCTCACTTATTATTTTCCCTGTGCTGTCTATGAGAGGGCCTACTTTGTCTTTCGTTCTTTGTTTATTTCTAACGTAAGAGAAGAAGCTTTTACTATCAATCTTGATACTCTAAGCAAGTTTTTTTTCGAAGTATATTTTTGCTCTTTTATTAACTTTCTGAGATATGTTCTGCTTGTCCAAATATTTTAAATATGTTTCTTTTCATTTACCTGCCTCTATATATTTTTGTCCATGCTTTATTTTTCGCTCTTCTACATTCTACATAATCTAGTTATCCACTTTTTACGCTTGGGGTTTACCTCCCTACTTGGAACACATTCTTCTTTTAGAGTTTCTAGAACTGTTTTAAAACGCTTCCATTCCCGTTCAACATCTGTTCCTCCGACAATATCTTTCCAGATTATGTGGTTCGCTGCCTCTTTCATCCTCTTAACATATGCCTTAGAGTAGTCGTATGTTCGCGTGTTTATGTTTACTTCTTTCCCTGCAATAAGATCCCAACCGATGATTTGATGGTCACTTGAGCCAAACAGTTCCCCAATAGTAACGTTTTCAATCATATTTTCCTCTGTAGTAAAAACTAGGTCGAGTGTATTTTTGCTTCTGGTGGCTGCTTCTACATATTGAATTTAAAAATTGTCAGTTATGCACTTAACAAAAGGTTTTGACTCTACAAGTGCTTCTGTCTAATGTTGCTGATAGTTGCTGAGTAATGCCATGATAAAATGTTTATGCAGGTAAGACAAGCGGAACGTCTGTAATCTAATAATTTCCTTGCACTAATCATTTTGATAAGGCGATCAATTCGATTTCTATCCCATGGGTCATTATATTAACCTATATTGTCATTCTATAGCTTTCTTCTCTGTCTTCCCGTGGTTCCATTTGTGCCTTTCAGCGTCAGGTTATGAAGAGGTGTCTTGACCGGGTCCTAGTATGTATTTCATGCATGGGGGGGGGTTTCCCTGCTTCTATTATTTCTGCTATCCATCTTTTGCGTGGGCGGATCTTGGCTTTGAATTCATTGTTTCTGTATAGCAAAGTTTTCTAAGGGATATTATCTGGTGTTTGTCACGTCACGTGGCAGAACTATTTGGTTTGTTCTATCGTTATGAGGTCTAGCACGGGTGATGTACCTACTTGTCTCCTAATATCTTCGTTTCTGATTCTATCCACTTTTGTTACTTCAAGCATTCTGCGCAGACGTATCATCTTTATTGTTCCAATGTGTCTTTTATATTTGTTTGTTAATGTCCAATTATGGTTAAGATTAATGTGGAATAAAGCAGAACCAAAATAGTATTCTTAAAAATATGCAATGTGAAAATCGCATTTGAACGATAACATTGTCAAGTATTATTGTAAATATGGATAACTATAAATTCATGTTCATGCGTTTATGGAAGCTGTAGATCGTGCAACTTTTAATTAATTACAATTTCAGTCTGCAAAATAGCTCTGAAAAATTAGAAATCTTTTTCATTTAACAAATCTGTCCCCGAAGCTCAACCTACTAGAAGAAGATTTCTATGCAGGGCATTGTCTCTCTGAGCACATTTTAAGTGGGAGCATGACACAAAAATACCTTTCAAACCAACTAAAGACCACAATTTAATATTCTGAGTTTTGTTTTATGTTCAGGTAAATGAAATCCTCCGTGGAGTTGACATGGCAACCATCGCCAATAATTCCTGCTGTTGTGGAATTGCAACCAAAGTTCTGTCTCTTTGTATTTGCTCATGAGATGTAAAGTCCTAATCTAGATGCAATGACTTCTGTGTGCTCCAGTGGTTGTATCGATGCCTGAGGGCGGAAGCCTGGTATGACTACGACATCTGCGTAGATAAGGTTGGCCACATGCTGCTTTACTATGGTGACACCTAGGATGTACATTCCCAGCTGATCGAATACCTTGAGCATTGCGTGGCACGACAATAACAGGTCGAGGATACATCGATAGTATAGTGAAGTTGCTGGTTTGGCCGTTTCAGTGTGTTGAGAACTCGCAATTGTTTTAAGGTATTCCACATGGCAGATATGTCCATTGAGTCAAAGGAAGTCATGAGATCGACCTTAGCGACGTGGGAGTGGTTGACTTCCCGGAGTATCTCAGCGAATAGGCGAAGAGCAAGGAGGACATCGATGATGGACAGGCAGCGCTCAGCCCTTTTCAGCAGGAGTTGTGTACTGTAGAAATGTGCCGCAAAGACTTTTCCGGGGATAGACAATAATGTGATGGGCCTGTAGCTACTAAATTCATAGTTAAGTCATGTTCCTTTGTATAGGATTATGATAGAGACATAATTTGAAAAGAAATTTGTCTGGCTGCGGCCTTTATGAAAGCCCTACATCGGATCTGGCACCGGCAAAGGCTTTCACTGATAGTCAAGCTACGAATTTACATAACTTGTGTCGTTCCCATTCTGCTATACGGTTCAGAAACCTGAACTATTCTACCAACCGATCAGAAGCACATTGAAGCCTTCTACGCGTGCAGCCACTGGTATGACAGGGTATCAAATGTCGAAGTCACTCGACTGACAGAGCTCGAGAGCACACTCCCCTTGCTACTAAACCGTCACCATTAAAGGCCTGTTTAGACATGGTGCTCGCCTTGCAGAGGATATCCCTGCCCACTAGTTCATATAGCAGACCATGACATCAAAGATGGGAAGCGATGCTCTCCGTCACGGTCTAGCCCCATCGACCGCCTTACACACCACTTGGTTAGGTCAAATCGCAAAGGCCTAATCTTCTTTGCATGCGGACTTGGCCTCAGCCAATAATCGTAATCATGGCCGATTGATGCGACGGGAACTTGTGGTTTACGTGGACTACCTACTTATTTAACCTTCCCTTTAAAACACAAAGGGTGCGCACCTATGGCAGCTTTTAAGTGGAGTAACTCTGCTAACATCAGACCCGAATACATTCAATTCTTTGTTTGAGATAGTCGAGGTGTTACTGATAGGGCCTGTGGCTTGTCATTATGTTTGATAAATGTGACCCAGTGCTTAAAAAATGCTGAAGTCTCATTAGATCAGAGAGTGGTAAGTCTGTTAAGAATCTAGTCGCCAGGTAGTGTTGGGTGAAAAATTCACTAAAGGGTTATGCAACATGCAAGAGGGTATGGTTGAATTGTTCTTGAAAAATGTTAATTCTTAGTGCGTACATTTAGGTTTATTTTCAAATACTTTCGTATTCCTGCTATTTCTTATTTGCTTCATGCTTTTAGCTGCTGTGTAACCAGACGCCGACAGTCGGGCCTTCAAAATCTGTACACGGAGAAGAAATTTTGCCGGAAAATATTAGATTTTGTTTCCCTCAAATCGGATATACACGATGAAAGAAAATGTGTTACTATACAAAAATGTTAGGCGCCACCGCAATAGTTTTGTAGCCATGCCGGCCTGATGCCGGGAATTTTCCCTATCCTGCACTAAATGATCTACAATTTCCTGACCTCGTATTTTACAGCCCTCCTTTCAAATCCTTTTTCGTAGAAAACTACCTACAAACGTTGTTGTTTACCCACTCGAGAATTAGGGTGTGTATTTGTCTCTAATTGATTTTAAGAATGTAATAATAATATTAATACTAGCCGTCCATCGCAAGCGATGATGACAACAGCAGTCGGACATGTTGTGTTGCAGCGCATCAGTAGGTTCGGAGGTGGCTGTATAGTCCAATTCTGGAACGGAAAATCCTTCCACATGCGATGCATTTATTGTGTTAATTGTCAGAATGTGAGTGTCAGCTGTTTTGCCTTTTTGCAAAGTGCGTTTTTTTTCTGTGCTTCGAAGGTCTGGTGTTCTTCAGCAATGACGGTGCCTCTAATGGTGGTTCTACGCCATGCCTTGCGGTCCTGTGTGAGACATTCCCATGCATTTGCATCGATGCCGAAAAGCGTGTCAGAGATACTTTGAGGGAGTCTTTGAAACGTTTCTTTTGGCCACCAGCTTGCCGCAGGCCATCTTTCAGCTCACCATACATAAGTTGTTTTGGACGCGGTTGTCTGTCATGCGCATGACGTGGCCCAACCACCTGAACTGGGTCTTCTGCAACAGTGTGTGGATGTTCGGAATTTTTGCCTTCATGAGGATCTCGGTGTCTGGTACCCTATCGTGACCCTTTATTTTGATCATTCTACGGAGGCACCTTGTAAAGAAGTGGTTTATTTTCCTAGCATGCCTGCTGTACACAGTCCACGTCTCATTGGCATACAGAAGGATGGGTAGCACTACGGCTCGGTAGACTTTGAGCTCTACGACCCCTCTGAATCGAGACACTGTTGCGCAGCCTTCCAAAAGCAGCACGGACTTGGAGATTCTGATACTGACCTCACAGTCAATAGTAGTTTCCCAAGAAAGAGTGCTGCTAAGGTACTTTATGTTGCCTACTGATTGGAGGCGCTCGTTCTTGACTCTGATATCTGGGTCGCGATATGCGTCACTCTGGGCAGGCTGAAACATTACTTCGGTTTTTTGGTATTATGTATAAAACCGAACATGTCGCATGCTGCTGAGAACTGTCCACATATGTCTGCATGTCTCTTTTGGTTGTGTCCTTTACCTTGGTGTGAGCTTGCAGTCGACTGTGATTGAAGAGTTTTCCGTCAGTCCTGTATTTAATTTCCACTCCATTTTCCTTACAACCCTGATAGCTAACGCTGAGCATGGCAGCAAACATTATGCTGAAGAGTGTTGTGTCTAGTACACAGCCCTGCTTGACGCCATTTGTCACAGGAAAGGCATTTGACATTTCCCCATCACTCAGCACATGAGCATTCATTCCTTCGTAGAATTGTTTGACGATCTTGGTGAATCTGCTTGGACAGCCGAATCTCCCCAAAGTCCATCTCTGTTGACGGTATCGAAAGCCTTAGTCAGGTCCACGAAAGTCATGTACAGCCCACGTTGCTGCTCTTGTCATTTCTCCTGAAGTTGCTGAGACCCGAATATCATATCCACAGTTCCGCGATACGATCTGAAGCCACACTGACTATCTGGAAAAAGATAGTTGGTTGATTGTTGCTGACCTCCTCGATAGTTGGTTGATTGTTGCTGACCTCCTCGATAGTTGGTTGATTGTTGCTGACCTCTTCGATAGTTGGTTGATTGTTGCTGACCTCCTCGATAGTTGGTTTATTGTTGCTGACCTCCTCGATAGTTGGTTGATTGTAGCTGACCTCCTCGATATTTAGAGGAACACCCAATTCATTGTTCAAGGGGGGGGGGGGGGGGTGTCTGAGACAGGTGTTCTATTGTCTCGTCGCAGACGGAGGACGGTTGGTTGAGAACAGTGCGGAAGAGTTTTGCTCAGTGTTCCAGTATTCTCGGTTGTCTGTCAGCAGTTCTGAGCCATCTGCATTCAGAATTAGAGTTCCATACGACGGTTGAGGGCCATAAACAGTCTTTAAAGCGTCATAGAAGCGTTTTGTGTCGTTTCTGTCAGCATAAAGTTGAGTTTCATCTGCCTTGTTTCCCAACCACATGTCCTTCATGTTCCTGAGCTTTCCTTGGACCACTCTTCGTATGATTGTGAACGTCATCTTTTTGGCTGTAGATCCTTTTGATTAGCTCTAAATAGCTCATTTTTTTCCTTGATAAGGGACATGATTTCTGCGTCGTTCTAATCAAACCAATCTTGAAGTTTTCGTGTCGTGTATCCAATGCGTTCAGAGGCGGATGAGTATACATAGGCTCTAATAGCGGCCTAGTCTTCATCCACATTGGCCTGGATAAGCTGCAGATTCTTTAGTTTCGTATCCAGTTCCCTTAAAAGTCCTTCAGTGATCACTATGCCTTGCAGTTTTTGGGTGTCTTAACTTTTTTTTGCTCTGCCTTCCATTCTGATGCTGGCTTCTGTGTTTGGTGCAGAAGTTCAGATTAGACACAATGAGCATATGGTCGATCCAGCACTCTGCACCTCACATAGTTTTGGTCGCTCTACATCACGTGTCAGTTCTCCTGGTGGTAACATAATCAATTAAGTGGCATTGCTTTGATCTGGGAAGCATCCATGTTTTGTTTTATTTGGGAATGCGAAACATTGTATTTCTGATTGCTAGGTTGTGGGCTGCACATAGACCAAGCAATAACAGACCATTAATATTGCGTTTGCCTGAACCGTGCACATCGAGTATATCATCCCAGATCCGATGGTCGGTTCCAACTCTGACATTGAAGTCACCGAGAAGGACTAGCTTCGCAGACTTTGGGACCAACGAGAGACAGAGTCAAATTCTTTGTAGAATTTGTCTTTGCTGGCATCTGAATAGGTCATCCTCGGTGCGTACACACTGATCAGGGTGGCTTTCTAGTTTCTTTCCAATAGGATCTGTAAAGTCATTATTATATCATTGATTCCCCCTTGGAAGCCTTGCGCACCCTTCTGTACAAAGGTAGATTTTATGGCGAAATCGACTCCAGAATCGTGACGTTCATTACCGGCTCGCCCACTCCAGAAGAATGTGTATCCTCGACCCAACTCAGTTAGCTTACCCTCATCGGGTAGTCTGGTCTCGCTTAGGGCAGCTATGTCAGCAGCATAGCGGACGATCCTCTGGACACAAGTGCAGATCGTCTCTGAGGTCTATCTGCCCTAGAGTTGTCGAGTAGCGTTCGCACTTTCCACGCGCCAAGTCTGAGGTCCTTTAACTCCTTAATTTGTTTGGTGTATGTGAGTGTTTGTATGTTGTTTGACGCTGTAGCTAGCGCTGAATTTGGATAATAGTGAAGGAGCGTTGCGCTGTTCGTCAACCTCACTATCTCGTCCCAAAACTGTCTGGAACCAGTTGCAAAAGCGTCTGTATAAATGTATGGATCAAGTTCTAAATTCTACAGTTGAAAGTTATTACTAGAACGAAAACGACAATTGTAATAGTCATTGATCGAGTGTTCTGTTGCCTGAATTCAAAAGCACGTTTATTTCGTTGTTAGCATCTCTTTGCATTACCGTCACTCTTTGATTGCATACTCGATTAGTTTGATTGTTAAAATTTCCTTCAGGAAACTTCAGTTTTTAGTCCGTGTTGTCCTTGTTTCTGCAGTCCAACAATAAAGACCAACAGACAGAAAGGTTGGTTTACGTCTGCATCTAATCTGGTGTAAAACTGCATCTTAGCTTTGTTGTTTGGCCATTATCAGTATTACGTTTTGGTGCAGTCACTTGTAGCGAAACCAAGTTATTCCTTGGACGTACTGAGCTCGAGTCTCCTGAGTATATAGTGTTTATCCGCACTTTCCTGTATATGATTTGTTTGTCCCTACTTCCAAAAATACATTTGTTTTTAACACTTAACTTCCCTTTCTGGTGAAATTATAGCTCTTTCAATCACACACAGTCTTATTGATTAAATCAGGTTTTGTGGCCAATTCAAATACAGTCGACATCCTGACCTAAACCCCTGTGCAGCGATCAAAAGCACTCAACTCTAAAACGTGATTCCCTCTGTCTAATGAATAAAACAATAATAAGATAACTAGGTCACCCTGTGTTTCCCAGAATAATAATACAAATATTACATTTTTAGCGCGTGAGGAGCGCGTGCCCGAATGGTTTTGATGCCTGCCTCCTGATAAGGAATCAACAGTGGCGAAGCGACTTGTAGTTCTTAGCCTAAAAACTCCACCATTACCCTAGCAATGGGAATAACGTCGTCGACAGTTTGGTTTTTTTTTGGTTTTTTTTAAAGCGCGCCAACTCCCCCGAACTCCTCACATTTCTACTGTATTACCTCCGCCCTGTCAATTCCCACCCAACCCAAACCCCTTCAGGTTTATCACGGAATTCCAAATTGTGCCTCACTTCGATCGAGTCCCGACTACGCATCAAATCTAGAGTTGACTCATTACATTCATGTTATTTCACATTGTGATTATAATGATCTCGACACCGAAAAGCATCATAGTTTATATTTGTTTATACTGCCTTTGTAAATGTTCTTTTATCTTGTTTACTCTAACGCGAACTAAAATGTTATGTTGATCAAAAGATATCCCCAAACCCAATTTTGTGAATTTAGGACCTGGAATGTGAACGCGCGTGAGCAACATACATTTTACTTTTGGGAAAGAAACAAATGTTTGTCTATTATATGGATACCTACTACAAAAGATGGGGTGGACGGGTGAAGCGTGAAGCAACATCGGGGTCAGGTGAAACATACTAAGTCCACCCCCACCCCACATCTCGTTCTCTTCCTGTAAGCTGTGACACAACAGCCTGACCAACGATGGAGGATCAACACTGTGATACAACTAGTAGAAACCTACTAAGGCGTCCTACACTGCACTACAGCCAGTAGGACTCATGTCCATCTTCTCAAGTACGCTTCGGGGTGTAAGAGAACAACTGTAAAGTGCTACCAAAGACACGCGGTCAAGGGTAAAGAACTCAAATTGAGTAGATTTAAAAACAAACTGTAAAAGGAAGTTATTTTCAACTTGTTGTTCCTCTCCATTCAAATTTGTTCAGGTAAAAACAGTCCCATTCAGACGCTGCTGTCAGGGATGAGGTGTCAAAGATGTCATCGTAGGAGGCTACAGATTATGTGTGAAGTGGGGGGTGGTCAGTTCTCTTCCTCGCTTTCATTACCATGCATGCCAGTAGTCAGTTATCCGTTTCAAGAAGATCAATTGGACAGTACTGAAAACGACTGTTTAGGCTTGTGCCTCTAACACTGCGCTAATCAGACGTTCTCATTCAAATGAGCACACTTATAACACTTTACCTTCCTGGATACTTTACTGAAAGTAAAATGTTCCGATTATCGTATCCGTGTGGATACAGAGAGAAGGAGAGAGAGAGAGAGAGAGAGAGAGAGAGAGAGAGAGAAAGGCACCTGGTAAAATGCCAGGCATGTCTTAAATGGGGACTAAACAAAGAAGGATAACGGGACTAACAACCTCATTATGTAAAGGACATTGCTACTGAAACTATACTGCCAAAATACATAGTTATTTCATGAAGACTTCTGCCGGGAATAAACTATGGCGGTGGTCCTAATCTTTATGCTGAACAAACATGGAACAAAGAAAATGTGACCCACAGAAAGCTCTCTATGCCACAAATAAAACGATCAATAAATATCGATTTTAATTTTTGCTCTTGTTGACACAAGATTTCGTGTACATCTCAGCAGAAATAGATCGTTAGTAGAACTAGCAATTCGCTTTTTCCTAGAAAAGCAAGTTGTCTCCGTGTAACAAATCTCAATACCTAAGTTTATGCATTGCAGGTTCAAACTGTTGTACATTACTTCCTGATCCAAGGCATGTTATGTATAATGCAAGGTGAATGGGGTGAAGATAAGAAATGAATGAATGAACTACGGCTACTGAACCAAATAACACACTTAGTAGCTGACATGCGTGAAGCTGTTAACTGTGGTTACATCAAGAGTCGCTGACAGAGGTCATTTTATGTCTAATGTAATAAAGAGATTAATCGTATATTAAAAGAAGAACTTCTTTTCATTAACGAGGGGTGTTCAAATGAAACTTGACCAAACTGCAACAAATGAACATACGCACGATGTGCATGATGATGTCACGTCTCGTGTAAACAGCACCTACCAACCGTCAAGTTTACTAAATTTGATTATCCTCCGACTCCTAGTTTCCTCAGTAAACCGTTGAAAACATGGCTGGTATGATATGGAATCCGTTCAGAGTTGATCTGGGAGCTGTGGTTTGGTTTCTAACAGCTGAAGGATGTCGACCAGTTGACATTCATCGCAGAATGCAGGCAGTGTATGGTGACAAAAGTGTGTCAAAGATTACAGTGGAAAAACTGGACAACGATGTTTAAAGAAGGGCGTGAGTTAACGAAAGATCTTCCGAAACCAGGACAGGCACATATTGTTGCGTTAACTCACTTCCTTCTTAAACATCGTTGCCCAGTTCTTCACTGTTGTCTTCGACACACTTTTGTCACCATACACTGTCTGCATTTTGCGATGAATGTCAACTGGTCGACATCCTTCAGCTGTTAGAAACCGAACCACAGCTCGAAGATCAACTCTGGACGGATTCCATATCATACCATCCATGTTTTTAACGGTCTGGTTAGGAAACTATGAGTCGGAGTATAATGAAATTTTGCAAACTTGACGGTTGGTATGTGCTATTTACACCAGAAGTGACGTCATCATGTGCATCGTACGTATGTTCACTTGTTGCCTTTTGGTCCGGTTTTATTTGAATACGCCTATCGTACATAACAAAGTATGTTTTCGTTTCATGGGTAACCTGGATATATTATGCAGAAATAATAAATATGCTGATCAGTGTTACTTGTGCCGAGTTCTTATCTCTCGACCATATTGGTTCTTTGTGTGGTGGTATCGTACTTCGTTGACATTCCTTGTATCCCGGCATGTCCTGAAGAAGGCGGACCTGGATCCTCCTGGATGTTGTGCAATGCAGGCTTCTCAGTAGGCTCACCACAGTCAATCAACGCTTCAATGGCCAGACTATTCTGATAGGAAACTGTACATGAGATCGTCTGATCAACTAAAATAAAAAGCGTACCTGTCCTTTTAGTTTCTTCCTACTCTACGGGAGGGGTGTGTCATGACTACTAAGAAGGGACATCCTTCTGTAGCTAGTTATTTTTTCCTTACTGTTGTCAAGTTAGTCTCTTCAAAACTTCCTTTTTTCCGTTGCCAGTATCGTGTCTTGTCCATTGTGCTAGCTTGAGGTGGTAATGAAAGTATTGTAGCTCTGTATACAAACTTGATATCCGACATTCCATTGTCTATTGTACAACAGTTTAACAGCTAGTACGATGCATGTTCAGCTTTTTCACCAAGATCTTTCATTGAACGTGTTGGTGATCATCGTTTCAGGTTTAATTGCTTGAGCAGGTCATGTACAGGAGCGGCCACTAAACCTCCTGCGCTTTACTACAACAGCTTTGGCTCTGAACTCCCTTTTCTGCAGCTCTGTAATTAGGTCACTGTATTTTGCCATTTTGAAAATGTGATGTTGATTTTAATCTAGAATCGGCTGTCTCGATCATGGCGATGTGGTATGATGATAGCAAGTGTAGCACTGTATCTGGTCGCCTCTGTGACTTCTTAATAACGTGAGGAAAATCCCTCCGTCCTAGCAGGCTAGGCTGAGTAACATTTATACTGGCAAGGATGTTCGCAAACCAGGATCTGTTTATTTGGTGTGTACTCATTTGCTTGCTCTGGTGAAATAGATATTTGCCATTTTGGGACTAATATTTGCTGTTTGTCTTCACCCTCACCCTATTCACCGTTGCAACCAGTTCAGAAAAATAATCTCTTCTTCTTCTCCTTGGTACGTTTTTTTATTATGTCTACATGTGAAGTCCAGTTACTTGATAAAGGCTGGTGTGGTAATGAGTTCTTCAAGGCTGACATACAGCTTTGTGTGGAAATCTGTCTCCTTTGGCCAGTGTTCAATAAGTACATAACAGGCCGTTGCCCTAACGGAGTCAATGCGCTTTAGTATTGTACGAGGATGGGGGGGGGGGGGGGGGGGGGGGGGGGGGGGTTTCGAGTTAAAAACCTTAAAAGTTTAATATAAATTATTAAAACCAAGCCTTTATATTGTAACTTGTTAATATGGTTGCTAAGGATGCTAAGAGTGTCCTGCACATGAAATCACGGTGCAGACGAACAACATAACTGCAGTCAGTTAAAAGATTATTTTTGGTGCACTATTGACATGCACTAAAGAACTAGTAGTGTTCTGTTATCCGTTTTTTGAGCAGCGAAGGGGTGAAATCTATTAAAATTAAATATAAAATTAATCTGCGAAGGAAGGTATAGTACGGTGATGCATTTGCTGAGACACCAGACAAAGAACGGCTACAGACAGAGTGAAGTGGAAGACATCTGTTGCTGCCCTTAAGAATGCCATCAGGTGTGGTGATCACTGACCATTTTGCCAATCACTGACCAAGGACCTGAGGACACCATCAAGTGTAATGGTCACTGACCAAGGACCTGAGGACACCATCAAGTGTAATGGTCACTGACCATTTTGTCAATCACTGACCAGGGACCTGGATACACCATCAGGTGTGATTGTTACTGAGCACTTTGCCAGTCACTGACCAAAGACCTGAGGAGGTCATCAGGTGTGATGTGGTGGTCCCTTAGCACTTTGCCAATCACTGACCAAGATCTGAGGACATCATCTTGTATGATGGTACCTGACCACTTAGCCAGTCATTAACCAAATACTTGAGAATAAACAATCCCAGCAAACAATGCAGGCAATACTGCTAAGTAAGCCTTTCCTACATGATCCAGGAAACGTTCTTGAACAGTGTTTTTTTAGTTTGGGAACTGCCTCATTATATCTGCATGCATTATTGCATTCCAGTAACAGCTTTGCAGACAACAAGGGGATCTGTGGACCTCAATTTAGGGTCCAATGTTCTAGAGGTATGATGGACTAGGCATCCTCACACTATCAAGAACACAGTGTGAAAGATTGGAACGCATTCAGATTGAAGGTATGTGACTGGTTCTGGGCTGCACTAGAGATACCCCGATTGTGATTATGCGGTACATGTTGGGATTGTTATCGGTGACATCCAGACATAATCTGGCACAAGTCAAAGCCTATATGCCTGTCACCACAGACACTCGACACCCTCTGCACAGTAGTATCTCAATGACAACAAGGGATCAAGAATCAAGAGAGGGGCGTCATGGATGGCACAGGCTGAGACAACAATCGGACACGTCACTCCAGCTGAGACGATAGCCAAAGGGGAAGAATGGAACCACACCGGAGATAGAATGATAGAGTACCAGAGAGTCATCATAACCTTAGGCAAGGAGTGTAGAGAACGGAGCAACGAGAGAGCAGATCATGAGGTAAATCAGCTGATAACTGAGAATACCCAGGAGAGTGACACTGTCATATACACCGACGGATCAGTCGTGCGCAGTCGGACATCAGGCTGGGGTTTCTTGGCTAGAGTGAGAGGAGAGGTTGTTGCTGAGCGCAGTAGGGCATACATGTCAACAATCTCCAGTATGAGAATGGAGACGGAAGCAGTGACCTCAGCACTAAAATGGATATCTGAGACTTCTATAACAAGGGCAGTTATTGTGACAGACACGCAAGCCGTACTTCAGAAAGTACAGAAGGGATGGCTTAGGTACGAGTGGATAGCTGCTGTTGAGGCCTCAAACCTCCAGGCATTGACTTGGATCTACTGTCCTGCTCATGCCGGGGTTCAGGGCAATGAAAGAGCTGACATCTTGGCTTCACAAGCTCCCATCATGGACACATTAGTGTTGGACAGAAGTGACATTTTGAAATCAATCAATGACCGCCTGTTGGATGAGGACACCGCAATAGATGAAGCAGCAATCCACAGACTGCAAAGTTTTGACATTAAACGAGGTTCGAGCGGAGTGGGGCGCATGAGAGGATGACGCAGGAGAGTATACAACCAGCGAGCTACAGGGACCATCAGTATCGATGCTGTACGCCATTTGATGAGAGAGACTGAGCACCTATGGGTATGCCCAGATTACAGTAACGTCGATTCTTAGACACAGAAACAAAAATAAAGATTATCATTTTCATTGGTCTTAAAAGCAATTCCTTATTTAAATTATGATTTACATTATGTACAATTAGCAATTAAAATCAGGTCTTTCTGCACATGCACTTCTATAAAACTTGTCAGTAAAAATATACAAAATATTCCTAGAGATACAAATAAGGACAACAAATGGCAATAAGGACAAAAATAATAACAACATACCTAAAATCAGACCAGAGGACAAAGTTGAAAGCAAATACACAGTAACTAAACAGCAGTAGTTTAACAATTGGAACACATCTTCAAGGAATAGACTAGATCAGAGGTTTTCAAACTTGTTTGGTCTGCGTCTCCCTTAACCTGTGCATAAATCACTGTGGCTGCTCTCTATACTATATATAAGCAATTGTACCCAACAAATACTTTAATGACTTCTGAAAGTGCATATTTTACATCTGATACTAATTGTGAGGGGTAAATAAGTTAAGTTTCGGTCACAAAATGAATAAGACTATTTTGTAAATTAAAAACTAAATTAATTTAATCAACTTACAGTTTGATGACACCTTATACTAGCCACAGTTTGATGACACCTTATACTAGTCACAGTTTGATGACACCTTATACTAGTCACAGTTTGATAACACCTTATACTAGTCACACTTTGATGACACCTTATACTAGTCACAGTTTGATAACACCTTATACTAGTCACAGTTTGATAACACCTTATACTAGTCACAAAGTCAATGAGAAAGATGAGCTTGCTTCTTCATCATCAGTTCTTCAAATCTGCGCAGAAATCTGAAAATGTGATTCGAATTTCCTTCTCAACGTTCAATCATGATCTGTATTTTGTTTTGATGATGGCCAATGCAGAAAACCTTGTCTCACATAAGTAGGATGTTACAAATGGAATCAAAACTCGTAGGACCTTGCTGTCTTCTTCTGTATATTTCTTGTTAACCAAGCTCTAAAACTCTGGTAGTGAAGAAAAGTCAAACTTTGATTTCAGTTTGGTGTGCGATGAAATATCAATAAGCTACTCTTATACTCTAGTAGTGAGTGTAGATGGGAGTTCTGTATTTAAAAGATGTTTGATTCAGGTGTGTTGATCAGTCTCTTCTGAAAAGTATTTGCTAAAGTAAACACTGAGCTGTGTTAAGTGGTCAATAAACACAGCCTTCAGTTCTTCACTCAGTACCAAGTCATTGTCTTCTAAACAGATGTGCAGAGAAGGAAAGCAGTCCTTTACGTCTTTCTAGTCATGCTTTTCCTTCCACAATAGCAATTTATTTCTGAAGGACGAAACTCTATCTGACAGCTGAAGAATATGAGTCTCAGTACCTTGAAAAGACACATTTAAAGTATTTAGATTTTCGAAGACAGCACAAAGATATGCTAGCTTCAAAACAAAGTCATTGTCCACGAACTTTTCAGAACTTGAATGTTTTTCTTTGACAAGATAACAATATGGCTCATTCCTGAGTTCATACACCCTTTTGATGACATTTCAGCGTGAAAGCGTGAGAGTTGCAATAATAAAATAGCCAAGTGTGTTCAGCTCCCATGTGTGTCCAGCTCCCAGGTAAATGCACATTTGCTTGAAACACCTGCACTTTAGTGGCCACGTTTTAATTAAATTGACTACTTCGATTACCGATTGAAGGACTTCATTAAGGGCAGTGCTGGTGTTTTTGGATGCCAGTGCTTCCCTGTGAATGATACAATGAGTCCAGACACAGAAAGGAGCTTTTTTTCGAATCAAGGCTTGTAGTTCGTCATAGAAGCAAGCCATTGAACGACCTCCATCAGTGCACATACATACATATTTCTTCCAGTTAATTTTGTTTACTTCCATAAAAGAATCCAGTATGTCAAAGAGATTTGCTGCTTTTGTTCCAGATTTGATGCTTTTGCAGAAAAGAACTTATTGTCATCTATAAACACACATAACAGATTAGATACGCGTCATTGTGCATATTTGTAGCTTCATCTAGCTGATTAGCGAAATCACATTTGAGTTTTCCAATCAACTGGTCATTAACATCGTCAGCAATCCCAATTATTTGACGACTAATAGTGCTATCTGACAAAGGCACACTCAGCAATTGCTTAGCAGCACACTCCCCTATTATAGTAGACACCATGTCCACAGCAGCAGATAAGATAAGGTATTCCACAATGGTGTGGGGATTCTTGCTCTTTGCTACATGGTGAGCAACTTTGTTAGATGAAAAAAGAGCCTTTGAAGAAATCGTAGTTTGTTTAGTGAACGTTGCTTTTTGTTCTGTCATTTCTTTTAACTTGCAAGAAAAGTACTCAAGTGGTGGGTTCACCAAACTGCCATGAACTGATTCCAAATGTCGTCTCATTTTATTGGGAAACATACTTTCACTGGCCAGAACTTTAAAACAAATGACACATTGTGGGCATTCTTCATTTCCCGCAGTAGTGCACATAAACACGTAGTAGCCATGATGACATCAGAGTTAGTGATCAGCTGTTCCTAACATAGACCTGTTCTGGAGCTTTATTGTGCATTTGTCAATAACGTCTAGTACCTAATGACACGCATTGGTTACATGTTATAATACCTCAGTGCAAACATGTCATCCTACAAAGATCTATATTTTTTGATGGACCTTGGCTCATAATATCAAACCCGACACTTTTCCCAAGCCACCATGACACCCTCTGCCGAGGGCCACGACGCCCCTGGGAGCCACGACGCAGTTTGAGAACCTCTGGAATTAGTTTATCTAAGTTCACCATCACAACACACAATACAAATATGAATACAGTGCTGCCAGATACATTCAAATAATAATGTGAGTTTTTTTTTAACTTAAAGCAATAAAAACAGTACAAAAACAATTTTTATGACAGGCTAACCAGTCATGCATAAGTTCAGAAAGTGAAAAACAGAATTTTATTATTACAACTTTATTAGAATAAAAACCACAACTTAAAATATCATTAAATTATGCAGGTATTTCCATACTGCAATGGCATGTTGCCCCAGAATTGTTGCCAGATTGTGCAGCATCAGCAAGTTTAGGATTGAAACATACAATTTGTGGCAATAAATTATAATGACATTCCAAACCCAAAAAGGGAAGTGAAATATTTAGAGTATTTCTTGAATTGAAACCAAACAAGAGCCACAATTTCTAACCCCATTAGTTAGTTAATATAACAGCAAGCTATCTACACAGCAACAGTACAATGGTTCACAAGCTATTTGACTGATGACGCCAATCTCAACAAAATAGAACACACACGCATAAAATAACGCATACAATGTCACTACCAAACATCACTAGCAAAAGTCCATTATTTTAGTAACTGCTGTGTTCTATACTAAAAACACACACACTTCGGGGACGGCCTCTTCTGTGCCTCCAGCCAGTCGGGAGAAGACTTTTGGCGCTGAGGAACAACTTGTGTAGTAAATTGTGGGCAGGGGTTTCCTGGTCTAGCCGTACAACATGCCGAACAAAGAAACTCAGCGCCAATCAATTGTTTCTGAGATTGGATGGAGGTCTATTTTAGTAGAGACCTCCACATTGCGGATGTAGTCATGCCATCGGATGCCCAGGATACGCCACTGGTTGCGCATGTGAAAGGCTTCCAGTCTCGACAAGTCATGTTTCAGCAATGTCCAGGACCACGCTGGACTGGTAGATGCAGATTTTTGTCCTAAGGGAGATTCTACCAATACTCCTCACACGTCAGAGGTCATGCGTAGCGGACGCAGCTAATCCGATCTGCCATGACATATCGGGAACGCTGCGCCCATCGGATGATATCATGCTACAGAGATAGATGAATTCGTTGGTGTTCTCCGCAGTGTGACCTTGAGTTGCAATACCCTGGAGTACTGTGTCGGAAATGAGGTTCTGAACTTTGGTCTTGGACCAGGATATAGACAGGCCTAGGGAGGATGTTTCACTGTCTAACATTTCTAGTGAGTGCTGCAGCGCAGATCTGTCTGTGCCGAACAGGAAAATTTCGTCCGCGTAAACGAGATCAATAAAGATTGACTGATCAATAGTTATACCATCCTGATGGGTGCTGAGGCGGTCAAGAAGCCAGTCGACTGCCCCGCAGAATAGGTCAGGGGCAAGAACACATCCATGTCTGACACCAGAAGTCATGGGGAATCTGTCAGAGAGAGGGCCACCTAATCAAACTCTGGCGCCGGTGTCCTTGTGTAGCTCCTTGATCAGGTTCAACAGGGAGGCCGGTGTGCCTATTCCCTGGAGGACTTTCCATAAAGCCAGTAAATCAACCGAGTCGAAAGCGGACTTCAAGTCTACATATGCAGCATACAAGAGGCGATTGAAGGCACAGTGCAATTCAGCAAGGAGGCGCAGAGCAAGGATAGCGTCTGATGTAGAACGACCCTGGGTGAAGCCAGACTGTTCTGGGCAATGTTTTGTGCTCAAGAGAGGCTTGAGTCTAGCCAGTAGCATGTGGGCAAAAACACCTTCCCCGGTACTGAGAGTAGTGTTATAGACCTGTAATTACTGTAGTTTTTGCGACTCACCTTGCATTTGTACAGGGAGATGATGATGATTCCATCGCGCCAGTCGATCAGGACATGTCCCATCCTCCAAACAATGCAGTATAGAAAGTGTTAGAAGTAGAAAAAGATATATATGTGAATGATTATACTGTCCTGAAACATTTAACAAAGTGCAGCATACATAAATTAAACCGAAGTGCTCAAACGCAAATATCACAGGCAAAGATCTGAAAAAAAACCATTAACATATATTGGCAAACATTGCAGCTGAAATTTATCAGATACAACAAACAAGGATATATTTTCGCTCCATGATCTTAGTCACTCCTCTTACGATGGAGTGCTCAGGTCTTCTTTTATTTTTCTTGTAGCTTCTACAGGAAAGAAGGGCCGACCACCTTAGTCCCCTCTTATGACATGCCTGGTAGGTTACAATGCTACTATTCTTGGCTCCCCAATGTATTTTATGACATGATACGCTGGATACGTTGGTGTTGGATTTTTTGGGGGGATCACCCTGTGCTTGACCCAGCCACAGAAAATGGGTACCAGAAAAATCTTGGAAGTAAAGGCGGCCGGCGTGATGCTGGCCACATCATCCACTATGTGCCGTTGGTTACAAAATAATTTGGGCCTAACACCATATTTCCTATGCACCGCATGGTGTGACGGGATCTTTATTTTACTTTACTTACTAGTTGGAGCACACACATCATTCATTCACCTGTTATACTTAACACAAGACATAGATAGAGTCCCCACTAGAGCAGACCCATGTACAGAAAGTCTGAATTTAAGCACTTGAAGTGTAGTAATTGTTCTTTATAAAGAAGTTGTTAGCCACATGCACAATCTGTTTAGTTGCCTTTTACTACATGCTTAGAAGGTTACACCCGGGGACAACAAGCTTATTTATTGAGATATCTAAGCACACTAATATCATTGTGTATATATGCCAATTTCTGTTCTGTTCCGTTTCTAAGAATTGATGTCACTGCACTCCGGGCATACCCATAGGTGCACAGTCTCTTTCAGCAAATGGCGTTGGGTATGGATGCTGATGGTCCCTGTAGCTTGCTGGTTGTACTCTCCTGCTCCGTCCTCTCATGCGCCCTACTCTGCTCAAACCGCATTTAATGTCGAATCTTTGCAGCCTGTGTTTTGCTGCTTCATCTATTGCAGTGTCCTCATCTAACAGGCGGTCATTGATTGATTTTTAAATGTCACTTCTATCCATCACTAATTTGCCTATGATGGGAGCTTGTGAAGCCATGATGTCAGCTCTTTCATTGCCCTGAACCCCGGCTTGAGCAGGACAGTAGATATGTGTCAGCCCCTGGAGGTTTGAGGCCTGAACAGCTGCTATCCATTCTGTACCTTCTGAAGTACAGCTTGCGTGTCTGTCACGATGACTGCCCTTGTTATAGAAGTCTCAGATATCCATTTCAGTGCTGAGGTCACTGCTTCCGTCTCCATTCTCATACTGGAGGTTGTTGACATGTGTGCCCTACTGCGCTCAGCAGCGACCTCTCCTCTCACTCTAGCCGAGAAGCCCCAGCCTGATGTCCCACTGTGCAGCACTGATCTGTCGGTGTATATGACGGCACCACTCTCCTGCGTGTTCTCAGTTATCAGCTAATTCACCTTGTGCTCTGCTCTCCTGTTGCTTCGTTCTCTACATTCCTTGCCTAAGGTTATGATGACTCTCTGGTACTCTATCATTCTATCACCATTCTTCCTCCTTGGCTATCGTCTCAGCTGGGGTGACGTGTCCGATTGTTGTCTCTGACTGTGCCATCCATGACGCCCCTCTCTTGATTCTTGATGTCTGAGATACTCCTGTACAGAGGGTGCTGAGTGCTTGTTGATCATATAGAATATACCATCACAAGAAATAAGACAGATGTTTATAATAGAACATAGTTATTAATGTACAGTATACTTTCCCAAGAAACAAGAGAAAAGATTATAGACAATAAAGTTATTAATGTAGAATATACTTTCACAAGAAACAATCACATTATATAAATCTAAATTGATTTTTTTCAATTCAGTTATTTACACAGGTGAAAGTGCGGATTTTTCTCATCTCGCTCAACCAATTACATCAGGAGTAAGTAATCCGTTTAATGTGGCTTGACATCATCATCATCAAGTGCCCTGCCGGTTGGCAATGATGATCATCGATCTATATTTCCTCTTATCATATGTGTTGGTTATCAGTTCTGCTGTTGATCGCTTCCCGTGTCATGCCTTCAAGCTGACCAATATTTTCTCTATTTATCTTCCTCTATCCCTATTGCCAGCGATTCTGTTCCTTGCCACTGTGTGTTCCAGCCCACCTATTCTCATGACATTTCCAACAAAGGATGACTGCTGAGTTCTGATTTTTGCCTTAAGCTGTCTTTGTGTCTGTGCCTCCTCAAGAACATTATTAGCTTTCTTTGCAGTCCATTGAATTTTGCACATTCTTTTATTGGCAACTGGAATGTGCATACCAAGATGCATGGAGGGAAGGTGGAAAATATCAAGAGTGAATCGTCAAGAATGAATATAAACTTTGAAAATGAAAGCCATATAGTCCTGCTTACAGATGCTCTCGCCGTAGTCACAGCGCTAAAAAGCCAGAAAAACACTGAGCTTAATGACTTAAGAGCAGCACTCTGCAAACTGTGCCAGCAGTCCGCACCAAAAAGGGTAGTGGTACAGTGGGTCCCATCGCACTGCAACATCCAAGGCAACGAGGAGGCAGACAGACTGGCAAAAGAAGGTGCAAGACTACCACAAACAGATACTAGTATGACGTACGAAGAGTCAAAACGGCTTATCAAAGCCAGATACATGACCAAATGGGAAACAGAACATACTGGTTACACCAAAAACGATGCCTATTACCAGTTGAACCGAAAAGAGCAGGTCGTGGTCTTCAGACTTCGCACTGGCCACAATAGACTGAGGTACCACCTATTCAACAGATTGAAGATAGGGTGTACCGAAGAATGCCCGTGCGGTACTGGCAAAATGACCGCTGAACATCTGCTGCAGAACTGCCCGACATACGAGGATCAGAGAGAGCAGATGTGGCCATCACCAGTGGAACTGCAAGACAAGCTCAATGGCAGTGTCGACAGCCTCAGGATGACCGCCGCTTTTTTAGAAAAAATAATGGTTACTGTCTGACTGCATACAAAGAAGAAGAATATAAACTTAATGGAACTAAGCGAAATGAGATGGACTGGTGCATGAAAAATTGTATCAGTCTTACAAAATAATTTACTTCAGGTGAAACACACACAGCGGGAAAGTCTAAATAATTCTGAATGCAGAAAGAGTGAAAGCATTTAGTGGCTTTTGGACAACATCAGACAGAGTCCTTTTGGTCAAAATGAGTGGCAAACTACTACTATGCTGACTACGACCCTCAAAATCAATTCTTCTGCCATATCAACTCAATATCAAGCCACCACTAACAAAAATATTATTAATGACAATAATAGATATATGAACAGTTAGTTTATCTTCTTGCTGTTTCTCTCCCCCTCTACTAAAAGAAAATATTAATTAGTTCTTCTGCCCACAAAAGGAATCAATAATCAGCTCAATCAGACTTAAATGCAGCCTCAAACATTAAAGTGATGTGAATAAAGTCTTGCATTTCATGTCAGTGAGGCACTGAAATATTATAATTGGTAATCATACTTAACAATACATCATTGCCACTTTGAAGTTAGAAATGTTTAATGCCCTACAATTAGCATAAAAACATGCTAGGTCTGGTTGCTTGGCAGTAATTTCCTCCAACAACCGTGAGCATTTCAAAACTTTAGATATTCTATGTTTTCTCAAAATCATCATATGTCATTTTATATCTGCCTTCTCAGTCTTAATTTCCATCTCTTGACCCCAATTTGTGTTGTTTTAACAACATTTTCCATGTTCTCTTTTCTAGTATATGGCCCTTTCACTGACCTATTTCTATGTATTCTTCATTTGAAATTCAACTTAAGAAATAAAACTGACAGTATAAAATGATTACCCACAGATATCATTCTTTGAGTTAGTTAATAACAATAATAATAATATTACAATAGTTATCTATCGCAAGTGAAGATGATGCTAGAAATATGCATTCAGATGTGACCACATGTGACTGTACAGTCTGTTTCGAGTGCAACAAACTCGAACACAAATGGGGCACACAATAACAGCACCAGTAGTTTGGTCATCTTGCATTCTGCCCTTTTGCGCAACTCATTTTTTTCTGTACCACAACAATGACTCAGTTCTCATCGATGTGAGCACTGTGTGTAATGGCAGTGTGTCAAGCTGAGTGGTTCAGTGCAAGCAGCTCCTAGAAGACGACATCAATGATGAAACTGTTCAGGTCTTTGTATCGTTATTTCTGCCTCCTGCAATGAGCACTTGCCTGTCCAGAGCTCACCGTACAACACCTGCTCAGTGAGGTGCTCATCAGGCCTGCAACAACATGTCCAGTCCATCTAATCCGGGCCCTCTGCAGTAACATATAGATGTCAAGAGTCTATCTCTGTTGAGGACTTCAGAGTTGAGTACTTGATCCTGCCAACTGATCCTAAGCAGACAACTCCTGTGAAAATTGTTCAGTTTCCTGAAAACTTCTGCTATAGACTGTCCATGTTTTACTTTGCCTACAGAAAGGTAGTTAGCACTACAGTACTATTTTTCCAGCAATCAACAGAAAGATTTTCCTAGTTATCACAAAGCCAAAATCTGCTTTACTTCTTATAAATCAGCCTCACTTCACAAAAGACTGCAAAGTCGTGATTTAAACCAACTACTGCAAACAGAATAAACCACAGGAAAAAGGACTTCATTGAAACTAATAATATAAAAATACATATTAAAAAAAACAACATTGTGCTAACAGAACATGTCCCACATACCATCAAGGTATACTGGGTTCAATACTCGGTGGCAACACACTCAAGACTACCCAGTTGTACTTAGTGCCTGATTTGTTGTTAGGGAAGTCAGGCCAGTCTAGCAAGAAAGCGAATGGTCACCCCACGCATAAAAGGCTGAGGCCTAGTACAGTCAAGTTTCTAACACTTCATCTCAGATGGCAGTGTGTGCTATGGTACTAACCTTACCTTTACAAAACTTCCCTAACAACATGCCATAGTTAGAACATGACAGGGTATATAACAATGCCTACGAAACTTCACTTACATGATAGATAGAATGTGACAACATTACAGTGACTACAAGACTTAACTAGAAATAGTTAGAATGGATAGGAGTGACATTTTGAAATCAATCAGCGACCATTTGTTGGATGAGGACACCAAAATAGATGAATCAGCAATCCACGGACCGCAAAGTTTCTACATTAAATGAGGTTCGAGTGGAGTGGGGCGCATGAAAGGACAGAACAGGCAAGTGTAAACCAGTGAGATACGGGACCATCAGCATCCAGACCCTGCACCATTTGCTGAGAGAGATTGAGCACCTATTGGTATGCCCGGAGTGCAGTGATGTCAATTCTTAGAAACAAACAGTTAGAATGTGACAATATTAGTGTCTACAAAAGTTACCTACAAACATCAAGCATGACATACTTGGAATGTACCAGAGGCACACCTTAACTTACAATATTTGAAATGTGACAATATTACAGTAACTGCAAAACTTCACTAAAAATATGGCATAATTAGAATGTGACAAGACAATACAATACCTCCAACAAAAGTAAAACAAGCTAAGCTATTAACAAGCATATCAGTTTTATGTCACATTTGTACAATTTCAAGACCATCAATTATTTTAAGGAAAAATTGATCAAACTGATTGATTCATAATTTGTATCTATTTTTAGTCCCAACTGGCTATTATTTACAGAATGAAATTTTGCTAAATTTCTTTCACCATATTCCTATAAACAAACTTTGTGCACTTAACAAAACTAAATATGGTTGAAGAAAGGGGATGAAATAGACCAGTGCCTCAGTCATCTGCAACAAAAACCAAAAGAGCAAACACCTAAAAAAAAAAAGATTCGCCAATACTTTTTATATGAACGTAGTGTTGCTCTTTTTCACAACAACAAACCCCCCCCCCCCCCCCCCCATCACCCCAGGTGGAAAAATAGGCTAACTAATGTGGAAATGCAGAATGTTAATCATTTGCAAAAATGCATTGTAAAATAAATATATAAATTTGTGTAATTAAACACGCAAATGCATTTTTTAAATATAGTGACACCATCAGATTTGTCTTCATTGCTTGTTTTTGCCAAAATCATAATCTTGGTCTCTACATTTTGATGTATTAGTTTACCAATCCTACACCGGATAACATGAACAAATGTTTTTTGTATACTTAGTACGGACAGAGAACAGTGAAAATTAACAAATTCTCACACCTCCACCACCTCCCACTCTTCTCCAAATTTTACAACCACTACCTTTCCTTCACCCACCTCTAAAAACCACACACCACCATCCACCAGCCCTCCTCCAAACACTTCCTCTTTCTACAATATTTGTTTTTATTCTAAAATGCAACTACAAGAGAATGACTGGATAGTGAAGAGGAGACATAGCTGAGTAGTAGAAGCAGAATATAAAACAATACAATTTTTATAAATCTGAAAAGCACTCGGCCTAATCAATAAGAGGTTTTAAAAAATGGGGCATTCATTAATATTTACAAAAGCCTCTTAACATCTCTGTGGCTGAAGGTCATCTTACAATGTCAAACTTTGCAAAAAACATTTTTTAAATGTGTTTCTTGGTGGTAGGACAAAATATGCATTGAGTATCCAAAGAATGGAGAAGCTTCTCTATGACAGGAAACAAAAACATCACAGAGTTCAGGACCACCAGTAGAGTAAGATGGGGCAACATTATACCACCATACCTCTTCATGCTACTAGTGGATGATGTCATCAAAGCCTGTAAGGAGAGACTAAAAAGTACTTAGTGGTGTTTTGGAACATGAGACCATTCTGCATGCAGGATCTGGTGTTTACCGATGATGTGGTACTGTTTAGCAAATTATAGGCACATCTCCAGACTAACCTTTAAGTCTGGAAAGAGAAGCCAAAGAAAAGAGAGATGACCATTAGCAGTTCAAAAAGCATAGTGGTCTCCAAAGAGGAAAAGAGACATCCCATTATGCTGGAACAGGTCAAGCAGTTCAAATATGTTGGAACTGTAATAAACCAAATGGGAAGTGTCAAAAAGAGCTGCTTAAAGTGCAACTGGTAGACTTTTTCATGCCTTTAACAGAGGATTCCTGAGCACAGAGAAATAGGTAAGTAAATTAAGATGACTGTATAGCGCTCCAGCTATGTACTAGTTTGGGTTTGTAGATGTGAATCATGGGGAATTATCACAACCAAGAAAACTTCCGCTCAAAGCCTCTGAAATAAGATATCCAAGAAAAGTGGTTCAAGTAACAATAAATAAATAAAAGTAGCAGCAGTACTGATGGTCAAGAGTTTAGTAACTTTTACTGCACTCAAGGCTATTATTATTGTCAACGAAAAATCCCAGTTTGCACACCAATTTTGCCCGTCTTTGATCGACGTCGGCCAACGACGATATTATCATTTAAAACACAAACAGAGAGCGGTACGAAAAAAACTAAAATTCGGCTGATTTGATAGTACTCAATCGTGATTTCTTTCACTACCAACTTTAGCCGCAAAAGTGTAGATCGACTTTGATCAAAAAGAGTTTTGAAAGGATATATTCTTCTTTTTTCAATCAGTGTGGACTGATATTGGGGATGGTGAAGTAAGTTGTAGAAGATCTTTGTGAAGTAGTTCAGTTTAGTTTATTTCTATAGATGTAATAAATACGTTTTTAGTGTAAACTAGCAGTTGTGCTGATATTATAAACACAGTATCGATACTTTGTTGTGATTCCGATGAATTAATAGGAGGAGTGACGTCTAAATGTTTGTGCTTTGTTTTTATAAATTTTCACCTTCATCTTCTTCAATCTTAGAAACTAACATACACACAACAAAAACAATAATACTAGTTCTTTATTAATTTATGTCTCTACACGTAACAAAATCATATCTATAGGCCTAGAATAAAATGGTTACTTAACTTAGCTTAATGTTGTTATACTGGTTTAGAAGACTCTGCAGAGTCTGTATACAACCAATTAAAATTTACATCACCTTGCTCTAAAAGCTATGCGCATCCAATTTATTCTTAAATGCATTAATTTTCCCTGTTTCCACTACCTCCTGTGCCAATACATTACAAGCATTCACCACTCTCTGGCTAAACAAATATTTCCTAATATCTAATCTGGAACTCTCTTTAGTTAATTTGTAGCTATGCCCTCTTGTTCTTGTGGGTGGTTGTATTTTGAAAAACTTGTTATAGTCTAATTTATCCATTCCTCTGATCATCTTATAAACCTGTATTGCCACCTCGAATTCTTCTGTTTTCTAAACTGTAGGCCGGTTTTTCTGAGTCTTTCCTCATAACTGTAATTCTGGAATCCCACTATCAGCTTTGTCGCTCTTTTTTGTATTCTTTCCAGCATGTTTATATCACCTCTACAATAAGGACTCGACTCCTGTACACAGTACTCCAATCTAGGTCTAACTAATGCTTTATACAGTTTGACTATCACTTCTTTGCTCTTATGTTTAATATTTCTTTTTATCATATCTAACATTGCATTTTTATTTGCCTTTTTCACTGCTACCTGAACTTGCTCACTCACCTTACCTGTATGATCTATTATAGCCCCTACGTCCCTTTCCTTATCTATCTTTCTAATATTGCTACATGCTCTCTAAAATCAACAACAAAAGTAAAATATGAAGTGCTGAAAATTAATGCAGCTGCGGGGAAAATTGGGCAAATTTTTTTAGTGTAGACTGGTAAAGGTTAAAAACTTAAACTAGTATTAATTACTCAGCTCACTGTACCAGGACAGAAACAAAACTAAAACCAAATAACAAGAAAAGGCAAGGTTCAGGCAAGACACTCCTATATCAAAACCCAGTCCTTGCAGACTCATGTAGAGCGATTTGAACTTTGGCTTTGGTGGCTTGGCCAAGTCTGCAGAATCAAACCCAGAATAGGGGACGGCGTGGCCTAGTGGTTAAGTGGTACGGCTCACAACCAGAAGGTGCTGGGTTCGATCCCCATCACAGCACCGGCCGTTACCCCGGGAAAGCAAACCCTTAAAAATGCAGGAGGAAGCAGACCTTTACATAAAAATGCATGCTGAAGTCGGATGCACTGGGCCGACAGGCGCAAAATAAAAACCACAGTGTAACGCACACACGCCTTGGGGAATAGATAAATAAGGCGAACGCAAAAAAAAAAAAAAAAAAAAAAAAAAACCAGAATAAAAGAGCAGTGACTAAGTAAGTGTTTATGTATATATATATATATATGTGTGTGTGTATTTACAGCTATTTATTTTAAAACTAAATCAATATATGAGTATATACATGGAAATGCACATTTTTTTTAATACATTAACGAATTCGAATTTCTTATTGTTTAAAACATTCTTTCCATTTTCTTCCACAGAAAACATGAGTTTTTCAAATTTCAAGAATAATTATAATAAATGAAGAGAAAAATGAGATCATCTTCATGCCTCAGAACAGACCAGTATAGGATCATGTTGAAGACCACTGATGAACAATTTGCTGACAGCTAATTATTCTCAAGTCTTTAGTTCCTTTTTATACACATTGTTGTTCATTGTAGTTGTTGTAGCTATTTAATTCAGGGTTTGCTAAATTCTAACATAACTCATTTAACTAACAATCAGGAACAATATAGTCATAAACAATTACAGTTTAAGTACAAATAGCAGTCTTCAAACTGGAAGGAACTTTTTAGTGACAACAATAAAAATATAACCTCATAATACTTGTAAGAGGAACAAATTAAATTGAGTCATCTCACATGTGAAAGTTTTGCCACTACTGTTGAACAATAAAGATTTTAATGAACAAACTAAGTTAATGAACAAATGTTCAGAAAATATTTCTGCATACACATTTGCTGATTGTTTGGAAAAATAGAAGCAAACATATAATATTTTGAAATCTCACATGAAAATTTGCAATACAACTCAAGTCAGATCCAGTGATAAAATATAATTAAGAAAAAGGGATGGCTATATTGTAATTTAATCCAGATCTGGAATACTGTAAACAGATATGAGAAACATAACAATCTAGATTTGATATAAGACAAAAATATAAATTAAGCTATATCCTGAACATAGCATATATTAAACCACGCACAAAGTCAGAAAAAGTCTTAACAAGCCATGCAAAATTTTCATCAGTACGATTTGAGAGAAAATAAAATGTTTCATTTATGATGCCAATTTCTACTTATAATTTCTGTCTTCTTTTCTCTATGCACTCATCTATATCTATCCCAAAATATTTTGCACTCTCAACATAATATAATTGTTGTTTTTACATTTCTGGAACACTTTCTCACTATGTTTAGTTTTTAACAATTGGCAATTCCATATTGCAAATAGTTAACAAGTTCTATAAATTAAAAGTAGATATAAAACAATTTTTTAAGATCACAAATAACAACTAAATGTTTACCAATACATTAACTGTTTACAAAAGTTACAAAAGCTTTCGATTTCTCAACCACAACAATTCTAGTGACCAAACACCATGGGGATCACTGCATTCAACAAACACTTGACGCTAGATCCTCAAGCCTCCTCCAACTTCTTCTATCAGAGACTGGTACTGATGCTCCTCCTCTTTTGTTCTGCACACCAAAATGCAGGTGCTGATAAGAGCCAGGAACTAAAATCGTGAACCAATTTTAAACAAATGAAATTCTATAAATTTATTTCTCACAAAAACTACACAAACAGCTAAACTAATGTTGCTTTAAATGATTTGTTTAATAACAACAATAAATACATGGCAGTTTCTAAGGACATAAATATCAAACCTACTTTAAAACACATAAGCCTTTACAGAGGATGGAAATAGTAGAAGTAATATCAAGTGACTCATCTAAAGGATGAAATGGAAAACACAAGTAAATGTGCTACGAGACGTGTTAAAATGAAACCAGACCAAACTGCAACAAGTGAACATACATATGATGCGCATGATGACATCACTTCATGTGTAAATAGCACATACCAACCGTCAATTTGCAAAAATTTTATTATCCTCCAACTCAGTTTCCTCAGTAAACCATTGAAAACATGACGGTTGTGATATGGAATCTGCCCAGAGTTGATAAGCAAGCAGTCATTCAGTTTCTAACAGCTGAAGGATGTCGACCAGTTGGCATTCATCACAGAATGCAGGCAGTGTATGGTGACAAAGGTGTGTCAAAGACAACAGTGAAGAACTGGACACCGATGTTTAAAGAAGGACTTGATTGGACTTGAAATACCCAAATTGATAGTTTGTCCATCACAAGTGATGAAGACCACTCTCTTTGTTCAGCCGTGTGGACAGTCGTATCTCTTGCTGTGTCCGCTGAAATGGGTGACTTGCGCGGTGATTTGGATTAAAGTGAGGAAGAAACTACGCCTTTTGTCAACCTCACTCACAGAGCCTAAGCTACATTTTGCCAGTGGCAAGACATTCATCAAGACGACTGGAGATAGCATATGATGCAGATTTTGTCTCAGGGTTACCACCGAAGCCTTTCCGTAAACATGTAACCCGCAGGGTAGAAAGGTGGGATGGCATCTAACGCAGTTTGTCGTGCCTTTTCGATAACCACAAAAGGTCGTATGGACAACACTCAGCGTGTAAGTGAGTCTGGCATCTCTCCCCAGTTGTATTCATCTCATCATAGTAGCTTCAAAAATTCCCACACGCCAAATTCGTGAAGGTGAACCGGCAGAACTAACCCGTGAAATACGACACAGGTATAAGCGTAGTGCCATTCAGCCGGCGTCTAGACCAGGATAAACGGATGGAAGAAATCACAAAAAAAGAGCGAAATAACAAGTCTCAACGGAAAACACCACGTTTCCGTGAACACAAGTGTAAGTCGTCGACTAGTGTGAATTCCAGGCAAATCCGTGGTCTGGCGGCATCCATAATGATCCAAAACAGTAGAGAAATGTAAACTCGTAGCCAGTTATGGCGCCATCTTTGCCAAATAGCTTTACTTATTAAAACATCAGGCTGTTCTCAGCACACTGTATCATTCGTACTTTCTCTTTCTCCACTTTCAACTTGTGCATTTTCAACTGGAGATATTTGTAACAAATGAGTCTCTATTTATAAACTCTTCACTAGAGTGATCGCCAGCTGCATAAAGAAGCTACTACATGAGAACCAACCACGACAGCAGGCAGATTTCAGGAAGGCTTTTCAACCACTGACCACCTCCCTACAAAGGGTGCATGATGTACAGATATCTTTATGCCTTGTGTTCAATGGATTATGAGAAGGCTTTCGATGGCAACAAAATAACTGCGGTTCTGAATACTGTGAGAAATCAGCAAATTGCAGAATGATACGTTAAATTAATAGAGGAGATAAACAGCAGATGCACAATGGACATCACCCTCCTCTATAGACCAATCACCATACAGATACAATCTCACCAAAGCACTTTACAGCAGCCCTTGAGGTCTTTAAAAACCTGAACTGGGGGGATAGGGACATCAACAGATGGAGAAATTCTTACTCATCTGAAGTTCGTTGATGACATAGTCATCCCTAGCCACGACGTCAAAGAAGCGGAGAAAAGCCTGAATGAGCTTAGCAGAGCAACCGTTGCAGTTGGCCTACAAATCAATAGAAAGAAAACCCAGTCCATGCTCAACACCTTCTGCCCAAAAGGAGATATGTGCCTTGGAGATTGTCCTGCAGAAAAAGTAAAATCATATTACTACTTGGGCCAAGAGATCACAAGCTCCCATTCAATAAATCGGGAATCTCACGAAGGATAACAGCGGACTGGCTCAGCTTAAACTGGATAAAACCCATACTGCAACAGATGCAAAACAACAATGCTATGGCTCACAACTTCAACAGTGTGGTTATTCCAGCCATGGTTTATGGCTGAATGGTGTGGAATCTACAGAAAGCTGACGCAGATAGACTCCTTGTTGCCCAGAGAGTGATGGAGCGAAGGACATTGAAGATCTCCATTCGAGACCAAATCCGCAGCGCAGAGATCAGACGTCAGACTTCCTTCCCTGACATCATAGATGTCACACTGTTTTAAAAATACAGATGGGCGTGCCATGTGGTGGCCCTACAACTTTAGACGACCCTGCGGGTGATCAAGGCCCCATCATGGTACACCAATGCAAACGAGCAAAATGAGTTTACTCAACATTTGGCTACCTGGCATCAGACATACATGTCTGAATCAATACCAGAATTGAGAGATTTTAATTTTAGTGTCAAGTTGTTCTTAATGTTCTCTTGTCAGGGTTTCATAAACTATAGATGTCATATATTTGTGGCAGTGATTTCCTATAAATTATCTGCTGAGATATGATCGGGATGGTTTTTTGGTTTGTTTTTTTTGTCTAGTACTTTACACATAGAGGACCAAACTGGACCAGACCAAGCACTCAATCCTTTAAATCCAATTGGCTGCCCTCTTTTTTAGCATTTTAGTAGTTAGCGCGCTGGCTTCGTATCTGAGTGGTCCTGGGTTCATTCCCCAGTTGAGGCGGTAATGTTTTTTTTCAGACCACAATGGCTCCCGGGTCGACCCAGCCTTGAATAGGTACCGGTTCAGTCCGGGAAGTAAAAGCGGCGAGGGAGAGGAGATGGCTACCGCCCTCATATAGCCGAGCCTTTGAAATGCGAGATCGCTAACACTTCACACCCCTACGGCAGTAATGCTATGGGATACTTTACTTACTTGTAATATTATCAGGTGCTGTTGTGAGCTTCTAATGAGATGTGTGAGCATTGTCTCTTCTTCTTGTGTTAGTGGCTGTGTAATCAGGTTATTCATTATTATCTGTACTGTTGTGTCACATTTGAACGTAGGCGACACTGGTGCATTTGTTTTTAGTATGTTTTTGCAATGTTAAGTATGTTAAAAAGAAATATTAAACATAGGAGCAAGGAAGTGATAGTCAAACTGTATAAAGCATTAGTTAGACCTAGATTGGAGTACTGTGTAAAGGTGTGGAGTCCTTATCATAGAGGGTATAAACTTGATGAAAATAATACAAAAAAGAGCGACAAATTGATAGTGGGATTCCAGAATTACAGTTATGAGGAAAGACTCAGAAAAACCGGCCTACAGTGTCTGGAAAAGTGAAGAATTAGAGGTGATAATACAGGTTTATAAGATGATCAGAGGATGGATAAATTAGACCATAACAAGTTTTTCAAAATACAACCACCCACAAGAACAAGAGGGAATAGCTACATATTAACTAAAGAGAGGTCCAGATTAGATATTAGGAAATATTTGTTGTAGTCAGAGAGTGGTGAATGCTTGGAATGCATTGCCACAGGAGGTAGTGGAGGCAGGGACAATTAATGCATTTAAGAATAAATTGGATGCGCATAGCTTTTAGAGCAAGGTAATGTAAATGAAACTGGTTGTATACTGACTCTGCAGAGTCTTCTAAACCAGTATAAAGATGTTAAGTTAAATTAAGCTGTTATGTTCCTTAATGGTTTTGTTAGTGTAGACATGGCATTCTTCTTTTAATATCTGTGAACTATAAATACATATGCGGCAAAAAGTTGTGGAATGTTGTGTTTGTATATCCTTGTGCAAATTTATGCCACAGATAAGCAGCAAATCCTCTATTCGAGAAAGACAATGAAATCGTTTCAGAATTTTCCATTTCTCCTTCAAAGTTATGGATCGTTTGCCCCACACCTTATCAGAGCAGTCAAACACTCCATGTGGTGGTCTAAAGTGTGTTCCATTGTTGAAGAAAAAAGTATCAAAGCAAAAAAAGGCAAAGGCCGCCGTCCATCGTAGACGATGATGGCATAATTAATTTTGCTAGCGCTATTTTTAGTAAGGATTAACTGTGCTTCTTTTTATCCTCACTTATAGTCACCTTTTTCAAACTAGTATTGTAGGTTTATTTAAACTCACAAATTCTGGAAAATCTACAGAATAACGAAACAGATAAAAATTCACCACACAGTATGTTAATTTCATTCTGCTAGTAAGGTGGACTTGGATATATTTGATAGAAAAACGTATAAGTTTTGGGGCTCGCATTTAAACTTTTGACCTTTTTCCTTCACGTCGTCTGTTTGCATAAATGACCATATACTGAAAGTGGCTACATGAGGTAAACTAAATTGCGACTGAAACAAAGCAGATGGACCGTCATGGGGTAGGTAAGGCAGTGAGACAGGAGAAATGGTCACCCAACTCATATAAAAGCTGAGGTCCGGTGCAATGAAATCTCTAACACTTCATCCCCAACAGCAGTGTCTCTCGTAGGACTAACTTTTGCCTATTTCAGCCATGATTGGTATTCAGTTTAACTGGTCACTTCTATATTCAATGCTTCGGCTTTGAAAACGTCAAAAAGGAATAAGACCAAATGAAGCTTCAATAGTATAATCTTTATCCAAAATTGTTCATTACCTGCAAAATGGCAAGAAAAACCGTAGTGCCAGTCAGGTACATGAGGTTGTTGGCAAACTCATCAACAAGCATATTCAAGCAACCCTGTAGAGTTGTAAAACAGAAAATATGTCACATTTAAATAACATACAGGTGAATAAATTATTTTATCAACATAAAATGTCTTGATCTAAATAATATACAATATAAAATATAAAATATAATTTAATCTGTGAGGCGTGTTCAAATGAAACCAGACTCAGTGGCTTTATTACAAACATGAAAGTTTCATCAGCTGGTGTGACAGAATTAAATATTAAATATAGCAATTGTTGTGAAGCAAACATGCTACAGGGTTGGTTAGAAAGTCACCATATGCATTCAGACATGCATCGCACTGCTTGGGTAGACGGCAGTTGCTGTCAACAACAAAATGACTTGTTGCTCTTTGAACCACTTGGTCACCAAGCCCAATGGCGTCTGCATCGAAGTAGAATCTTTGTTCCTTCGGAAATATTTTTAAAGGTTAGAACAAATGGAAGTCACAGGGGAACATATCGTGGATATAGGATGGGTGAGGCAGTACTTCCCACCTTTTCTGTGCTAACACTTTCTGAACAATGTTCGCGACATGTGGACGCGCATTTCCTCTGCTAGTGAACGTAAACTCTGGCGATGGTCCACCCAAATTGCTGCATCAATTTTGGCGATGGCATCTTCTGACTCAACAATATGCGCCTGAACTGGTCTCGGAAGATCTTTCTTTAACTCATCGTCTTCTTTAAACATCGTTGTACAGTTCTTCACTGCTGTCTTCAACACACTTTTGTCACCATACACTGCCTGCATTCTGTGATGAATGTCAACTGGTCGACATCCTTCAGCTGTTAGAAACCAAATTACCGCTCGCTGATCAACTGTGATCGAATTTCGTATCACACTCGCCATGTTTTCAACGGTCTGCTGAGGAAGCTATGAGTCAAAGGATAATGAAATTTTGCAAACTTGACGGTTGGTATGTGCTGTTTACATATGAAGTGACGTCATCATGCGAATCGTATGTATGTTCACTTGTTGCAGTTCGGTCCATGTTCATTTTAACATGCCTCGTACATTAAGTGTCTTGATCTAGATAGTATACAGATGAACACATAATTTCTTACATTTGACGTGACTTGTTGGTCAAAATAATATATAGATGAACATATAATTGAATCTACATAAAGTGTCATGATCTAAATAATATATAGACAAAATTAAATATTTAAATCTACATAAAGTGTCTTAATCTAAATAATATATAGACAAAATAAAATAATTAAATCTACATAAAGTGTCTTGATCTTAATAATATACAGACAAAATAAAATAATTGAATCTACATAAAGTGTCTTGATCTAAATAATATATAGACAAAATAAATAATTAAATCTACATAAAGTGTCTTGATCTAAATAATATAGATGAACAAATAATCTCTTCCTTAAAAAATAAATATATACTGGGTGCCATTTTTTGTGTGGCAAAATGAACTGACAAATATAAAAATAATATTTATGAAATATGACGTTGGCACCTATACCGATATGGTGCTGAAATCTTTCAATCTTTAAAAGGTTTATCTGTGAACTGTCAGTAGTTAAGTCTATATTACAATTATGTAAAAATCATGAATCACCATATGATTTTTTTTTTAAATGCATAGAGAACACTTGAAAAGAACCATACATGAGAAGTGACGGAGCTAGAGTAACCCAAAAAGCCTCGAACAAGATAAGACCTAGTGTAGAAATGTTACCAGTACCTTATCTTCAACAACAACAGGAATTATTTGTATTGAAGATAACAGAAAGTAAGGACGGTAGGGGATTGGTTGCCCCCAGCCGGTAAAAAGCTACGAACTGGTACAATGAAATCTCTAATACTTCATCCCCAACAACATTATCTGCAATAGGTCTACCTTTACCTTTACATATGTCTGCAAATTCACTTATCAATGTGGCCTCAGATTTAAAGAAACACCATCGTTAAGTCAGTTGTCTATTTTTGTGGCTAAGTTACATGACCAGTCATTTTTCAGATTAGTACAACTGTGTCCCCTGCCAAACTGCTTGTATTTATTTTGCATTGAGCATGAACTGGGATTTTTTTCTATTGGTTTGTAGGCCAAACGCAATGTTTGTTCTTCAAGCGTTTGATACTTGATTTCAAGATATATTCAATATCTTTTTCTTGCTTTTGCAGAAGAAAAATCTGGAATTATTTCGGTCTCATCCAACTCTTCTACAATCATTCGTTCTATAGATATTGTAGCTAAACAAACCAAACGATTCTGAGTTTTGGTGGAACAAAGACATGCCTTTATGAGTTTCAGCTTTGAAAAGCTGTTTTCTGCACTCACAACTATTATTGGAAGTGTTAGCAAAATTCACACTGCTACATACACATTTGGAAAAATAGCAATCAAGTCCATTTGCCACAGATAGTCTAATTTAACTTCGGAGCTTTATTTTTTCTGTAATTCTTCTTAATACAGTAAATAACTCATGACACAGTTCTATTGCATTAATCTCTGCCGAATCTTCGTTTTCAGATATAAAAGCTAATTGAAGGTTCATGCATTCTTTGAAAACTTCATTTTTATCACAATTCTCTAGTTGTTTAATCATGATCATGTAGCATGTCCTTTGCAAAATATTGCTCCCATCACAGTCCGTCTGAAAGAAACTCTATCTCATGCCAAATCTCCAGCATTCTCCAGAGTCATGCCCAAACATTCTTTGACACCTTGGTGCCACCGCCTTCTTGGTCTGCCTCTGCCTCTCCTGCTCGACACCAGACCTTCCATTACCATTCACTCAAGACCATTGCGTCTTTTGATGTGGCCAAAGTATTTAAATTGTCTGTTCAATATGGAATTTATGAACAAGTTTTTTTTGGCCCATGGTATTTCTGAGAACCCTTCGATAACATTTCGACTCGGACTCGATTCTCTTCCTTGAGGTTTGAGTAACTGTCCATTTTTCACATCCACAGAAAAACGATTTAGCTGTCATAATTGCTTCAGCAAAACCTTCATCTGTTTTATAATTCTTGAGTATAGTTTTTGTTGCATTTAATTGTTCAATCGATTTTTTTTAAATCTTCTTATTGAAACGTTCTGTTAGATATACTGATCTCAAACAAGGGGCGTTCAAATAAAACCAGGACTTTTCGTTCTAGTTCTACCTGAATAAGTTATAGCATGCTGGAACTACTATCATTAGTTAGGGGCACTTGTGTCTTATTATTGCTAGGTGGCCTACTTCCATGGGCCAGTCACGTTGACAGATAAAAAAAAAAAAGGACAACACTTCCAATCAACAGTTTACGGCATCCTTAACCACCAAATTCATTGAATGCGGATTGCATGAAACAATAAGGGCTCTACTATTCGGCACATCTTCCAACAGAAGTAATCAGGTTTATAAATATTGATATGATAAGTTAAGCTAGAGTATTAATCCACGTGCCACGTGACTTTCAAAAGTTGAATCTATTGTCACCATTTCTGAAAATTTTTATGAAAAATGGCACTTGTTCTTCTAAAATTATAAAATCATGTGGCAACAGATGTGTCATAAAATTAGTACAAAGAAAATTTTTTTTTTCCATAAATTTGTCATGGTTTTTATTTTGTCCGAAACTGCCGTCCCTTGAAAAATGCAGCTCTAGGCAGCCATCTATATCACCTATACATAAAGCCAGCACTGTAACAATGATCTTTTTTCTTTTTCGTTTATCTTATTTCTCTAATCCCCAAGGCAGTGTGCGTTGCACTGTGGTTTTTATTTTGTGCCTGTCGGCCCAGTGCATCCAACTTCAGCATGCATTTTATGTAAGGGTCTGCTACCTCCTGAATTTTCTAAGGGTTTGCTTCCCCGGGGTAACGGCCGGTGATGTGATGGGGATGGAACCCAGCTACTTCAGTTAGTGAGCAGTGCCACTTAACCACTAGGCCACGCCGTCCCCTAACAATGATCTAATGTCAGCTGTCAAGTTTTATCTAAAGCCTGTGATCCTCTATGATGACTAACTTACCTCATTATATATTGTGTCCGAATTCAGTGTAGCGTTGCAAGTGGAAATGGTGGTCTTGTTACAGCATGACATGGGGACAGTATCTGTGTGATTTTGTTTCCAGTAAGTTGAATCTTCCCAGTCCGAGGCACTGTGCACACCGCAGCAAGTAAACTAAACAAATAGAGCAGCATCCAATTCATGTTTACAAAATGGTACACTCAACAGCCAATAACTGACTTTATTACCATTACTGGGGTAGTCAAGGGCTTTTTAGGCTGAGGACTACAGGCCACTTCGCCACTACTGCCGCCACGTCGTGTGCTGGCTATGTCACCCACAACAGAAAAATAACAAATGCCTTACCGGGGATTCGATCTGCTGCCTTCCTTACCGGCAAGCAAGCATCGAAACAATTCGGCCAAGCGCTGCCCAATAACTAAAACATTTAAAAGAACTGATCATTAATACAGATAGACAGACAGTCAGAAGAACAGACAGACAGACAAGCACACAGATGTATTTCAAATTTGTTTAATGCTTTGTGAAGCCTGTGAACATAGGTCAGACAAGCAGTTTCCAGCCAAGACCTCTGTCCTATATACATTCATTCAACCAGTATTCCAATTTACATGCCCAAATTGAACCTGTAACTCATCATCATCATTCTCTTATTGTGATCACATCTTTTATGTTTACATCGTCAGACGAGTTTCCATGATGAACTCAACCATTGTTTAGAGCTCCTCTAAAGCACTGTGCAGTTTTGAGTCTAGTGTTCCTATCAGTCATCCCAATGGACGCAGAAGAGATGCAGGCCAGCGGACATTGCACCTCTGCCCTATTGTGACAACTTCCTAGGTGGTGGGGAATGCTAGGCGTACCATCACTGCAGATGAGCCGAGAAAATAAAAGGAGCAAGGAGATACCTCACTCACATGCATATGCTACGTTTCTGGCAGGACGTGACGATCCTGGGACACAGACACACTGGACTGCCTCTCTTCCGATATACTTGAAAAACTAGTACATACAGTCCATTATATAATATCATTGTCACACCCTATAGACACGAGTGGGGAAGACTCAATAGTCCTGTAAGACAACTTCCCTAAGAGAGACAACTCTGACCAAAAACAACCAACTGCTGCCTTGCAGATAGGCTGGGGACAGCCAAAGGCTAAGGAGGGCATCCCTACAGAAACGCCTGTTGAAATCGGATGTACTGGGCCACAGGCTTAACGAAGTAACACAGTGCAACGTATATCGCTGTAACCAGCATATGAAGAAGAAGGAGAAGAGTCTAGTGTTCAATTGGTGGGCCAGTGTATCTTCCTTAACTGTTCATAATGGGGATGGTCCTGTAGCACATAGCAGATTGTTCGTCTAGTCCACATATGCACAGTGGTGATGCAGACAGCAGAAGTTTGTGCACATGTTTGTTCAGACTGTTGTGCCCTGTTCTGAGGTAAAGAATGGTGGCCCGTCTCTGCCTGTCAAGTGTGCTCATCTGGCACCCTTGTAAGCTTATCTGCCTACTCGTTCTTCAGTACAACACAAAGGGATGGTAGCCACTGAAGTGTTTCACTTTATGGTAACTATTGCTTAATTCAGTTTTCCACCCTTGAGAGCTTTTGATTGAATCTCATTTGTCAATTTTTTTTTGCTGTTGGACATCATGAGGAGGTACAATATGTTTTTGGTCTACCTCTAAAGCTCAGGTGTCTGAGGTTATATGGACATGGCAGGTAGGTTTGAGGATTGTCTTATCTGGTCTACCTCTTGCTCTAAAGCTTTGGTGTATTATGATCATGGCAGGTAGGTACGGAGACCTTGTTGTCTGGTCTACCTTTTGCTCTAAAGCTCTGGTGTCTGGTGTTATATGGTTGTGGTGGGTAGGTCAAGAGACTTTGTCTATATCATGCTAGACTCTGTCAAAAACTTTTTTCTGTAGTTTATAGAGCACATATATGCTGCTTTTTTGTACTCCTGTACATTTTTCTTGTTCTCCATATTTGCTGCTGTTGAAATCTAAGTTGTTCTCCTAGAACTTCGTTATCTACTAATTTGCAAAATGGTCAGTGCCATCCCAGTGCTGAATACATATGCAGACAGAAGGTGCACTGGTCCACCAAGTAACACCACCAACAAACATTCCATAAGGTGTGTGCAAACATTACTATAGGTGTGTGCAAACATAACAATAGGTTTGCAAACATTACTATAGGTGTGCGCAAACATTACATTAGGTGTGTGCAAACATTACATTAGGTGTGTGCAAACATTACATTAGGTGTGTGCAAACATTTCTATAGGTTTGTGCAAACATTATATTAAGTGTGTGTTGAATTCATGTTCAACAACATTGTACAGACTCTTTGTTGTTGTGTTGTTCAAAGCCACTTGTGTTGGTTGAGTTTAACTTTTGACAACATTTCATTGATAGCAGATTACAGTGGCTCATCTTACATTCCAAGGTCTATTTGAGAAAATGGACTTGGGTCCTCCTGGCTGTAGTGCAATGTGAGGCTATTCAGTAAGCAGACTACTTTGAGAATCATAGTGTCGATCCCCACCTCATTGGCCAGACTGTTGTGACACATTCTGTTCACAGGGAGTATGACACAGATGGCTTCTCTGCCCCTCTTCTTCTTTCCACGCACTCATTTCATTTGACTCTGTCCAACAATCACACTCTGGCACACGCGCTCTCAAGGTGAGGCCCTTCCATTGCACTTTGGTTGGGCTGACTTCTGAGAGCGCACAAACTTAGCATAGGTACATATAGACGCACACATACATTCAAGCACTGGTTTATGTGTCTTCCATTAGCTCTTTCCGTCTTGTCAGATGATAGTAATTGTGCTTTGAAAAGGTATGCAACTACAGTCCATGGCGGTAACGAATGTGACTCGTAAGATCAATCTGGGCAGAGAAGCATCTTCCACAGTGTGTGCAAGAAAAATCAGGACCGTTTGCAGCATCGCATGGTGTGGCGTATCTTCTCAAACTCTGAGTCTTTAGCCTTTCAGAAATCAGTATCTCCTTTGTCTGTATTCCATATTTAAACCTGCCCCTCCATGTAACACGATCCATGGCATCCTGTTCCCATGATTCCAAATCGATGCCTGCGTCATTCATATCCCGCTTGCATACATCCTTGTACCAAAGCAGTGGCCGGCCCCGAGACCTTTTCCCCAACTGTAATTCCCCATAGAGAAGATATTTCGGTCTTTAGATATTTATGCGTCTTAATATCGCCCAATTGACTACGGTCTGGGGTGGAATAGGCGCACCCCCACCAGTAGAAACTAGTGAGGCAAACACATAAAATTGAAAAAGTGTCCATGTTATGCAACCAGAAACAAGTTGTGTTAATGCATTTAAGAATAAACTGGATGCGCATAGCTTTTAGAGCAAGGTGATATAAATGTAACCGGTTGTATACAGACTCTGCAGGGTCTTCTAAACCAGTATAAAGACGTTAAGTTAAGTTAAGTTAACAACAACCTGGCCAACTAAATTGTGCAGCCTTGCCAACTAAATTGGAAATTGACACTATGATCCCTGTAATGTTGAGCATATAAAGAAGCTTTGTATCTTCTTCAGTAAGTGCTCGGATATAAGAATAGGCACTATAACCCGCAAGCAGAGAAAATTGGTCAAGAGTGGACAGCTCCAGAAACAATAATAATCCTATATCGAATTGTTATAATACTAATTCTATATCTAATTGATATAATATCATTTCTTCTATTTATATGAAATGAGTTACATAGAATACTAGACATTGACGTATATAACTTCAATGGCCTTGTGTGACAAGTAAGAGTAAGGCTGCAGTGAATTATCACACTGACCACACTAGGTCCTCAATCTTTAAAAGGAGCAAGTACAATCCTGACCTTTGACAATCAAATTATTAGTGGCTGTACAACTCAACATACAAGAGACTTTACTAGCCCCATTTGTAAGTAGACATGGCACCTACCTCTCTTTGCATGTAGTCTATCTGCTTCTTGTAAGCTGAGACATTGTAATTGTTGAAAGCATTCACCAGATCGTCCTCAAGAACACTTTCAACCTTGAGACAGATTATTTGTCAAATAGATAACTATATGACAATAGAGTAGCACCACATTCATGTTAGTCCACAAGTACTTACGTGGAATCCTTGTATTCAACCAGGCAGGTTATGCCTGCAGCCAGTTAGCCAAAGGCTATCCTTAATACATTCTTTATTTTGCAATCTTTACTTCCTGCAGATTACTAGGTCTGTGGGAAGGATGTTGTTGTTGTTTAATACCCACAATGAGTAAGTTTACTCATTTGTGCACCCTGAAAAGGACGTTAAGTGGTGAGTTGTAGTAATTTTCCTCACATCCCGAGCATGCTGATGAATGTGGACCACAGTCCTCCAGGCAGTTGTGCTATGCTTGGCTTCATCTGCATGATGCTCACTACTACGGGGATCACATCGATCCACATCTCATCAGCATTGAAAACAGCCTGTTTCCAGAGGTCTTGGTCAGTGTATTGTGCCTGACCCTGACCCAATGTCCTGGTCAGTATGTTGTGTCTGTGGGAAGGAATATTACTTATTGGGTAGAAATTTCATAATTTTTTTAAATTTTGCTAGGCCAATGACTAACAGTCTACTCTTAATGATTTTAAACTGCCAAGGATTCTTGTTGGTGCATGGCGTGTGCGCAGGATCTCCATGTTTTTTATAAATCTCCAATAAGACTAGACGCTGGTCGCATCTGCATTGAGATCAGGGGATGCTTGAAACTTGAGGGATTTTAAACTCTACAGTTTCGCACTTTTGTTTCTTGAGAAACAAGTGCCTTTACTTCTCAACTTTAGCTACTCTCAGTGCACAACTTCTTAGCAATATTACCAGTAGTAATGCATTGTATTTTTAGATCTCCAGGAACTATTTGCTCAGATGACATCCAGAGTGTGTCTTCGTATGTCATGGCAAATGACGTAGACAATCATGAAACTACAAAACTTGGAATACTTGGAATCCTATTATTCCAACAGACATCTTAAGGCGGACACCTTACCTCGAGACCACTGAGCCCCCAATACTTTTGGTTTATCAAATTTATTATTGACTCTCTACTATGTCAAACTATGCAGTAACTTCATGATTTGTAATTCTGTATCTTTAATTCCAGCAACTCTTAAACCCTTTGAAATCGTGACACGCATATATCAGGGTGTGTGTAAATATCCCCCTCCCCAAGACACCCGTTTATCGGTCTGGCGGGGAGACCATTATTTTAAGGCGTATTTTGGGCTGTACCACTTGGATTTTAGCCATAATATAGTGACATCTATACAGTACATGCATTTCCGGAAATAACAAATATGGCAGCACAAATATCGAAGCATGCCTTCACGATGATTTTGATCATTATCATGATGAAAAGTGATTTTGAAAATTGCAGGAAATGGCCATTCTAAAAGGCTAACAACAGAACCAGTCAGTGAATGTAATTTTAAGGACTGAGGCTGATAAATTGGATTCAGATGGTGATTATTCTGAAAAGAATCAGTTGTTTTTTTTACGACGACATATGTGTGCTTCCAATTACCATTCGTCCATTGATTAGGTTTCTCTGTTCCTCGGAGAATCAGACTACAGTCCTGGGGGTTATCCCACATAATGTATCAATTAACTTTGATGAATATATTTCCCACTCTACTGATGTAGGAACATTGAAGATTAGCAGGTTAGTCAATTTTAGATAGGATAACTAAATTAGAGCACATAGTTTTGTCATAGTAAATAGCTTTACTCAATTGTCTACATTGTGTATATTTTCTCAGGAGCACAGAGAAATAGGATTTTACGGACTGGGTAGCCAGAGTTCAAAGGGCTAACCCTTCCTCTTCTTCGAAGCACACAGTCATCCAGATTGCTGCCTCTATGAACTTTGTGCATCGAGCCTGGAACTAGCAGCAGAGGTTTTCACTAAAAAAAACAAGCTAAAGATTTACATAACCTGTGTCATCCCCATCCTGTTGTACAGTTCTGAAACATGGACTGTTCTGCAGTACAATCATATACGTATTAAAGCCTTACACGTATGCAGCCACCGGTATGACCGGGTCTCAAACAGTCAAGCCACCAGATAGATTGACTTCATTAGCAGTCGCCATGCTAAACGGAATCGTTTGCCCTTATTTGAACATGTGGTCCACAACCAGATTCTAGTGTGACCTACGAAGAGTCCAAAAGGTTTATTAGGGCCAAATGGGAAACAGAACATACCGGCCACACAAAAAATTATGCCTATTACCAGTTGAACAGAAGAGAGCAGATCGTTGTCTTTAGACTCCACACAGGCCACAACAGACTGAGATACCACCTATTCAATAAACTGAAGATAGGTGGCACTGACGAATGCACCTGTGGTACAGGGAAAATGGCTGCTGAACATCTGCTGCAAAATTACCCAACATACGAGGACCAGAGAAAGCACATGTGGCCATCACCAGTGGCAACACTAGACAAGCTCTATGGCACTGTCGACAGCCTCAGGATGACAGCTGCTTTCTTCGAACAAATACAAGTTGACATCTGACAGCGTATGAAGAAGAAGAAGAAGAACATGTGGTCCACCCAAAAGTTCTAAAAGCAGACTATAGACATCAGTGATAGGATAGGAAATGATCTTCTCCATCATACTTCTCTTCGCGCCCCCCCCCCCCCCCCCAGGTGTAAATATTGCAGCCAAGCTGTACGTCACAACGAATTCCATTCTCCGGACATCCTGCTACTTGCAAAGCCCTTTTCAGCTTGGTAGTGGGAGATTGAGAAAACAAAGAAGAAGAAATCGGAAAGACATCCTCGTTGAATGCAGTCTGGAACTCAGCCACTTATAATTTTTATGGATGGTTGGCGTGACAAGTCCTTGTCACCTAAGTGGACTGACTACCTACCTACCTACTGTAAGCTGATGGTTTACTGACCACAAAAACAACTATCCCCACAGCCTCTACAGCGGGAAATAAATTATAGCGGGACAGTACTGAAAGGATAATCATAGCAGGAGTGAAAGTTGCTAAAAAATAGACTTGAGTGTGATTTCATCATGCATGGCCATACAGAAGAGTACATGAGTTGTAAATTCTGGACAATCTTATTTCTTAAATAAAAGTTTGTTAATGATGTTCACAAAATATAAGACAAAATGGTAGAAATTCAGCAATTTTTATGTAAATATGTTGGGTTTTTTTTTGTAATCCCCAGTAGTTTACATGGGAGAAAAGGAAAGGATAGCACTGCAGCACCCTACTCTACAGATGTAAAAGGTGGCAAAGGAGAGTTGCGGATGGGAACTGCAACCTCTTAATGTAATACCAAATTGTGTGCAGTCTTCCCTAAAGGCAAACGGTAATGTAGACCCAATGCTCCTCCTGGAACCAAAAAGGAAGCATCAATTTATTTTTTTAAATTGTTTAATATTTACGGCCGTAACATAATTTATTGGTAACTTGCTACAATGTTGAATACATCTGTACCCAACACAGCCATGGTGTTAAAGAAAGAAAATATCTCTTGGTCCATTCCAAACACCTGACCTAGGAGACTCATTAAAACACTACAACTTACTTCACTTCTGTATACCAATCCAAGAATGCTGGCCATCACTTCACCAATAAAAACCAACAATATCAGGCAGAAAAACTGAAACAGATAGACAGATATAACAAGGCTGACATTTGAGTGCAATTAAAACTTGGGTCAATTTTTTAAACACAAAATGTCTAAAAGATTAATTTGCTTGTTTCACTAAATTAACATCAGACAATGTATGGTTAAACAGTCATAACATCCTTTTTTTGTTCATCTTGTTTTGTAAGGAAGAGTGCATTGCACTGTGTTTTGCACTTTACAGCTCAGTGCATCTGACAACAGGACACATTTTTAATAGGTTCACATCCCACACAGGTACGGCCTTGCCAGTTCATGATTTTGAACACAGGCATGTTTGATTTGTGAGTCGTGCCACAAACTACTTCCTTATACTGCCATCCTAATCTTAATATGAATACAACTTAGAAGAAAGCCTTAGTCATCTCATCAGTCAAAGCCAGTGGCACCCTTTTGTGTAGAGACCTGTCATTACATGGATTGTTCTATCTCTTCATTCAAATGCCAATTTTCTTCTCTAGCAGTACCATCCATACTTCATTTCTATCATAGCTTATCTTCTTTCCTTCTGCAGATTTCCACTTTATGGGTTCTATGTACCATGACAAGTTATGTTCTAAATCAGATTCCTCCCAGAGTCCCAAATGCATCTTCACTTCTGTTCTGTTCTTTCACTTTCTCTTCAACATTTAGCTTTGCCCCAAAGGTTTCCATCTAACTCACACCTGATTCTGCATTTTTATTACTCCTGCCAAGTATATGTACGATCCTAACATCACTACCAAGTATATGAGTGGTCCTAACATCATTACCAAGTATATGAGGGACACTAACATCACTACCAAGTATATGAGTGGTCCTAACATCACTACCAAGTATATGAGTGGTCCTAACATCACTACCAAGTATATGAGTGGTCCTAACATCACTACCAAGTATATGAGTGGTCCTAACATCACTACCAAGTATATGAGTGGTCCTAAAATCACTACCAAGTATATGAGTGGTCCTAACATCACTACCAAGTATATGAGTGGTCCTAACATCACTACCAAGTATATGAGTGGTCCTAACATCACTACCAAGTATATGAGTGGTTCTAACATCACTACCAAGTAAATGAGTGGCCCTAACATCACAACCAAGTATATGAGTGGTCCTAACATCACTACCAAGTATATGAGGGACACTAACATCACTACCAAGTATATGAGTATTTCTAACATCACAACCAAGTATATGAGTGGTTCTAACATCACTACCAAGTATATGAGTTTTTCTAACATCACTACCCAAGTATATGAGTGGTCCTAACATCACTACCAAGTATATGAGGGACACTAACATCACTACCAAGTATATGAGTTTTTCTAACATCACAACCAAGTATATGAGTGGTTCTAACATCACTACCAAGTATATGAGTTTTTCTAACATCACTACCCAAGTATATGAGTGGTCCTAACATCACTATCAAGTATATCTTCTTCTTCTTCTTCGTACGCTGTCAAACGTCAACCTGTATTTGCTCGAAGAAAGCAGCGGTCATCCTGAGGCTGTCAACACTGCCATAGAGCTTGTCTAGTGTTGCCACTGGTGATGGCCACATGTGCTTTCTCTGGTCCTCGTATGTCGGGCAGTTTTGCAGCAGATGTTCAGCGGTCATTTTACCGGTACCACAAGTGCATTCGTCAGTGCCACCTATCTTCAGTTTGTTGAATAGGTGGTACCTCAGTCTGTTGTGGCCTGTGCGGAGTCTGAAGACCACGACCTGTTCTCTTCTGTTCAACTGGTAATAGGCATCATTTTTTGTGTAGCCAGTATGTTCTGTTTCCCATTTGGCCATGTATCTGGCCCTAATAAACCTTTTGGACTCTTTGTAGGTCACACTAGAATCTGGTTGTGGTAGTCTTGCACCTTCTTTTGCCAGTCTGTCTGCCTCCTCGTTGCCTTGGATGTTACAGTGGGATGGAACCCACTGTACCACTACTCTTTTTTTTAATATTACTACCAAGTATATGAGGGACACTAACATCACTACCAAGTATATGAGTGGTTCTAACATCACTACCAAGTATATGAGGGAAATTAACATCACTACCATGTATATGAGTGGTTCTAACATCACTACCAAGTATATGAGTGGTTCTAACATCACTACCAAGTATATGAGGGACATTAACATCACTACCAAGTATATGAGTTTTTCTAACATCATTACCAAGTATATGAGGGACATTAACATCACTACCAAGTATATGAGGGACATTAACATCACTACCAAGTATATGAGGGACATTAACATCACTACCAAGTATATGAGGGACATTAACATCACTACCAAGTATATGAGGGACATTAAGATCACTACCAAGTATATGAGTGGTTCTAACATCACTACCAAGTATATGAGGGACATTAACATCACTACCAAGTATATGAGGGACATTAACATCACTACCAAGTATATGAGTGGTCCTAACATCACTACCAAGTATATGAGTTTTTCTAACATCACTACCAAGTATATGAGGGACATTAACATCACTACCAAGTATATGAGTGGTTCTAACATCACTACCAAGTATATGAGTTTTTCTAACATAAATACCAAGAATATGAGGGACATTAACATCACTACCAAGTATATGAGTGGTTCTAACATCACTACCAAGTATATGAGTTTTTCTAACATCACAACCAAGTATATGAGGGACATTAACATCACTACCAAGTATATGAGTGGTTCTAACATCACTACCAAGTATATGAGTTTTTCTAACATAAATACCAAGAATATGAGTGGCTATAACATCACTACCAAGTATATGAGTGGTTTTAATACTCAGCATGAATCAACCAATGGTAGAAGCTCTAGAAGTACTTTTAACATCTCCCACTAGTCATCATGTGACCAGTATTTCTGTTATTATCACAGATATTCATGCACAAACAATAGCCCTTTTGTAACAAGCACAACTTAATTAATATATTGTATTCTATACCACGGCAAGTAATATTTTGCTGCTTCTGAAGGCTGCGATGAAAGCCAGGATCCCTATGATGCACATGAATGCACTAGCTCCAAGGATAATACTAGCAGGTAGAAGAGTCAATGTGGCATCTGCTATTTCATCAAAATGATCATAGGTACTGAAAGCCCAGATGCCAATGTAGGACAAGCCACCAGCAGAGATCTGAGGATGAACATTTAATTTCTGCCATATTAATCTAAACATGAATTAATACATACATAAACTATGCATGGTTGGTTGGCTGGTTATTGATCCAGCAACCTGTGGGTTTCTGCCCTTTGGCCAATGTCCTCTGGTGGCATCTGCAAGTGTTTGTGAGCTGTTGTTTAGGTTCCACACAAAGTGTTACATTTGTCTGGTCTCTGAGGAAGAAGCTCATTCCTAACACTGGCAACTGCAGGACATTCAAAACAGATGATGTTCAACAGTTTCATAGGGATATGTGCACAGCCAGCACTCAGAGAATGTTTTGAATAGATTCTGTTCGAGTGAGTGACTGTTACATAATATGTATTGAGTGCGGGGTCAGAAATTGGTGCTTTGATCTCTCCTTTTGAGGAGATTGATGTTGTCTTTGGGATGATCATATGTTTGCAGATTTCTTTCCAAGTATTCCCCTTTGCGAATATATTCAGCAAAGCCTTTTTGTTCGCAGGCTTCAATAGTTGTTTGACTGTCTGTACGGTTGTTGGTGTGTGTATTGTTGTTATTGACTTCATCCCTTCTTAGCCAGTCTGTCTGTCTTGTCATTGCCAGGTGTATTTGAGTGACCAGGGATCCATTGCATAACTTTTGGTAAGTTAGATTTACAATGACCACCATCTTCCATCTTCCATAGCTTGAAGGCCAGATAATGAGTCTTAAAAGATTATAATGCTTTGACTATTGATGGGAAAGCATCAAATACGGTATTCAAGTGGTACAGAGCTACTTCCAGTGCTGTTATTTACGCCTCATAGTTTAAACATATCTCCCTCCCCACATGCATCAAACAGCTCATCAGATGCTCTGTCTGGATATTCTATGTAGACTCCATATCCTGCTTTAATGGTGGCCTTAACAGCAGACTTATCAGTATAGACATGTATCCATTCTTCTGGGTAGGTGTCAATCATTCTCTGTGATGCTCTCATAAGACTTACTGGATCATCACTTCTTTTTTGTATGTGCTGGAAAATTTATTGTGTTCTTGTCTTCTGCCTGGGAAGTTAAATCTGTCTTTAATATCACTGACATGGTGGAAAACCGATTTTTGTTTTATTCTGCTTTTGTTGCCATTTTTCTACAAGACATCCAATCGGGTGGTCTTTGGTCATTCTTTTGCTCAACTTGTAAGTTCCCATAGTGGCCACGTCTCTTTGCATCTCAAGGGGTTCCAAATTCACGTGAATTTCACATGTAGCAGTAGATGTTGACCTCATTGCTCTAACAATAAGGCGCAGGGCATTGTTCTGCACTTTATCTAGGAATTCTACATTAGTGACAAATCCTCAGAAAACAAAAGATAAGTTTTATGAGGACCTTGAGGCGCTCATCGCTGCAGTCCCCAAATCTGACAAACTGGTCATCCTCGGTGATTTTAACGCTAGGGTTGGCACAGACTATACAGCCTGGGAGGGGGCCATTGGCAGACATGGTATCGGAAAATGCAATAGTAACGGACTGCTCCTTCTGAGGACATGTGCCGCAAATGAACCACTCATTACAAACACAGCTTTCCGACTACCTGTCCGAAATAGAACCACATGGATGCACCCAAGGTCCCGCCACTGGCACCTCATTGACTATATTATCATCAGATGTAGGGATCGAGCGAATGCTATGGTAACGAAGAGCATGTGTGGTGCAGAATGTTGGACCAACCATCGACTTGTCATTGCCAAGCTAAACTTCAAGATCCAGCCCAAAATGCGCCCCCAGGGAAAGAAACCACCGAGGAGGCTAAATGTCTCTCAGCTGAAATACGAACCCACCAGAGGAGGCTTCCAGGAAGAGCTTGAGGGTAGACTGTCTGAGCTTCGTTTTGAAAAGAACGACATCAAAAAGAACTGGGCATCATTGAGAAACACACTCTACGATACAGCTGTTAAACACATTGGTCCGCTCACGCGCAAGCATAAGGACTGGTTTGATGAGAACAATCTAGAAATACAGGGCCTTTTCGATGCAAAACATGAAGCGCACAGGGAATACCAGAGGGACACACCATCTCCAGCAGCAAAAGCTACCTTCAATACTGCTCGCAAAGCTGTCCAGACCAGGCTTAGAGAGATGCAAGACTCCTGCTGAATAATTATCTGCAATATCTGGGCAGCACGCTGTCGAGATCTGTCAGCCTAGACGATAAGGTGGCAAGCAGAATAGCAAAGGCCAGCACAGCCTTTGGTAGAATGCGCTCGATGGTCTGGGCACGTCGTGGCATCAGCGTCAAGACCAAACTCAAAGGCTACCGTGCAACCATCATTCCAACCCTTCTATACGCTTGCGAAAGCTGGACTGTATACTCTGGACATGCAAGGAGGTTAAACCACTTCCACACAGGTTGCCTGAGGCGAATATTCCACATCCGATGGCAAGATCGTGTCACTGACATCGAGGTTCTCTCGAGGGCTAACATGCCCAGCATCCATGCACTGCTAGAAAAAGCACGACTAGGATGGGCCGGACACCTCGTCCGTATGTCAGACGAGCGGCTCCCAAAGAAGCTTCTTTACGGCGAGCTGAGAAAGGGATGGCGCGAGAGAGGGCGCCCAAAGAAACGTTTTAAAGACGGTCTGAAGGACTCACTAAAAGGTTGCCAGATAGACATCGACACCTGGGAATGTCTTGCGAAAAACAGATCTGACTGGAGAAGCGCAGTCAAATCGGGTGTAGCTGCTGGTGAAGATGACCGTGTTGTGAACGCCCAGAACAGACGCAAGACGTGGAAATCCCAAGCAGCGGGAACACCATCCCCTTCTACAAACCTCGTGTGCCCGATATGTAGCAGATGTTTTCATGCTCGCATTGGCCTGTTCAGCCACATGCGCACCCACACCCAACAGGGAAATCTCTGACAAGGATGATGTCGGCGGTTGTCATCGACAACGATGGACAGCTATTATTATGTTGTCAAGAGTGCACTGCTGTATTCTAAGCAAAGTGTACATATCCAAGATACAAGCCTCTCAGTGTCCTTGTCTAATCCCAATGCTGCGCCAGCGAGCTTCTTCAATAACTGTAATCATAAACTATACATAAACTATACACAAATTATACCTAAACTATACATAAACTAAACTTAATCTATAAAAAAATTATACATGAACTATACATAAATTATACATAAGGAAAAGAATGAAAGTCATATTCTATCCTCGTCAGTAACAGACTTTAGCATGATGCTACTTTTAACATATTTTTTTAGCACTAATGGACAAAATCATCACGTGCCATAAGTGGTGCTGACAGGCGAGATCATGAATTTGTCCACAATTTCATGTTCTGAGTGTTGTTTATCCATTGTCATTGACTGCCCTTTGTACCATGGTGCTAAACTCTCCAGAAATGTATCACTCTACTGTCCTTTCTATACCTTAATCCAGTAATGTGTTCCATTGTTGCGGTGTTCTATAACTCTTCTCTTCTCATTACATGTCCAAAGAAAGATGATTGCTTTGTTCTGATGAGTGTAATAAGTAAGTCTTTGAGCCTCAGCATCCCTCAGCACAACTTTGTTAAAATTCTTTTCTGTTAAATGGATTCTTAGCTATCAAAAGAAAATATCATTTTGACATCTATATCTGAGGTCAACAGAAAATATCATTTTGACATCTATATCTGAGGTCAACATAAAATATGATTATGACATCTATATCTGAGGTCAACATAAAATATGATTATGACATCTATATCTGAGGTCAACATAAAATATGATTATGACATCTATATCTGAGGTGAACAGAAAATATCAGTATGACATCTATTCCCATATCTGAGGTCAACAAAAATAGATTGGGTGCACACAGTTATTATTAGTTTAGGCAGAGTGAAATAAACTTGTTGCATACCCCTGGTACAGACTCTGTAGTTTTCTAAACCAGTATAATGAAGTTTAGTTTAGTTAAGTTAAGTCCACCAGAAAGACTTATAGAGCTGAGGAGGAATACAAGCTGCTTGTCCTGCAGTTGACACACAGTGTACAGGCTTGGCTTGTATTTTTCTTTTGATAATTCTTCATTATTTAATAAAGAACAAGTCTCAAAAATTGTCCCTAAATACGGTATGTGTTACAAAATATTATTTTGGTTCACATCAATAATTTCTCCATCATCTTAATCCTTGGATAAGTTGTCTAGATGTGACAACAGCTTAATCTTCTTATAATTATTCATAATGGTAGGTGCAGTAGAAGGTGTTAAGTTTAAGGTCATCCCTATCTCCGAATGCCACTCATAAAATTCCATACAACAAATAATGATCATTCTCATTTCAATCATTATTGAAGCTTTTTAAATATGTTTATTTCTTTTTATAGTTTGTTTAAATTACTATTTTAGAGAGCGTTAATGCCTTCTTTCTTTCTTTTTCCTACTGCTCTTGCCATTAGGTGCCACAGAGAGGCGAGATGCATAGATTACTTGTTATTTGCCAGATAAGAGGCTTAATGTCAAAACACCATTAAAATTAAACATCATAAAGAGGATCCTACCTGTAATTTATTTTTTTTATTACAAATACCATTTGCCAATGCTCTAACTTACCAGGTAACATACTCCAGTAAATATGAACAAACACTTGGCCAGATTAGAGCAAGAGGATTCACTCATCTTCGTTGACTTCAGATTTAAAATAACTTCACAGAAATAATGAGGGAGAATGTACAGTCTCAAACACTGGAAGATTTGCTTGATGGAAGATTATTTCTTGCTTTATGAGTGACTCTCTTGAATGTCTGTGCTATTTGAATTCAGAAAAAATATTTACTCACGTACTTTACTTAATTGCTATTTCACAAACTATAGACTATACACAAAACAATGCATTTCACACTTTTTAATAATAAGCTGGAGATGGCATTACTATAAATTGGTAAGATATTTAGGTCATTCCGTAACCGGTAAGGTCGTTGGAGCAACCATGAAGACACCGCCACAAATCCCATGTCAACTCTCTCTGTCAGCTGCCGCTGTCTATGTCTCCTCTGGTTGGAGATTGGTCCATTCTTTTATGATGTTCTCCCACCTCTTTTTGGGACGACCTCTTCGTTGTCTGCCTTGCAGCCTGACATGCATGATCATATTTGCAAGACCGCTTGATCTCGATATTAAAGATATTAAACGGAGTGCAATGTTAAATAAATCAGAGTAATGTAAGACTGCAGTCTGTCATTTAAGTATCATTTAGAGCAAGTCATATAGAAATGCAGGCAACGTCTAGCAACACTCAAGACAGTGGCAGCTGCAACCTGAACCTGCTTTTCATCCTATGCCATCAGTTGGTTCTATCAGTTGTGGATTAAGAGTTGGACATCACCAGACTATCATGGGCTCAGTGTGAACCACTGAAATGTATGTAGAATAGAATAGGGGCATGAATATAGTTATTGATTGCACTTAAGATATCCCCGTTTTGAATATGAGATACATACTTGGGTTTGTGTCAGTAAAACCCAGACATGTGACGGAACAGACCAACATCTTAATATATGAGTAGCTGCATACAAGAGCCTGCTACTGCAATGGCACGCTAGTGATATAAATGGAATAAGTTTCACGATAGGGTTGCCAGGGAGATTGCAGGCAGAAAGGATGATTAGACAGGTGACCACAACTGAAGCCTAACCAAAGGAGAAAAATGGCTCCATGCTGCCAAGGAAATGATGAATTACCAAACAGCAATAATTTCCTCAGCAAGAAGGGCAGACAGTAGTGCAATTTGAAATCACAGCTAACATGTTAGTGATCTCAAACTACCCCAAGGGCCATATAAAGATAAGCTAGATGCCCAAGAGACGCATTACAGTCAATCCAGCTTTAGTTTACACAACTGTGCTTTACTTTTATTTTACATCTTATAATACAGTTCCAACATATCTCTAATTTTTCACTTGTTTTAATATAGATGAACATCTCTATTACAATAGGGTAGAGACTAGACACCTATCGATAATCAGTGAAAGTTGAAGCATAACTTTTATTTAGTTTTTAAATACATTAGCGCCACCAAAAACATAAATAACTAACTACATAATTCTTGTGAATGCATGTCACACCTAAATAAACAGAAATATACATAAGAATAAATTTGATACATAAAATACAGTAATAATTAAATAATAAAAAGTAAGTATCATATCCTTAGCTGATCGTCGCTTCTTACGACAGCCAACCTGCTTAACTATTATAAGTTTCTTGGCAAGTGTGCAGTAACGTAGGTTGCCATTACTTTCCATACGCGTAGGAGCAAAAATGAACCCATGTCTGCCAAACTGGACATGAACGTGATTCAAACCGGGGGTGCATTGGAATTGTGAAACAGACACTTCACTCCTAGGTCACGCAGTCTCCAATAATACATAAATAAAATAGTAGGTGCTCTTGTTTGGCATAGGTTGCCCAAGTTTTATTTTTACGTTTCTGGTTTTCCCAAACACATGTAAAGCAAATGTAGCAGCAGCTTTGCCAATGTCTATTTATGGGTCTAGAGGCATGTGAATTGGTGTACAACTGCCAATTCATAATTATCTATATTCTACTTCCTGTCCCAGCACATTTGTTTTGTTGAGATTTATTGTGAAACCAAAATCTTTGCACACTTGGAAGAAGCAATCTATCAAGCTGTTAAGTTCAAGCTGACTGTAGATGACAATTGCAGCATCATTAGTAAAATAACTTGTCCCTGATGGTGACCTCACTGATCTTTATTTTGGCTTTGAGACTTACAAGGCTAAACAGCCGACCATCCAGGCTTGTGTGAAGGCAGAATCCTTCATCGTTGTCAAATTAATGTTTCAGTAGTAGAGCAAAAATGATTCTGAACAGTGTCAGTGCAAGGGCACAGCCTTGTTGATCGTCACTGCAAATGTCAAATGGCTGTGATATGCTAGAATCAAACTTCACTATAAGTCATAGCAGTTTGCTTAGGCAGCCTATTTTTTAGATGATTTTTAAAGAGTCCATCACTGCTAACCAAATTAAATGCCTTTGTCAGGTCAATTAAGATGATGTAAAAGGGCTGGTTCTGCTCACACGACTATTCCTAAAATTGGCAAAGAGAAAAAAAATGTGTCGATCATTGATCTAATCTAAATCCACACTGCGCATCCAGATACACATGTTCAGCCAACTTGTGTAGCCCTAGTAAGATGGCTCTGGTGAAGACTTTGCCTACAACACTGAGCAGAGAAATGTCTCAATATTTATATCTGAATTGATGTTTGCCTACAATGCTGCACTGATTTCCAAATCAGAGACACATATCCATTCCAAACTTCAAATCAGGAAAGACGAACTTGAGAAGAGAGAGATGACCATTAGCTCTTCAAAAACAAAAACCATTGGTAGACAAGAGAAGAAACATTGCATTATACAGGGTGAACAGCCTCTGGAACAGGTCAAGTAGTTCAAATACTTTGGGGCTGTAATAGATCAGAAGCAAGGTATCAAGGAAGAGTTGGTTACTCGAAGAGCAGCAACTGGCAAACTTTTTCCAGCCAAAAATAGATAATTCCTCAATACTAGAGAAACAGGTAAGAAAACTAAGAAAGATGTGTACTGCTCCATCTATGTACCAGTTTTCACTTATAGATGTGAATCATGGGCAATGACTATAACCCAAAAATCCAGCTCCAAGCCTCTGGAATGAGCTATGTAAGGAAGGTGGTCAAAGTAACAAGAAGAGACAAGGTCTGCAATCAGACAATACAGCACAATCTCAAAACCCAGTCCTTGTAGACTCAAGTAAAGTATCGTTAGCTACATCGTTTCAATCATTAAAAGTCTACATATACATTTTAGATGCAGTGCTGGACAAAGCTGCCAAAATTTTGAGGTAAAAACACAAGTACAGCAGTGATGCCCTTTATCAATCATTCTCTTTCTGCCATTGACTGGGTGATGGGACCTACCATAGAGTAAGCCTCTGGAGGAATAAGGTGGACATTTTTTTCTACATTAGAAGATCTGTAAAATGCAAATGGCATTGCACTATCTGTGTCTTGTCCTATCTGAAACAAGACAATAAACTCAGAAATCCCATGAACACACTGTATGCGTTAAAATCCTCTTGGCAGTTGAAAATTAAAACGAGCAGACTATTAGCCACTGTTGTGGCAAAAATTATAAAAAGGTAATGAAATTCCTGCACAATAGTGGCCTGCTTGAAGGCCAAATAGGAGACGACCTTCAATCATGCAAAGGCACAACAAGTCAATCACCTGAGGCACAACAAGCCAAACACCTGAGGCCCAGCAAGTCAATCACCTGAGGCACAACAAGTCAATCACCTGAGGCACAACAAGTCAATCACCTGAGGCACAACAAGCCAATCACATGAGCCACAACAAGCCAATCACATGAGGCACAACAAGTCAATCACCTGAGGCACAACAAGTCAATCACCTATTTGTCAACACACTAGATTGCAAGTATATACAAAGGGCTTCTACAAACAAAGAGTAGAAGAGGAGCAGCTAAGAGTAAGATATCCTAAGAAGAAAACATGTGACATGCTGACAGTGGCACCATAACAACAACCGCCATAGTATAGACCAGTGCTCGTCAACCTTTTTATACTTGGCGCTCACTGTTATAGCTTTTGTGAGGGTAAATTCTCTTTAACGCTCACTAACATCTAAATTTAAGAAAATTTTGTGATCTTCTGTATATTTTTTATGTTTTTAATACATCATCATCAAATTTTGCAGAACATCGCTTACATCACAGCCCTTCTTAAAGAAACTCGATCGCTTGTCAAATCACCAGCCTGCTCCAGAGTCATGCACAAGAATTCCTTAACATCTTGGTGCCATCACCTTCTTGGTCTGCCTCTGCTTCTCTTTCCCGACACCATACCTTCCATTACTGTTCTCTCAAGACCATTGTGTTTATTGTGCCAAAGATTTTTCTAATTTTTGTTCATGATAGAATTTATGAACCAGTTCTCTTTATGCCCGACTGTTTTCGAATGTCTGCATTTTTCTTTTTTTTCATCCATGGTATTCTGAGAACCTTTCTATAACATTTAGACTCGAAGGACTCGATTCTCTTCCTTGAGGTTTGGGTAACTGTCTATGTTTCACAGCCATTTGCTGCCAAGGGAAAAACACTAGTTCTCAAATTTTCAGTTGTGTTTTTTTGCTGGTATTTTGCCATAGTTTTCCCAGGTTGGGTAGTCTTTGCATTGGCATAATAATAATAAGAAAAAATGGTTTCAACTTGGCAAAGAACAACAGAAGCCAAAACGAAAATAATGAATCAAATCTGGGTACTGTTCAAAGGATGGCTGGTGACCATGTCGTCTTCTTCTTCTTCAGTGTTTGTCTTGAAAAAGATGTTTGTGATGTGTCGTAGTTTACATTTACAGCAAGGCTGAGCTATAAGTGCCTTTCGGTCCGACGCATCCAATTTCAGCACACCATTTTTGGGACCAAGTTTGCCTTCTTTCTTCGATCCCTAATCTTTTATTCTGGCTTCATAATTGCAGTCTGTTTACAGGACCACCACTTTTTGAAATGAAATAGGGTCTTGCTGAGTTATAGGTCACTGACCCTGATAACAAGTAGCCAGCTTTGAGTCACTGGCTGCTGTTCGCTCATTTATAGTACTGTTGCATCTGCGGTCCCTGGTGACCCTGTGAAATGGAACGAGTTTGTTTCTGGCTTTAATCAAAGTTAAACCCATCAGACTTTGCCAATAACTGAACAAAGTGGAAGTTCTAAGTAGAAATAGATTGACATAGATTGTACTAATTTCAACTCTACTCATTGTCATACTATACAGTATACACTACAGTAGTCTTCAAATGAAATTATATCTGCTATATTGTTATAAAATTATGGACGCTATTTAATAACTATTAACTAAGTAAGATACACAAAATTCCGCATCTAACAACATTGTTATATAATTATATAGTTAATATAATAATATAGGTATATAAACTTATTTTATTATTGTTATCAAATTCGTATACTAATACTGACTTAGATATAGTTAATTTACAGTTATTATAATTGTATACTCTATAATTAGTCTATTAAGTTATGTAGACTAACTCAATTAACTGAGTTCAGTTACTGACTTTTGACTATAAAACTTATTCAGTTATATTGCTATTTTACAATTCAATACTTCTACTCACGCATTTGCTCCTGTGATTACTGCAACCTTACGTCTGGGTGTATTACTCATTTCTCAAACATAAGGTGACGATTTAAATGTGGCAAACGTTGAGAATTTGAATCGTCATGATCTACGACTCATCGTCTGTTCTGCCTGGTTACTGGTGCGGTGTGTCGAACGATATGAGATATGTTTTTGTATTCGAGAGTTATTTTCCTCCTGGGGGACTATTGGGTCAATAAATGCAATCTGACTACAATTTAAAATAATATAATTATCCTTTATAAGTAATTAATTTAAATATCATATAATTTTATTTTAATGATAGATCTATTCGAAATAATCACTACTTACTTACTACTCACTTGAGTACTACTACTGAGTCAGTTCTGAGTTCACTTGTACTGTAACTGTAGTACAGTACTAGTACTAGTAGTAGTAGTGTAGTTGTACTCTGGTCTCTATTTAATTTCTTATCATGTGGATCAATATATATATACACTTTAATTTGTAAACGAAACGTTTACAATTCAAACCTTTCGGGCTATGAAGACTAAAGACGTTTACTTGCTCGAGAATGCTTAGATATAATTGTTTCTCCTTTGAATTCAATTAGATTTCTTGTGAAATAAACAACAACACTTCGGCTATGACACCGTCTAGAAGAAACATCATGTAGCAGCCACTACACTATGTGCCCACTTCCGCATAAGTCAAGGTGGATAACTGTCACATTCAAACAATAATCACAGCCTTGGAATGGGAAGAAAGAAATCAATCGCATTTACTTTTTACGTACTTTATTTTATGACATTGGTTTCTTTTTTAATCACAGTTAAAGAAAAGGTTCATGACATACAGACAAAAGAAGGCAATGGTACCATACGGAGAAAATAGCATGAGACACTAAATACTGATCTATGTCTGTGTTCCGTCTAATTTAATCAATCATTTATACAATAAACCGACATGCGTGTTACCGTTACAGTGCAATTAATTTACACCCATGGCTTAACTGTACCCAACTTTAAGCCAGGTGGCCATTTAGATATGGATAGACTAGAGCGTGCCAGACATAGGATTCAACCCGACTATATTGACGAGAAAGATTATCTCGCCATTCAGATCATTTTTACGAAGACGTCTGCAGAAATTGTTCTAGCCATATCCAATATGTTATAAGCTTCTTTTTTTTTAAATGTAAATCGTATTTTTCACATTTCCTGTAGTCCACATTGATGATATCTAGATGTAATGTTTCTAGTTAACTCCTAGACTACCTAAGCCATTTCATGTGGCGTGTTTTTAAACTCATTTTTACACAAGCCACTTAGAGTGGCTAATCATGTTAAATTTATATTAGAAAAGTTTAGAAAACAAATTTCCAAGTTTAGACTAATCCAACATGTTTAATGTCACTTCCTTTTGATGAGCTTTACAATTTAAGAGGCATTTGCGCTTTTTTCTTAGACAGAGCTTCGATTTTTTTTTAAATTAGCTGATCAATTGATCTGCTCCAGCAAACTTTGTTTGATAAAAATTATTTCCAGTGATCGTAAGCAAAGATTATCACCAGAACAAGCACTACAGCTTATCTATTCATGGAAAATTATAAAACTGACATATATTGTGTATAGATTGATTTTGTTAGTGAGGATTAGTGTTAGGAGCTTCAGACATGTACAGATATATTGTGATATATTATGGTCAGTTTAAAGATCATAAAAAAATATATTGTTTTTAATATATTTGCACTATTTTTCTTGATGTTATGACAAATTGTTTTTATTTGATAGCCTATTCAATTGTGTACATGAAATACATGAACAAATTGTTCAAAAAAGAAAATTATGTTATAATATATTATGGTGACATGACCTCAACTTTTATAGTTTTCCTTGCTGACTTGCTTTTTACAATGTCATTTCAAAAATACAAATGCACACTAAATCTTTATTTACAGACAGAAAATGATACAACTTGTATGTGTTGTGTATGAATGGATATTCTATCAGTGATAACTAGTGTTGGAAGCTTCAGACATGCACAAAGCTTGATTTACTATGTGGAGTTTAAAAAAATAAACAATAACAATAAACATAAATTACTATGTATCTATTTTTTAAATATAAAGACACAAAGTGGTTTTGTTTGATAGTCCATTAAATTCTGCACATGTGCATATATGATAAATTAATGTAATGTTTAAAATAAGAAAATGATGATAAAATATGGTATGTAACCCTAACCTAAAAGAATAATGATGAAACAGACGGTGTATAAACGTGGTTTTAGTGTCGGTATACTAAGAGTTAATGACATTAACTACTCGCAGCAATTAAAATAAAGGACAAATAAAAAGCATAGGCACACTTGGAAAGCACATATTCGCCAAATTGGGGAGTGTGCAACGAACGCCAACATAGCATTTATAGGTACAGTGGGACGGAGATTTGCGCCACTGTTGGCTCTCAGAGAGGGACTGGATACAGATACAGTTACAGAGTCTCTTAACGCAGCTCTCATAGATACAGCAACAGAGATCCTGGGATGCCACCAAACAAAAAAGAAGCCATGGGTGACCAAAGAAATTCTAGACCTTTGTGATAAAAGTAGGTCACTGAAAAAAACCCAATCACCCACCGGATGAGGTCGGCAGATATAAGGAGGTCAATAAAGCGAAACAACAAGAGATGAGAGAGACGAAAGAAGCGTGGATATGTGAGCAATGTACAAACATCGAAGAGAGGCTAAACAGAAATGACGCTAAAGGAGCATACAAGGTTGTCAAAGAACTGGTAACATCAAGACAAGGCAGGAACTTTATGATCCAGGATAAAAGCGGCAAGTGCCTTATTTGGGGAAAATGACGTGCTGGCACGATGGACAGAGTACTGTTCGGAGCTATACAACTATGAAGGACGAAACGAACCGGAGAAAACAATCCCTCCAACACCAACAAATATAGAAGATAACCAACTGATAACGAAGAAAGAGGTAACTGCAGCGGTAAAGACATTGAGAAGGGGGAAAGCGTCCGGCGTGGACAATATACCAGCAGAGCTCTTACAGGCAGATGGAGAGGTAGTGGTGGAAGGCCTGACACACATCTGCAACAAAATTTCTGCGACAGGAAACTGGCCGGACTTATGGACGAAATCAATGGTTATACCGTTACATAAGTCTTGAAACCCAAAGCTGTGCCAAAATTACAGAACAATAAGCCTCATCAGCCACCCTAGCAAGGTCATGCTTAGATTAATCCTCGACCGATTAAAATCCCAAGCAGAGAACATCATTGCCGACGAGCAGGCATGATTCAGACAGGGAAAAAGCACCACAGAACAGATATTTAATTTAAGGCTGTTAAGCGATAAATATCTAGAACAGCAGCAAACGCTGTATTATGTGTTTGTTGATTTTAAGAAGGTGTTTGATAGGGTATGGCATAAAGGCTATGGACAACCATGAGGATGTATAAAATCAACGGAAATATTAAAACGGTCCTTAAACACATGTATGACAAGGCGTCTAGCGCAGTTCTTGTGAATGGGAGGAGAGGGGAATGATTTCGCACATCAGTTGGTGTGAGACAGGGGTGTACACTCTCTCCAACTCGTTTCAATATATTCCTTGAAGGAATTATGAGTGAGGCACTTGGAGATCACGTTGGTACTGTCAAGATAGGGGGCCGAACGATTACCAACCTTCGTTTTGCATAAGATATCGACGGGTTGGCGGGTTCAGAAGCAGAACTCCAGGAATTGGTCAGAAGACTCGATGAAACAGCTCTTGACTATGAAATGGAGATAAACGCTGGAAAGACAAAATTAATGACCAACAACGCCAAGGGCTTCAACAGCAAGATAAAAGCTAACGGTCAGGAACTCGAAGTGGTTGACCGTTTTAAATATATTCGGTGGATTGTCAGTGATGAAGGATCAAAATGTGAGGTGTTGGCCAGAATAGCACAGACAATAGCGACGCTTGCACGGCTTAACAAAATCTGGCAAGATAAACAGTTAGCACTGTGCACGAAAATCAGATTAATGCGTACACTGGTTCTGTCAATATTCCTATATGCTTGTGAGACACGGACAGTTACAGCTGATCTTCAACGAAGGATACAGGCCTTGGAGATGAGATGTTTCCGAGGACTTTTAAACGTCACGTTCAAAGATTGAGTTACAAATGAGGAAATACGAGATAGAATTACAACAGCAATAGGGCCTTTTGAAGACGTCTTGGCATCTGCCAAAAGAAGGAAACTCACTTGGTACGGTCACATATCGAGATCAAATGGTCTTGCAAATACAATCCTCCACGGAAAGGTGTATGACAGACAACGAAGAGGCCGTCCCAAAAAAGAGATGGGAGGACAACATAAACGAATGGACCAATCTCTGACCAAAAGAGCCACACGCAGCGGCACCTGACAGAGAAGAGTGGTGTGGCGTTGTGAGGATGTCTTCATGTATACCCCAACGACCTCACCGGTTACGGGATGACCTGACCTGACCTGACAAATACCAAGCTAAGAATATACTATTGTTGCTTACTGTTTGCGAAGTGCTGGAGAATAATGTAAAAAGAAAGCAAATTCATTGAACTTTCCAAACACCATCACCTACTAAAAACTGTTTGCACAGAGAAACACAGAAGGCGGCGAAAGAGATTCAGGTCTAGGAAAACCTAACGAAGAATCATAGAAGCCAAAATGAAATCATGGACCAGAGTTTGGACATTGTAAAACGTATGTTCACATACTTGGTGAAATCAGGTGGCGGGGGGGGGGGGGGGGAGTAATTATTGATGCCTCTAAAGTCGTCCTCTGATGCGGAGGTCAACCTCATAGCTATGTGAAACATACTGACCAAGACACCAACTTACGCACCACCACGTCGTGTGCCTTGAAATAAACCGTCTTAATACCGAGCCAACACTGTGGCTCCCTTGTGGTAATCTTGGTGTGAAGCCTAGCAATGCACTACAGTTTGGAGGACCACGGTTCATCTTCTTCAGACTCGCAAACACGGAAGCTCATATTTGCAGAATATTGTTTTACCAAATAGAGACTAGGGCTAACCAAATTTATTTTCACCAACATGTCATGTATTGGTATCCAAACATGTAGCTAAAAAATTAAAAATTAAAATGATCTAGTGTTTTTTTGTTTAAAATGTTAAAAAGCGAGGGCTCGACTTTTTGTAGCCGAAGTAAGATGTTTCTGACGACGACTGTATCTACAACACTGAGAAGAGAACTGTCGCGATATTTATATCTGAATTGACGTTTGTCTGCAGTACTGCGCTGATTACCAAAATCAGAGACACATATCCATTCCAAACTTAAAATCAGGAAAGATTAACTTGGAAAACGAGGGATGAACATTAGCCATTCGAAAACAAAAACCGTTGGTAGTCTCAAGAAGGCGAGGGCTCGACTTCATCGCTGCGGGTCTCACTTTATGACTCGGTCTCTTTCCGCAGAACGGTGAGCCGCCTGCCGAGAGCATCACACAAATCACGAACTCTATAGCTCCAGCGATGAACCCAGGGATCTTCGTAAAAAAATTTACATCATGAACCGACCGTCGCAGCTCGAATTCGAACCCGACCGTCTGAACATAATGCAAACGGCTTTACCACTTCGCCACAGAGACTCGCGTTTTGCTGTATGGTAAAGGAACGTGGGCAATTACAAACGGTTTTAGAAGAGGATTGACGTGCCTTTGAAATGTGGATAAATAGAAGAATTGGCGCATCTCACGGAAAGAAAAGAAAACAAAAAAGGAAGTCTTGTAGAAATAAGTTCAAAGATAAATAAGGAACAAAATCAGTCAGATAGGCAAAATATTTGTACCACATGAAAACCTTGTGGAAAATAATCATGGAAGGAAAGGTGTGGGGCCAAATGTGCCAGAGGTAAACAGCGCAATAGGTGGAAAAATAACACTAAGCAATAAACAGGGAAAAGCCTGCCAGATTGCATAAACAAGAACAGACGGGACGGGGCGACGGCGTTGAAGATCCATTACAACCGCACTTCGATATGGAGTTGGTACCTAAACTATGTTATGTAACCCTAACCTAAAATAATAATGATGAAACAGTATAACAGTATAAACGTGGTTTTAGTGTCGGTATACTAAGAGTTAATGACATTAACTACACCTAAACTATGTTACTGTATCTTTTGGAAGAATTCTAAACTATTCATAGAAGTGTCCACTACACAAAAGCTCTTAAATCTACAATGATAAACATGAATGCAGTATGTGTCCTCCACGTCCCGTCCCCTGGGTATCCTATGGTAAAAGTTATGGTGCCGATTTTGCACTCACATACATAAAAATACCATATGCTGAAACATAAGGCCATCACTGCACTAGGCTTACCCAAAATAAGTTGTTAGGAAATCATGATTCTAGTCATTGCAGTACGGTTTCATAGCAATGGCTTTTACATAACGGGATGTACAGTCCCATACACAACCTTCATTAGTCACCTCTTACGACATGCAAAATAATAACCTGGTTATGTTCGGTTGACCCCAAGAACCCCAACATTGTCTTGCATGCTTAGTCACACCTAGCTTCTACCCTGGGGTATAGAGGTTTGCCAGAAAGAAGGCCATACTATTATATCCGATGTCTTCCAACATGTATGGTTCCAGTCTGGTCTTCGGTTTCTTATAGAGTCTTATAATGTCACCCCCAGAAGACTTTGGGTTGTCCTATTGATCTGAATCTTTGATAATGTGCTTACCATTACGGCTGTGGTAGTTGATCTTTCCTTCTACAGAAATGACCAAATCATCGAAGTTGAGATTGCGCATCTTCAGTCTGCAATGGCTGAGTTTCTAAATAATGTCATATTGTCTGTGTCTCTTCTTGTTTCTGTGACCACCTTTTTTAGATAGTTCAAACTAAGAAACATATGCTCATAATTGTAATCAAACTAAATAAAAAGACTAGAAATTTAACAAAAATTCAAGTGTGTGCACCATTATCAGCAACAGACGATTGCGAAATGGATGATTTCTATAACACCTTGCAAGAAACGATGGACAAAGTTGAAAAAAGAGATATCTTGATCATTATTGGCGATGCCAATGCGAAAGTCGGAGAGGAAAGAGCCGAAGAGGAGAGAAGTGTTCGAGGACCTTTCGGTTTGGGACACAGAAATGAGCGAGGAGAAAAACTAGTTGAATTCTGCACGGAAAACAACCTCTCTATTGCCAACACCTTCTTCAAACAACATCCACGTAGACTATACACGTGGACCTCCCCTGATGGCAACAGCAGAAACCAAATAGATTACATCCTAGTGCAACAAAGATGGAGATTAAATGTGCTGGCAACAAAAACGCTGACAGGAGCAGACTGTGATACGGGCCATGAACTACTGTTTGCAGTTTTCCAAACAAGACTACGTAGGATCAACAAAGGTTGCCAGCCAATACGCTTCGATGTATCAGCAATACCTACTGAATACAACATTAAAGTGGAAAACAAATTTGAGGCGTTGCTTGCGGTACAGGAAGAGATGACATCTGAGGAGTTCACATCGTATGCAAGGGATATTTTGATCTCGACAGCGAAAGAAATGATTCCCAAAATGTCGCATAAGACACAGAGCTAAATAACAGAGGAAACCTAGAAACTCATTGCAGAAAGGCAACAATTAAAACAAATGGGAAGTAAGGGTACCAACACAGCATATAAAAATTGCGAAAGAAAAGTTAGAAGAGAAATAAGAAAAGATAAAAGAAGATACATAGTAGAAACATGTAAGGATGTAGGAAACCTACAGCAACAAGGCAGAGAGAGAGATGCATTTAAAGCAATAAGAACACTGACAAGGGAGTTCCGTCCGGTTCCACATGTCATAAATAACAAAGAGGATAACACATTAACAGAAACCAAAGACATACTGAACAGATGGAGAGAGTACTGCAGAACCATGTATAGAGATAGCACAAAGCGCTCAGTTACACTCCTACCAAAGGAAGAGAAAGAACCTGAACCAACATTGGAGGAAGTACGCTCTGCAATTAAAAGTCTGAAAAAGGGAAAGTCCCCAGGATGCGATGATATTCCAGCAGAGCTAATACAAGCAGGAGGGGAGGCATGTGCTCGAGTCTATCACAAGCTGTGTAAACAGATATGACACAGTGCAGAGTGGCCAGAAGCATGGAAGAAAACAATTTATATTCATTTCCCCAAAAAAGGCAACCTGAAGCTGTGCACGAACTATCGAATTATCGCGCTGATCAGCCATGCTAGCAAGATACTCTTGCGAATCCTGTTAAGAAGGATAGAGAAAAGGTTTGAATCTGAAATTCACGTAGTCCAGGCAGGTTTTATGAAAGACAGAGGGACTCGGGACCACATATTGAATTTAAGGAATATCTATGAAAAATGTAGAGAGTTTAATGTAGACCTGCACATGTTTTATTGATTACACTAAGGCCTTCGACACGGTAAAACATCAAAATATGTGGAGAATCATGGGGGAAATGGGGTTTCCTTTGCACATAGTCCATCTCATTGAAACATTATACCAAGATCAACAAGCCGCTGTCCGAGTATCTGGGCAAACATCGGATTGGTTTGCAGTACAAAAGGGAGTCCGACAGGTATGTATCCTCTCACCTTATCCGTACAAAATATATGCGGAATGTATAATGAGAAATGTTCGAGAAGATGTGAACATTGAAAGTTTCGACCCATTTACTATTGGGGGGTACGAGATTCCAAAGTTACGATACGCAGATGACACAGTGATCCTATCAAGAAGAGCAGAAGGGCTAGATCAGCTACTTTCAGTCGTTAATTGACATAGTAAAGATCAAAACCTGTTCATAAACATAAATAAAACAAAAATAATGACCACCGACAAAACACAATGTCAACATAAATTTACAGTGGGTGGTGAGGAAATAGATCAGGTTACACGTTTTGAATATCTTCTCCAGAATTGACAAAAAGGGTGACTGCTCAAAAGAAATCAGAAGAAGACTAGCTATGGCAATGCAGAGACTGAATCGAATCCTTCGAGTCAAAATGTTAAAGAAACATCCTCAGAATACACTGGACAGAGAAAAAAACAAATGCAGACATTCGGCAAGAGTTGAGCATAGAAGAGAACTGGTTTATCAATTCCATTTTGGCTAGAAAATGCAAGTACTTTGGTCACATCAAGAGACAAAATGGTCTTGAGAGAACGGTGATGGAAGGTATGGTGCCAGGCAAAAGAGGAAGGGGTAGACCAAGAAGACGATGGCATCAAGATATTCAGGAATGCCTGAGTATGACTGTGGCGGAGGCTGGTGTTTTGGCAAGGGAACGAGTTTCTTTCAGACAGACTGTGATGGGAGCGGCGTTCTACAAAGGGCATGCTACATGATGATGCGCGTACAGAAAGTGACCGTAGACCATGCACAATACTGCAAGTAATGCGACAGACAGTATAACACAGTGAAACATCGTCTACCGGATCGCTCATCTTTGTCAGAATTGCGGAAGTAACTACAACCACTAACTCCCTCCATCCTCAACACCATGTATGTAGACATAAAACAACTTAAGAAAACATATACATTCCACTGCCTGTCACATGGATATTATGAGTGAAAACTGGTTGTCCCATGTATTGGAAATGTCAAAGTCAAGACAATCGTCCACTGTCTTTTCAAACAGCTCCAATAATTCGTCTCTGTCATCTGTCCCTCCTCAGATTTTTTTTTTTGCCCCGCCCTCTCACACACACACACATTCGTTGCATAAATAATATTTACTTCCATTAAGTCGCTCCTCTTGAGAACGTCATATTGTTCTATCCGCCGTCTTTTTCCTGGCCTCTTACCAATCCAGCCCTCGGTCACTTAGGGACTGTCGTGTGTTGTCTTCCCAACGTACTTTAGGACGTCCTGTGAGTCTGCGTCCTTGACTTTTTAATCTCTCATGACCGCCTTGGTATCCGATCTTCTTCCATTCTACAAACATGACCAAACCACTGTAGTTGGGACTGCTCCACTCGTGTCTGCAAGGGTTGGACTTCGAGATTGATACGTATTGTCTGGTTACGGATCTTGTCCCTTTTCGTCACCTGAACCGCCTTTCTTAAGTACCTAATTTTTTAAGTTTGTAGTTGCCTTTCTTGGGCTGTGGTTATTGCCCATGACTCACATCCGTATGTCAGGACAAGCACATAGGTCGAGCGGTATATATCCATCTTTGTTTTCCTGCTTATTTCTCTTTTGCTGAGAAAGTGGTTGACCTGCTACAGTGCTCGTGTTCCCATTGTTATATGATGTCTCTTCTCATATCTGGCGATCACCATGGTTTTTGCTTTGGAGTTACTGATGTGCATTCCTCTCTTCTTCAACTCTTCTTCCCAGACCTGCAAATTGATCTGGAGATGTACCTCGGATTTCGTGATCTGGGTCACGTCATCTGCAAATGCTAGCTCCGATTTGTAACTTTGTCTCATCTTCCAGTACCCTACTTCATCCTTTTGTGTCCGTTCCTTGTAGGCTTTGATGACTTCATCCACGAGGAGTATGAAAAGATACGGTGATAGAATGTCACACTGTCTTACTGCGCTAGTGGTCCTGCACTCTAATGACTTTTGATTTGATGTCGGTACATAATTTCTGAATGTTTTATAGAAACTGGAGGCGCTGAAGAACGCCCCATTCACAGATAAGGAGATATTATTGATGGGGGAGGGCGATCAACAACATCATCCCTGCCCGCGGGATAAACGTCACCTTGCAATTGATTCCTGTACATATCTGGATACTCGGGAACGTAATGACTGACGGATTGGCAAAAAACAGTACCCTCGAAACAACAATTGGATAGACCCTGCAGTAACCACACAGTAAAACGAATTATTAAGAATAATACTCGGGACATCTGGATGAACAGCTGGGCGACGGAACAACAGGTTGCAGTGAATTTAACGAAATGTCACTGCCAAAAAATAACGCTGACATTAATCAGCTACATAGAAGAGATCAAAGGCTCATTTTTCAGTTACGAACAGGGCATACCAGAGTCAATAATAAGTTGAACCGCATCAATCCCTCAGCTCCCGACTTTGTGCAGACATTGCTCGTATTCTGATGAAACAGTTCGACGCCTACTTATTGAGTGCACTGATCTTGCAGACATGAGAAAAAGATTCTTACAAGTACTGCCGACAATTGCCAACGCACTGTACGGAGCAGTGAAACAACTGAAGAAGACCTATATCTATATAAGAATGGCATTAGGCTGCCAAGAGCAGGCTTGTTCAGCAGCAATGGTATAACAACAACAACATAGAAATTCAATACGGCAGAGATAAGGGGTCCTGGGATGTTTTTCTTTGTTAGGCACTCCCAGAGTTTGTCCCAAAGGACTTTATCAAATGCGTTCTTCAATTCAAAAAAGCAGAGCTGCATCTCCTGATCGTACTCAATAGCCTTTTCACTATGCTGTCCGAGTGTAAAGATAAGGTCTTAAGTACTTCTGTTTGCCCGAAAACCACATTGAATCTCGTTATTTGGCTCTGCTAGAACTCTTAATCACCTTTCTAGAATCCTAGAGTAGACTCTATCGGGGACACTAAAAAGGGAAATACCTTTGTGATTTTCACATTCTCGATTGTCACCCTTTTTAAATATAGGTATTATTAAAGCAACCTTCCAATATCTTGGTATCTTCTTGTGGCGCCAAGCTGCCTGGAGAATCTTCACGAATAGTACCTTTTCTGCCGTTCCCATGTATTTAACCACTTCTGGTATTAGACCATCATGTCCTGCTGCTTACCAATCTTAATTTCCTCCAATGCTACCTTTAGTTCTTCCATTGTGATATTATCATTCCCCTCTTCTTGAATTGGGGCTGTAACTTCCAGAGCTTGGTTTTCCTCCACTCCAAGGAGATCTGAGAAATATTCTTTCCATCTGTTCTTTTCCTGTTCTGCGACGCTCAGCAGCGCACATTGTTTATCTTTAACAAATTTCAGTGGGCATTCCTTCATTATGTTCTTTAGTGTCCTGTAGAATAATTTCTGGTTTTCTCCAGCATTATTTTTCAGTTTCTCTCCAAATTCCTCCCAGGGTTACTGTTTGGCCTTGAACATAGTCTTCTTTTCTTCTGTTCTAAAATTTACATATCCTTTATATTTCTTAATTTGTTCTTCTGTATTCCTAGCTCCTAGGTATTGCTTCCATGCCCTTTTCTTTTCTCGTATTATTCTTTTACTTCTTATGTCCACCATGGTGTACTCTTTCTCTTCTACACTTTTCTGATTTGACCGCTTGCCTCTAGTGCAGCCTCTTTGAGGTTGTCTTTGAATTTTACCCAGAGCATTTCCATATCTTTTTCAGATTCCTATATCCTTTCTATTGCTGTCGTTATGAGCCCTTGGTATCTCTTCTTTACATCTGGTTCTCTTAGTTTGTAAGTCTTTTTTCCTTGTGTGTTGTTGTGTTTCTTGCTTATTGACAGGCGTTGCGTGAATGGATAACTTTTTTTCGATTTCTCTCTTAACTTAAACTAAGTAGTGGTCGCTTCCTATCTCTGGTCCTCTGAACACTCTAGCATCCTTCACATGCTTGAAATCACTTTTCCTCACTATTGCATAGTCAATAATAGATCTTTCATTTCTTGCGGGCTCGCATCTTGTGTAGGCATCGATACGCGTATGTGGAAACCTTGTCTTTTGTAGCTTTGACTGTCAGTAGCTGGAACTCTAATGTAGAGAAACATTACCTTCAAGATACATGACCACCTTGTCCTTTTTTCTTTGTTTCTGTGAATTGACTGAGAGAACGAGGATTTCCAATGCTGATTTTTTCTCTATTCAGCTCGTTCATTTCGATATTCGGAGGTCGGCTGCAATGGATCTCCAATGTACTCTATCTCTTGCCGTAATGGTGCAGTCTGAAATGCTTTTTCCAGTTTATTTCCTGATGTTATCCACCCACATATAACGTTGTCTGCCTCTTGAAGGACTATCTTCCATCCTACTCTCTAGTATGGTTTTCAACAAGGAGGTATATCTTGTTATATGGCCAAAATAACTTAACTGTTTCATTTATTGTTTTGCGTTCGCCTGATCTCTCTTTTCCCCAAGGCGGTGTGCGTTGCACTGGGGTTTTTATTTTGCGCCTATCGGCCCAGTGCATCCGACTTCAGCATGAATTTTATGTAATGGTCTGCTTCCTCCTGTATTTTCTAAGGGTTTGCTTCCTCGATGTAACGGCCGGTGCTGTGACGGGGACCGAACCCAGCATCTTTGGATTGGGAGCCGTGTCACTTATTCACTAGCCCACGCCGTCCCCTACTGTATAATTTGATTTAGGTCAGTAATTCTCTTTTCACCCCCCCCCCCCTCCCCTCTTTTCAATACCTCTATAATTGTTTTCTTCTCTTTTCAACACCACCCAATCTTCTATATTTTCACACCTTTCGAAGGCTTCAGTACTCTTTTTCAACTTGCTATTCGGTGTCCATGTTTCTGGGTCGTAAAGTAGGGACGAGTATAGATAAAACTTGCCAATTCTCATTTTCAATGTATAGCTTATTTGTTTGAATGTCAGTATGTGTCGCATGGTGATGAATACCATCTTGGCCATACTTATTCTCTTTCTTTTTTTCTTTTCAACAGCTGCTATTTTCCGTTATTATATGACCTAGAAAGGAGAAACTATGTACTTGTTCAAGTAGTTGATCTTTTATTTGTATCTGCGTACATGGTTTCTGCTCTTTTTTTCCCCAAGTATAATAGTCTTTGTTTTCTTTATTCTTATGTCTAATCCTAACTCTTGACTTATTGTGTATATTGTTGTCACAAGCTCCTATAATTCTTGCTAACTTTTTGCAATCAAAACTCTATTATCCGTAAATCTAAGATTATTCATTGTCACTCCTCCAATGACAAGCCCTGGCATCCCCTCTATATGTTTGAATATTTGTTCTGTGTAGATATGAAAAAGACAACAAGATAATACACACTCCTGTCTCACACCTCTTTTTACATCTATTCTTTGAGAGCATAATTTTCCTGATGTTACTGTAGCAGTTTGTTCCCAGTACAGATTACTGAGCAGGCTAATGTCTCATAGCTTTTATGGCATATAGGAAGCGACCTCTAACTAGTTAAAATAAAGATAGAAATCGAAAAAAAAGTTATCCAGCAAGACAAAACCAATCAACAATCAAGAAACATAATAACACACAAGGAAAACATAAAAATTAAGACTTACAAACTAAGAGAACCAGATGTTAAGAGGAGATACCATGTCGAGACTGGAGGCCTTCCACATGCGCAACCATCTGGATATTCTGGGCATCCGATGGCATGACTACATCCGCAACGTGGAGGTCTATGATAAAACTGGTCTTCTCTCAGTTTCAGAGACGCTTGACCGCCGCCGAGTTTATTTGTTCGGATGGGACAGGACAACCCGGCCCACAAGATAATTACTACACATATCGTTCCTCGGAGCCAAAGGCCTTCCTCCGACCCGGCCGGAGGCGAAGAAGTGGTCGTCCCCGCACAGTTAAAATAACAACCTCCACCGCCGCTCTGGACGAGGCCTGGAACTACGCTGCAGCAGTGGGCCATGGATGTGGCCGACCGATGCAACCGGCCACAGATGCTCAAGCGCACAATATTATTATTAATATTATTATTTTAGTGTTATTGTTATAGTTTTATCACATTTTCCACCTCTGATCTGAGGATTCTTGATCCTTCATTATCATATATTGATGATTTGACTCAGCGATAGTCATATACTTCTCTATACCGACTAAAGACCACTTTTTAAAAAATTCACTGATGTGTGTTGGATATTGAGAGCTGACCTCAAATGTAGAAGCAATCCTCCAGCCAGCTGACGTACCTGATATGAGGTACGGCTCCTCCCCCAGGAGGGAAATAACTCTCGAATGCAAAAACATATCGTTCGACACACCGCACCAGTAACCAGGCAGAACAGACGATGAGACGTAGAGTCGTAGATGAGGACGATTCAAATTCTCAACGTTTGCCACATTTAGATCGTCACCTTATGTTTGAGAAATGAGTAATACACCCAGACGTAAGGTTGCAGTAATCACAGGAGCAAATGCGTGAGTAGAAGTATTGAATTGTAAAATAGCAATAAGTTTTATAGTCAAAAGTCAGTAACTGAACTCAGTTAATTGAGTTAGTCTACAATCATAAGACAAGTAACTTATTTTAATTTCGTCTTTTGCAACGCTTTCTTCATCTTTTGGACTAGTAAATTGCTAAAATTAGTGCATCATTGTCGCAATGATTGTGTGAGGTGGTAGTATTGCATACCTGTCAATCTCCTGGAACAAACAAACAAAAAATTAACCTCACACACATTGTGTCACAAAATAAAAAGCTTTCACGAAATAGTTTTGGGAAGAATGCACACAAAAAATCAAAAGATTGAAAACAGTTTTTGGAATGACAAATGTATGATTAAACTAAAATAAACAACTTTATTCGGTGTGTGGTGTATTTTATACACCACTGACGCAGGTTTTGCCCAGCTGCTCAATAATCAAAACATTTCAGGTCCCTGTGGAGCACAGATCTTCAACGCGAGAACAATATTAGAAAGATAGATAAGGAAAGGGACCTAGGGGTTATAATAGAGCATACAGGTAAGGTGAGACAGCAAGTTCAGGTAGCAGTGAAAAATGCAATGTAATGTTAGGTATGATAAAAAGAAACATTGAACATAGGAGCAAGGAAGTGATAGTCAATCTGTATAAAGCATTAGTTAGACCTAGATTGGAGTACTGTGTACACTTGTGGAGTCCTCATCATAGAGGGGATATGCTGGAAAGAATACAAAAAAGAGCGACAAAGCTGATAGTGGGATTCCAGAATTACAGTTATGAGGAAAGACTCAGAAAAATTGGCCTACAGTGTCTAGAAAAGAGAAGAATTCAAGGTGACTTAATACAGGTTCATAAGATAAATGGATAAATTAGACTATGACAAGTTTTTCAAAATACAACCACCCACAAGAACAAGAGGGCATAGCTACAAGTTGACTAAAGAGAGGTCCAGATTAGATATTAGGAAATATTTGTTTAGTCAGAGAGTGGTGAATGCTTGGAATGTATTGCCACGGGAGGTAGTGGAGGCAGGGATAATAAATGCATTAAAAGATAAATTGGATGTGCATAGCTTTTAGAGCAAGGTAATGTAAATTAAACTTGTTGTATACAGACTCTGCAGTGTCTTCTAAACCAGTATACAGACGTTTAGTTGCGTTAAGATAAAAGTGAGTTCATTATCCTCTTACGCCGATATAAAAAAAACCAGTATAAAGACGTTAAATTAACAAAGCAGACTGACTAAGGAGAAAGGATCGAAGAGGGAAGGCTAAACCGGTACTCAAAAATGCCTGCTGAAGTTGGATGTGTCGTACTGAAAGGGGCAAATATTGCAGTCATGCTGTAAACTATGACACAATGCATTCCGTTCTCCCGACAATGTCCTGCCAGTGACAAAGCCCTTTTCGTGGCTTGGTAGCGGGAGATTGAGAATGAAGAAGAAATAGAATGTGGAAATCTTGAGAGAGACAGAGACACTAGCTATAGACAGACATAAGTGGAAACGGACAATTCATAGTGAAATGGGATATCCCAATGACCTCATAGGTTACAGGAAAGAGGAAGAAAATGGTTTCAAATTTTTAGTAGCTTTTAGTTTAGATACAATATTTCCTTCAAAGTGGTCAAACTATATCTAGAATGGACATATGTGTTAGGAGTGCTGAAGTATTGACAGGGGTTACAGGGACGACGTGGTTAAGTAACACGGCTCACAAGCCGAAGGTGCTGTGTTCGCTCTCCAATCACAGTACCGGCCATTAGCCTGGGAAAGCAAACCTTTAGAAAATGCAGGAGGAAGCAGGCCCTTACATAAAATGCATGCCAAAGTCGGATGTACTGGGCTGACAGGCGCAACATAAACACATGTTGCACTGCACACCTTCTTTGGGGAATAGAGAAATAAGGTGAACACAACCAAGAAAAACTAACTGGTGTTACATCAAATATGACCTTTTTTTCTCTATAAAGCTATAGTGTAGATCTGTTTTTACATCAAATTCTTTATATTAATGTTCTTGTAGTATTATATGGCATAGTTTTTGCGTTTGATAAGCCTGCACTGCTTATCATCTATCTCTGGTTTTATTTAGACTTCTCATACATATTCTCAGTATTTTTGTGGTTTTAGGAAGCTTTCATAAAATGGGCAGAAATTTAAATATCTGACCAAATAGCTACATTTCTAACTATAAAGCAGGCACATGTTTTACAATGTAAATTATTGACAGTGGATTTGGCAAAATGTGTAACCCTAGCTGGTTGAAATTTTGACAGCCAAATGTTTTTAATATTGAAACAACAGGTCAAACTAAGAGGTGTGTTCAAATGAAATCGGACCAAACTGCAACAAGTGAACATATGTACGATGTGCATGATGACGTCCTTTAAACATCGTTGTCCAGTTCTTCGCTGTTATCTTCTTCACACTTTTGTCACCATAGACTGCCTGCATTTTGTGATGACTGTCAACTGGTTGACATCCTTCAGCTGTTAGAAACTGAATCACCGCTCACTGACCAACTCTGGACGGATTCAGTATCACACCCGCCATTTTTTCAATGGTCTGCTGTGGAAACTATGAGTTGGAGAATAATGAGATTTTGCAAACTTGATGGTTGGTATGCGCTGTTTACACTTGAAGTGACATCATCATGTGCATTGCACGTATTTTCACTTGTTGCAGTTTGGTCTGGTTTCATTTAAACACTCCTCGTATTTTTAATTGCTGTAATAAATAGATTATCAAAAAGTTTTATTTTAGATTACTTTAATTGGTTGTTTTATGGCAACCTAATGACTGAATTTTGTACTTCTAAAACAAGCATGGGCTGGACCCATGCATACGCCGACGGTTCTGTAACAAACACTACACAGAACGGAGGGGCAGGAGCATTCCTGAACCTACCAAATGGCAGAAAAATAACACTGTCATTCGCTACTGGTAAGTACACAAGCAATTTGAGAGCGGAGGCAGAGGCACTGAGGGCGGCAGTGGAAGAAATGGTGACACACAGTGAAAATGAAAGCCACATAGTCCTGCTTACAGATGCTCTCGCTGTAGTCACAGCGCTAAAAAGCCAGAAAAACACTGAGTTTAATGACTTAAGAGCAGCACTCTGCAAACTGTGCCAGCAGTCCGCACCAAAAAGGGTAGTGGTACAGTGGGTCCCATCACACTGCAACATCCAAGGCAACGAGGAGGCAGACAGACTGGCAAAAGAAGGTGCAAGACTACCACAAACAGATACTAGTATGACGTACGAAGAGTCAAAACGGCTTATCAAAGCCAGATACATGACCAAATGGGAAACCGAACATACTGGTTACACCAAAAACGATGCCTATTACCAGTTGAACCGAAGAGAGCAGGTCGTTGTCTTCAGACTTCGCACTGGCCACAATAGACTGAGGTACCACCTATTCAACAAATTGAAGATAGGGTGTACCGACGAATGCCCGTGCGGTACTGGTAAAATGACCGCTGAACATCTGCTGCAGAACTGCCCGACATACGAGGATCAGGGAGAGCAGATGTGGCCATCACCAGTGGAACTGCAAGACAAGCTCTATGGCAGTGGCGACAGCCTCAGGATGACCGCTGCTTTTTTCGAAAAAATAATGGTTACTGTCTGACTGCGTACGAAGAAGAAGAAGAAGAAGTACTTCTAAAAATAACAAGAGGGCTAGTGTGTTACCAGTACCAGAAAAGGGAGTAGGCGTAGTATCACTGTAATCTGCTAGATATCAGAAGTGCCTGAGAAGGATTTGACCTGGTGCTGGCCACTCCATTCTATAGAAATTATAAGCCACCAGAGAAAGAAAAAACGTGTACACCCCCCTATGATAGAAGATGAGTGACTATTAGTCAAGTAAAAAATGACAAGGCACACAGTATATAAAGTAAAACATAAATGAACATAATTTTAATTTCACTATTTTGCTTCAATGTGATTAGAAAACTACCACTGGCTTACTTTTAAAGGAAGTCCATTTCCAGACATTTGCAGTCATTCACCTTTTCACTCCAATATAAAGCATTGGTTTTATCTGCGGCTGGTCCGTTTCAAGGAAGTCTGTATACAAAACTTTGCAGTGGCCGATTATAGTCTCAATGTTTTTTACCTGATAGGTTGCCAGCTCGACGTACAGCGCTCTTTAGTCACTTTTTATGACATGCTTGGAAGATGATGATTGTACTATACTTTTTATTCTTGGTACCACTCGGGTGTGGACATAATTACAGTACCAAAAGTCTATGGAACAGAACTGTATAATCGTACACTGAAGTAATTGTGAACATCCATACAATTTATATATAACCTGTACTAGTTGACATGTATGCATCTATCTGCACATTAAATGTTTGATTCTTGATGTAAAAAAGGAAGACGATGCAAAAAGTTTTCAGCAGATTTGTAGATTTATAAAAATAGACATAGTTAGGACTCACTTTTCATCTGACTTCAAGAAACCTAAGTAACATTGGCATTTTCTCTACAGAGAAGAAGTGTCTAATGATCAGATTACTTTTTTCTGTGTGCTTTCCTAAAGAATTTCTCAGCTTATTAAAGAATATATACATTATCTCGAACCACTCCAGTATACAAAGCTGTAAATAAGTTAAAGAAGATAAGACAAGAGGAGGGAAGAGACTAGTAATCCCACCTAAATAATGACAGAGACCTAATACAATTAAGTCTAATCACATACATTTCCAGTATTTAAAAATAATATATATCATTCAGCACTAATTATATCATTAATTTTTCTAGTGGCATTGGCTATATGCTTGCTCGAAGACTAATTGCAACACATCAAAACATAAGACTGTGCCTAGCCTGCAGGAACAAAGAAAAAGCAACAGAAGCAGCAGCTTGTTTAGAAAAACTCGGCACAAATGCAGAAATTAGTATAGTTATACTGGACACATCAAGCGCTCGATCAGTGTACTCAGCAGCACAGGATATTCGCAACAGGTTTGTTTGTCAGTGCCAGTATGTATAACAGCTGTGATAAACTTAAGAATTAATTTATATATATATATATATATATATACATACATACACATACATATATATACATACACGTATATTTGAGTATGTGTGTGACCATGTTCTTCCATGTTGAGAGATTTTGAGTCATGTTCTTTCAGGTGTTAATGTCTATTTGACAGCACCTAAGGGACTCCTTCAGACTGTCCTTGAAATGCTTTTTTGGATGTCCTTGTGATCATTCTCCTTCACTCAGTTTAACGGCATATACAGTCCAGTTCTCACACGAACAGGATGGGGACAATGGCGGCACAGTAGACCTTCAGCTTAATCATTATGCTGAATTCCTCGATGTTCCCACACATTAGGCCAAACGCTGTGCATGCCGTTGCTATTCTATTAGCCAGCTCATCAGCAATAGTCACTGATCTCGACAGCCTGCTTCCAAGGTAGACACATTTTTCAACCACTTGTAATTTCTGTCCCCTCACTGTAACTACTGGCTGTTTATACGATATGCCGTATCCTGGTGCCGGTTGATACATGACCTCGTTTTTTTAAATGCTAATTGTCAAGCCAAAGTTGTCACAAGCAGCAGAGAACTGGTCTATACCCTCTTGTATATTCCGTTCTGAGCTACTGTTCAGAGCACAGTCATCCGCAAAGATGAGTTCACATATCTTACATATATAAATGCATACATACATCTATATATAGTTTTGAACTCTTTATTAAATAAATACTGAACTGTGCAAGCAATCCCATGTTAATTTTAAATTGTAGTCTTTCCATTTGTTTTAATGATTTGACCCATAGTTGCTTCACACCACAAAAATACAGTTCTTCAGCTCCAATGTAAAGTCTGTTCTATTGTATGGCTCTGTGATGTAGGAAAAAAAACTGGGTGGAGGCCACTGACACTAGGCATAAATAGAAGGCGCTGACAATGGATGGATACATATTACGGAAAACAGCTGATAGCAATAAAAGACAGTCTCTGTTCTGGAGCACTCATGGCAAGAGCAGCAGGGGCAGACCTAAAGACTTGCAAAGAGAGAAGTCGAGACAAACTTAAAACCCGCAGAAAAGACATGTGCAGAGCTGGATATAATGGCGCATGGTAGAAAGAATTGTCTACCTATGCTCCACAGGAAGTTGAAGGATTTTGATTGATTGAGAGCTGCTTCATTTATTTATGAATTTTGATTTCTCAGATATGACCATATAGACTTATTGTACCTGAATGCCGGAATGATGAACGTGACAGGTGTAAATTGGAACCATTTCTGGCAGGGCTTATTTTCAAAGTATGTTTACACAAGTGTATGATCACGGTAACATTATGTTGTGTGTGTTCAGTGTTGACATATTTGATCTTGTCGGTATGAATGCCTGTCATATCAGTAATATATCTGCAAGTATTAAACAGTCTTCAGCCATAGCTGTTGCCAGTCACATAATTAAGCTAATATTTTAACTTCGGTGACTAGCATAGTATAGACAATAGTATATAACATTTTGAAAACCTCATAATAACATAACACATCCATAAATATGAATTGAATAGGAACTTTTAAAAATAATTGCCAGTAAAATTGTTTTAAAATGTTACTTATTGCTAAAGACGGATAAATAAAGTATGTATAATTTATTATCAGGTCTAGCATTGTTTCTGAGGATGATGATGATCACTAAACCAGGTATCAATTATTATCAATCGTAGCATATTTTCTGAGAATGAGAAATACTAAAGTATAGATAATTTATCATTATCTTTGTAACACATTTTCTGAGAATGATGATCACTAAAGTATGTGTATTTATATTAGAATGTAGCACATTTTCTGAGAATGAGGAATACTAAAGTATACATAATTTATTATCAGGTGTACCACATTTTCTGAGGATGATTGTCATTAAAGTATGCATAATTTATAATCAAATGTAGCACATTTTATGTGAATGTTGATCACTAAAGTATGCATAATTTATAATCAAATGTAGCACATTTTATGAGAATGTTGATCACTAAAGTATGCATAATTTATAATAAAATGTAGCACATTTTATAAGAATGATGATCACTATGAATCTTTTCCACACTCTCATCTTTCTCTCTCTCTCTGTTTTCACCTCCCCCTCTGTTCCTCTCCCTCTCTCTTTTTTCCCCTTCCTCTCTCTTCACCCCACGCCCCCCCCCCCCCTCTCTCTCTCTCTCTCTCTCTCTGTGGGCTGACATATTCTCTTTTTTCTATTTAGGCGAGTGTTCTACATGTTCACAACCGGGGAAGGGCTGCTTCTGCATGAAGATAGTGTCACTGAAGATGGTCTGCAGAAAGTGTTTGAGAGTAATGTTTTTGGACACTATGTCTTGGTGAGAGACATACAGAATACTTGAATCATTTCATTAGGCTGGCATTATTGTTTTAACTGGATGAAGTTGAAATGGCAAGATAAAAATCTTCTTTGGTGGGAAAGTAGAGTCATCTATGGTGGGAAAGTAGAGTCATCTATGGTGGGAAAGTAGAGTCATCTATGGTGGGAAAGTAGAGTCATAAGCACAGAATAATATTGGCAAGCATACCTAAATTGGACAAAAAATACTCACATTGTATATTGACTTGAAAAGAGAAATAGGACTATGAAGTGTTTTGTCACATTTATTTTTTCACTTATGAATAAGATCTTAAAACTGATACAAGAACTAACATTAGAAGGATAATGTTAGTTGCCCATCGCATGTGAATATGGCGACATCGTCAGGCGGTTTTGTCTTGATGATGTAACTTGAGCTGTATTTGGATTATAGTGAGGAAGAAACTGCGCTGATCACAAACTTCACTCTCTGAATCCGAACTACCTTGGACCAGTGACAAGACATAAGTACAGACGACTGGAGGTAATTCAGGATGCAGGCACTCTGGTCCCACAGAAAGAAGGATAATAGAAAAAAAGCAGCTCATGCTGTAACTGGGGGGGGCATATCCAAAAGTCACTAAATGTGAATGCCTAGTAATTGAGACTGCAGGAATTCAGAATTAAATATTGGATGCATCTACGAAGTGGTGCCTCAAATAATGGATTTGACATGTATAAGCATATATAGGAACTGTTAGAATGCATATCCTTCACTATCAATCTAATCACACAGTACCTATGGATCTGCCTAGAGTGCAGTGATAACTTTTCCACTAACCAGTGGTTAGTAGACATAAATTGCAACTAAATTTTATACAGTATTTTTCTAGATATTAAGAAGTGTTTATAATGGTGTGAAAGATATTGAATGTGGTATTATAGTTCCATTCATTAAATGATTTCAGCGACGATCAGCAGATATGCATACTATATTGATCATCAATCTTCTTGGCAGTTCAGGTTTGGTTTGTTTGTTATCTTTGTTCTTTAATATATTCTTCTTCTTCTTCTTCTGCGTACACAGTCAGACAGTAACCATTATTTTTTCGAAAAAAGCGGCGGTCATCCTGAGGCTCTCGCCACTGCCATAGAGCTTGTCTTGCAGTTCCACTGGTAATGGCCACATCTGCTCTCTCTGATCCTCGTATGTCGGGCAGTTCTGCAGCAGATGTTCAGTGGTCATTTTACCAGTACCGCACGGGCATTCGTCGGTACACCCTATCTTCAATTTGTTGAATAGGTGGTACCTCAGTCTGTTGTGGCCAGTGCGGAGTCTGAAGACAACGACCTGCTCTCTTCGGTTCAACTGGTAATAGGCATCGTTTTTGGTGTAACCAGTATGTTCGGTTTCCCATTTGGTCATGTATCTGGCTTTGATAAGCCGTTTTGACTCTTCGTACGTCATACTGGTATCTGTTTGTGGTAGTCTTGCACCTTCTTTTGCCAGTCTGTCTGCCTTCTCGTTGCTTTGGATGTTGCAGTGTGACGGAACCCACTGTACCACTACCCTTTTTGGTGCGGACTGCTGGCACAGTTTGCAGAGTGCTGCTCTTAAGTCATTAAGCTCAGTGTTTTTCTGGCTTTTTAGCGCTGTGACTACGGCGAGAGCATCTGTCAGCAGGACTATATGGCTCTCATTTTCACTGTGTGTCACCATTTCTTCCACTGCCGCCCTCAGTGCCTCTGCCTCCGCTCTGAAATTGCTCTTTAATATATTGACATCATAGCTTCAGGTCCAGATGCTCATAAACAGTTGGAATGTAAGATGTTTCCATTGGGTTGGCACTTGAGTTAGTGTGTATGGGTTTTTAATTTTTTTATTTCATAAAATGGTGATAGCAGGAACTTTTGCTGGGAAGAGTGAGATATGACTTGGCTTGGCTTTGTTCATTCTCAATCTCCCGCTACCAAACCCTGAAAGGGCTTAAGTAGCAGAATGTAGTCCAGAGAATGGAATGCGCTGTGTCGTAGTTTACAGCTTGACTGCGATATTTGCACCTTTTGGTCCAACACATCTGACTTCAGCAAGTGAGATATAGTATGCTGAAGAGAGAATATGCTGGCCATTTTAAAATCCTGGATTGGAAAAAATCACATGCACAATTTTAGCTTACATCATTTTGATGCATATACATTCAATTTATAATTTACTGCAGATTAAAGAACTTGAAGACAGACTGGGTAGTGTGTCTGGCAATAATGAGGCACCGTCTCAGTTGATATGGACATCTTCCTCAGCTTCTCTTCAGTATAATTTTGATCTTGAAGACTTTCAGCACATCAAGGGGTTAGACATTTGCCATATTTGATCTAATACTGTTTCACGTGATTGTGTTTTTGATATTTCTGTCTTTATATGTACAAAGCAGCAGTGGCCACTTTGTCAGGTGATTGATAGGAAAGTGAGCATATACACACAATCATTTATGACTGGTTAAAACAATAATAGTGTATCCTACTATGCCCTGGAGAAGAACCATGCACGAAATGCACTTTTTTGTGCATTTATTCCCTGTAATTGAAGCTTAGAAGTTAGTGGAAATTGTTGGAAATGCGCAAGGTGAATTCAATTTTTGTAAAACGCAAAGAAATGATGGAGCCATGGTACATAACCTAAGACAATATCAAAGCATACCAAAGTTGAGGGGGGGGTGGGGGGGGGGGGGGGAATATTATACTAGTTGACGTGTTATATATATGTATATAATATAATATATGTATATATATATATACACATATATATATATACACATAAATATATTTATACATATATATACTATATATACACATAAATATATTTATACATATATATACTATATATACACATATATATAGAGTGACCTACTTACACAAACCCCGAAAATGTGCAAGTGATGGTCACGTTTACCCATTTTCCTGTACATGTCATGCCTACTTCCCTTTTTACGTGCTTCACGTACAAAACAATGAATTGATCAGTTCTGGCGTTATAAAAAGTCGAATCAAGTTGAAATTTGGCACATACATTTGTCTAGTTCCAGCAAGTAAAAGACCATTATTTGTTTCATCGAAAGAAAGCATATTAATGTTTTTGGCATACATCGCTGTCGCTACAAGAGTGATTGCAAGCTGTTGGTATGCTCAGGAGTGGAATGGCAACCAGAGATGATGCCAGACATTTTAATTGTTACCAGTCCACTATAGTAAGGCTGAACCAGCAGTTTCGGGTGACAGGTACCACCAATGACCGTCCCAGGCCTGATCAACCTCATGCAACAACACAAGCTCAAGGTCGTCAAATTCTTTTGATACAACAGTGCAACCGCTTCCATACAGCAGCAGCTCATTTACCTGACACTGTGAGACTTGTCAGAGCACACTCTGTGCATCGAAGACTTCGCGCTGCTGGTTTGCAAAACAGATGTTCCAACGTTGGATTTATCCTTACTAGACATCATCAGACTGATAGACTGGCTTGGGCTCTACATAATATTCGGATGGAATGGTGATCAACGATGTTCTCTGTTAGGAGAAATTTTTGGTAGGAGATAGGAGAAATATCATCAGGTGTCATCCCAGAGAAGGATACGCCGATGCCTGTATAGTCCAGCTTGTCAAATATGGAGGAGGAAGTGTACATGTGTGGGGTAAATTCTTTAATAACCACCGTACTCCCCTTCGTGTTTTCAGAGCTAGCATTTACCACTGACGTCTACGTTAATCAAGTACTGCGACCCATCTAAGTGCCTTTCTTCCAGAATCACCAAAATCTGGAAAACTTTCAGCACGATAGCGCTAGGCCTCACACAGCTAATATTACCAGGAATTTCTTAGCTCAGCAACATTTTCTTGTACTGCATTGGCCTGTAATCTCTCCTGACATGAACCCAATTGAACACATGTGGGATGAACTGAACAGAAGGGTCCACCAGCATGGCATCAACAATGTGAATCATATGGAGAGGGCACTCATTGTAGAATGGAAGGCCATACCCCAAACTATTTTTGAGACACTGCAATAGTATGAGGCACTGATGCCAAGAATGTATTGAACCTGCAGGTATTAATGATGACTGACTTCATGATAGTAAGTGCGACTTTTTCTTTTTACACTTCGTGGTTGACAGCTACTTGGGAGCCGCCTCTGAATTGTCTCATATTTAAGAATACTACAATTTTGGGCCAGTAAATGGATCAACCATGTAAAATCAGTATTTTCAGTTACTTTAATTTTAGCACGAGTTGCCGTTCATAAAATAGAGCGATGCGTTTTTAAGGGCGCCTAGTATATATATAATATATTATAAAAAGTGTAAGAATAAAATGACAAGATTCCATTTTGTTTCTGTTGGTGCATTATTGTTAAGTATTTAGTCATGGAATCATCTTCTGTTTTCTTTTTGAAAATCTTTCAAGGAATGACCCCTACAGTTCATCCAAGTATGCCACAGATGTGGTTAGCATTGGCCTCAACCAAAAAATGAACAATCAGGTAGGAATAATTGAGATTTTTCCCTAGTCCAAATATCCAAAAATGAGATGAGCAACAGTAGGGAAATTGCTCTGAGAAATATATTGACACAACTGATCTGTGTACTTGCGGCCATGATTCCATGTTAGCAGAGCACTTGTTGCAGACCTGCCCAACATTCATTAGTAAAAGGGAAGACTTGTGTCCACATGTATCTAAATATGAGAAACTATGGCAATGTCAGGAGCTTCGATCTGACTACTGCGTTTGTTAGAGTTATTTGTGTGGTGATCTGACTGAACAAAGTAAAATAATCATCAGATAGAGCAATCCCCCCGTTTTGGGCACATCAAGTGGAAATGAGAGTTTGAACATACTGACAAAACAGCAAAGAACGAAACAGTAGGACAATTTTACATGGCTATGAAAATGGTCAGCAACAGAATTAATAAGCAGCATCTGGGACATGTAATTGTGGAGATACACACACACCCACTTTAGTAGGCATGGTATTTGGAGAGAGAGGGAAGCGCTAGGGACAAGTAGTTGTGGAAATCCATGCCATGAACACCTACATCAGGAGGCATGGTACATGGAGGGAGAGAGAGAGAGAGGGGGATCCACTAGGGAGAGGTAGTTGTGAAGATCTATGCCATGAACACCTACATCAGGAGGCATGGTACATGGAGGGAGAGAGAGAGAGGGATCCACTAGGGAGAGGTAGTTGTGAAGATCTATGCCATGAACACCTACATCAGGAGGCATGGTACATGGAGGGAGAGGGATACACTAGGGAGAGGTATGAAGATCCATGCCATGAACATCTACATCTGTAGACATGGTACATGGAGAGAGAGAGAGAGAGGGATCCACTAGGGAGAGGTAGTTGTGAAGATCTATGCCATGAACACCCACATCAGGAGGAATGGTACATGGAGAGAGAGAGAGGGATCCACTAGGGAGAGGTAGTTGTGAAGATCTATGCCATGAACACCTACATCAGGAGGCATGGTACATGGAGGGAGAGAGAGAGAGAGGGATCCACTAGGGAGAGGTAGTTGTGAAGATCTATGCCATGAACACCCACATCAGGAGGCATGGTACATGGAGGGAGAGAGAGAGAGAGAGGGATCCACTAGGGAGAGGTAGTTGTGAAGATCTATGCCATGAACACCCACATCAGGAGGCATGGTACATGGAGGGAGAGAGAGAGAGAGAGGGATCCACTAGGGAGAGGTAGTTGTGAAGATCTATGCCATGAACACCCACATCAGGAGGCATGGTACATGGAGGGAGAGAGAGAGAGAGGGATCCACTAGGGAGAGGTAGTTGTGAAGATCTATGCCATGAACACCTACATCAGGAGGAATGGTACATGGAGAGAGAGAGAGGGATCCACTAGGGAGAGGTAGTTGTGAAGATCTATGCCATGAACACCCACATCAGGAGGCATGGTACATGGAGAGAGAGAGAGAGAGGGATCCACTAGGGAGAGGTAGTTGTGAAGATCTTAGCCATGAACACCCACATCAGGAGGCATGGTACATGGAGGGAGAGAGAGAGAGAGGGATCCACTAGGGAGAGGTAGTTGTGAAGATCTATGCCATGAACACCTACATCAGGAGGCATGGTACATGGAGGGAGAGGGATACACTAGGGAGAGGTATGAAGATCCATGCCATGAACACCTACATCTGTAGACATGGTACATGGAGAGAGAGAGAGAGATATCCACTAGGGAGAGGTAGTTGTGAAGATCTATGCCATGAACACCCACATCAGGAGGCATGGTACATGGAGAGAGAGAGAGAGAGGGATCCACTAGGGAGAGGTAGTTGTGAAGATCTATGCCATGAACACCTACATCAGGAGGCATGGTACATGGAGAGAGAGAGAGGGATCCACTAGGGAGAGGTAGTTGTGAAGATCTATGCCATGAACACCCACATCAGGAGGCATGGTACATGGAGAGAGAGAGAGAGGGATCCACTAGGGAGAGGTAGTTGTGAAGATCCATGCCATGAACACCTACATCAGGAGGCATGGTACATGGAGAGAGAGAGAGAGGGATCCACTAGGGAGAGGTAGTTGTGAAGATCCATGCCATGAACACCTACATTAGGAGGCATGGTACATGGAGGGAGAGGGATACACTAGGGAGAGGTATGAAGATCCATGCCATGAACACCTACATCTGTAGACATGGTACTTGGAGAGATAGGGATACACTAGGTACAGGTAGTTGCGGAGGGACGATGACCATTTACATCAGTAGGCATGGTACATGCAGTGAGAGAGAAAGAGAGAGTCATCATTGTACATGTAGCTGCGGAGGGCCATGACCACACACACCAGTCAGTATTGTAGCAGAAGCATGCCTAATTATTTTCTTTTAGCATCAACATTAAAACTGTTTAGAAACAGAAAAGGTTGCGGTACTTCTATAGCAGACACGGCATTTAGAGATGAAACGTTAGCCATTTCATTTTACTAGGTCTCAATTTGTTTTTTGAGATGGGATAGCCCTTCCTTGCTGCCTTACCTTGGGCCCTAACAACTGTAAACCAGATATCCATTTAAAGGTGGATAAACTAGAACATTTTAAGACGGTAGTTGAACCTGATACCTTTGCTATGAGATGCTGGCACTTATTATATAAGCACTAGCTGTGGTACCTGGTGTTGCTTGGCAATGTAATGCATAACATTTTTTAGCGCACCTCTCCTTCACATCCCTACTGCATTCCGTCCCAAACACAATACCTGCCCATCTCTTCCCCTTTCAGCCTTCAATCCACGCAATCTAACATCCCACCCTCTTCACCCACCAATCTCTTCTTCACAGCCCATCTTCCAAGTTATGCAGAGCCAAGTCTCATAACACAATACGTGCATATTCAGTGCACTGCACATATGAAAAACACTTCCAGCCAAGCAAGCTGGGTTATGCAGTCTGAATTTATATTTATCTATAATGCTTTTGTAAATGTTTAAAAAAATCGTATACAATTTTCCTTTCTCTCTTTTTTGTTCTAACATGGACTTAAACCTGAAAGGTATCAAAAGGAATCCATATGCCAAAATGAGTGAAGTTGGGGCTCGAGATAAGGGCGTGCATGAGCAACATAGTTTTTATTTTCACTTATAGATATAGATAAACAAGTCTTTGGTCCTTTAGTAATGTTGAGAAATTCACACTTAACTATTGAAAGAGATGACCCAGGTGGTTAGAATAGAACAACTGTAACTTTCCTAGCATGTCATAAAGGTTAACTAAAGATGGTTGTGCATGGAGCTAGCAACTTCATCATTTAAGGGTATTGCTATGAAACCGAACATACAAGAGACACAGTACCACAAAACTACACTTGTTGGTGACTTCAATGGACCCTGCCCCTATTGGGATTACCCAGACTGCAACAGGACATGAATATTTTTAGAAGAGCTCTCTGAAGCAACCAACCTGCCAGTTCTGCAAGATGCAGAAACCACACCCACACTCCTGCATAGGACCCACTTATGATGTATTTGTCGCTATCTGATTATTGTCACTTTTGTTATTGTTCAGAATCAATATTTACACTGCCTATCTTTGATCATGGTTGTCTGTTTGACTTGTATTATCAACAGAATGTGTACTCGCACTCCGTGTGTCCAGGATTAGTGATGACCAACCTGACTTATGGAATCCTGCCAGCCTGGTTTTGGGCCATAATGCTACCATTTCTGTGGCTGGTAATTATTGCTGGATTTTTATGAGCTAGTATTAGCAGTCATGACCAATGTACCAAAGAACAGTCCTAGTCACTGGTTTCAATTGTAGTCTTTATATCTATATGGACAGTAAATGTTGATTAATTTAATATAATTATCATTTAATTATACCCCTGGGATCCCTTATTGAGAAAGAAAAACAAATAGGGCCACTACGCCTATTTGTTGAGTCATAAAAGAGGGTTGCATATGATGCTGGCACATGTAAAGTAAAATGCAACAAAAGTAGACATCGTATGAACATATAAATGCTAAGGCACAGACTTCCTGCAAACATGCCTATGCTACAGATAGTGAATAGAGAGAATGTTGCATACTTTTTTACTGTACCCATAGACAAGTTTGTATTAAGCTTTGTTTGCTAAAGTATTAATTATGTAATTAATATTAAAGAATATAGATAACATATTTTGAACATAAGTCTTTATTTTGTTTTTTTTGCGTTCACATTATTTCTCTATTCCAAGGTGGTATGCGCTGCACTACGGTTTTTAGTTTGCGCCTGTCGGCCCAGTGCATCCGATTTCGACATGCATTTTATGTAAGTGTCTGCTTCCTCCTGCATTTTCTAGGGCTTACTTCCCCGAGGTAACGGCCAGTGCTGTGATAGGGATCGAACCCAGAACTTTCAGGTTGTGAACCATGTCACTTAACCACTGGCCCAAAAGGTCCCCTTTTGATCATAATGAAAGAGCGTACTGTAAACTTTACTCACTCAAAGGAAAAGTTTACGGCAAATGTGCCAGAGATAGACAACACTATATGTGGGAGGATAACACCCTTTTATTTTTGAGTATGTTTTCAACCTCACGTGCCTTCAGTAAAATGTAAATACAGTGAAAACAACTATACCAAATTAGGTGTAACTTTCAGAACAGCTTACCTTGTGGGTTATCATCAAAAGAAAGACATTTCGTAATTCAAGTATTGATTTAGAGCTGAATAATGTGTTGATGAGAACATTTAAAAAAAATAAAAACGATTATGCAACTATAATTCCTCATACGCAAATGTTCACCTACAATACAGCCCAGGAGAAACTATACTGGAAAGTAAAGTGCTTGGGGAAAGAAGGTCAATCTTGAGACAAACCGAGGAGAAGACTGACACATGACATAAAAGATGTTCTGAGCAGTGATGGAGGGAGAACTGACTAAAGATTGAGACTGTAATGAGAGCAACATTCTGCTTAGGGCATGCTGCATGACGATGTTCAGCTGAATAGTTTTGTAAGCTTGGTTATGTTTTGAATGCATACTGTTTTTACTTTCAGCTTCGTATCTTTGTTCCTAGCATGACCAGCAGTACTTTAAATGGAACAGAAGCATTGGTAAGTTTTATGGAAGATTGTAGATAATTTATGTGTTGATGTACGAGACATGTTCAAATGAAACCTGACCTAACTGCACTGAGTGAACATACGTACGATGTGCATGGTGATGTCACTTCTGATGTGAACAGCACATACCACCAACCGTCAAGTTTGTAAAATTTCATTATTCTCCAACTCATAGTTTCCTCAGCGGACCGTTGAAAACATGGCTGGTGTGATACGGAATACGTCCAGAGTTCATCAGCGAGCGGTGGTTCGGTTTCTAAAAACTGAAGGATGACGACCAGTTGACACCGAAGCAAACACCAAAACATATGCTGCAGGATGTCCCTACTTATACAGATAAAGAGAGGCAGTCTGACCTGGGGGAGCGACCATGCTCGACAAGCTGTGGTGCGACCTGGAACACAGTGTCCTTTGTGAACCTCACTGGACTAGGAGCATAGCATCAGTTGATCGAAGAAGAAAAAGATGAAGGTACAGGCTGTCCAGAAGTAGACTAAGATCAAAGTATGCCCCTGAACACATTATCTACAATGAGCCTCTCCCAGAGCCCAAAAAGTTAATCCACTGTAACACAGAGCCACTTCCAGCACCAATACTACTGTACTGATAAAACTAATAAAAATTGACGATACATTCCTGTCCAATCCAAGATTTTAATTTACCACTGTGAACACTCACCTTAGAGTGACAAAGTTTAACACCACATCATGTTTTTCAGTACAGTAGGGAGCTAATGTGTTATGGTAGCAAACTCAAACAACAAATTAATTTTATTGATGCAGATAAATTACTATATAACAGAGTATGTTTTAAGAGTAAAACAAGTGGAGATAATATCTAATATGCATTGGTTTTATTTGAAATTAGTTTGCTAACTGTTTATGTTGTTGTTGAATGTCCACAATGAGTAGAATTATTCTTTTGTGTGCCCTAAAAAAACAATATGTAGCTTAGTCATATCCTGAGCGGGCTGATGAAGGTGGACCAGGGTCTTCTAAGTGGTTGTACTATGCTTGGCTTCATCTGTGTGCCACTCACTACTATGGGAATCACGTCAATCCCTCACCTTGTTAGCCAGGCTGCCATGAAAACAATTAAGGTGAGGGTCTTGTCCAGTATGTTTTGCCTGAACCTGAATAATATGTCTTCTTTTGTGTTTGTTCTCAATCTTCCGCTACCAAGTCCTGAACAGGGCTTTGCAAGTAGCAGGATGTAGTCCGGAGAACGGAATGCGTTGTGTCACTAGTTTACAACTTGGCTGCGATATTTGCACCATTCGGTCTGATCATCCGTCTTCGGCAGCACTAACATGTCTGATCAGTATGTTTTGTCTGACCAGACATTAGTCTTCCTTTCCACCAACTGTTTATAAGTATATGTTAAAATGTGTTCATATAATGTTATTCATCTTTGTTTCTTTTTTGCTTTTCTTGTAGTTATGGTTGTCACATCAGGACCCTAACAAGTTAGATCCGCAAACCAAGTACCAAAGTGTGGTCAATATGTTTGGTAAAGCTTATGTTGAGAACTATAAGGTAAAGATAACAGAGATGAATGTTATTCTCATGATCCTTGCATTTATTATACCTTTTAGTTTTGTTGTTTATTTACAGAGAAAGGTAAGTTACATAGCTGTCACCACAACACACCTGTTACACTCTATCACATGATTTCTAGGGAGATAGAGACACCAGAACTTCTCTCCTCCCTGGCTGCCTTGTGGATGAGACTTTAAGCAAACAGTAGTGGAGTATATCTCTACCGAATTCAGTCATTTGAAATGTAGATGGATGTACAGACGAATGACAACCATTTTATGAGAACAGAAGCAAATAAAAAAGCCAGTTCAGAATAAATGTTAAATGAATGAATAAATACTGAAAGAGACAAGTTTGACTAATGTGTATTACACATAAGATAATAGGTCCAGGTGTCTACCTTGTTATATGATCTACAAATACATTAAGCTTATAAGAATAGAACTAAGTGGCACTACAGTTTTAACTGTGGGACATGGCATAACACCAGCCATGGTTAGGTGGTTTGTTAAGAGCAGCATAGATGGCACATAACAGGCTGTGGGTATACTTTGCTCTAGTATTTGAGTCTATTAAGATGGACTTGCACATCAATTAACCACCCTCCATAGGGGAGTAATAAGCTGCTCGAGCCTAGCCCGCTAAGCAGGAAATCCTCCTCCTGGCTACATCCAGCTCACACCAGAGAATGGGACCTGCACAAGGGCTTATGCCCCTGTAGAAGTATAGGTTGGCTAAGACTAAGATTCAGTTTTCTTAAATTGATAGCAGATCCCATATCCTCATTCTATAAATTGCCTTTTGTCTCTCTTCTTATTGCAATTGTAGGGCTATACCATCTTCAGTGTGCCACGAGGACAGCAGCATTTCTCTTGTGCTCAGTTTTGTCTTTTCAATTCTTTTCCACCTTCTTTTAGCCAGTCCCAAGATATAAATTTTGTAGTTTGTCTCATTTTCTACTGGCAACTGTGTATCTTTCCCCTTTTTGTATGACGGTCAGTCAATAAGTAACATCAATTCTATTAACAACATTTTTGCAAGTGTGAACCATCTGACCAATCTTGACAGTTATGAAATATGCATAAACAGACATGAGAGTTGTCTCCCCTGGCCACTATGGTGTGTTTCTGTGGTGATGTTCTGACGACACAGAGGCAAAAACTGTTCATAAGGAAGTTTCAAGGCAATACATGCTGATAATCCAATGCTCCAAAAATCACACATAGACAAGGATTGAGCAGTGTTCTCTAACAAATTACTATCATAAAAAACAAGCTATCACCTGTTTTAAGAAACGAAACTCAAACTTTGATAGTATTTACCAATTGATCAAGCATCCTGGGGATCAGATGTATAACATGAATTGGTTATTAGAATGTCAGAATAATGCACCAGGTGGGAAAATCATTAGAAATTTGCAGAGAGATGAACTATCGGCTAGAAATTCTGTGTGTGAGTGTGGGTGGATAGGCACAGAAAAGAAATACCTCCCAAATGAGCAAAAACATTATTTACTCTGGAGATGACCATCACGTAGAGAGAGTGACAATCCTCGTGTTGTGCTATGCAGAAAAATTACTTATCAGCTAGGAACTGATAAATAAAAAACTGCTAGCTGCTCAGTTCCAAACCAAATACTACAAACTCACTGTAATACAGTGTTATACTCCGACAAATGAGGATCAAGACAAGAACAAAGATAACTTTTGCGACCTTATTCTGTGTGTTATCAATAAGACCCTAAGCCTGATATTGAAGTGGTACTTCTTGTAAAAAAAAAGGCAGTGCGAATGAAGGGATCCAAAAGTATCTTAGTACTCCCGCCTTGGGGGCTAGTAACCAAAATGGTGAAAGATTATTGGAGTTCTGTGAGATAGCAGACACCAATTTCCCCCAAAAAGACATACACATGATAACATGCAATTCCCCAAATGGCAAGACGAAAAACCAGATTGATCATTTTTTGCATCTGCAGGAAGTTTTGCTCTTCTGTCTGTGATGTCAGAGTGGCTCGCGGGGTAAATGTTAGCAGCGACCATAACTTTTGCATAGCTCAAATTTAGGAAACGCTTTCAACAGAACAGAGACATGAAAATTGACATACGAACCACATACCACGCCCATTTACACAAATAATTTTACAAATCTCAAAGATATGATGGACAACAAGACTGTCCAAACAATTGAAGGAGATTGGAAACAATTCAAAACTGCAGTAAAAGAGGCTGCGTCAGCAACTGCGTCAGCATCTGGGTGCCAGAAAAAAGGTGGATGAACACATGGAATAAAATCCTTGAATGGAAAATAGCAAAATGAAATCTCAATGCTGCAAAGAAGACACCCACCGCAAGGGGGAATGCAAGAATTTGTATACCTTGCTAAATAAAACTGAAAGCGCAGGGACAAGAGTCCCTGTTCATCAACGACATGGACATGGCCTCAAAAGATACTGCGAAAAGGGAAAACAGCAGATGCATCTCTACCAGATTACAAGAGTAGTGTGTAATAAACCGCCTGCTGCAAACATCCCCACCAAAAGACAAACCACATTACTATAAGCGCCAAACAGATGCGACGTTGTATGGCACACTATGCAGAGGTGCTAAATAGACCACAACCATCAGTAACACCTGGCCTTGATGATGCTATAGATATATCTCCCGTGGCCATACAATGTGATTATTTTACTCGTGCAAAAACTGATCGAGCCTTGAAGAATTTAAAGCAACTGGATGAAGATATAATTGCTGGTGAGATGCTTAAGATGGCTGACGGCATAAATATAACGCATTTGTTGTCAATCATAAGCGAAGTATAGAGGTAGGAGAATCCACCACAGCAATGGAACGATAGCGTAATTGTGAAATATCAGATGAAGGGGGACCCATCAGACTGCAACAATTAGCCTGGAGTGATGCTACTATCAGTGCCAGGGAAAGTACTTTCTAGTTTGATGATAAAAAGAGAGACAGTAGATGAATGACTGCGGGAGGAGCGAGCTGGTTTTCGACCACAGTGATCGTGCATCGACCAGATCTTCACCCTCGGATTAACTCTAGACGACTCCATAGAGATGCAATTATCACATATCGTCAGCTTCATAGATTTTTCAGAAGGCATACAATAGTCTAGACTGACTATCATTTTAGAACATTCTCATCAACTGTGACTTCCCAATCAAGTTTGTAAGGGTCATGAAATCACTATACACTAATTCACAGTGATGTGTGCGGCCCACTATCGATAAAGCTGAATGATTTAAGATTGAAGCAAGTGTAAAGCAGGGTTGCATTATGTCCCCTCTGTTATTTGGAGTGTTAATAGACTGGATTATGCGAACTTCCACACACGCCAGCCAGTTCAGCATTAAGTGGACAGATGGTAAACCCCTGGAGGACCTAGATTTCACTCTTGAATTCTAAAATAGAAGAAGCCAAGGAGAAGATAAACCAACTCTGCCACGTATCCCACGAATAAGGCTTGAGATAAATGCCTCCAAAAGTAAAAGTATGAATCTCACACTCACAGGGACCGATGTCCAGCTCAATGGTCAAGTGATACAGAAAGTTGAGAATTTTACCTGTTTAGGCAGTAAAATGACTCAAAATGGGGATGCTACACAGGAAATTCTCATTGGTCTCAAAGGCCTTCAACCAATTAATGAATATTTGGAAATTTACATCACTGAGTAAATTGTCCAGCTCAGGATACTTAAATTTGTCATTTCAGTGCTCACATATTGTTGTGATTGCTGGAAAATGACAAAGACGCTTGAATATAGATTTAATGCATTTTAAAATAATTGCCATATACATCTATTGGACATTGGCTGGAAAGAATGTATGACTACTGAGCAAATACGATTACAGTCCAACCAAAATTATGTTTCTAATGTCATCAGGAAGAAACGTTGGGCGTACACCGGGCATGTGCTGCGATGAACAATAATAGACTCCCGTTACAGGCGATTATGTGGAAACCTAGCGATAAAAAGAAACTGGGTAAACCTAAAGAGACTATGTAGAACTATCACCAGGGAAGGTGCAACCGTGGGGCTAGGAAACATAAAGAACTACAGAGAGTGGCAGCGGACTGATCGAACTGGAGAATTTTGAGTTCTGCTTTATGCACCGTCTTTAGCGCTGAAACCATAGAGAGATCCATACATTTTTTGTCTTATTCTTCTACATAGTCCCCATGCCTGGCAACATACTTTGTCTACCTGTCTACTAGCTGGATGATGACCTCTAGAAAAAAGTATTTTGGTGTGACCTTCAAATAATTTTGCACCATATCCATTACCTCATCAGCTGCCTTGGTACCCATTTGCTACACACTTTTTTATAACGGAGGTCATTATGGACAATTTGTGCAAAGCACCATGGCTCATCTACAGCTATTTCATCAATAGTGACTTGCCTGTTACCATGGACTAGCTGGTTTATCTGTTGTTTCACTGTTTCAGTTGTCATGCTTACTGATTTCCCACTCTGTGGTTCATCAATGATGTTTTGTTTTTCATTTTGAAATCTTTCTACCCATTCATACTCTACTCTGACTCAAACAACTGTCTCCGTGCTGAACCTTCATTCTTTTGTAGATTTCAGAAAGTTTCACACCCTATGACCACAAAAAACAAATAATGCCTTGTTGTTCTTACAAGTGTAAGTCGACAATGGGGTCAGCATGATGTACGCTATATTGTACATGCACACACTGGTCCATTGTTATAATATAGCACTTACAAAATAGATTCTATGTTCAATGGCACTTTACAAAATAACTTAACGTCTTTATACTGGTTTAAAAGACTCTACAGAGTCTGTATACAACCAGCTTCCTTAACATTTCTTTGCTCTAAAACCTATGCACATCCAATCTATTCTTAAATGCATTAGTTGTCCTTGCCTTCACTACTTCCTGTGGCAGTAGATTCCAAACATTCACCACTCTCTGACTAAACAAATATTTTCTAATATCTAATCTAGACCTTTCTTAAGTTAATTTGTAGCTATGCCCTCTTGTTTTTGTAGGTGGTTGTATTTTGAAAAAACTTGTTATAGTCTAATTTATCTGTTCCTTTGATATAGATACAGAAATAGATTCTATGTTCATTGGCAGTTTACAAAATAGATTCTAAGTTCAATGGCACTTTACAAATTAACAATAGGTAAATAAATTAATTCTTCTAGACAGGCTGTCTTTTTTACCATGACATCTTGAGTGTGTCACTTGTACATATATACCTCCCTTCTCTTTTCTGCACTCCTTCTCATGTTCATGACATCTCGTTAGAACTATTTTCTTCTCTCCATCTCTCACTTTCATGATGATCTGTTATTTTCATCACCCTCCCAACCTTTCACTTTGCTTTTGTCTTACCAAGTCTTTCCCATATTTTCCATAGACTCTGTCTGTCTTTCAGTGCCTCATCTTCTATCTTTCTCATATCATCTTCTATCTTTCCCATATCATCTTCTATCTTTCTCATATCATCGTCTATGTTGAATTAATTCCCTTACAGCCTTTTTGTCCATGTTTCTCCTCGCTCATTACCATTTTCACAGCTGTATCTCATAATTTCTCTCTATCACCTTGTTCATCTCTTTTTATTCTCTACCCACCCCCCACCCCCACCCCTCATATTTATACCTTTCCCCCTTTTAACACTTACCTCCTCAATTTTCTTCAGATGAACATAGATCCTGACATAGCAGAAGAGCTGATAGATAAGTTAGATAAGCTGGATGCAAAACTAAGGAAGAAGTACAAACCAACTAATTAGCATGCCACTATTCTTATTGTTTCTGCGGCACTACCACACTGTAGGGCGCACTCATAGGTGATCAGCCTCTTTCCACAAATGGCAAAGTATATTTGAGTAGATTTGTTTTTAATGTCTTTGTGAACAGTGCAATATTATATTTGTGTGTGTACGCGCAGGTGAGTGCGTGCGCGCAGGTGAGTGCGTGTTTGCTGAAGAGTTTCTGAAGGAATATCAAAGGTGGAATTGTGTGTTCACTCTAAGAATGTTGATCTATGGGATGTATACAGCCTCTAAACATTCAATGAAATACAAACAACTCTGACCATCTGAGAATTAGTGGTAGAACAATTGTTTGTCACCACAAAGGCACATGGGTTGATCCCTGTTAAAAGCATGTTCCAGTTGACTTGGCTGTAATTAGGATCCTGGTTTACTGTTAGAGAAGGAAAGGCAGCGAGGAAGGGAACTGACACCATGCCTCACAAAAAGCTGAGGCCTAGTACAAAGAAGTCTCTAACACTTTTTCCATGACAGCAGTGTCTAGTGTGGGGTTACTTTTACTGTTACATACTACTATGCCATGAGAGGCATGTGCGTCAATGATAATACAGTTTTTCAGATTCCTTTAATTTTAACATTACCATTTTAAGACATTTTCTACAATAAATTGCTACAGAAAACACGTGTTCGCGGTTATAAATATGTATTCATTGTTGGTGTGTAGTTAATATGAATTTTAATCAGTTTATATATGGCCGCTCATTATGAGCAGTTATAATAAATGTTGATACATGTTTAGATGTTGGTTTATACAGAGCCACTTCTTCGTCGTTAATCTTAAAAAGGACGTTTTGTTGTATTGTGGCTAACGTAGTTGACAACGATGCTGCCATATCTGCACCTTTCAGCACAGCATATTTTTGGGATCAAGATTGTCTTTCCTCTTTGATCTCTATTCTGTGTCGGACTGTACAGATAAAGTTTCCAGGGCGTCCACTTAATTCGCTGATTCTGACACAAACTGTCATCTACGAGCTGCTGGCTGCATCTTCTGCCCCACACAGGGCTTTACATTTTGGACAGTTGTAATAATAAATAATGTCAACATCAACAAAATGAATTCTCGTCTTAGTTCATTCATTATGATAATCATAGAGTTCATTTGAGTGGGGACGGCGTGGGCTAGTGGTTAAGTGACACAACTCACAAGCCGAAAGTGCTGAGTTCGCTCCCCATCACAGCACCGGCTGTTACCCCGGGGAAGCAAACCCTTAGAAAATACAGGAGAAAGCAGACTCTTACATAAAATGCATGCTGAAGATGCACTGAGCCAACATTGGCAATATAAAAACATAGTGCAGCGCACACTGCCTTGAGAAATAGAGAAATAAGTCGAACGCACGCATAAATAAATGTTTTTTAAATTTTTAATGGGACTGTATTGACTGTGCCTTCACACATTGGGAGGTAATCTTAAACTAGGTAACTACAACAGTTACAGAGAGAAATATATTTGTAGCACTAGAGAAACAATCACCTTACAAACATATTTCTAAAGTTATCATTTGTGTCTCTCACTATATTAGAGTTTTCATCAGTAATATTTGGTACCAAGTTGTAGGGGTAGAATGGCTAGAAGAAAAAAAAGTGCACTTAAAGTGCATGCCCATTTTCAATAGAGGTTCACTTAAGCTAACTTTCATTAGGCAGTTCTTGATTCAATAATGGTAGTTGTGACAGTGCAGACTTGCACATTGTGACAGTGCCGACACTGTGAATTGCACATTAAGTAGGTGAAAGATTTGCGCTGTCATCAGCCTCACTTTCTCACCCTCAGCTACCTCGGTTCAGTGGCATGATGTAGTCCTGATGACTGGAAATAGCACAGGATGCAGATTTGTCTTCAATGTTTACTCCAAAAACCTTTCCTGTGAGTAGGTAACCAACAAGGTAGCAGTTAAATAAATTCTATTGAAATACCTTTATTGGTATATAGCTTTGTCATATGAAGTTTAACAAGATTCAAATGTCTGCAACCTAAGGTGGTTCAGTCTGTATCTGTGATCTTCTCTTTCAGTTACATATTTTTCTACAATTTCAACATAGACAATCCCAAGTATTTGCGTGGTACAAATGGCAGGACCTGAGTTGTGGAAGTCGGATAAGATTATACTTGTCAAGAGAAACAAGATAAGGGCAGTAATAGATTCAAGAGCCATACCTAACTTATGTGTAGATGCTGATCACATGATGGTCATTTTGGCTATGAGAGTTCATAAGAAAAAGCATCCAAGACATCAAGTGATTACAAAATTGACAAACTTTCAGAAGCCGATACGTAGAAGCCTATGTTATGAAAATTGGCAAGAGCTTTGATAAACTGACCCCAGTAACAAAATCAGTAGAAAAAAATGGATAATGTTTCAAAGTAATTTACTGGAAGCAGCTAAAGAAACATGTTGGAACTGTCAAATCAAGAGTTTCAAGACCGTTTATAACAGTGTGATGGAGCGACAAAGTTAAAAACAACTATCATAAAAGGGAAGAAGAATGTATACAAAGCGTGGGTTACAAGCACAAAAAAAACAAGATTGTGTTGACTATGAGGTAGCGAGGAAGTATGCAAAGTTAGTAATTAAGGAGGTTAACTCTAAATCTTGGAAAGATTTGCAGGCAGATTGTGGACAGTCAAGTGTTAAGAAAGATGGACCTGACAAAGACTTCTTGAAATGGAATGTACTAGGTCACATGATCAACGAAAGAGTGTAATGTCAAATTCACTTAATGAGGACTCCATGAATGAAATTCAAGTTTACGTCTGAAAGCTAGCTAGAAAGGAAATAGTAGCAAACACACTGAAAAAAACGACGCCACCGAGACAGTGAACGTTCTGGGAACAAAACATGTAAAACAAATCAACTAATAACGTGTGTAATGATTGGACCAGTTCTTCAACATAGACACAGAACATTGGAGCACTACTTGACTGGATACAAACGTAGCAAAATTAGTATGGCCACTCAGACGAGACGAACTGCTGTGAGGAAAGGCCAAGTCAGATTATGTGATTTGTGTGGCGAAAATGTTAGTATTACTACAACGTTGGAAGATGAAGGAACCGTTTTATGTAGGATATGTAGAGTTGAAGAGAGGCAGGCACAAATGGAGTGCAATATAAGGGAAAATGAGAAGAGATTGGAGGAGATAGAAAAGAGGCAGATGGAAATAGAAGGGAAACAAGTGAAAATGGAGGAAATTTTAAAGAAGCTGCAGTCAAGGTGTAGTCACGGAAGTAAGGGAGATTTGAGTGAGGAAACAGCTCACAGGGCAGAGAGCTTTGGAGAGAAGTATGCACATATAGGTGAGGGGTCAGTATTGGTAGTAGGAGATTCAATGGTGAGAGAGGTTGGCAGACATTTGTCTAAACAACACAACATGTTTGAAATAATGGATATTGGGGGAGCAAAAATAGAGGGGAGAATAAAGAGGTTAGATGACAAAGGAAACAGTCATGTGGTAGTATTGGTAGGAACAAATAATGTAAAGAGAGATGGTACAGAAATAATTATGGATAAATATAAAAGTCTTATGAGAACACTTAACTTAACTTAACGTCTTTATACTGGTTTAGAAGACCCTGCAGAATCTGTATACAACCAGTTACATTTACATCACCTTGCTCTAAAATCTATGCGCATCCAGTGTAAGGAAAAAGGAAAAACTTAAGGAAAAAAAGTTTAGAAAGGTCACAATGATGGGAATTTTGACAGAGCAGATGGGTCAGACTATCTAGATAGCAAAATAATAGGTATCAACCTTAGGTTACAGGTGATGTGTGCGGACATGGGAATGGAATTTATTTGTGTTAAAGTAGACAAAAGTAAAATGTTAGATAGGGGAGGTTTACATCTAAATGAGATAGGACAGCATGTTGTAGCAAAGTATATGTTCTATCATTGTGTTAGAAATTTAAACTAGTAAGGCCTATGAAGTATGAGACTAAAGATAGGCCTACAATAGGGTGCTAGAGTCAAAGGGGTAAGTTGGTGTCAGGGAAGTGTGAAATACATAGTGGAAAAGCAAACACTAAAATGATAAAGCAGAAGCAAAAAGAGGAAAACCAACAACATTACAAACTAAAATGTTTTTATGCAAATGTGAGAAGCATAGTAAATAAAAGAGAAGAATTGGAACTGTATGTAGAAGAAGAAAACCCAGATATAATAGGGTTAACAGAATCATGGACATATGAGGAGATTGCAGATAGTGAACTTGAAATTGAGGGATATACAATGTTAAGGAAAGATATTATAATTGGAGACAAGACTAAGGGAGGTGGCGTTTTATTATACTGTATAAATTCTGTTAATATAACGATCAAAGATTATTTATCATGTGGTAACAAAAATGAAAGTGTATGGGGAGAAATAGAAAGTGGGGGTGAAAAAACAGTGATTGGAGTGTGCTATAGATGTCCATCAAGTCAAAAAGAGGAAGATGAGGAGTTGATTAGTAGCATAGCAAAGGCAAGTGAAGGGAAATTATTATTAATGGGAGATTTCAACTATCCAGAAATAAAATGGGATATGGCAGAAGCACTTGTAGAGTCAAAACCTTTTGTTAAGTGCATAACTGACAATTTTTTAATTCAACATGTAGAAGCAGCCATCAGAGGCAAAAACATACTCGACCTAGTTTTTACCACAGAGGAAAATATGATTGAAAACGTTACCATTGGGGAACTGTTTGGCTCAAGTGACCATCAAATCATCCGTTGGGATCTTATTGCAGGGAAAGAAGTAAACGCGAACATACGACTACTCTAAGGCAGATGTTAAGAGGATGAAAGAGGCAGCGAATAACATAATCTGGAAAGATATTGTCGTAGGAACAGATGTTGAACAGGAGTGGGAGAGTTTTAAAACAGTTCTAGAAACGCTAAAAGAGGAATGTGTTCCATGTAGGGAGTTAAATCCCAAGCGTAAAAAGTGGATAACTAGATTTGTAGTTAAATGTAGAAAAGCAAAAAATAAAGCATGGCAAAAATATATAGAGGCAGGTAAATCAAAAGAAACATATGTAAAATATTTGGACAAGCAGAACATATCTCAGAAAGCGAATAAAACAGCAAAAATAGACTTTGAAAAAAAACTTGCTCAGAGGATCAAGACTGACAGTAAAAGCTTCTTCTCTTATGTTAGAAATAAACAAAGAACGAAAGACAAAGTAGGCCCTCTCATAGACAGTACAGAGAAAATAATAAGTGAGAATAGGGAGGCAGCTAATCTGCTCAATCAGTACTTTGGCACAGTCTTCACAAAAGAGGACTGCTCCAAGATCCCAGAGCCTATAGATATTTTTCAAAGAGACATGGATGCAGCGGGATTAAGATCAATGTGTATTACAGAGGAAATGGTTTTTAAAAAATTGGAGGGGTTGAAAGGGAATAAATGTCCAGGTCAAGATGGTATTCATCCAAAATTGCTGTATGAAATTAGAGACCAACTAGCAAAACCATTGGCTATATTATGTTCTCAATCACTTACAAAAGGGATTGTTCCACGGGATTGGAAAGATGCAGGAGTGATCCCCTTATTCAAAAAAGGCAAAAAATCAGATCCAGCAAATTATTGACCGGTGAGTTTAACGAGCATAGTCTGTAAATTGTTAGAGTCAATAATCAAAGAAAACATTGTAATGTATTTAGACAAATTTAATCTAATTAGAAATAGTCAGCAGAAATATTAAATTATTTCATTTTAAGATGAACCAACAAAGTCCTGCTGACTGGAACGATCCACAGGTGCTTAGGCTCTTTAGATAGATTGTAAAGAGTATGGATACGGATGGTTGCTACAGTTGGCTGGATATACACATTCCCGGTATGCTCTCTTAGTCTCCCGCTACCAAACCCTGAAAAGGTCTCTGCAAGTAACACGATGTTGTCCTGAGAACGGAATGCGCTGTGTCATAGTTTACAGCTTAACTACGACATTTGCACCTTTCGGTACGACACATCCGACTTCAGCAGGCATTTTTGCGTACCGGGTTAGCCTTTTATCTTTGATTCATCCTTCTTAGTCAGTATGCTCTGTTGCTGTCTGTTGTTCATGATAACCGCGTGGAGGTGTAGAAGAGTCTTGGCAGCTCTGGTTCGCTGGCCATGACACTAGCAGTCAGCTATGTGTCGCTAACCACTGCAGCTCACGCACTGCTCAGCGTTTAGATCCCTGCTCTCATAGTGACTGTACCCTTTTGACTTATGGCTGATTGGAAACGCCTACAGTCTAAGAAATACATATCAATTTACTGGTAGAGTCATCATCCAATACGAGAACCACAAACACTATCACGTACATAATAGCACGTGCCAATCAGAACGATATTATAAGAGCAACTAGTACTTAATTAAAATACTTGCTATCCTGGTATCACACAAGCAGATGTATTGGAATACTTGAAATCCCTGTTTTGAAACAAGCAGGTGGAATACTTGAAATCCTTGTGTTGAAACAAGCAGGTGTGTTGATTGCTAACAATCATCGCATTAAACAAGCAGGTCTATTGGAATACTTGAAAGGGATCAAGATGCTGAGCAGCGCATGAGCTGCAGTGGTCAGCGACCCATAGCTGACTGCTAGCGTCAGGGCCAGCGAACCAAAGCTGCCAAGACCCTTCTACACCTCCACGCGGTGATCCTGGATAACAGGCTGCAGCAGGACAGACTGGCTAAGGAGAAGGGATCGAAGAGGGAATTCTAGTCCGGTACTCAAAAATGCTTGCTGAAGTCGGATGTGTTGGACCGAAAAGTGCAAATATCACAGTCAAGCTGTAAACTACGACACAACGCATTCCGTTCTCTGGACTACATTCTGCTACTTAAGCCCTTTCAGGGTTTGGTAGCGGGAGATTGAGAACGAAGGAAGAAGAAGAAGAATACATGAAATCCTTGTGTTCAAACAAACAGGTCTATTGGAATACTTGAAATCCTTGTGTTCAAACAAACATGTCTATTGGAATACTTGAAATCCTTGTGTTTAAACAAACAGATCTATTGGAATACTTGAAATCCTTGTATTCAAACAAACAGGTCTATTGGAATACTTGAAATCCTTATGTTCAAACAAGCAGGTGTAAATACTTGCAATCCTTGTGGTAAAAAAAAAAAAACAGGTGTATTGGAATACTTGCAATCCTTTAATCAAACAAGTAGGTTTATACTTACTGTCAGGTAGGCGAAGGCTGTCCGTAGTGTGTTCTGTTTGCGATTTTACTTTATGTGGCTTACTCGGTTTGGGGGAAATGCTAGCTGTTACTTGCTCATCGCAAGCGATGATGGCGATATAATCATTCGGTTTTGTTTTGATTAAGCTGCATTTGGATTATAGTGAGCAAAAACTGGTCTGGTCATCAACCTCACTCTCTCGTCCCAAACTACTTTGGACTAGTGGCAAAACATAAGTCAAAACGGCTGAAGGTAACTCAGGATGCATGCACTCTGGTCTCTCTTGAGATCAGGAGTCGCTTGAAACTTGCGAGATTCGATCACCCAACTTTTCCGTTCATCACTTTGAGTGCCTCTCAATCTCTCGACCACAACGACCCCTAAAGGTAAAGGTAGGAGATGTATATTGGGTAGGAATTTTATTATTTGTCAAAATTGTTCCCCGGACAGCTGTTAACAAACAGTCTGCTGTTTTATACTTTAGTGAGAACAAATAAATGGAAAAAAAGTGTTTAAAGTTGGTTAAAATTTAATCACAATTTTAAAAAGCGGTATGGTCAGATACCGCACCGAAACGAGAATACAAAAAAAACCTACATTACGACCAATAGGCCTTCATCAGGGACAACAAATAATAACAATGCTGAACTAGCAAATCAACATATAAGGGAAAAAATTCGAATGCTAGACTCTAAAAAACTACTTTTTGTTTTCTACTTTCAACTGTCATGGGTTCTTTTACGTGCATACAGCATAGACGGACATCCGATCTTATCGTCCGTTTCGGATAGGACTATACGCTAGATCTCACCTGCCTTGAGGCCAGGGGCTGCTTCAAACTTATCAGGTTTCGAATGCGCACTGCTCCATGATTTCGTTAATTTCTAGAGAGACGAGCCCGTGATCTCAGTTATAGCGGTCCTAACAACTAATAATTTAATAGAATTAGAAGAATATTGGTTGTATTTAACGAAGTAAGATGGGTGATTTGTATATATAGTCTGTCTCCTGACATGACCTGGCACAGGGAGTGGTCTGCCTCCCCAGCAGACCTGACTCAGGGAGTGGTCTGTCTCCTGACCTGACCCAAGGAGTGGTCTGTTTTCTCAGCGGATCTGACCCAGGGAATGGTCTGCCTCCGGACCTGATCCAGGGCGTGGTATACCTATGGACCTGACCTGACCCAGGGAATGGTCTGTTCCGGACCTGATCCAGGATGTGGTATACCTATGGACCTGACCTGACCCAGGGAATGGTCTGCCTCCGGACCTGCTGACTTGACCAAGAGAGTGATTTGGATACCGGTCGGTTGACACAAAAATGGGGGAGGGGGGGGGGGGTAGGTACAATTTCCACATCCAGTAGACGTGGGCTAAAAGCCCCAGCAACGCATAGGTATTTTTATATCGAGCATGAAGTGGAAAAAAACTTAGGCTGCAGACTACGTGCCGACGAGCGTTATTTATTCCTCAGCTCTCTAAAGTTCACCCTCGGACCTCCGAGCTGAAGCTGAGGCACAAAGAACAGCTGTAATACCCATCATGGAAAACCAGGACCATGCCAGAGACAAGATAGTTTTTCCCCTACAAATTCCCTATCAGTCCAGAAACTATAGAAACACTGAATGTGTAAGAGTCACTAGCTCATATTTCATTTAAAGCTCGGTGGCTTCTTATGTAAAATACGATCATGGAAAATGAGGAGGCATGCAGATAAATTAACCAAACTGGGAGGAAACAAAACTCAAACTAAAAAATTTAAAAACAACGATACAATACAACTTCAAAGCCTAGTGTCACAGAGAACACTCAAAAGTCTGAAATAGCAGAAGCTTACTGCTTCAAGTTAAGAAAAGTTCACTGACAATATGGAGACTATGAAAAGGACATTACAGACTGAAAAATCGCATTTTCAATAAATTAAATATCGATCACACAGAGATGTGCATGGAGGGAGAGAACAAACAAGCAGTAGGTCTCAATGTCTGCCAGCTCCACAAGAGGAGCAGAGTGAGATAACGGCCCTCCATAATCACATTAAAAGTTCATTTGTTTTTCGACGAGAACAGCCTGCGTAGACGTCAAGTTTATGAGAGTAATAGAAGCGATTATTTGAAAGCAAACGAATAAGAAGAGGAAGAATAACTCAGTCCATGTACAAGGAAGTTTCCAACACCTCATCCTCAATATCAGTAAACGCTATTATAAATTAAGTTCTTAGTTGACTTACTGTACATAAAGGTGAATATTTAACTGAGTGAACAATAATTTATATTTATCTAACCGTCATGGATATCATACCAGTTGTAAAGAAATCTGGTTTTTTTTTTAGCTATAAAACATGTGTTGAAAAAATTAATAGCTTGTCTGAAAAGCAGACGATAAAGATTGCACCTTCCCATGGTGCCTAGTGACATAAGTGGACAGACCAGATGAGCTGCAAGCAAGGTCCGTATATGTAACGAAGTGTAACACTTTTAAATCCGCGTTTTATATTGGTGCATAATTTCTATAAGCTTCACAACGTCTACTTATAATATTCACGATCGTAAAGACAGTCGTCGCTCTTTTCTTTTATTTTCAATAGTATTAACATCCTGTTGACAGGTAAGTCTGATACGCCCGTTGGTCAGATGTGTGAAATAGTTTAGCAGCCTTGCAGGTGGCATGTTTTTATTGTTGATTGATCACGCAATGGGTAAGATTACTCTTGACTTTTGTGCGCCCTGAAAAGAGCGGTAGGTGGCCGGTTACAGTAGCTTTGCTCACATCTCGAGCTTGCCGATGAAGCTGGATTGGGGTCTTCCAGACTGTTGTGCTGTGTTTGAATTTATGTACGTGTCGTTCACTACTATGGGGAACAGGTCCATCCCTACCTCGTTAAGCAGACTGTCACGAAACATATCTCTTTCCAGGGAGAACTGCATGAAAGTGAGGTGGGGTCTTGGTCAGTACATTTGATCTAGCCCTGACTAACATGTCTGGTCAATTTATGTTGTATTGTTTTTATCCTGAGAACTAATATGGCTGACGAATAATGCCAGGAGTTTTGCGTCATTAATGCCGTTGGGAGTGTTTAAGGAAGTTGTCAATTAAAAAAAAACACTGCAGCTGGTATAATCTCAACGGCATTTAAACATTTTTTGTTCAGACTGCATGTCGCAGTTTATATACCAGGAAGTTATGGAGTTTTCCAAGAATTCCAATTCTCCTAAGTGACACAAGGTAAATGGAATACAAGAAAAAAAAGTTCCCGTATTTGAATGCCAGGGTACATCAGATTTAAAATAAAGGAATGTCAGCACAAATCTACATTATAGATGATGAAAGATAGTTTTTGCATACGCCTTTAGAATTGGGAAAAATAAAGCGAGTTCTTTACTGTTACATAAATAGCAGCAACCAAATACAACTGAAAATGGCTCACATAATAATGGGAGAAAACAATATTAGAAAGATAGATAAGGAAAGGGACCTAGGGGTTATAATAGATCATACAGGAAAGGTGAGTGAGCAAGTTAAGGTAGCAGTGAAAAAGGCAAAGGCAATGTTAGGTATGATAAAAAGAAATATTCAACATAGGAGCAAGGAAGTGATCGTCAAACTGTATAAAGCTTTAGTTAGACCTAGATTGGAGCACTGTGTACAGGTGTGGAGTCCTTATCATAGAGGGGACATAAACATGCTAGAAAGAATACAAAAAAGAGCGACAAAGATGATAGTGGGATTCCAGAATTACAGTTATGAGGAACGACTCAGAAAAACCGGCCTACAGTGTCTCGAAGAGAGAAGAATTCGCGGTGACTTAATACAGGTTTATAAGATGATCAGAGGAATCGATAAATTAGACTATAACAAGTTTTTTTTTAATACAGCCACCTACAATAACAAGAGGGCATAGCTACAAGTTGACTAAAGAGAGGTCCAGGTTAGATATTAGGAAATATTTTTGTAGTCAGAGAGTGGTGTCTGCTTGGAATGCATTGCCAGGGGAGGTAGTGGAGGAAGGGACAGTTAATGCATTTAAGAATAAATTGGATGCGCATAGCTTTTAGAGCAAGGTGATGCAAATGTAACTGGTTGTATACAGACTCTGCAGGGTCTTCTAAACCAATATAAAAACGTTAAGTTATAATTGGCTTCCTTGCACCTATGCCCATCCAGCATGTACTCGGACCCTCTCGTTGCTGAAAGTGCTGAGGACAGAGCGTGAACTTCGCAGCTCACTCGGCGGCTATGAATTTTCCGTTGACTTCGCGAAGAACTTAATTTACAACTGGGTCAAGCGATCATACCATGAACAAGCATTCGACGACATTCGCGGGACATGACGTGAAGAACCAAGACAGGCAAAAATGCGAATCACGGACAATCAGTTGACAAATAAGATGATCTGATGCCACTGACAAGGTGCATGGTTCTATGATTAAAATGAATAATTGCAAAGACTCATAAAGATGTGATTAGCAAAGCGATACATAAGTAAGCTTCTCTTCATGTTTTCTAGAGGACGAGTTATTACCGTACCATATATGGCGTATCGTTTCTAGAGCTTTCTTCGTGTCCAGACAGCCAATATATACTCTGCTTTAGGCCTGTGTGAATGACGGACTGGGTGCGAAATGGAATGTGTGGGAAAGTCTTTTTATTGTAGGAAGGTCCGGCACGTGGAAAGTCACCTCCAACGCTATGATAGTGGAGCTGTTCTTGACGCTGTCGCGCGCAGAACTCTCAACTCGGGAAGTTAAGCTTTTTAAATAAATTCGAAAGAAGCAGCCCGCGTTCCTGGGACCCGATATATTGAAGAGGATGTTACAGCACGCAGTGACATGTAACAACTGGAAATAATGACTAGAGAAGGTGCGTTAAGAACGAGAGAAGCTACTGCGCCATTAAATATCATGGCACAGATGAAAGCCAACAATTGAATAAATACAACAGAAGAGAAGTTGTATTCATCGTCTACATCATTCAACATTGAAACACACGAATAAGAAGTATAAGAAACAAAATAAGTACCTTGTCTTAGTCCCAGATGAAGACTATTACGTCTTTCAAATCATGTGATTTGTGAAAGCTAAAAAGTAAGTAGCATGTCCTTTGCAGAACGTCGCTTCTTACAACCACCAGCATATTTGGTTGTTATAAGTTTCTTGGCAAGTGTGCAGCACGATAGGTTGCTATTACTTTCCGTACGTAGAGGAGCGAAAGAAAACTCATGCTGCCAAATTGGACACTGGTGCGTTGGGATTGTGAAAAAGGACGCTTCACTTACGACATTCTTTCAATCTGTTTCTTTCCACTTGCAATACTTTTAAATAAACTTAAAAGGGGGACGGCGTGGCCTAGTGGTTAAGTGACACGGCTCACAACCAGAAGGTGCTGGGTTCGATCCCCATCACAGCACCGGCCGTTACCCCGGGAAAGCAAACCCTTAGAAAATGCAGGAGGAAGCAGACCCTTACATAAAATGCATGCTGAAGTCGGATGCAATGGGCCGACAGGCGCAAAATAAAAACGCAGTGCAACGCACACCGCCTTGGGGATTAGAGAAATAAGGCGAACGCAAAAAAAAAAATAATAAATAAACTTAAATGAACTTTAACCACCTTTCATTTGAAACGTTGTCTGTGGTACATTACATATGTATAGACACGTAATGTGCATTGTAGTGCTGCTTCTTCTTCGTCCTCTTCTTTTTCTTCTCCTTCTTCTTTGCCCATATCAACAAATTCTCTCAAAGTATACCCGTCATGTGCTATTATCTTTAATTCTTATCATCTTCTCCCTTTTCTTTTTGTAGCATCATCTATGTCTCTCCTGTGGCCTCACTATGCTTCTCTTTTCCTGTGGGCTGCATGACAGGGATTGCCTGGAGATACTTACTTGGGGCTCACGCAGCGTGTGGCTTAACCAGCGTTATCTGTTTCCCAAAGTTTTTTGTTCCACATGTCTTTGTACTGTTGTCTCCTATAGACTTTCGTTTGTAAACCCTATCGAACCATCGCAGGCCTAGAATCTTTCTCGTGGATTTTTTTTTTTTTTTAAAGCGTTAGAATCTTTTAGTAATGAGTTTAGTCAGCACAATGGCTACCCTTTCACTGTGTGGAGCATTTTCTTCCTCGTGATCTGAATATATAATTGTCTCCCCTGATGTTAGCTGTACTTTACCTGACTGTGCCCATCTTGTCTCTCCTCATGTTAGCTGTACTTTACATGCGTATGTTCATCTTTTTTCCCTTAATGTTAGCTGTACTTTACCTGCTTGTGCCCATCTTGTTTCCCCTAATGTTAGCTGTACTTTAAATGCTTGTGTTGATCTTGTTTCCCCTAATGTTAGCTGTACTTTACCTGCTTATGCCCATCTTGTTTCCCCTAATGTTAGCTGTACTTTAAATGCTTGTGTTGATCTTGTTTCCCCTAATGTTAGCTGTACTTTACCTGCTTATGCCCATCTTGTTTCCCCTAATGTTAGCTGTACTTTACCTGCTTGTGCCCATCTTGTTTCCCCTAATGTTAGCTGTACTTTATCTGCTTGTGCCCATCTTGTTTCCCCTAATGTTAGCTGTACTTTATCTGCTTGTGCCCATCTTGTTTCACTGAGCCCAAGGATGCTGCTGTTATATCTGTTCATCTTCATTGTAATTTGAGCTGTTCTTCCAGACTCCCACACGATTCTCCCATTCCAGGTCCCGAGTCTGTAGGTTTTTCTTATCGATAGAAGTTTCCTTGCTCCTTTTTGGCTGTTTTTTTTTTATTTTATGTGTTTGCCTCACTAGTTTCTACTGGCGGAGGCGCGCCTATTCCACCCCAGACCGTAGTCAATTTGGGCGATATTAAGACGCATAAACCAGTGCTTGGATGCGTGTGTGTATCTGTTTGTACCTAGCCTGGTATTTCCGTGATGTTCCTCCCGTTGTTCCTCGCTTTTGATGTTCCTAGTTGTCCTCCGTAGGTATTTGCATAAATATGCACAATAGTTTTCCTGGGACCATTTTTGGATTGAGTATATTTATTTTCTGTCATACTTGATTCGGATCTCTTTTTTTTTTGTTTCCTGATTTCTTTCTTTTTTTTCTTTTTTTCCCCTCTTTTTTTTTTTCTTTCTATTTAAAAAAAAATATAAAACCCAATCATACATTTTATACACAATTGTGAAGATAGCAGTGTAGTGAGGTGTACAACGAGAATGAATGAGATGGAATGATTGGGAAATATGACAAACAATATACTTGATACATAAGGATTAAGAGTACAATATAAATTAATTGAAAAGTGTCTTCCTTCTGTTGTGAGGCCCATCTGTGTTGACTTCCTTCTGTCTGGTCTTGGTGTATCAGGTTTTGCCTGCTCTCATATTTTTCCATCGCATCCATGTACTCCAACTTGTAAGCGATTCACTGATTTGTGTGTCACCTTGTAGATCCCTCATCTCACCTGTGCCCTCTAGCTCTCGCAGTCAATTATGTGTTGAATGTGTGGTAGGCTCAGGAACAGAGGAACAATAGAAAGGTAGATAATTTATTAAATAATTATAGATAAAAAAGGTTGATGTAGTAGTAGTATAATTATATTAAGTGTGGATATATAGTGGTGAGGATGCCCGCAGAAGGGATATACATATATAAACCTATAAATACATACATAAGTGTAAATTAAAATGTCCACATATATATACTCATACGTACATATCTACACACCTACACACCTACATATGTGCACATCTACATGTGTGCACACTGTAGCGTTCGTGAATTGTCACACCCACTTGCTACATAACCGATGGGCTAATTGTAGTGTGAGTCCGTTACATCATCAGTCGACGCATCTTCCCACTGAATCCACAAGCATCGACCACCGATCACCACGTTCAAGGCACAGGCGACACAGAAACTGTGACCAAGCTAGAGCAATCCACCGAGTCTATCGTCACATGGGCACCTGTGTGTTAATTTACCCACGGACAACAATAGGTCAAATTTAGTAGAATGTAACCACACGAAGCACCACATTTTAAAGTCGCGAGGTATACCACTGTCATTTTCAGATCCAACTCCGCACGTGGAAAATGGACCTCCTGCACCGCAGGAGAATAACCCCGTGTGCAGTCATCGCAGGAAAGACGAATCGTACGCATCGTCGGACTGCGCACCAAACAAAGTGTCAAGACCTGCTATGTCTCCAACAGCCCACCAAGAACGCTTAGAGATGGTCGCACATGTCAGCAGGGCATTTCTGCTCGCTCCGGCACATGGCTAGAGAGTACACGTCTGTCCTACAGGGAGACCACTCTCTTCATGTATTGAGCAAAGAGATGAATGGTATTGCCTTCCGTAAATCAGAGCCAGGAGCTGCCAATAATGCTGCCATAAAATGGGACATCCACCTCCGTGAGGCTTGTGCAAATTCATCAATTGCCCACAAAACTCACAAACCAGCATCAAGGTCTCTTTTGGGTCCAAAAAAAAAAAACACAACTAAGTGACAGCTGTGCACACAATTATTTTGGTATGGAAGACTGTGTGGTCATAGAATTTCAGAAAGGGTGAGCCCTTAGCACGCTCCAGGATGTCTGAGACGCCGAGCTCGTCAAGTTATCAACAAGAAAAAATTTGATATTTTGTTTCTCTAAGTACGGTGACCCTACCAATAGTCATTTTTATACTGCTGGATTCGTCACGTCCATCTACACACGATTTTTGCCGGTAAAAGCACCGCATGCTAGATCACAAATGGCTTTTGAACGATTTATTATTTTTTCCGCCGATTGGGTCAGGCCGACTTTTTGGGGGGAAAGGTGAAGTAGGTTGTTGGGAAAGATTTTTATCTTGTACATCCGCGCATTTTACTTGTTTAGGTGACAGAACTACGCTTGAATTGGAGACCAACAGTTGTGTCGATATTGTAAACACAGTATAGATTCTTTGTTATGGTTTTCCATCGGAGCGCCTAGGCCTTATCCGGGAAGGTCCAAATATTTAAATTTTTCCGAAAATTTCACATTCATCTTCTTGTATCTCAGAAACCAACAAGCACACAACAACAACACCGACACCAACAAGTTCTTCATTCAATTGTGTCTATAAACCCAAGAAAATCATACTTATTGACCACCAAATAGAACAGTTATAATTTTTGAAATTTGCAAAATTAAAAAATGTGAGAAATTTTCAAAAACTCAATGCAGTGTGCTAAAGGTTTTAAGTACCGCTTTTTCTATTACTTTCTCTGTTTCTTTTTTAATTGTTTGGTAAGATTTTTGGTTGTCTTCTGTTTTGTATTTCCTGTATTTCTTTAGAGCTTTTTGTCTTTTTTTAATTTGGTTAGTGCATTCCTCATTACACCAGGGTACAGGTGTTTTGTTGTTTTTACGGTTACCGTAATGGTTTTCTTTTCCTGTGGATTGTATTAAGTTAGCTGGCATGTTTTTGTTAGGAATGTGCTTTATAGCTATCTGCAGGATGTTGGTTGTTAGGTTATGGTTGAATACGTCTACGTTATCTGAGATTAAGTCTTCTCTTTTGAGTCTGAGCAGATCTTCTTGGAATCCGTTCCAGTCTGCCTTATGGTAGTTGAAATAGGGTCTGATTGATCCAGTGTTTCGTATGTATTTTTCTTTTAAATAAATTGCTATGGGCAGGTGGTCTGATCCTGCATTATCCAGAACTTCCCATTTGATGGTTGCTAAGTTTGGCGTCATTATTGTGACGTCTATAGCCGTATCTGATCCATTTGGATTGTTATTTATTCTGGTCATTGACCCATCGTTTATTATTATTAGATTGTTTTCTTCGCAGAAGGTCATTATTTGTTTCCCTGCCGTGTCTATCGCGCTTCCTCCCCATGCTGGATGATGTGCGTTGAAATCCCCTACTATGATTGTTCTATTGTTTATTTGTGCTTTGATTGTTTCCATGTCATTTGTGGTGACTTTTCCTCTTGGGTTGTATATGTTTATTATTGTGATGCTCGCTGGACTACTGTCTATTTTAATGGATAGGCCTTCTAGGTTTTCGGTATTAAATGGATCCCAGTCCATTATTTTGTATTCTTCATTTACTATAAAGGCTACTCCTCCTTTCGCTCCTGTCTCTCTATCGTTCCTAACTATATTGTATTTTGGAATATTGAGTCTTTTGGTTGGGTTGAGCATGGTTTCTTGAATCGCATATATTATTGTTTCTTTTCCCAGATTGGCCAGTCCTAGGTATGGCTTAAAGTTTTTGTGTAGGCCTCTGCAGTTCCATTGTATTATTTTCATTGTGTGTTATTTTCACTTTGCTTGTGCTACGTGGAATTGTTAGTCTTTCTTGAGGTTCAGTGGTTCAATCCGGTCCAATTCTATAAAAGTATTGTTCTGATTTGGGAGATTTCTTTTAATTTTTTTTGTGTGTATTTATATGGGGGGGGGGGGGGGGGGCTGCTCCTTCAAGGTCGGCTCGCTAGCTGGTTGGTTGCCCTTTGACCCAATTCCATATGGTGGTATATGGAAGTGTTTGTGAGCTGCTGTGTCCCATTTGTCTGATCTGAGGGGAAGAAGTTCTTCCCTAACAATGTCACGCGCCAAATACCCAAAAACATTTTCTTACGTTCTGTGCGCACAGCCGGCATTCTGGGATATGTTCTGGTTGGATTCAGTCCAAGTGACTGTTAAGTTCTATGTGTTTAGTGCGATGTCGGAAAATTGTGTTTTAATCTCTTCTTTTCAGGATGTTAATGGTGTCTTTAGTATTTGGGATGGCCATGTGTTTGTAGATTTCTCTCCCAGTATTCCCCATTGCCCATCTATTCAGCCAAACCTCTCTGTTTGCAATCTTCAGAAGTTGTTTGACTGTCGGCAGGGTTTTTGGTGTGTATTATTGTTCTTGGCATGATCTCTTCTTAGTCAGCCTCCTGTCTGCCTTGTAAATGTCAGATGTATTTGAGTGAATTAAGATCGATTATATAACTATTCTGACTTACGGAATACGATAAGTTGGTTGGCATCAGGCTCATTTAATAATTTGGCTGATGATTTTGTAGCAATTAGGGTGGTATTGCTGACCTCAGGCGCAATTTTCCTCCTTTTTCATCCAGGGTTGGGACCTGCATTGGTAAATTTGATTGCAGTGCACGTTCTGACAAATAGAGTATTATCTAAGTACCGAAGCTGAAATGCAAGTTGTTGTTTGCGAATGCCTACAATGAGTTGGTTTACTCTTTTGAGCACCCTGAAAAGGGCGTTAAGTGGCAGGTTGCAGTAGCTTTCCTCACATCCCGAGGTGGTTGATGAAGGTGGACCGGGGTTCTTCAGACGGTTGTGTTATGCTTGGCTTCATCTGCTTGTCACTCACTACTAAGGGGATCATGTCTATCCCTCACCTCGCTAGCCAGTCTGTCATGAAAACAGCCAGTTTCTAGGGAGGGCTACAAGGAAGCCGATGTGAGGGTTTTGGTCAGTATGTTCTGCCTGACCCTGACTAACATGTCTGATCAGTATATTTTGCCTTCCTCTCATAAAATACAGGTGATCGCCATTTACACGACCGTCAAGCGTACGTGCAACTTAAGATTGGTGCAAATCTATATCCGTGTCCGCACTGACAGTGTCCCATACATGCACATAAACATTACAACTTGCGAAATGCTAATGTGAAGCAGATTAACATAAGAATGAATGTGTTACTCGACAAATATTGAAAACACACACTGACAAGTCAATTTAGATTGGATTTCTATTTTATTTTTCCTCGGAGCAGCAGCCGTTGCTAAAATAAAAATAAAAATTGTTAATTGAAAACCACAGTAAAGCTATTTGACTATTTATAATATCTTTAAAATGTCACGACAACAAATGATTTGAAAGTGAAAGTAATATTCATTTAAAATATATACATCGTACATAAATGCTTTGTCTGAGAATAAGCATCTTACAATATCTGACAAGTTTCGATATGTTACTGCCCAGTTAAAATCAGTTTGTGTTTATTCATTAAAACATTTTTATAAGCCTCGAATACAGATCCTAAAGCGTTTATTAAATTCTACTTGCACACTTATACTGTCATGTTGTAAAGTCTAGAAGTGCAAAAATGTGTGGATATTGCCAAAATTGCTGCGCTTGACTAAGAACTTGAGTTTGTGCTATACCGTCATTTGTTGCAATATTATTGTCCAGTATTTTGCTCGTTATCACAAAGTAATCCATCATAAAGTAATGGTCAAGACTATTCGATTTGTCACAAAGTAGTCCATCATAACATAATCGTCAAGACTTAACTACTCGTTTTTACTGCACTATCTGTTTGAACTCAGGTCAGCAACAAGGACTTGACCAGATCGATGTAAGAGCTGTTCAGGTAGCGTACTAAAGTAGTCACATAATGGGCAGCACTTTGTACTTGTAGGGCCCAGGATTGGAAAATGTTACCGAGGCTGCATAGAACAATGAAATATGCGCCCCTCAAGGTTTGGAATAAAATGTAATACATTTTAATTGTACTTTCGAGTCTGATTGAGTTCAACTGACATAAGGAAGTACTTGACTCAAGTATCAACCCAGTAAACAGGTCGCCATAGTATCATGAGATACATATCCTTGAGTGCAATTATCAGGCTCTCATGTCGATGGACCAAACTTACAAAGTCACCTGTCTGTACACCATCTGCGTCTGTGGTATCACATGTAAAATGTACGTGAATATTTAATGTTACACTCATACAGAATGCACATCTCGTTAATCGGCATGCCATTTATATTGTTTTTGACTACATCGAGGCTACATAACGGAGCAGCTGTCCCAGCAGCCATCTATACAGACCCTGAATCCTACATGTATGTATCGATTTTCAAGAGCACAACGAAGGCTTAAAATGCATTCGATTCACTTCATTTACCAGCTTTTGCTGAAAACACATTTGAAATAAACAGACGGACGTTGCATTAAGAACGTGGATATATTATAGACACCAATAACGGTGTACGACGTTGCTGAGCAACCACCAGCATTGCTTCAAGCATTGTCAAATAATAGACAAGGCCACATCAATCACATTACAAAATAGGTGCAATTATATTCAGCAATATTGAATAGACACTATCTAATGAGTTCCCCTCTTGATCCATGCACCCCATTTCTCCCGTGGATTCCTGTACCCTCTTACTGGGGAGGAGAAAATATAACCACTGCAACCTGTTGTCTATACCTTAAACGGTGACAAACTAAGGTTGTGCATGGCGCCGACAAAATTCAAATGTAAAACATACGTCTATCATAGAGCATACATAATTTAATACAGGCTTCCTGGGTGGTAGCTAATTGTTAGGATTACCGCCATGCCCATCCGAAGATGGAAAAGAGAGAATACCGAATTACTATGACATTGCCTTAAACATATTGAAATGGACAATAGGGCATGCCATTAAACATTATGAAATAGGCAATATCGTGCGACATTTTAACATTATGCAATTGTCAGTACTGTATAACATTAAACATAAGGAAATGGACAATACAGTGCAACATTAAACATTATGAAATGGGCAAATTGACATGATATTCAACATTTTGAAATGGACAATACGGTGTCTCATTAAAACATATACTATGACATACAAACATATTACGAGGCGTATGATGAATCATATAGCATTTTGAACAGCCTAACATTTTCAAACGAACGGCAGTGCATTTTATGAAATATGATTGAACAGACATCCTAGTATGATATCAGATACGTATGTATACAAACAGGATATCGTTCAATGGGACAGGAAGTAAAATATCAGGTGGACAATACTAAAGTATCCAATCTTAAACACACTGATGTCAATGATATCAAATGCATTTTATGGTATCAAGATGCTGAGCAGCGCTTGAGCTGCAGTGGTCAGCGACTCGTAGCTAACTGCTAGCGTCAGGGCCAGCGAACCAAAGCTGACAAGACCCTTCTACCCCTCCCCGTGGTGATCCTGGATAACAGGCTGCAGTAGGGCAGACGGGCTAAGGAGAAGGGATCGAAGAGGGAAAGCTAACCCGGTACTAAAAAAATGGTTGCTGAAGTCGGATGTTTTGGACCGAAAGGTGCAAATATCGCAGTCAAGCTGTAAACTACGACACAACGCATTCCGTTCTCTTTACTACATTCTGCTACTTAAGCCCTTTCAGTGTTTGGTGGTGGGAGATTGAGAATGAACGAAGCCAAGCCAAGCCAAATGCATTATATACATACTGTTTGAAGTACTGAAATGCTCTAACGACATACGAACGTGAAATACGTCGCCAAAATCAGTAGGCATAATATGTTGTGGTATGTTATGTTGTGGGATGATATGTTGTTGGATGATATGTTGTAGCATGATATGTTCTGGCATGATATGTTGTGGCATGATATGTTGTTGCAGGTCGTTTGTGATGGTCGGACACATCAAATTAATGACAGATCAAAAACATATACTTTAAAGCGTAAGATTACAACACGACGTGCTATCAACAACATATTACTAGGGTAAGTCAGTAAATAGGTCATGAATGGTTATTATAAATAAACAAATGAAATGAGACACAGACTTGATTTTCAATATTTTTATTGCACTTACATTGTCCATTATGTCTCAACATAATTTCTGGGATACTTATGATATCGCTTTATCAGAGAAAAGGACAGATCATCCGGTTCAGTGTGTGATCGTCAGTCAGTTGTCTGGTTACCTACCATGAGCAAATTTTCTAAAAATGCAATCTGCATTATGCTGCATGTTAAATAATGATGAACTCCAAACTGCAGATGCTACACTGTCTGTCGTTACTCTTCTGTCAGTTCGAATAATCTTCTCCCACACACCGCACATATGCTTTTGTTGTAATCTGAACATGTCGACCAGGTACAAACGACTTCATCAAATATTTTTGAAAAAAATTTATTGACCTAGTTATGCACCGCGTTATGCAGCAAATACTTCTCACTGTAAACATGAAACATTTCCTTCTGAACTTCCTGTGCAGAAAGTCCTTATGCACCCAAAAAATAAAAATAATAATAATTCCCCTTAACAGTACGGTGTTCTTTAATTGTACACGCTTTGAGCTCAGACGCCATTTTGAATCTAAGCTGCGTACGTGCATGCGACACTTAGCGTCTGTTATCTGTAGCAACCACAAGGCTGGATATTACCTAATGATGACACCTTTAGAAACTGCTAACTACATTTTTCAGATATCCCATAACAGGTTGCGATCTACTTACTGACTTACCCTCATAATATAGGACATAGCATGAAACGAAGAATTACAATATAGTATAATAAACATATTAAAGAAAAAAACCACGTGACAGACCCCCTACTAGATGACAGGATTCTCTCGAGCTGCACAACACTCGCGATCCTCAAACAAACAAGTTAGCCATCCACTGGACAACCCGTGCCCGAGACAGAATCGACTGAAAACCGAGATGAGATCAGCACAAAGCAAAAACAAAACAGCACTGCTGAAGCCCAGCCCACTAAGCAGAGAAATGCACCCGGCTACTACCAACTCGCACAAGTGTTGGGACCCGCACAAGGGCTAACGGCCTTGTAGATGCACAGCTCGACTAAGACAAAGGCCTTCAATTTATACCACGATGGGAGATCAATCAGAATAGTGGACAGACAACAGAGCATGGTACAGGAGACTAACGACACACCCCACCTCTCGTTCACATTGCCTGCTCATACAACTCATCAAAGTACCAAAAAAATTCGATATTTCTCCAGCCTTTATCTAAAGTTCAAGGTGACGGATAAGCGGACACGGATATCAGTAGTGAAGAGCCAGATAATTTTTTTATCTGTTAACTAGGTCACAATATTGTTATCTTTTCTTGTTTTTCTCCTTTTAGGAGAGAATCGTGACCAGTTCACTTCCTCACTACTTTACTTCACTAACTCTGACAGGTAACCATTTACAGCTGGGTATACAGGGCAGGATCAAAGAGAATTGAATCCGATACCTTGGATGTGAGAAGGAAGCTCACTATACACTTTGCCACACACATGATCGTATATAAAAGATAATCCCATGACATACACTGCTGTCCGGGATAAAGTTTTAGAGACTTATTGTACTTTGCCTCACTTATTTAGAAGGCGGGGTGGCCAGCTCTCTTCCTCGCGGCTTCACCTTCTCTAACTATAAGGCACGTACCATTTACAGCTGGGTTAAAGGGAACGCAAATTGGACCTGATATCAAGTGCTCTAGCCAGGCTCATACATGACGATTATTGATGATTCCCCTTTTCGACCCAGGCGAAGCATAGCGCCAGCTCTACAATTGATCACCTTACAGGAATGCTGTATTAGCATATATGCAGTGACAGTTTCCTTAGCAAAGATTTTTACATGATAAGGTTGCTAGCCCTATGCACATCATTCTTTATCACCCTTTTACGACATGCTTGGAAGGTTACAGCGACCTTTATGTTCTCAAACCGGGTACCACTCATGTGACAAGGCAGTATGGGATATATGGAAATAAAAGTGAGTGTCTGTCCCCTACGCATTTTGTTTTACTTAATTAACTGGTAGGAATAAAAGTTCGACATGGTAAAACATATGGAGCTCATCAAAATGCTGAAATGTTTACATATTGATGGCAAGGACCTAGGGATCATTTAAAATATGCGCGAGGACAGACTGCGGTTATAAGAATTAACAATCAGGTGGGAGATTATAAAAAGATAAAAAGGGGAGTGAGGCAAGGTTGTGTTCTGTTCCCCCGATCCGTTCTCTCTATACAGCGAGTTCATTTTGAAAGACATTCATACAATGCCAGGAATATTAATTGGCGGATATAACATAAATAATCTACGATATGCTGATGATATTGTGTTGATAGCCCAGACTGAAACTGACTTGCAGGAAATGGCAGCTCAACAAACTAAAAACAAAGGCCTCAGCTTAAATAGCAATAAATCGAAAGTGACGGTAGTGACGAAAAAACTGGACTCTACAAAATACTGCGTCAAAGCAAAGGGGACCGGATTGAGACAAGTTAAAATGTTTAAATACATGAGTACATACATAACATACATAACATACATAACAGACATAACATACATAACAGACATAACAGACAAGTTAAAATGTTTAAATACATGAGTACATACATAACATCAGATGGAAGATGCAATTACAAAATAAAGTGCAAAATAGCCAAAGCAAAATCGGTCTTCCAGACCATAAAGGGAATATTGTGCAACAAAAAAACTTTGTCGCTGGAACTGAGAAAGAGAGTCGTTGGATGCTACGTGAAACCAGTACTGAAACATGGTAGTGAATCATGGACAATTAGTAAGCAAGCGCTCAGTCTTCAGAAGCAATGGAGATGTGGTTTTACAGAAGAATGCTGCGAATCCTATGGACTGCAAGGAAGACTAATGATATAGTACTCAAGGACGCACATACACAAAGACAACTTATTTCAAGAATAAAAACAAGACAATCATCCTTTTTTGAGCCTGTTATGAGAAGAGACGGCTTGGAGCACGTCGTGAAACTGCAAAGATAGAACGGACGGGAGACAGCGGAAGGACGATAGAGAAGATGCTGGACAGCCTGAGAGAATGGCATAGGCGACAATCAACAACAGAGTTGGTCAACGACACAAGTGATAGAAATGGATGGCGGTCCATGATCGTAACGCCAACCGGCAGAGCACCTAATGACGATGAGCAATAAAAGAGATAGACAAACGACGAATACAAACATTGCTTAATCAAATAAAAACGTATATGTTAATGCTAAGAAAGATGTGTCTAGCACAGCAGATGAAGGGACACCAACAATAGTACATCACAGCAGTAATGTCAACCGTGTATACAGTTTAAATGAACCAGCATTAAGATTAAACTAGATATATGTAATATAATGTTCAGTTCATTCCATCTGTTGAAGCAAATAATTCACATTAAATATGGCTTACCTGAGCATTTTTTAGAAATGCCTGATTTCAGTCGTTTGCAAAGCGGTTTTATAGCAAATATATGTGTACACGATATGATTGGCAGCCCCATGCACAACCCTATTTAGTCGTCTCTTACTACATGTATACCATTTATATAAACCAACCTTAAGGTGAAACTATATGCATACATCTTGTATAAACCAACCGTAAGCTGAGACTATATGCATACAGTTTAAATAATAAACCTTAAGGTGGGTGAAACTATATGCATATATCTTATATAAACCAATCTAAAGATGAAACTATATGCATACATCTCATATAAATCAACCTTTAGGTGAGCGAAACTATGTGCATACATCTTAAATAAATAAATCTTTAGGTGGTGGAAAATATATGCATATATCTTATATAAGTCAATCTAAATGTGAAACTATATGCATATATCTTATATAAATTAAACTTTGGGTGGGGGAAAATATATGCATAAATCTTATATAAGCCAACATATAGGTGAAACTATATGCATACATCTTATGTAAACCAACCTCAAAGTGGTTGAAAGAATATTTTCATAGCTTACGCACACCGACCTTAAAGTGAAACTAATTGTTCACAGCGTATATACGCTCGTAGCTAAAACATATAATGATGATAGTACAGCGTCTGTAAAATTACCGCATGATTACAATACACCTAATACCTTAAAGTTTATAATACATATGATTTGTAATTAAAACATATACACATACACAGCCCCATTATTAATGTACCCTTAGGGTTTACGTAAATAATCTTAAGGTAATAACATCATTTTTATACAATGCACCGAGGATTAACAAAGAAAATAAATAATATAAAGAAACAAGCTTTTGGAAACAGAGGACAACAATGAAGTCAAAACCATGGCTGCGTTTTTATTCAATTGTTAAAGTCGAGTTAGCATGGAAAGTCGAAGGGACTGTAGGTACACATTATACATTTACCTGTCATAAATGATAAATAATTACAATTATAAATGATTCTAGGATGGGTCACTTTCAATTTCACTACTTTCAACTGCACATCTACTTCCCATAGTAACAGTGGACATGTCAGTAAAATATGTCAGTGATTGAGTCAGATCAGGTATACAGCGTGCATGATCAGATTCAGAACCTCCTCGAGTTCTCATACTGAAAGGATCTTGCTGGTATAATAAACTTCGGAGATTGCAATTCTCAACCTTTAAATTAGCATTTTCTTGTTGCTCTGCAAGAAGTTTATCTGTCAACTGCGAAATCAACGCATTCGATTGTGAGAGCTTCTCTTGCAGCTCTACCAGTTGAGCTTGAAGCTCAAGGACAAACTCACCAACATTCATTCCTGGCAATACTTCATCGAACGCACGCTTTGCTGATCCCGGGTTCAGTAGATCTGGAAATTGTTTGTTCTGGACTACAGACTGGGGGAGTTTGTTTTCTTTTTCAATTGGATTAGATGATGTTGATTTAATTTCTCCACGATGTATAAGATTCTGTGATGCTGGCATGTGTTGATGAATTTTGTGTTGCGTATCATTCTTCCGTATAGTTTCTATACTTCTTGAAATATATGTTTCTCTTTCAGTCACGTGGTTGAGACCGCTAGATAACGAACTCATTAGTCTACCATATATATTAATTGGAACTTGACAACCTTCCTTTGTTTGTATAGACGCAGATTTTGTTAATAGTGAGTCGCAACCCAATCGCGCATCTTTACCCTTGGCTGCTGCTAGCTCAGAAAATGAAATGTTACCCATACCTAGAGAGTTCTTTGGGTTATTCTCACAAAATGACCACATTTTAGGTGGGTCTATTTTTTCCATTTTGTGGTTTTTGTCAGGATCCGTTGAGGACTGAGACAAACCCGAACAGTCAGGGCCAGTCAATTTACTAGTTGTATTGTTGGTAAGCCGTGAACTGTCGTTCTCACTGTCAAAACTAGTGTCCTTTTTCAGAAAATGCAAAGAGTACCCCTTTTCCTCCAAAGCTATAGGTGATGCCCTTGGTATGTTCGATGATGGAACACATGGCCACGACTTGCAGGATTCTTCCAGACTTCTTGGAGTTGAAGCGAACGATGCTGGAGTTGACAAGGACATTGGTCCTGACACTCCTGAAAATTATTTGAAATGAATCGTAATAGACAATACTGTAACATTAGAAGTGACATACTGGTATCAGGGCAAAGCAGATCAAGGACATACTGCTATCATAATAGAGAAGATGGACATAACTTGACATGTTTGTTCTAGTCTAGTGTTTGCATCTCTCTATGACTGCTGGACAATCTCAGCTCTACACGGACATAACTTGACATGTTTGTTCTAGCCTAGTGTTTGCATCTCTCTATGACTGCTGGACAATCTCAGCTCTACAAGGACATAACTTGACATGTTTATTCTAGCCTAGTGTTTGCATCTCTCTATGACTGCTTGACTGCTGGACAATCTCAGCTCTACACGGACATAACTTGACATGTTTGTTCTAGTCTAGTGTTTGCATCTCTCTATTACTGCTAGACAATCTCAGCTCTATACGGACATAACTTGACATGTTTGTTCTAGTCTAGTGTTTGCATTTCTCTATGATTGCTGGACAATCTCAGCTCTACACGGACATAACTTGACATGTTTGGTCTAGTCTAGTGTTTGCATTTCTCTATGATTGCTGGACAATCTCAGCTCTATACGGACATAACTTGACATGTTTGTTCTAGCCTAGTGTTTGCATCTCTCTATGACTGCTTGACTGCTGGACAATCTCAGCTCTACACGGACATAACTTGACATGTTTGTTCTAGTCTAGTGTTTGCATCTCTCTATGACTGCTGGACAATCTCAGCTCTACACGGACATAACATGACATGTTTGTTCTAGTCTAGTGTTTGCATCTCTCTATGACTGCTGGACAATCTCAGTTCTACACGGACATAACTTGACATGTTTGTTCTAGTCTAGTGTTTGCATCTCTCTATGACTGCTGGACAGTCTCAGCTCTACACGGACATAACTTGACATGTTTGGTCTAGTCTAATGTTTGCATCTCTCTATTACTGCTAGACAATCTCAGCTCTATAGGGACATAACTTGACATGTTTGTTCTAGTCTAGTGTTTGCATTTCTCTATAATTGCTGGACAATCTTAGCTCTACACGGACATAACTTGACATGTTTGTTCTAGTGTTTGCATCTCTACAATCTTCGTGTTGGAAAAACGAGGAATCAAGCTGAAAAATGAAAAATTTCTCAGTTTTTTTTCCCCTAAATCCCCGTTGTTGTGGTACACACTCGTACTTAGTTAATTGAACTCTTAGCGACGTTTCTTTGGTAGCGGGTTACGGTGGCTTTGCTTACATCCCCAGGCGTACCTGACAAATTGGGGAAATAATTCATTCACTGTTTTGTTCATGTATAAATCATGGGTTGCTGTTCCAACTCTTTCTCCAACTTATAAAGCACAACCAAACTCATCAAGATTTTGGTCTGTGTGATTTACGGAACAAGCAAAGTTATGAGTTGGAAAAGCTTCTACACCAGGGAGATTAGATCACACTTTAATCGCCTCTTACGACATGCTGTCAGTGTGGCATTGGTTATGTTCCCGTTTTTGTCAGAACCCACCTTTAGGCCACTAGGGCAATTTTTCATGCTATCTGCCAAGCCACCTATGCGAGCGCATTTGACTGTAGCAAGACCGCCATACCACTTCCTCTGCGAAGTTACGATTTGGGAGGGAGGGGTTTACATCACAAATTTGTCTAAACGGTTTCTGATTCTTAGAAACTGAGACACATTTCTCTTTATGTACATCAATGTATTTTTTTAAAAATCAACACTTAATTCGCACCAACTTGACTTACCTGTGCTTCTTTCTTTCTTTCTTTCTCTCTCTCTCTTTCTCTCTCTCTCTCTCTGTATATCCCTTTCTCTCCCCACACCGTGTGTGTGTGAGGGTGGGGGTGGGTGTGGGTGGGAGTGGATGTGTGTGTGGGTGTGGGGGTGTGTGTGTGTGATCTGTGTGTGTGTGTGTGTGGGTGTATATGTGTGTGTGTGTGTGTATGAGTTGTGGGTGGGTGGGGGTGTGTGCGTGCGTGAGTGTGTATGTGTGTGTGTGTGTGCATATCGTGTAGACGGGACCTCCTTGGACCAAAGGGAAAGAGCCCATAGGCTGCTGGATCAATAACAAGACGGGATCTCCGAGCTTATCGTCCGTCTCCGTACTACTAGGCGCTAGATCCCATCGTCATTGAGATTGGTAGTCGCTGGTGCAGATTTCAAATGCTGACAGTTTTGGTGCCTTCGTTCGATTCTTGAGAGACGAGCGCCTTACCTCTCTTTGTGTATTCATAATTGGGACTATCTGCGTGCACAAGTATGCACGAACGACATACATACATCCATATATACAGAGAGAGAGAGAGAGAGAGAGAGAGAAAGAGAGAGAGAATTACCTGGTACTACGTGCAGGTACTGCTGGAGACGACTCACACATTCATGTTGTCGCTGAGCAAATGCCTCCTGCATAGGCGTCATACTGGCAGAGTTTTTCATGAAAGGGTTAGCCCCAGCCTCCAATAGCAAGCATAAGATGTTCACATAACCCCGGTACGCAGCGGCGTGCAGAGGCGTGTCTCCCCTATCGTTTGACGTATTCACGTCCACCTTTCTGTGAAGATAATTAAACTACGTTAAGAATTTGCTCAAGTAAGATACGAACGTTTCACTCCAGCAACAATTCTAAATGACGAAAAAGTAACTTCTACTTCTTTCGGTTTTCGTCTTCCTCTTCTTGTTCTTCGTCTTGTTCGGCGTTCATCCTGAAAATGACGTTCTGACGTTGTACTCTAGATTGCAGCAAGGCTGAAATATCCGTATCTTTCGGCTAAACACATTCGGTTTCAGCTACCGTTTCTGGGTAAAGTGTTTGCCTTTACACTGAGATCCCAATTCTCTTTGCAAACCTGTACTATTAGATCATGTTTCCAGGCACGCTGCTTGAAAACAGAAAAGGGTATTGGTCAGCTCTTCAGTAACAAACAAAAACAAAAGCAGCAGGAATATTTCAAGAAACCCATCAATCCGTTCAACCAAAAGGCAAAGGCCGCCGTCCATCGAAGACGATGATGGCATAATTAATTTTGCTAGCGCTATTTTTAGTAAGGATTAACTGCGCTAATATTTATCCTCACTCTCTCGTCTCGTGCCGCCCGATCCCAGTGGCAAGTCAAGGACAAGACGACTAGGGGGCGACTAAGAGATGCAGGGGACTCCACATCAAGCACCCGTGAAAAAAAATGGCGGAGTCCGGAGTCGAACCCACACCACCTGATCAAGAGGCCGACGGATTAACCACGGAATCCGTTCAACCAATAGGTGTCTAAAATAAAATTATAATAATGTTCGTTTAGGCCTCAGTGATTCTCTGAGCTGATTGACCACTGCAAAGGCCACGAGCTGGAGCACACACAAAAAGGAGACTCTATGTTGCAGTTCTCATTAAACTTGTAATATCAGGAGATGAAGCTGTGGCGCCTCGTGGTTTCGAGGTAAGTGTGTCGACCAAGGTTACTGCGGACTCCGTGAGGGGAGCCGAGTACTGCGCTGTCTTGAAATGTTGGCGTGGGGATTAAAGGCGTCACTAAGCATGTGAGTGGGTTGTCTTGGGCAAGTTGCTAACCGGGCAGGGTCCAATCTCTCTTGGACGACGTTTTAGTCCATTATTGCTCATGTGTCGTCAGCAAACAGGGCGAAGGGTGCTAATCTCGTGAAGTAAGCCGTGTGCACTGGAGCGTGGAAACACGACTTAGGACAATAAAAATACTATTTAAAATAGCAAATGACTTTGCCATTACAATTGGAGGAGAAGAAACTTCGAAATGAACGAACTAATTAATCCAAATGACAAACCACAACACGTTTCCGTGGAATCAAGTGTAAGTCGTCAACTGGTATAAATGTCAGTTAAACCGTGGCCTGGCGGCTTCTGAAATGAACTAAATCACGAATGCAAAGTTAGTTTCACTGCCTTTTAGACACCATCTTTGCTGCTCTATTCTGAAATATGGATGAAGAAAACTGAAAGATTTTGTCAAAGCACATGGAGAAGAATTGAAGATTCAAGTACACATAGAGAAGAATTGAAGATTCAAGTCTACATGGAGAAGAATTGAAGATTCAAGTACACATGGAGAAGAACTGGATATTCAAGTACACATGGAGAAGAACTGCAGATTCAAGTACACATGGACAAGAACTGCAGATTCGAGTGCACATGGAGAAGAACTGCAGATTCAAGTACACATGGAGAAGAACTGCAGATTGCTAAACACCTCACCCTGTGGGAGATAGAAGGAAGCGGAAGCGACTGTTCATCCAGAATGCTTGTGGTGACCTATTCACTGGGAAGCACAGTTACTTCTCTGTTCACTCTACACCCTCTGTTTTCTATATTCTTTACTTCTACGTTTTATTTTCAATGCAATGCGTTACTTTACTACACTGAAAATGACACGATCTGATTTATTTAAGCACAATCAATACTTCACTGTTCCATGAATACATAGAGCAAGGGATAATTGCATGGGATACTTAAAGCAATAGATAATACATTTGTCTTCTCGTTCCAAGTGAAATTTACGATATCTCGTCCGCTACCTTGACCTGGTCAAGTAGAGTAGCTTGCGTGTCTCAATTACCACATGAGCTAAACCAGGTAAAAGTAAGATGGTCGCGTCTGACTCGCTTCGGTGTTTATGTCGTTTTCTGCAGTTTGCTAGTTCCTGTTCGGATTACAATTCAAGACTCCTTCATTAGTGGTATCAAGGACACTTCTGTGGAATTCATGTTCTTTTGTTCGGTTATCCAGTTGTAATGCTGCATCTTTGCTGCGGCTGTGTTTGGCTTAAACAGTGAGAAAACAGTTCAAGATAGCGTTAAACGTTCCGCTTGATTGCACCACAGAATTCAGCCCAGGTTTTTCATTACTCAGGGTCCTTCCTGCTTGGACTTTCTCCTGTCCCTATCCACCGGAGGTTACACCTTACCTCTCTTAACCCCGTATTTTCAGCACAGCAAGAGTTACGCTGACCCGAAAGTGGACACAATCCAGAGGCCACGGGGGCGAAGCGTGAAGAAACAGGGAGTCAGGCATGGACAGACTAGGAAAGCCAACACAAACATTGGTTCAACACACACTCCTCGCGGCCCTCATCCCGAGGCTGCGGAGTACTGTGCACCACTTCGGGAGTCTGTAGGGGTTTTTGTCAACACACTACGCACGAACAATCCTCAGTAGTTGGATTCGGTAGTGGTCGATCGTCACAACAACCTTTGCGTCTAAGCGAACATTATTATTAAACTAGCGGAAGCAGAAGCGCACAGAAGGGTCAGCCAAGCTGAACAGGTCACGGGAGAGAGAATATTCTACACAACGGATAACTCACCTAGAGCTTATTAGAATAGATCAGCGTTTCTCAAACCATGGTCATATGGCTACTGTGGTCCCTCGGGATATTTCATTGGAGCCACAGGGGAAAATCGCGTAAATTAGGAGCCAAGGGACGAGACTAGGGGGCCACAAAGTGAAGTGAGAAGTAAAGGAAACAAAAAAGTGACAATGAAAATAAAACAGAGAAGTAAAGAAAATAGAAAACAGAAACTTAGAATGAACAGAGAAACGACTGTGCTTCCTAGTGAATGGATCGCCACAAGAATTCTGACGGGACCGTCGCATCCGCTTCCTTCTATCTCCATTTCCACTTTCCCGATTGTTGTGTTCAGTATCTTCTCGTTTATAGATCAATCGGGGTCAGTCATTTTTGTTCATTTTTCTTTCTTCAGATGTTCTAACATTGTAGTTGATCCATTTACTGTGAATGCTACTCATAGAGCTACAGGGAGACAGAGCAATGTCATTTTCAGTCAGGAAAAACACAATTTTTGAATACAGAGTACAATATCTAAAAAGTTTCTACAACTTTGGGATAAAGCAAAATTGCTTTTCATGACATTTTCTACTTTGTATTTGGTAGAATCAGGTTTCAGTCATGTGAATTATTTACTCAGGCTAACACGGAATTGCCTGAACATAATGGACTTCGCCTATCCCCTACAGAACCGGACATATAGAAGCTTGATTGTAGTCACCAAGTACAAGTCACATTGATCGAGAAATTGTGTGTTTAAATTTGGATGTAGTTCCATTTTATATAAATGATAAAAAATTATAAATCTAACATGTTTGATTTGCACATTTTTTTAAATAGCTATATTTCTATCGGTAGGATTGGGGGCGAGAGGAGGAGGGGGTGGGGGGCAGGGCACAGGGAGGAAACATGGTAGGAAAGGAGCCACTGTGAAAAAAAAACAGTTGCGAACCACCGGATTAGATTATGGCCAACCACCCAAATATATTTCTTCTAAATAGTCGGTTACGGAAACATTGACAACAAAACAAAAGCGTGCGGCCTAAGACAAACAAGGGCTTCAGGGAAAGAGCAGAATTACGCCAGGAAGATCCACGGCTGACTTCCCTCCTGACTTCCCTTCTGACTTCCTTTCTTACTTCCCTCCGGACATCCTTTCTGACTTCCAAAAAGAAAACCAAATTAGGGACATGAAATGTTAGAAGACTCTATCAGGCAGGGAAAATGACAAGGTCAGATACAGTGATAAGGATTTACAATCTAGCAGATATAGGACTGTGCGAACAAGATGAATACAACTGGGAAAGATGAGACTGACAACAGGGGACATGATTATTTACTCTTGAAACGAGGAATCTGATGCCCATCACTGTTTATTTATGGAGTGGCACATAAAATAAGAGCCAATTATCCATATAATTATTATAGACAGCTAAAAATGTTGACATCATCGGAGGACCAACATTAACTATGAATCCAGTATTGCAAAGAAACCTAAACAAACCTCTACTACAAACTACAATCCACCATGTTGAAACTCAAGAAAGGGATAACGGCATGCTCATATGAAAAAGCAGCATAAGCTATGATAACAGATATAGGTAAAGTCCCATATATGTTTTACAAGGACTATTCAAGAAGATATTAGAAGAATGGAAAGAAGTCTGATAAACTGCCCAAGAAAGGAGATACGTAAGATTGCAACAATTGTAGGGGAATTACATTGCAGTGTGAGCCAGACTAGATATTCAACAGAATCCTCTTGGACAGATTAAAAGGGGAAGCAAACACAAAATTCAGAGAGGATCAGGGCAGGATTCCCTCAGCGACGATAGGGCATAGATCCTATAGTTACTGTTTGCATCAAGGTAGAACAAAGTAGTGCATGGAAATCATTACTATACGCACATTTTCTAGACTATGAAAGGGCGTTTGACAGTGTGGATCGAAGTACGCTATGGCAACTGTTGAGACACCATGGGATACCAGAGAAGTTCGTAACCCTCATTCAGAATATGTATGAAGATACAGTTAGTAGAGCGGTACATGAAGGAGCACTGACTGTCAGCTTTGGGGTGCAAACAGGAGTGAGACAGTGATGTTTTCTCTCGCTCTTTCTATTCTTGGTGACTATAGATTGGATAATGAAGACAGCAAACAATGAAAAGAGAAATATAATTCAGTGTACACTATGGTCATAATTGATGGACCTACATTATACAGATGATCTGGTACTTTTGACACATAGTCACAGTCAAATGTATCGAGAGGTGGCGCGAAACAATGCAGGATCCATGGATAGAGCTCAAGGAAGAGGCTGCGCCTGGACACCACCTGCCCTACGCTGTGTGGAAGGCAATGAACAGACTTCGAACTGGTGTCTCAAGATGCAGAGTGAACTTGAAGAAATGGGGATACTCAGATGTCCACACATGTGAATGCGGCGAAGTTCAGGACCAAGATCATCCGATGACCTGCCCCAACCTCCATGAAACCTGTGACATGAACGACATGATGGAGGCGAACGACAAGGCAGCTCAAGTTGCTGAATACTGGACGTATGCTGTGTGACATGGTGTTTGGACACGGAAAGTAAGTAAGTAAGTCAAATGCAAAAGAAATTAGACAGCTACATTCGAACTGAGTATCAACATGACGAAAACCAAGTTTCTTAAAGTTAAACCGATCAGCAAAGAAATAATTATGCTTGAGTGAGAGTGGCTTGAAGAGCTGAATGTCTTTACTTATATTGGCAGCACAACTGATTCGTCATGTCGTACAAACGTAAGGATCAGCATTGGCAAGGCGATAGTGACATCCGTGACACTAAATAATAAATGGAAATCCAGAGAACTCAAGATTTCCTAAAACGTTAGAATATTCAACGCCAGTGTCAAGTCAGTGCTGTTGTATGAAGTGGAAACATGGAGAACGACCAAAGCGATACATCAAAGACTAGTCCTTCGTTAACAGGTGTCTACTAAGGAAAGTGTGCATTCAGTGGCAGGACATGGTGAGGAAAGAAGATCTGTGTGGAGGGCATCAACAACAGTCACCGGAACAACTAATTTAAAGGAAAAGATTAGGCTGGATTGGGTATACAATGAGGAAGGCACCATCCAACATAACTAGGCAGACTCTCACGTGGAATCCGCAGGTGAAAATAGGCAAGTAGAATTTGAGAGGGCTCTACCATTAAATAGTTACACATGGAAAGAAGGTTCTACAATTAAATGATTACACATAGAAAGAGAGCTCTGCCATTAAATGGTTACACATGGAAAGAAGGCTCTACCATTAAATGGTTACACATAGAAAGAGGGCTCTACCATTAAATGGTTACACATAGAAAGAGGCAGACCGTGTATACTGGCGTGATGTGGTGAATGTCTTGTGCACCGACGGGGTGGAGGTGTGGGGTGTGTGACAGACTTTGATTTATTTGATCGATTGATTTATTGATTGATTAATTTGAGCATACGGTCACTGCTACGGATGATCCATTTAGAGGTATCTTATATTTGAACATTTGCAGTGGTAATTGCAATGGTTTTATATTATGTGGTTGCTAACCCAATGGACAACCCATTTTTGTAGCCTTTTACAACATGCTTGAAAGGTCCCAGTGGACCAATTCTTTTCAGTCGGGCATCAGTCGGATTAATTTATAAAGTACATGAATCTAACGAAAAATTGATCTTACTTTTTGAGAAGCTGCTTGACGCATTTTTCTTGCCCATTGTCAGTCGCACCCAGGAGAGCCGTTGCGCCCCACTTCACACGAGCAGTTGTGTCACTTCCGGCATCGAGCAGAAACTGGCTAATCTTATCATGTCCACGACAGCATGCCCAGTACAATGCAGTGGTGCCATCTTTGTCGTAAACATTGAGAGAGTGTCCTTGCTTGATGAGTTGCATCACCAGAAATAAATGTCCGTCTCTCGCTGCAGCTACTAAAGCTGGCGTCTGGCTTTCTGATTGTCTCCCTCTATCTGCCATCTAACGTGGTTCTACTCGCCATTGGTCTCTGCAAGACCACTGGTTGTCAAGTTTACATGAATGTGTATTTGGTGACCATGTCTGAAATAGCGATTCTCTTTGGCTGCGTCATCTTCTCACATCGTATCTGTCTGCAATTAAAATAGAAAAAAATCAGTTCTCATTAATTATTTTTTTTTTATGAAGGTGTGTAAATGCACGCGGACTGTTATCTAATACCAATAGGTACGACCTTATCCAGATGACCTACATCCGGGTTTTCAACAGCGGATCAACAGGTTTCCACGAAAGGGTTCTACCAGAGCTTGCCGATAAATCAAATAAAAGTTGTTTCTTAGTTTTTTCTAATTGAACAGATTTAGTTCGTCGTTGTGGCCGGGTACCGGGTAGTACGTCATGTCCATGACTGGATACCGAGCAGTACGTCATGTCCAAGGTCCCATACCGAGCAGTACATCATGTGCGTGGCCGGATACCGAGCAGTACGTCATGTCTGTGGCCGGATACCAAGCAGTACGTCATGTATGTGGCCGAATACCGAGCAGTACGTCATGTATGTGGCCGAATACCGAGCAGCACGTCATGCCTGTGGCCGAATACCGAGCAGTACGTCATGTCCGTGGCCAGATATCGAGCAGTACTTCATGTCTGTGGCCGGATACCGAGCAGTACGTCATGCCTGTGGCCGGATACCGAGCAGTACGTCATGCCTGTGGCCGAATACCGAGCAATACGTCATGTCTGTGGCCGGATACCGAGCAGTACGTCATGTCTGTGGCCGAATACCGAGCAGTACGTCATGCCTGCGGCCGGATACCGAGCAGTATTTCATGTCCGTGGCCAGATACCGAGCAGTACGTCATGCCTGTGGCCGAATACCGAGCAGTACGTCATGCCTGTGGCCGAATACCGAGCAGTACGTCATGTCCAAGGCCCCATACCGAGCAGAACGTCATGTCTGTGGCCGGATACCGAGCAGTACGTCATGTATGTGGCCGGATACCGAGCAGTACGTCATGTATGTGCACAATTATTAGGTCACATTTTAAAAACGTACCATTTGACATAAAACTTATATTAGTTTGACTACTTTCATTGTGTATATAGCACTACATCAAACCAAAAAATAATCGTCATGTATTATTATATTAACTGAGCTACCCACAAGACAATAAATACATCAACTATAAACAACATATATGTGTACATAGTTGGATGGTTCTGTTTATACTTTTGTTATGTCAAGTAGAATAATTGTCGTGCTGGGTTGATAAAGAGCACCAGTTTTATGTAAGAGAGAAACAGACATTACTTGCGGGGAGCCCGGTATTGACAGAAACAGACATTACTTGCAGGGATGCCCGGTGTTGACAGAAACAGACATTACTTGGGGGATGCCCGGTGTTGACAGAAACAGACATTACTTGCGAGGATGCCCGGTGTTGACAGAAACAGACATTACCTGCAGGGACGCCCGGTGTTCACCGGGATAATTCAGTGTCTCTTGCCATTAACTAGTTATACCATCTTCAAAGTGAGTACAATTTAACAAATACACAAAATATAATCTATATAAAAAATAGACGACCAGGCACTAGACCAGTTTAATATCTTGACCTATCTGGGAAATGTAATAACGAACGATGGAAGAGAGCAACTTGAAACCAGGAAGAAAGTATTTGAAACCAGGAAGAAAGTAAAGATGATCAAATCCGTTTTCTGTCTAAGCTAGTCAAATATTATTTTCATATTCCGGATTAGACAGTCACTCTGGAAGTTACTGAAGTCTAAAAATGAAGGTGCACGAGGCCACGATTCTGGATCTCCTATTCGCAGCGGATTGTGCCTTCAACTTCTTCCAAAAAGGACATGCAGTTCACCATGACTAAGTAGTCGACCGGCATGCAATAACTTTTGTCTCACGATAAAACAGGAAAAACTTGAGGTACTTTTCCAACCTGCCGCAGAGAAGCTGTACATCAAACCAAACATTACTGTACAGAACCAGTGTCTACAGGCAGTCGCTCGGTTCACGTACCTGGGCATTACTCCACTAGAGAGGTGAACATCGACAGTGAGGTCAATACCATGATTGCTAAGGCGAGCTATGTGTTTGGAAGGCTCTAAGCAAATATCTGAAACCGACAAGCCATCAGTGTCACCCCTAAGATCAAAGTGTATCGTGCTGGGTATTATCCACTCTGCTGCATGCCTGTGATACATGGACAGTGTATAGCAGACATGCCAGACAGCGCAATCGTTTTCACTTGAGCTGTCTGCATAGACTGTTAAGGATTATGTGGCAGAATAAAATGAAAAATTTTGAAATCATTAGCAATACTAACATGTTGAGGATCTATACACTTCTAACATTGGTTCAACTACGATGGATAAACGCATCCCCGAGCAGATGTTATACGGCGAGCTCAAAACAGGTAGACGATGACCAGGAGTGCAGAAGAAACGCTATAAAGACTCCTTGAAAATGTCCCTGAAATGCGTCAATGTTGATGTCACCTCCTGGGAGATGTTCTACAAGACCGTACCACCTGGCGAGCTAGTTTCACTGCAGGTGCTCAGATCGCAGAGAGTGCAGCCATCGCAGAGGCTCAGCAGAAGCGTGCTGCCCGAAGTAGCAATACCCACAACAATGCCACTACTGGTGCAGGATCCTCGCATGTGTGCACTGAATGTGGCAGGGTGTGCTGTTCCAGGATTGGTCTTTACAGTCCACAGTGAGCAGATACTTTGCCACAATAGTCTGATGCGTTTGCCTTATTTGCTTACTATAGGCAACTATTATTATTACCCAGGTACTGTGGAGTGTCGCTGAGGTTCACTAACATTATTAAGGAAACACACGTAGATGTGGAGTTCTACATGTGGGTCAACTTTCTTAGCCCTTTGAGATAAGAAGTATGTGACATGGATGTCTCTTATTACCATTTCACTTCCTGATAACTTTTGACTGGACTAGTACGCGACATGAATGTCTCTTATCACCATTTCTGTTCCTGTTAACTTTTGACTGGACTAGTATGCGATATAGATGTCTCTTATCGCCATTTCTCTTCCTGTTTACTGTTGACTGCACTAGTATGCGATATGGATGTCTCTTATCGCCATTTCTCTTTCTGTTAACTATTGACTGGACTAGTAGGTTCAGATTAGATATTGGAAAATATTTTTTTAGCCAGAAAGTGGTGAATGCTTGGAATGCATTGCCACAGCAAGTGGTGGAGGCAGGGACAATTAATTAAATTTACGAATAAATTGGATGCGCATAGCTTTTAGTGCAAGGTAATGCAAAGAAAACTGGTTGTATATATACTCTGCAGAGTCTTCTAAACCAGTATAAAGACGTTAAGTTAAGTTAAATGACATGTATGTCTCTTATCACTATATCTCTACATGTTAACTACTAACTGGACTAGTATGTGACATGGGTGTCTTTTATTACCATTTCACTTCCTGTTAACTCTAGACTGGACTAGTATGAGACATGGATGTCTCTTATTACCATTTCACTTCCTGTTAACTCTAGACTGGACTAGTATGTGACATGGATGTCTCTTATTACCATTTCATTTGGAAAGAGCCAGACAGATACAATAGGGGAACATGACTTGAGAAGAAGGCGCTCGCGTTGTATAGAATACACTAAGGAAACAAGCTGATATCATTACAAGAACGTCTCTGTTCTGTAATCATCAAACCAAGAAAAATAAAGGCAGATCAAAATACATGTTTAAATGAGAGCTCAGGACAAACATAAAGGAAACAGAGAAGACGTGAACAGAGCTGGAATGGAAGGGTCAGGATAGAAGAACTTGGCGTGTATTTTTTGAAGACATATGCTCCACAGTAGATTGAAAGGTTGTAATTGAAATCCATTTTCACCAACGAGAGTCATATATTGACATCCAAACAAATGACTCACAAATTAGAAATGAGAGGGATCAAGTGGTATGTGTACTCGTTACTATTGAATGGCGTAGAAACATGGACGATGAACAAAAAGTTGGAGATAATTAATGACTTTGAACTGCGGATACATAGAAGAATGAGGCGCATCTCGTGTCAAGTAATGCCTTTGAACTGCGGATACACAGAAGAATGAGGCCTATCTAGTGTCAAGTAATGCCTTTGAACTGCGGATACATAGAAGAATGAGGCACATCTTGTGTCAAGCAATGTCTTTGAACTGCGGATACATAGAAGAATGAGGCACATCTCGTGTCAAGTAATGCCTTTGAACTGCGGATACATAGAAGAATGAACCGCATCTCGTGTCAAGTAATAATAAGAAATAAGTCTTAGAAAAAAATGGGGATGCAAAGTGAATTGATGAACGAAATCAGAGATATGTTTGTCACATCAAAAAACCTTGCTGAAAACAACACTGTAAGGAGAGGTGAAGAACAAACGTGTCAGAGATAAACATCGCTATAAGTTGGAGCACAACTAATAAAGCTTGCCAGATCATGCCATAATGACAAGACACGTTGGAGATCTACTGCAGTCAATCTTCTATGGGGACGTGGGCACTTCGACTGAACTGTTCGTTGAAAGATTATTTCTGTATTTCAAAGGAATCATGTGACCTTACAAGGGCATGCTGGTACAGTCATGCATATCCCACAGAGATTGGTAAAAGATCAAGGTAAAAGTGTTCCAATAACAAAAACTGTCGTCCTGGATAAAGTGTTAGAGACTTAATTGTACATTGTCTCAGCCCGCCTGTTTTCTGAGGTGGGATGACCGCTGCCCTTCCTCGCCGACTTGCCTTAACTAACTGTACGGCAAGTATCCATCATCATCATCATCTTCTTTTTCGGCCTTCGTCCTGAAATGACATTGTGACGTTGTATCGTAGTTTACAGCGAGGATTCTGTATATGCGTCTTTGCGCCCGACACATCCGGTGTCAGTTGGCTTTATTTAGGTAGTGGGTTTGACTTGCCACTGCGATCCATATTCTCTTAGCCATACTACACTAGTGCAGCCTGTTTCCAGGATCGCCGTTTGGAGACGGAATATGCTCTTTATCAGCTTATTTTTTTCTGACTTTGATGCAAGCAGCTTGTTATACACTCATTCACTGTGCTGTATCTTCGGCCGCAAGTACCCATCTAAAGCAGGATAGACTGGAATATGTCAAGACGGGGGATCGAATCCTGTTACTTTACCACGAGAGATAAATACTCTAACCGCTCTGTCACATAGAAACGCGACGAGATGGGTCGAGATCATTACTCCACACAGACAATGTCGAATCTTGACTACAGACATATTGTCAAGTACTGGTTACATATATGATGTCAAGTTATGGCTACACATATAATATCAATTATTTCACTCAAATAATGTCAAGCACTAGCTACACGGATAATATTGAACAAAAACAATCTGCATGTAAGAGTCGAAGGACATTTACAGACATATTTGATGCTTATATGTTTGACAGGATTTCCTATTTGTGTGGCTGTGACTAGAGAAAACGTTCTGTTCTGTTTTGTATATTTGCTGTTTGGAGGTGATGAAAGTTGGACAAATGAAGGTGTATGTAACCGTACAAAACATCTTATGGAAACGATTTTTAAAAGCTTGAAAAATCAACAAACACAAACACAATGACGTCAGTTTTCAGCTTTTCGGAAAATGTAACATCGTCGAAAGTTGAGTAGTAATATCTTTCTGCTCACACTGATTTAGTGGAGAAAGAAAGTTTGGGATAATCACAATAATATAGTCCACAATAATTTATGTATTGAATTTATATGGAGCATGCAGCTTGTCTCTTCAAGGTCAGACGTCTCGAATTTCCAGACGAGGAAAGTATTTCGATATGAAATTAAGGGAACAATTTACGAGCAATACAGGGGATTTCTTAATACAGAAATCCAGAATGCACAAGGTTTATGGGAATGCATTTTGAGAGAATGTAATCCATTGATAAGGATATAGTGAAAGAAATTCATGACATTAAAAACGTGCTTTGGAAATTCGCAAAAGACAAGCTACCACTACAAATTAGTGCCAAGGTGAGTAACACACTTTGCTATGTGTAAATGTCTTAGTGTTCTTACTTTTTATTTCTATGGCTGGATCACTCCAGAATAAAATCTACAGGCCGCTACTGAGTGGGCGAGTGAGTTTAGAGCGCGAGAGAGTTTGAGCTTCAGACTCACGGGAAAACCTACTTGAAAGACCGGCGACTAAATGACGAAACTTTCATTTATCAACTATTGTCCGTTTCACAGTGGTTGCCGGCAATTGTCGCCTAATATCTCAATAACCTTTACACCGATATGCGTGATTTTTTGCCATTGAACTTATCTTTTCAATATCCCAATAACATAATAATTTATACTGTCAGATGGTGCCATTTTCTTATAGTGGGCAGTTCCTTTGATATTTGTTAGCAAAGGAATTATTTTGTCTCTTGAGAAAATAATTTACTGTAAATTATCTTTTAAAATGATTTTCTTTAGGCATAAAATCCTTTTGAAATGTAGTTATGTGTTTTAGGAGCTGTAAGAAGTAACTGAGCATTTAGTTGAACAAATATGTGAAAAAGTAAAAGCACATACTTCAGATGGATTGGCTCAGTTTTATAATTAGATGCTGGAGCAAATAATAAATGGTTATAATTCAGTTCTGAGACCCATCTTCTAGCTTATTGGGGTGGCCCTGAATAGGACCGTATTTGCCAAGGTGATGAAAACTTCTATTTCTCGGAAATCAAAGAATGTAGGTTAATTTTTCCCTTAATCATAGTCGGATGATTCCAACACATTGATGACTGCTCTCGGAAGAAAGAAGGACAGTCCACCTTTTTTCAATAGCCCTCTTCTTCTTTCAAAACCTCGTAGTTAGCCCAATAATATTTGTCTATATTTAAGAAGGCTGCATACTTTAGTTCTTTCATATAGCAAAGTTTGAAAGTTTTATTTTCAGCTGCTATTTGTCCTTAAAGAATTATCGCCTAGCAAGGGGTATTATTTTTATATGTGTTGTAACTTTATTAAAATTTATATATCCAAATAAAATGAACGCAGGTGCTGTAAAGATGATCACCCTACAACATGGTAACATTTATTCTAATTTAGCCTTCCAAATGTTACTTTCAAACGTAATTAAACAAACAAATACTGAAAATTTATATCAGAAAAATAGCAAAACTCTGCATGTTATTTCTCCTGTGTCCTTGATCATACACACTTCATTGTTTCTTATAATGCTGTTCAAGACTATTCTTTTATTATATATGACAGCCAAAGCTACATCTTTTACGATTGTGTTTTTATGAAAATTCAAATATTCACTCAATTTCGTCAAAATATTTGAGACTCCAAATTATAATAACTCTTACACATTGTCATATAGCTTGATTTCCATAATTCATAACTAAGCTATGGTTATGTAGAATAAATGTGCAAAGATGCAGGAAAAAAGCTTTAAAAACAAAAAAAGTTATCACACAAACCGTCTTTACATTGCAGTTTTGGGCAAAAAGTTTAGGACACTATTTTTTACCATTTTCCGATGATTAAATACTTTGATTCCTATCAATGACCTCCGATCTGAGATATAAACCCTTCAATAACTGCCTGTTAATCATCTAGTGCAATTCTCTACCCCCCCCCCCCCCCCTTATTTCAGGGCAGTATTTTGGGAAAAGATCACTCTCAACAGTGATTTGTTGTGTTTAGTACCGTTATTTGTTTTATTTCTCTGTGTGGATGATGTATAGATTTATTATAAACCTTGGCACAATATGAGTGCTGATGAGTTTTGTAATTTAGTTGACCTATACATGTGACGTTTCATGAGTATTTTCCCAATGAGTCCGACGGCCTGCCAACTGGTTTGAAAGAGTGAGAAATATAGAGAGGACTACAGAAGTTAGTATACATTATCTTTTATATTTATAAATACTTTCTTGCTTAGTGTGACAGATTGGCGGGCGAACTTGTAATCTCTGACCGAATTTAGAACATTGCTGCTCTTTACTTAAATGGAGTAAGAGACTGGTATCGCTTGGCTTCGTTCGTTCTCAATCTCCCGCTATCAAGCTATGAAAGGGTTTAAAGTAGCAGAATGTAGTCCAGAGAACGGAATGCGTTGTGTCGTAGTTTACAGATTCACTGCGATATTTGCACCTTCGGGTCCAACACATCCGACTTCAGCAAGCATTTTTTGAGTACCAGGTTAGCATTTCCTCTTCGATCCCTTTTCCTTATCCAGGCTGCCCTGCTGCAGCCTGTTATCCAGGATCACCGCGTGGAGATGTAGAAGGGTCTTGGCAGCTTTGGGTTGCTGGCCCCGATGCTAGCAGTCAGCTATGGGTCGTTGACCACTGCAGCTCATATGCTGCTCAGCATCTTGATCCCAGAGACTGGTATGAGCGAGACAATTTACCTCATCGGCTGCTTAACCATGGAGCCCTGCCAAACAACAAAGGTGTGGTCAAGAATACAACAGAGAGTAGAGACACTACTTTGGCGCCACAGACCGTTAGGTTTAAGAACCGCTGATTTAGATATCAAGAAAACAATTCGTCTGGTTACGTTATTGAATTTTGTATATTTATCTTTTCATATTAACAATCAAACATTAATTATTTTTCGTCAACTTTTTCTTCAAAAGTTGTCATCTATTTTTTAAATGGAAGGCGAAGGAGGGGGGGAGGGGGGTGTAGAACAGACAGGAGGGTGGGTTTGGGTGGGGGTGATAACTTATTCCATTCTACGTTTATTTTTGAGGAAGATAAGCTAGATGTTCTTTGTAAAGAAAAATTAATGACCTAACTAGAGTTGAAATGATTGTAAATTTCTCCAATAACAGTAGTATCTGATTAGTCTAGTGATAGAGTACACGCTTTTCATTAGTACAAGCAATAGCGCAAGCGTACATTTTCATATATGTCAACTGTCCTTCTCTCAGACCCTGCACAGAGCATATTGATCACAGGTATGTCACCAGTGCGTTTTGGGATGGGAAACCATTGTCGTTCAGTTTCAAGACTGATTTTCTAAACTAATCCAAACACTCTTGGATGGAGGGCACTGCAATTCATGGTATTGTACTTCTCCCTATTTATGCAGTCGAAAAACATACTGAGTGCGGAATAGCCATCTGAATGTGACAAAAAGTTATAGAAAACAACACACTAAATATGAAATGCAAGAAATAAGTGAGTAAACAATTAGATGTTTCATGAGTTAGAGGAAAAAGAAATATGCCGAAGACGGATGTGTCGGACCGAAAGGTCTAAATATCGCAGTGAAGCTGTAAACTAGCGACACAACGCATTCCGTTCTTCGGACTACACCCTGCTGCTTGCAAAGTGCTGTTCAGGGCTTGGTAGCTGGAGATTGAGAACGAACGCAGACGAAGAAGAAGAAGAAAAAGAAGAAGATAAAGAAGAAAAAGAAAGGGGGGAGGAAAAAGGAGACGAAAAACAAGAAGAAGAAGAAAAATAAGAATTGACAGAAAAAGACATAAAGGGAGAAGGGGAAAAATCAGTAAAGGGGAAAGTATAAGAAGGATAAAATGGAGAACTAGAAGGAGAAAAGGCAGAAGTGGGAGAAGTAGAAAAAGGAGAAGTGGAAGAAGGAGAAATGGGAGAAGTGGAAGGAGGAGAAAATGGAGAAGTGGAAGGAGGAGAAAAGGGAGAAGGAGGAGAAAATGGAGAAGTGGAAGGAGGAGAAAAGGGAGGAGGAGGAGAAAATGGAGAAGTGAAAGGAGGAGAAAAGGGAGAAGGAGGAGAAAATGGAGAAGTGGAAGGAGGAGAAAAGGGAGAAGGAGGAGAAAATAGAGAAGTGGAAGGAGGAGTAAAGGGAGAAGAAGGAGAAAAGGGAGAAGTGGCAGCCGGAGAAAAGAGAAAAGTGGAAGGAGGAGAAAACGGGAGAAGTGGAAGGAGGAGAAAAGGGAGAAGTGCAAGAAGGAGAAAAGGGAGAAGTGAAAGAAGGAGAAAAGGGAGAAGTGGCAGCCGGAGAAAAGAGAAAAGTGGAAGGAGGAGAAAACGGGAGAAGTGGAAGGAGGAGAAAAGGGAGAAGTGGAAGAAGGAGAAAAGGGAGAAGGAGGAGAAAAGGGAGAAGTGGGAGGAGGAGAAAAGGGAGAAGTGGCAGCCGGAGAAAAGAGAAAAGTGGAAGGAGGAGGAAAGGGAGAAGTGGAAGGAGGAGAAAAGGGAGAAGTGGAAGAAGAATTTGGCATGCAAATCTGACAGAGGTCACATAGTTCTCTTTACTTGGAAAAATGTGTACCGCCACATTACATAGTAACTCCTTCCTCCCAAACGAGGACATAGAAGACCAAGTACGTGTCGAACTACTGCACTGAGCAGGCTTCTCGTTTTTATATGCTGTGCAAATAAAAAGTGTAAAGAATATTTACCGATAAACGCACTTGCGCAACATCTGTATCTTTTCAGGAGCAAACTTGGGTCGTGTGCAACAACACCGCCCCTGGAAACACGTGTTGCTTGTACTTGACGGACCTTCATTTCCTAGAACCAGAAAAAGTTTCCTGCCGTGGTGGATATGTGTTCTACGGTTAATGGCGAACCACTCTAGGGTACACGATTCTACAAATCATGACATTGCACAACTCACTATGTGCAAAAACTAAAGATGACGATGGCGATGAGGATACAAAGACGATGGTGATGATGATGATAACGTAGATAATGTAAGGATGCCGCCTAGATATACCAACATATGGGTCAAGTGCCCTGCTAAAACCCAGAGGAGGGGGGATTTGCTCTTCCCGATGTTTTATTGAAATAATGTTACATATGAACACTGAAGAAGGTGGACCTGGGTCTTCCTGGCTGTAATGCGAAGCTTTCTCTGATGCAATGTCGATCACAACCTCATTTACCAGGCTCCTGTAACACGACCAGCCTGATTGTAGGAACACGACCAGCCTGATTGGAGGAACACGACCAGCCTGATTATAGGAACACGACCAGGTTGATTGCGGGAACACGACCAGCCTGATTGTGGGAACACGACCATCCTGATTATAGGAACACGACCAGGTTGATTGCGGGAACACGACCAGCCTGATTGTGGGAACACGACTATCCTGATTGTGTGAACAAGACCAGCCTGATTGTGTGAACAAGACCAGCCTGATTGTGTGAACAAGACCAGCCTGATTGTGTGAACAAGACCAGCCTGATTGTGTGAACAAGACCAGCCTGATTGTGTGAACAAGACCAGCCTGATTGCAGGAACACGACCAGCCTGATTATAGGAACACGACCAGCCTGATTGTGGGAACATGACTATCCCGATTGTGTGAACAAGACCAGCCTGATTATAGGAACACGACCAGCCTGATTGTAGGAACACGACCAGCCTGATTGAAGGAATACGACCAGCCTGATTGTAGGAACACGACCAGCCTGATTGAAGGAATACGACCAGCCTGATTGAAGGAATACGACCAGCCTGATTCCAGGAACACGACCAGCTTGATTGCAGGAACACGACATGAACTTGAGGTGGGATCTTTGACAATCTGTATCACCTAATCCTGACGTTAAACATAGCTCCCATTTGAATAAGTGTATCATAAAAGACGACAAATTAGATTATCTTGAATGTTATTTTTGTTAGCTGCCCAGCGCAAGCGATGATGACGACATCATCTGACGGTTTTGTGTTGATGATGTAACCTGCGATGTATTTGATTTATAGTGAGCAAGAAACTGCTCTTTTCATCAACCTCACTCTCTGGTCCCGAACTACCTTGAACCAGTGGCAAGACGATTGGAGGCAACTCAGAATGCAGGCACTCTGGTCCCACTTCACGTGAGACCAGGGGGTCACTTTAATACTTGATGGATTCGACCACCCGCCGTTTTCTATTTATCGCTTTGGGAGGCGAGTGCCTGACCTCTTGACGACGACTCTCAAAAGGCGCTACAGAGCCTGTAGACAACCAGTGATACATTCCAGTCGTGTAGTTTCATCACAAAGTGACCAGCAGACGATTGGGATATTCATGCCCCCCGAAGTCACCCCCGCGTAGTCATGCTAACGCTGTAGGTGTAAGGGCTGGTGGATCTGGGGCCACCTGTTTCCTGATCAGAGGACCAGCATTGATCAGGGACGATGGTTTCACTAGTTCCTTCTAGCTGCAACATCACTCTCTTTTTTACTCCACCATATGTTGTTTACCTGGAAATTTACTGCCTAAATATCTTGAAAGATATCGGATACGCCGTAAATTTTGCATTGTCGTTTATCAGTCTGCCGCCTTGCTTTTATAATGTACGCAATTCTAAACCAGGAAGGGTTAAATATATAACTTCTTCTTACAACTATTCTTATACCTACAAGTTACTTGTTTTTAAAATATGTGTGCTTTTTAACAGGTAATTACAGCAGCAGGAAATTCTTAGCCTAGTTTGTGCAATATTTTATCTTTAGTTCTTCAGCAGTAAATTCGCATAAATAATTTACGCGTGAGAGTAGGTAGGTTTGCTTATCAGTACTGGTTAAAACATTTTTTGGTCTGTATTTTGTAAGCTTCCTACTGAAACCTTAGGTACCACTTGACCTTGATATTAGGGACCTTTCCCCCACCCACCTACCTTACCCAGATACCGTCTTTGTGTTGTAAAAAGAGCTTTAATGTTCTGGTGTTAGCATATTTACCACCGATACTGATAGGTATAATATGTCCTGTATCTCCCGATACTTAATTCAGGATCATTACTGTGTCCGTCTTTCTCTCTTTACTCTCTCTCTCTCTCTCTCTCTTCTTCTGTATCACCCTCTGTGTTATTCTATCTGTATCCCTTCGAGGGAGGGGGGGGGGGGGTCATGAAGCGGCCTCTACGAAGATCGCGATACACGATAGAGCAGCCGGGTGTTGCCTGGAAACAATTATAACAGTTGGCAAATTTGTTCAACATCAGCAACCATGTCCTTTGGCGGATGTCATGGCGACGAACAAAAGCGCTTCCATGGCGACAAATTTCTGGTCCAAGACTGTGTGACCGGACACGAGTAAGTAGTGTATTCCTGTCTCAGTGTCACTCTCAGAAATTCAGTCTATGTGTCCCTTTATTTCTATTCCTATCTCTCTCTCTCTCTCTCTCTCTCTGCCCCACAATCCGTGTCGCTAGTTCAATTAGGCTCTCTCAGTGCTTTACCATGTATGTGTTCCCCTTTCTCGGTGCTCCTCACTCTGCACCCTTCTCTGAGTATCCCTTTCTCTGTGCCCCTCTCTCTCCACCCTTCTCTAAGGATTCCTATCTCTGTGCCTCTCTCTCTCTCTCCACCCTTCTCTGTCCCTTTCTCTGTGCCCCTCGTTCTTTGCGCCGCTTACTCAGTATCCTTCTCTCTGTGTCCTCTACCCATTATCCCAAGCTCTGTTTTTTCCTGTGTCCATTTCTCTGCATTCGTTTCACATGATCCATATCTCTGGTTTCTCACTGTGTCCCTCTCTCAGTGTCCATAGCACCATGTCCCACTTTCAGTATTCATAGTACTGTTTCCGTCTCTTAGTGCCCCTACTGTTTCCGTCTCTTAGTGCCCCTATTACTGTTTCCGTCTCTTAGTGCCCCTATTACTGTTTCCGTCTCTTAGTGCCCCTATTACTGTTTCCGTCTCTTAGTGCCCCTATTACTGTTTCCGTCTCTTAGTGCCCCTATTACTGTTTCCGTCTCTTAGTGCCCCTATTACTGTTTCAGTCTCTTAGTGTCCCTACTGTTTCCGTCTCTTAGTGTCCCTATTACTGTTTCCGTCTCTTAGTGTCCCTACTGTTTCCGTCTCTTAGTGCCCCTATTACTGTTTCCGTCTCTTAGTGTCCCTACTGTTTCCGTCTCTTTGTGCCCCTATTACTGTTTCCGTCTCTTAGTGCCCCTATTACTGTTTCCGTCTCTTAGTGCCCCTATTACTGTTTCCGTCTCATAGTGCCCATATTACTGTTTCCGTCTCTTAGTGTCCCTACTGTTTCCGTCTCTTAGTGTCCCTATTACTGTTTCCGTCTCTTAGTGCCCCTATTACTGTTTCCGTCTCTTAGTGTCCCTATTACTGTTTCCGTCTCTTAGTGTCCCTATTACTGTTTCCGTCTCTTAGTGTCCCTACTGTTTCCGTCTCTTAGTGCCCCTATTACTGTTTCCGTCTCTTAGTGCCCCTATTCCTGTTTCCGTCTCTTAGTGTCCCTACTGTTTCCGTCTCTTAGTGTCCCTATTACTGTTTCCGCCTCTTAGTGTCCCTATTACTGTTTCCGTCTCTTAGTGCCCCTATTACTGTTTCCGTCTCTTAGTGTCCCTACTGTTTCCGTCTCTTAGTGTCCCTATTACTGTTTCCGCCTCTTAGTGTCCCTATTACTGTTTCCGTCTCTTAGTGTCCCTACTGTTTCCGTCTCTTAGTGCCTCTATTACTGTTTCTGTCTCTTAGTGCCCCTATTACTGTTTCCGTCTCTTAGTGCCCCTATTACTGTTTCCGTCTCTTAGTGTCCCTACTGTTTCCGTCTCTTAGTGCCCCTATTACTGTTTCCGTCTCTTAGTGCCCCTATTACTGTTTCCGTCTCTTAGTGTCCCTACTGTTTCCGTCTCTTAGTGCCCCTATTACTGTTTCCGTCTCTTAGTGTCCCTATTACTGTTTCCGTCTCTTAGTGTCCCTATTACTGTTTCCGTCTCTTAGTGCCCCTAATACTGTTTCCGTCTCTTAGTGTCCCTATTACTGTTTCCGTCTCTTAGTGCCCCTATTACTGTTTCCGTCTCTTAGTGCCCCTATTACTGTTTCCGTCACTTAGTGCCCCTATTACTGTTTCCGTCTCTTAGTGTCCCTACTGTTTCCGTCTCTTAGTGTCCCTATTACTGTTTCCGTCTCTTAGTGCCCCTATTACTGTTTCCGTCTCTTAGTGTCCCTATTACTGTTTCCGTCTCTTAGTGTCCCTACTGTTTCCGTCTCTTAGTGCCCCTATTACTGTTTCCGTCTCTTAGTGCCCCTATTACTGTTTCCGTCTCTTAGTGCCCCTATTACTGTTTCCGTCTCTTAGTGTCCCTACTGTTTCCGTCTCTTAGTGCCCCTATTACTGTTTCCGTCTCTTAGTGCCCCTATTACTGTTTCCGTCTCTTAGTGCCCCTATTACTGTTTCCGTCTCTTAGTGTCCCTACTGTTTCCGTCTCTTAGTGTCTCTATTACTGTTTCTGCCTCTTAGTGTCCCTATTACTGTTTCCGTCTCTTAGTGTCCTTACTGTTTCCGTCTCTTAGTGTCCCTATTACTGTTTCCGCCTCTTAGTGTCCCTATTACTGTTTCCGTCTCTTAGTGTCCCTACTGTTTCCGTCTCTTAGTGTCCCTATTACTGTTTCCGCCTCTTAGTGTCCCTACTGTTTCCGTCTCTTAGTGTCCCTATTACTGTTTCCATCTCTTAGTGTCCCTACTGTTTCCGTCTCTTAGTGCCCCTATTACTGTTTCCGTCTCTTAGTGCCCCTATTACTGTTTCCGTCTCTTAGTGCCCCTATTACTGTTTCCGTCTCTTAGTGTCCCTACTGTTTCCGTCTCTTAGTGTCCCTATTACTGTTTCCGCCTCTTAGTGTCCCTATTACTGTTTCCGTCTCTTAGTGTCCCTACTGTTTCCGTCTCTTAGTGTCCCTATTACTGTTTCCGCCTCTTAGTGTCCCTATTACTGTTTCCATCTCTCAGTGTCCCTACTGTTTCCGTCTCTTAGTGCCCCTATTATTGTTTCCGTCTCTTAGTGTCCCTACTGTTTCCGTCTCTTAGTGCCCCTATTACTGTTTCCGTCTCTTAGTGCCCCTATTACTGTTTCCGTCTCTTAGTGTCCCTACTGTTTCCGTCTCTTAGTGTCCCTATTACTGTTTCCGTCTCTTAGTGTCCCTACTGTTTCCGTCTCTTAGTGCCCCTATTACTGTTTCCGTCTCTTAGTGCCCCTATTACTGTTTCCGTCTCTTAGTGCCCCTACTGTTTCCGTCTCTTAGTGCCCCTATTACTGTTTCCGTCTCTTAGTGTCCCTATTACTGTTTCCGTCTCTTAGTGTCCCTACTGTTTCCGTCTCTTAGTGTCCCTATTACTGTTTCCGCCTCTTAGTGTCCCTATTACTGTTTCCGTCTCTTAGTGTCCCTACTGTTTCCGTCTCTTAGTGTCCCTATTACTGTTTCCGCCTCTTAGTGTCCCTACTGTTTCCGTCTCTTAGTGTCCCTATTACTGTTTCCATCTCTTAGTGTCCCTACTGTTTCCGTCTCTTAGTGCCCCTATTACTGTTTCCGTCTCTTAGTGCCCCTATTACTGTTTCCGTCTCTTAGTGCCCCTATTACTGTTTCCGTCTCTTAGTGTCCCTACTGTTTCCGTCTCTTAGTGTCCCTATTACTGTTTCCGCCTCTTAGTGTCCCTATTACTGTTTCCGTCTCTTAGTGTCCCTACTGTTTCCGTCTCTTAGTGTCCCTATTACTGTTTCCGCCTCTTAGTGTCCCTATTACTGTTTCCGTCTCTTAGTGTCCCTACTGTTTCCGTCTCTTAGTGTCCCTATTACTGTTTCCATCTCTCAGTGTCCCTACTGTTTCCGTCTCTTAGTGCCCCTATTATTGTTTCCGTCTCTTAGTGTCCCTACTGTTTCCGTCTCTTAGTGCCCCTATTACTGTTTCCGTCTCTTAGTGCCCCTATTACTGTTTCCGTCTCTTAGTGTCCCTACTGTTTCCGTCTCTTAGTGTCCCTATTACTGTTTCCGCCTCTTAGTGTCCCTATTACTGTTTCCGTCTCTTAGTGTCCCTACTGTTTCCGTCTCTTAGTGTCCCTATTACTGTTTCCGTCTCTTAGTGTCCCTACTGTTTCCGTCTCTTAGTGCCCCTATTACTGTTTCCGTCTCTTAGTGTCCCTATTACTGTTTCCGTCTCTTAGTGTCCCTACTGTTTCCGTCTCTTAGTGTCCCTATTACTGTTTCCGCCTCTTAGTGTCCCTATTACTGTTTCCGTCTCTTAGTGTCCCTACTGTTTCCGTCTCTTAGTGCCCCTGTTACTGTTTCCGTCTCTTAGTGCCCCTATTACTGTTTCCGTCTCTTAGTGTCCCTACTGTTTCCGTCTCTTAGTGCCCCTATTACTGTTTCTGTCTCTTAGTGCCCCTATTACTGTTTCCGTCTCTTAGTGCCCCTATTACTGTTTCCGTCTCTTAGTGCCCCTACTGTTTCCGTCTCTTAGTGCCCCTATTACTGTTTCCGTCTCTTAGTGCCCCTATTACTGTTTCCATCTCTTAGTGTCCTTACTGTTTCCGTCTCTTAGTGCCCCTATTACTGTTTCCGTCTCTTAGTGCCCCTATTACTGTTTCCGTCTCTTAGTGCCCCTATTACTGTTTCCGTCTCTTAGTGTCCCTATTACTGTTTCCGTCTCTTAGTGTCCCTATTACTGTTTCCGTCTCATAGTGCCCCTATTACTGTTTCCGTCTCTTAGTGCCCCTATTACTGTTTCCGTCACTTAGTGCCCCTATTACTGTTTCCGTCTCTTAGTGTCCCTATTACTTTTTCCGTCTCTTAGTGCCCCTATTACTGTTTCCGTCTCTTAGTGTCCCTATTACTGTTTCCGCCTCTTAGTGTCCCTATTACTGTTTCCGTCTCTTAGTGTCCCTATTACTGTTTCCGTCTCTTAGTGTCCCTACTGTTTCCTTCTCTTAGTGCCCCTATTACTGTTTCCGTCTCTTAGTGCCCCTATTACTGTTTCCGTCTCTTAGTGCCCCTATTACTGTTTCCGTCTCTTAGTGTCCCTACTGTTTCCGTCTCTTAGTGCCCCTATTACTGTTTCCGTCTCTTAGTGCCCCTATTACTGTTTCCGTCTTAGAGTGTCCCTACTGTTTCCGTCTCTTAGTGTCTCTATTACTGTTTCCGCCTCTTAGTGCCCCTATTACTGTTTCCGTCTCTTAGTGTCCCTACTGTTTCCGTCTCTTAGTGTCCCTATTACTGTTTCCGCCTCTTAGTGTCCCTATTACTGTTTCCGCCTCTTAGTGTCCCTATTACTGTTTCCGCCTCTTAGTGTCCCTATTACTGTTTCCGTCTCTTAGTGTCCCTACTGTTTCCGTCTCTTAGTGTCCCTATTACTGTTTCCGCCTCTTAGTGTCCCTACTGTTTCCGTCTCTTAGTGTCCCTATTACTGTTTCCGTCTCTTAGTGTCCCTACTGTTTCCGTCTCTTAGTGCCCCTATTACTGTTTGCGTCTCTTAGTGCCCCTATTACTGTTTCCGTCTCTTAGTGCCCCTATTACTGTTTCCGTCTCTTAGTGTCCCTACTGTTTCCGTCTCTTAGTGTCCCTATTACTGTTTCCGCCTCTTAGTGTCCCTATTACTGTTTCCGTCTCTTAGTGTCCCTACTGTTTCCATCTCTTAGTGTCCCTATTACTGTTTCCATCTCTCAGTGTCCCTACTGTTTCCGTCTCTTAGTGCCCCTATTATTGTTTCCGTCTCTTAGTGTCCCTACTGTTTCCGTCTCTTAGTGCCCCTATTACTGTTTCCGTCTCTTAGTGCCCCTATTACTGTTTCCGTCTCTTAGTGTCCCTACTGTTTCCGTCTCTTAGTGCCCCTATTACTGTTTCCGCCTCTTAGTGTCCCTATTACTGTTTCCGTCTCTTAGTGTCCCTACTGTTTCCGTTTCTTAGTGTCCCTATTACTGTTTCCGTCTCTTAGTGTCCCTACTGTTTCCGTCTCTTAGTGCCCCTATTACTGTTTCCGTCTCTTAGTGCCCCTATTACTGTTTCCGTCTCTTAGTGCCCCTATTACTGTTTCCGTCTCTTAGTGTCCCTACTGTTTCCGTCTCTTAGTGCCCCTATTACTGTTTCCGTCTCTTAGTGCCCCTATTACTGTTTCCGTCTCTTAGTGCCCCTATTACTGTTTCCGTCTCTTAGTGTCCCTACTGTTTCCGTCTCTTAGTGTCTCTATTACTGTTTCTGCCTCTTAGTGTCCCTATTACTGTTTCCGTCTCTTAGTGTCCTTACTGTTTCCGTCTCTTAGTGTCCCTATTACTGTTTCCGCCTCTTAGTGTCCCTATTACTGTTTCCGTCTCTTAGTGTCCCTACTGTTTCCGTCTCTTAGTGTCCCTATTACTGTTTCCGCCTCTTAGTGTCCCTACTGTTTCCGTCTCTTAGTGTCCCTATTACTGTTTCCATCTCTTAGTGTCCCTACTGTTTCCGTCTCTTAGTGCCCCTATTACTGTTTCCGTCTCTTAGTGCCCCTATTACTGTTTCCGTCTCTTAGTGCCCCTATTACTGTTTCCGTCTCTTAGTGTCCCTACTGTTTCCGTCTCTTAGTGTCCCTATTACTGTTTCCGCCTCTTAGTGTCCCTATTACTGTTTCCGTCTCTTAGTGTCCCTACTGTTTCCGTCTCTTAGTGTCCCTATTACTGTTTCCGCCTCTTAGTGTCCCTATTACTGTTTCCATCTCTCAGTGTCCCTACTGTTTCCGTCTCTTAGTGCCCCTATTATTGTTTCCGTCTCTTAGTGTCCCTACTGTTTCCGTCTCTTAGTGCCCCTATTACTGTTTCCGTCTCTTAGTGCCCCTATTACTGTTTCCGTCTCTTAGTGTCCCTACTGTTTCCGTCTCTTAGTGTCCCTATTACTGTTTCCGTCTCTTAGTGTCCCTACTGTTTCCGTCTCTTAGTGCCCCTATTACTGTTTCCGTCTCTTAGTGCCCCTATTACTGTTTCCGTCTCTTAGTGCCCCTATTACTGTTTCCGTCTCTTAGTGTCCCTACTGTTTCCGTCTCTTAGTGCCCCTATTACTGTTTCCGTCTCTTAGTGCCCCTATTACTGTTTCCGTCTCTTAGTGTCCCTACTGTTTCCGTCTCTTAGTGTCTCTATTACTGTTTCTGCCTCTTAGTGTCCCTATTACTGTTTCCGTCTCTTAGTGTCCTTACTGTTTCCGTCTCTTAGTGTCCCTATTACTGTTTCCGCCTCTTAGTGTCCCTATTACTGTTTCCGTCTCTTAGTGTCCCTACTGTTTCCGTCTCTTAGTGTCCCTATTACTGTTTCCGCCTCTTAGTGTCCCTACTGTTTCCGTCTCTTAGTGTCCCTATTACTGTTTCCATCTCTTAGTGTCCCTACTGTTTCCGTCTCTTAGTGCCCCTATTACTGTTTCCGTCTCTTAGTGCCCCTATTACTGTTTCCGTCTCTTAGTGCCCCTATTACTGTTTCCGTCTCTTAGTGTCCCTACTGTTTCCGTCTCTTAGTGTCCCTATTACTGTTTCCGCCTCTTAGTGTCCCTATTACTGTTTCCGTCTCTTAGTGTCCCTACTGTTTCCGTCTCTTAGTGTCCCTATTACTGTTTCCGCCTCTTAGTGTCCCTATTACTGTTTCCGTCTCTTAGTGTCCCTACTGTTTCCGTCTCTTAGTGTCCCTATTACTGTTTCCATCTCTCAGTGTCCCTACTGTTTCCGTCTCTTAGTGCCCCTATTATTGTTTCCGTCTCTTAGTGTCCCTACTGTTTCCGTCTCTTAGTGCCCCTATTACTGTTTCCGTCTCTTAGTGCCCCTATTACTGTTTCTGTCTCTTAGTGTCCCTACTGTTTCCGTCTCTTAGTGTCCCTATTACTGTTTCCGCCTCTTAGTGTCCCTATTACTGTTTCCGTCTCTTAGTGTCCCTACTGTTTCCGTCTCTTAGTGCCCCTATTACTGTTTCCGTCTCTTAGTGTCCCTACTGTTTCCGTCTCTTAGTGCCCCTATTACTGTTTCCGTCTCTTAGTGTCCCTATTACTGTTTCCGTCTCTTAGTGTCCCTACTGTTTCCGTCTCTTAGTGTCCCTATTACTGTTTCCGCCTCTTAGTGTCCCTATTACTGTTTCCGTCTCTTAGTGTCCCTACTGTTTCCGTCTCTTAGTGCCCCTGTTACTGTTTCCGTCTCTTAGTGCCCCTATTACTGTTTCCGTCTCTTAGTGTCCCTACTGTTTCCGTCTCTTAGTGCCCCTATTACTGTTTCTGTCTCTTAGTGCCCCTATTACTGTTTCCGTCTCTTAGTGCCCCTATTACTGTTTCCGTCTCTTAGTGCCCCTACTGTTTCCGTCTCTTAGTGCCCCTATTACTGTTTCCGTCTCTTAGTGCCCCTATTACTGTTTCCATCTCTTAGTGTCCTTACTGTTTCCGTCTCTTAGTGCCCCTATTACTGTTTCCGTCTCTTAGTGCCCCTATTACTGTTTCCGTCTCTTAGTGCCCCTATTACTGTTTCCGTCTCTTAGTGTCCCTATTACTGTTTCCGTCTCTTAGTGTCCCTATTACTGTTTCCGTCTCATAGTGCCCCTATTACTGTTTCCGTCTCTTAGTGCCCCTATTACTGTTTCCGTCACTTAGTGCCCCTATTACTGTTTCCGTCTCTTAGTGTCCCTATTACTTTTTCCGTCTCTTAGTGCCCCTATTACTGTTTCCGTCTCTTAGTGTCCCAATTACTGTTTCCGCCTCTTAGTGTCCCTATTACTGTTTCCGTCTCTTAGTGTCCCTATTACTGTTTCCGTCTCTTAGTGTCCCTACTGTTTCCTTCTCTTAGTGCCCCTATTACTGTTTCCGTCTCTTAGTGCCCCTATTACTGTTTCCGTCTCTTAGTGCCCCTATTACTGTTTCCGTCTCTTAGTGTCCCTACTGTTTCCGTCTCTTAGTGCCCCTATTACTGTTTCCGTCTCTTAGTGCCCCTATTACTGTTTCCGTCTTAGAGTGTCCCTACTGTTTCCGTCTCTTAGTGTCTCTATTACTGTTTCCGCCTCTTAGTGCCCCTATTACTGTTTCCGTCTCTTAGTGTCCCTACTGTTTCCGTCTCTTAGTGTCCCTATTACTGTTTCCGCCTCTTAGTGTCCCTATTACTGTTTCCGTCTCTTAGTGTCCCTACTGTTTCCGTCTCTTAGTGTCCCTATTACTGTTTCCGCCTCTTAGTGTCCCTATTACTGTTTCCGTCTCTTAGTGTCCCTACTGTTTCCGTCTCTTAGTGTCCCTATTACTGTTTCCGCCTCTTAGTGTCCCTACTGTTTCCGTCTCTTAGTGTCCCTATTACTGTTTCCGTCTCTTAGTGTCTCTACTGTTTCCGTCTCTTAGTGCCCCTATTACTGTTTGCGTCTCTTAGTGCCCCTATTACTGTTTCCGTCTCTTAGTGCCCCTATTACTGTTTCCGTCTCTTAGTGTCCCTACTGTTTCCGTCTCTTAGTGTCCCTATTACTGTTTCCGCCTCTTAGTGTCCCTATTACTGTTTCCGTCTCTTAGTGTCCCTACTGTTTCCATCTCTTAGTGTCCCTATAACTGTTTCCATCTCTCAGTGTCCCTACTGTTTCCGTCTCTTAGTGCCCCTATTATTGTTTCCGTCTCTTAGTGTCCCTACTGTTTCCGTCTCTTAGTGCCCCTATTACTGTTTCCGTCTCTTAGTGCCCCTATTACTGTTTCCGTCTCTTAGTGTCCCTACTGTTTCCGTCTCTTAGTGCCCCTATTACTGTTTCCGCCTCTTAGTGTCCCTATTACTGTTTCCGTCTCTTAGTGTCCCTACTGTTTCCGTTTCTTAGTGCCCCTATTACTGTTTCCGTCTCTTAGTGTCCCTACTGTTTCCGTCTCTTAGTGCCCCTATTACTGTTTCCGTCTCTTAGTGTCCCTATTACTGTTTCCGCCTCTTAGTGTCCCTATTACTGTTTCCGTCTCTTATTGTCCCTATTACTGTTTCCGTCTCTTAGTGTCCCTACTGTTTCCGTCTCTTAGTGTCCCTATTACTGTTTCCGCCACTTAGTGTCCCTATTACTGTTTCCGCCTCTTAGTGTCCCTATTACTGTTTCCGTCTCTTAGTGTCCCTACTGTTTCCGTCTCTTAGTGTCCCTATTACTGTTTCCGCCTCTTAGTGTCCCTACTGTTTCCGTCTCTTAGTGCCCCTATTACTGTTTCTGTCTCTTAGTGTCCCTACTGTTTCCGTCTCTTAGTGTCCCTATTACTGTTTCCGCCTCTTAGTGTCCCTATTACTGTTTCCGTCTTTTAGTGTCCCTACTGTTTCCATCTCTTAGTGTCCCTATTACTGTTTCCATCTCTCAGTGTCCCTACTGTTTCCGTCTCTTAGTGCACCTATTATTGTTTCCGTCTCTTAGTGTCCCTACTGTTTCCGTCTCTTAGTGCCCCTATTACTGTTTCCGTCTCTTAGTGCCCCTATTACTGTTTCCGTCTCTTAGTGTCCCTACTGTTTCCGTCTCTTAGTGTCCCTATTACTGTTTCTGCCTCTTAGTGTCCCTATTACTGTTTCCGTCTCTTAGTGTCCTTACTGTTTCCGTCTCTTAGTGTCCCTATTACTGTTTCTGCCTCTTAGTGTCCCTATTACTGTTTCCGTCTCTTAGTGTCCTTACTGTTTCCGTCTCTTAGTGTCCCTATTACTGTTTCCGCCTCTTAGTGTCCGTATTACTGTTTCCGTCTCTTAGTGTCCCTACTGTTTCCGTCTCTTAGTGTCCCTATTACTGTTTCCGCCTCTTAGTGTCCCTACTGTTTCCGTCTCTTAGTGTCCCTATTACTGTTTCCATCTCTTAGTGTCCCTACTGTTTCCGTCTCTTAGTGCCCCTATTACTGTTTCCGTCTCTTAGTGCCCCTATTACTGTTTCCGTCTCTTAGTGCCCCTATTACTGTTTCCGTCTCTTAGTGTCCCTACTGTTTCCGTCTCTTAGTGTCCCTATTACTGTTTCCGCCTCTTAGTGTCCCTATTACTGTTTCCGTCTCTTAGTGTCCCTACTGTTTCCGTCTCTTAGTGTCCCTATTACTGTTTCCGCCTCTTAGTGTCCCTATTACTGTTTCCGTCTCTTAGTGTCCCTACTGTTTCCGTCTCTTAGTGTCCCTATTACTGTTTCCATCTCTCAGTGTCCCTACTGTTTCCGTCTCTTAGTGCCCCTATTATTGTTTCCGTCTCTTAGTGTCCCTACTGTTTCCGTCTCTTAGTGCCCCTATTACTGTTTCCGTCTCTTAGTGCCCCTATTACTGTTTCCGTCTCTTAGTGTCCCTACTGTTTCCGTCTCTTAGTGTCCCTATTACTGTTTCCGTCTCTTAGTGTCCCTACTGTTTCCGTCTCTTAGTGCCCCTATTACTGTTTCCGTCTCTTAGTGCCCCTATTACTGTTTCCGTCTCTTAGTATCCCTATTACTGTTTCCGTCTCTTAGTGTCCCTACTGTTTCCGTCTCTTAGTGCCCCTATTACTGTTTCCGTCTCTTAGTGCCCCTATTACTGTTTCCGTCTCTTAGTGTCCCTACTGTTTCCGTCTCTTAGTGTCTCTATTACTGTTTCTGCCTCTTAGTGTCCCTATTACTGTTTCCGTCTCTTAGTGTCCCTACTGTTTCCGTCTCTTAGTGTCCCTATTACTGTTTCCGCCTCTTAGTGTCCCTATTACTGTTTCCGTCTCTTAGTGTCCCTACTGTTTCCGTCTCTTAGTGTCCCTATTACTGTTTCCGCCTCTTAATGTCCCTACTGTTTCCGTCTCTTAGTGTCCCTATTACTGTTTCCATCTCTTAGTGTCCCTACTGTTTCCGTCTCTTAGTGCCCCTATTACTGTTTCCGTCTCTTAGTGCCCCTATTACTGTTTCCGTCTCTTAGTGCCCCTATTACTGTTTCCGTCTCTTAGTGTCCCTACTGTTTCCGTCTCTTAGTGTCCCTATTACTGTTTCCGCCTCTTAGTGTCCCTATTACTGTTTCCGTCTCTTAGTGTCCCTACTGTTTCCATCTCTTAGTGTCCCTATTACTGTTTCCATCTCTCAGTGTCCCTACTGTTTCCGTCTCTTAGTGCCCCTATTATTGTTTCCGTCTCTTAGTGTCCCTACTGTTTCCGTCTCTTAGTGCCCCTATTACTGTTTCCGTCTCTTAGTGCCCCTATTACTGTTTCCGTCTCTTAGTGTCCCTACTGTTTCCGTCTCTTAGTGCCCCTATTACTGTTTCCGCCTCTTAGTGCCCCTATTACTGTTTCCGTCTCTTAGTGTCCCTACTGTTTCCGCCTCTTAGTGTCCCTATTACTGTTTCCGTCTCTTAGTGTCCCTACTGTTTCCGTCTCTTAGTGCCCCTATTACTGTTTCCGTCTCTTAGTGTCCCTACTGTTTCCGTCTCTTAGTGCCCCTATTACTGTTTCCGTCTCTTAGTGTCCCTATTACTGTTTCCGTCTCTTAGTGTCCCTACTGTTTCCGTCTCTTAGTGTCCCTATTACTGTTTCCGCCTCTTAGTGTCCCTATTACTGTTTCCGTCTCTTAGTGTCCCTACTGTTTCCGTCTCTTAGTGTCCCTATTACTGTTTCCGCCTCTTAGTGTCCCTATTACTGTTTCCGTCTCTTAGTGTCCCTACTGTTTCCGTCTCTTAGTGTCCCTATTACTGTTTCCATATCTCAGTGTCCCTACTGTTTCCGTCTCTTAGTGCCCCTATTATTGATTCCGTCTCTTAGTGTCCCTACTGTTTCCGTCTCTTAGTGCCCCTATTACTGTTTCCGTCTCTTAGTGCCCCTATTACTGTTTCCGTCTCTTAGTGTCCCTACTGTTTCCGCCTCTTAGTGTCCCTATTACTGTTTCCGTCTCTTAGTGTCCCTACTGTTTCCGTCTCTTAGTGCCCCTATTACTGTTTCCGTCTCTTAGTGTCCCTACTGTTTCCGTCTCTTAGTGCCCCTATTACTGTTTCCGTCTCTTAGTGTCCCTATTACTGTTTCCGTCTCTTAGTGTCCCTACTGTTTCCGTCTCTTAGTGTCCCTATTACTGTTTCCGCCTCTTAGTGTCCCTATTACTGTTTCCGTCTCTTAGTGTCCCTACTGTTTCCGTCTCTTAGTGCCCCTATTACTGTTTCCGTCTCTTAGTGCCCCTATTACTGTTTCCGTCTCTTAGTGTCCCTACTGTTTCCGTCTCTTAGTGCCCCTATTACTGTTTCTGTCTCTTAGTGCCCCTATTACTGTTTCCGTCTCTTAGTGCCCCTATTACTGTTTCCGTCTCTTAGTGTCCCTACTGTTTCCGTCTCTTAGTGTCCCTATTACTGTTTCCGCCTCTTAGTGTCCCTACTGTTTCCGTCTCTTAGTGTCCCTATTACTGTTTCCATCTCTTAGTGTCCCTACTGTTTCCGTCTCTTAGTGCCCCTATTACTGTTTCCGTCTCTTAGTGCCCCTATTACTGTTTCCGTCTCTTAGTGCCCCTATTACTGTTTCCGTCTCTTAGTGTCCCTACTGTTTCCGTCTCTTAGTGTCCCTATTACTGTTTCCGAGTCTTAGTGTCCCTATTACTGTTTCCGTCTCTTAGTGTCCCTACTGTTTCCGTCTCTTAGTGTCCCTATTACTGTTTCCGCCTCTTAGTGTCCCTATTACTGTTTCCGTCTCTTAGTGTCCCTACTGTTTCCGTCTCTTAGTGTCCCTATTACTGTTTCCATCTCTCAGTGTCCCTACTGTTTCCGTCTCTTAGTGCCCCTATTATTGTTTCCGTCTCTTAGTGTCCCTACTGTTTCCGTCTCTTAGTGCCCCTATTACTGTTTCCGTGTCTTAGTGCCCCTATTACTGTTTCCGTCTCTTAGTGTCCCTACTGTTTCCGTCTCTTAGTGTCCCTATTACTGTTTCCGTCTCTTAGTGTCCCTACTGTTTCCGTCTCTTAGTGCCCCTATTACTGTTTCCGTCTCTTAGTGCCCCTATTACTGTTTCCGTCTCTTAGTGCCCCTATTACTGTTTCCGTCTCTTAGTGTCCCTACTGTTTCCGTCTCTTAGTGCCCCTATTACTGTTTCCGTCTCTTAGTGCCCCTATTACTGTTTCCGTCTCTTAGTGTCCCTACTGTTTCCGTCTCTTAGTGTCTCTATTACTGTTTCTGCCTCTTAGTGTCCCTATTACTGTTTCCATCTCTTAGTGTCCCTACTGTTTCCGTCTCTTAGTGTCCCTATTACTGTTTCCGCCTCTTAGTGTCCCTATTACTGTTTCCGTCTCTTAGTGTCCCTACTGTTTCCGTCTCTTAGTGTCCCTATTACTGTTTCCGCCTCTTAGTGTCCCTACTGTTTCCGTCTCTTAGTGTCCCTATTACTGTTTCCATCTCTTAGTGTCCCTACTGTTTCCGTCTCTTAGTGCCCCTATTACTGTTTCCGTATCTTAGTGCCCCTATTACTGTTTCCGTCTCTTAGTGCCCCTATTACTGTTTCCGTCTCTTAGTGTCCCTACTGTTTCCGTCTCTTAGTGTCCCTATTACTGTTTCCGCCTCTTAGTGTCCCTATTACTGTTTCCGTCTCTTAGTGTCCCTACTGTTTCCGTCTCTTAGTGTCCCTATTACTGTTTCCGCCTCTTAGTGTCCCTATTACTGTTTCCGTCTCTTAGTGTCCCTACTGTTTCCGTCTCTTAGTGTCCCTATTACTGTTTCCATCTCTCAGTGTCCCTACTGTTTCCGTCTCTTAGTGCCCCTATTATTGTTTCCGTCTCTTAGTGTCCCTACTGTTTCCGTCTCTTAGTGCCCCTATTACTGTTTCCGTCTCTTAGTGCCCCTATTACTGTTTCCGTCTCTTAGTGTCCCTACTGTTTCCGTCTCTTAGTGTCCCTATTACTGTTTCCGCCTCTTAGTGTCCCTATTACTGTTTCCGTCTCTTAGTGTCCCTACTGTTTCCGTCTCTTAGTGCCCCTATTACTGTTTCCGTCTCTTAGTGTCCCTACTGTTTCCGTCTCTTAGTGCCCCTATTACTGTTTCCGTCTCTTAGTGTCCCTATTACTGTTTCCGTCTCTTAGTGTCCCTACTGTTTCCGTCTCTTAGTGTCCCTATTACTGTTTCCGCCTCTTAGTGTCCCTATTACTGTTTCCGTCTCTTAGTGTCCCTACTGTTTCCGTCTCTTAGTGCCCCTATTACTGTTTCCGTCTCTTAGTGCCCCTATTACTGTTTCCGTCTCTTAGTGTCCCTACTGTTTCCGTCTCTTAGTGCCCCTATTACTGTTTCTGTCTCTTAGTGCCCCTATTACTGTTTCCGTCTCTTAGTGCCCCTATTACTGTTTCCGTCTCTTAGTGCCCCTACTGTTTCCGTCTCTTAGTGCCCCTATTACTGTTTCCGTCTCTTAGTGCCCCTATTACTGTTTCCGTCTCTTAGTGTCCCTATTACTGTTTCCGTCTCTTAGTGCCCCTATTACTGTTTCCGTCTCTTAGTGTCCCTACTGTTTCCGTCTCTTAGTGCCCCTATTACTGTTTCTGTCTCTTAGTGCCCCTATTACTGTTTCCGTCTCTTAGTGCCCCTATTACTGTTTCCGTCTCTTAGTGTCCCTACTGTTTCCGTCTCTTAGTGTCCCTATTACTGTTTCCGCCTCTTAGTGTCCCTACTGTTTCCGTCTCTTAGTGTCCCTATTACTGTTTCCATCTCTTAGTGTCCCTACTGTTTCCGTCTCTTAGTGCCCCTATTACTGTTTCCGTCTCTTAGTGCCCCTATTACTGTTTCCGTCTCTTAGTGCCCCTATTACTGTTTCCGTCTCTTAGTGTCCCTACTGTTTCCGTCTCTTAGTGTCCCTATTACTGTTTCCGAGTCTTAGTGTCCCTATTACTGTTTCCGTCTCTTAGTGTCCCTACTGTTTCCGTCTCTTAGTGTCCCGATTACTGTTTCCGCCTCTTAGTGTCCCTATTACTGTTTCCGTCTCTTAGTGTCCCTACTGTTTCCGTCTCTTAGTGTCCCTATTACTGTTTCCATCTCTCAGTGTCCCTACTGTTTCCGTCTCTTAGTGCCCCTATTATTGTTTCCGTCTCTTAGTGTCCCTACTGTTTCCGTCTCTTAGTGCCCCTATTACTGTTTCCGTCTCTTAGTGCCCCTATTACTGTTTCCGTCTCTTAGTGTCCCTACTGTTTCCGTCTCTTAGTGTCCCTATTACTGTTTCCGTCTCTTAGTGTCCCTACTGTTTCCGTCTCTTAGTGCCCCTATTACTGTTTCCGTCTCTTAGTGCCCCTATTACTGTTTCCGTCTCTTAGTGCCCCTATTACTGTTTCCGTCTCTTAGTGTCCCTACTGTTTCCGTCTCTTAGTGCCCCTATTACTGTTTCCGTCTCTTAGTGCCCCTATTACTGTTTCCGTCTCTTAGTGTCCCTACTGTTTCCGTCTCTTAGTGTCTCTATTACTGTTTCTGCCTCTTAGTGTCCCTATTACTGTTTCCATCTCTTAGTGTCCCTACTGTTTCCGTCTCTTAGTGTCCCTATTACTGTTTCCGCCTCTTAGTGTCCCTATTACTGTTTCCGTCTCTTAGTGTCCCTACTGTTTCCGTCTCTTAGTGTCCCTATTACTGTTTCCGCCTCTTAGTGTCCCTACTGTTTCCGTCTCTTAGTGTCCCTATTACTGTTTCCATCTCTTAGTGTCCCTACTGTTTCCGTCTCTTAGTGCCCCTATTACTGTTTCCGTCTCTTAGTGCCCCTATTACTGTTTCCGTCTCTTAGTGCCCCTATTACTGTTTCCGTCTCTTAGTGTCCCTACTGTTTCCGTCTCTTAGTGTCCCTATTACTGTTTCCGCCTCTTAGTGTCCCTATTACTGTTTCCGTCTCTTAGTGTCCCTACTGTTTCCGTCTCTTAGTGTCCCTATTACTGTTTCCGCCTCTTAGTGTCCCTATTACTGTTTCCGTCTCTTAGTGTCCCTACTGTTTCCGTCTCTTAGTGTCCCTATTACTGTTTCCATCTCTCAGTGTCCCTACTGTTTCCGTCTCTTAGTGCCCCTATTATTGTTTCCGTCTCTTAGTGTCCCTACTGTTTCCGTCTCTTAGTGCCCCTATTACTGTTTCCGTCTCTTAGTGCCCCTATTACTGTTTCCGTCTCTTAGTGTCCCTACTGTTTCCGTCTCTTAGTGTCCCTATTACTGTTTCCGCCTCTTAGTGTCCCTATTACTGTTTCCGTCTCTTAGTGTCCCTACTGTTTCCGTCTCTTAGTGCCCCTATTACTGTTTCCGTCTCTTAGTGTCCCTACTGTTTCCGTCTCTTAGTGCCCCTATTACTGTTTCCGTCTCTTAGTGTCCCTATTACTGTTTCCGTCTCTTAGTGTCCCTACTGTTTCCGTCTCTTAGTGTCCCTATTACTGTTTCCGCCTCTTAGTGTCCCTATTACTGTTTCCGTCTCTTAGTGTCCCTACTGTTTCCGTCTCTTAGTGCCCCTATTACTGTTTCCGTCTCTTAGTGCCCCTATTACTGTTTCCGTCTCTTAGTGTCCCTACTGTTTCCGTCTCTTAGTGCCCCTATTACTGTTTCTGTCTCTTAGTGCCCCTATTACTGTTTCCGTCTCTTAGTGCCCCTATTACTGTTTCCGTCTCTTAGTGCCCCTACTGTTTCCGTCTCTTAGTGCCCCTATTACTGTTTCCGTCTCTTAGTGCCCCTATTACTGTTTCCGTCTCTTAGTGTCCCTATTACTGTTTCCGTCTCTTAGTGTCCCTATTACTGTTTCCGTCTCATAGTGCCCCTATTACTGTTTCCGTCTCTTAGTGCCCCTATTACTGTTTCCGTCACTTAGTGCCCCTATTACTGTTTCCGTCTCTTAGTGTCCCTATTACTGTTTCCGTCTCTTAGTGCCCCTATTACTGTTTCCGTCTCTTAGTGTCCCTATTACTGTTTCCGCCTCTTAGTGTCCCTATTACTGTTTCCGTCTCTTAGTGTCCCTATTACTGTTTCCGTCTCTTAGTGTCCCTACTGTTTCCTTCTCTTAGTGCCCCTATTACTGTTTCCGTCTCTTAGTGCCCCTATTACTGTTTCCGTCTCTTAGTGCCCCTATTACTGTTTCCGTCTCTTAGTGTCCCTACTGTTTCCGTCTCTTAGTGCCCCTATTACTGTTTCCGTCTCTTAGTGCCCCTATTACTGTTTCCGTCTTAGAGTGTCCCTACTGTTTCCGTCTCTTAGTGTCTCTATTACTGTTTCCGCCTCTTAGTGCCCCTATTACTGTTTCCGTCTCTTAGTGTCCCTACTGTTTCCGTCTCTTAGTGTCCCTATTACTGTTTCCGCCTCTTAGTGTCCCTATTACTGTTTCCGTCTCTTAGTGTCCCTACTGTTTCCGTCTCTTAGTGTCCCTATTACTGTTTCCGCCTCTTAGTGTCCCTATTACTGTTTCCGCCTCTTAGTGTCCCTATTACTGTTTCCGTCTCTTAGTGTCCCTACTGTTTCCGTCTCTTAGTGTCCCTATTACTGTTTCCGCCTCTTAGTGTCCCTACTGTTTCCGTCTCTTAGTGTCCCTATTACTGTTTCCGTCTCTTAGTGTCCCTACTGTTTCCGTCTCTTAGTGCCCCTATTACTGTTTGCGTCTCTTAGTGCCCCTATTACTGTTTCCGTCTCTTAGTGCCCCTATTACTGTTTCCGTCTCTTAGTGTCCCTACTGTTTCCGTCTCTTAGTGTCCCTATTACTGTTTCCGCCTCTTAGTGTCCCTATTACTGTTTCCGTCTCTTAGTGTCCCTACTGTTTCCATCTCTTAGTGTCCCTATTACTGTTTCCATCTCTCAGTGTCCCTACTGTTTCCGTCTCTTAGTGCCCCTATTATTGTTTCCGTCTCTTAGTGTCCCTACTGTTTCCGTCTCTTAGTGCCCCTATTACTGTTTCCGCCTCTTAGTGTCCCTATTACTGTTTCCGTCTCTTAGTGTCCCTACTGTTTCCGTTTCTTAGTGCCCCTATTACTGTTTCCGTCTCTTAGTGTCCCTACTGTTTCCGTCTCTTAGTGCCCCTATTACTGTTTCCGTCTCTTAGTGTCCCTATTACTGTTTCCGCCTCTTAGTGTCCCTATTACTGTTTCCGTCTCTTATTGTCCCTATTACTGTTTCCGTCTCTTAGTGTCCCTACTGTTTCCGTCTCTTAGTGTCCCTATTACTGTTTCCGCCTCTTAGTGTCCCTATTACTGTTTCCGCCTCTTAGTGTCCCTATTACTGTTTCCGTCTCTTAGTGTCCCTACTGTTTCCGTCTCTTAGTGTCCCTATTACTGTTTCCGCCTCTTAGTGTCCCTACTGTTTCCGTCTCTTAGTGCCCCTATTACTGTTTCTGTCTCTTAGTGTCCCTACTGTTTCCGTCTCTTAGTGTCCCTATTACTGTTTCCGCCTCTTAGTGTCCCTATTACTGTTTCCGTCTTTTAGTGTCCCTACTGTTTCCATCTCTTAGTGTCCCTATTACTGTTTCCATCTCTCAGTGTCCCTACTGTTTCCGTCTCTTAGTGCCCCTATTATTGTTTCCGTCTCTTAGTGTCCCTACTGTTTCCGTCTCTTAGTGCCCCTATTACTTTTTCCGTCTCTTAGTGCCCCTATTACTGTTTCCGTCTCTTAGTGTCCCTACTGTTTCCGTCTCTTAGTGTCCCTATTACTGTTTCTGCCTCTTAGTGTCCCTATTACTGTTTCCGTCTCTTAGTGTCCCTACTGTTTCCGTCTCTTAGTGCCCCTATTACTGTTTCCGTCTCTTAGTGTCCCTACTGTTTCCGTCTCTTAGTGCCCCTATTACTGTTTCCGTCTCTTAGTGTCCCTATTACTGTTTCCGTCTCTTAGTGTCCCTACTGTTTCCGTCTCTTAGTGTCTCTATTACTGTTTCCGCCTCTTAGTGTCCCTATTACTGTTTCCGTCTCTTAGTGTCCCTATTACTGTTTCCGTCTCTTAGTGTCCCTACTGTTTCCGTCTTTTAGTGTCCCTATTACTGTTTCCGCCTCTTAGTGTCCCTATTACTGTTTCCGCCTCTTAGTGTCCTTATTACTGTTTCCGTCTTTTAGTGTCCCTACTGTTTCCGTCTCTTAGTGTCCCTATTACTGTTTCCGTCTCTTAGTGTCCCTATCATTGTGTCCTCTCTCGGTGTCCATAATACTGTGCCCCGATCTCGGTGTCCCTAGTACCGTTTCCAACTCTGTGTCCCTAGCACTTGGACGAATCTCAGTATCTTAATGCCCTTATCATTATTACTCTCACTAACTGTCCCTAATACTGTACACCTCTCTGTGTCCCTAATACTGTACACCTCTCTGTGCCCCTAATACTGTACACCTCTCTGTGTCCCGAATACTGTACACCTCTCTGTGTCTTTAATACTGTACACCTCTCTGTGTCCCTAATACTGTACACCTCTCTGTGCCCCTAATACTGTACACCTCTCTGTGTCCCTAATACTGTACACCTCTCTGTGCCCCTAATACTGTACACCTCTCTGTGCCCCTAATACTGTACACCTCTCTGAGCCCCTAATATTGTACACCTCTCTGTGCCCCTAATACTGTACACCTCTCTGAGCCCCTAATATTGTACACCTCTCTGTGCCCTTAATACTGTACACCTCTCTGTGTCCCTAATACCGTATACCTCTCTGTGTCCCTAATACTGTATACCTCTATGTGCCCCTAATAATGTACACCTCTCTGTGTCCCTAATACCGTATACCTCTATGTGCCCCTAATACTGTACAACTCTCTGTGCCCCTAATACTGTACACCTCTCTGTGCCCCTAATACTGTACACCTCTCTGTGTACCTTTAAAAAAAAGTTAGTTGCCCATCGCAAGTGATGACGTGACATCATCAGACGGTTTTGTTTGATGATGCAACTTGGGCGGTAATTGGATTATACTGAGAAAGAAACTGCGCTGGACATCAACTTTACTTTCTGGTCCCGAACTACCTTGGGCCAGTGGCAAGATTTAAATCAAGACGAACGGAGGTAATACAGGATTCAGGCACTCTAGTCCCAACTCCTTTTAGACCAGGGGTCACTTGAAACCTGCGTGGCAAGTTGAACCCCCGCACTTTCCGTCCATCGATTTGAGAGGCGAGTGCGTTATCTCTCGACCACAGCGAACCCTAGCATTGTGGCTTCTCTCAGTGTCCCTAGCGCTGTTTCCGTCTCTTAATGTCCTTAGCACTGTGTTCCACTCTCATTGTCTGTGGCTCTGTGTCCGTATCTCAGTGTGGCTCTCCCTCTCTCTCTTTCTCTCTCTGCACCTCACTCTCTCTTTACCTCTTTCGCAGGGTTCTTCTCTTTTCTCTTAGTGTCTCCAGCTCTGTGTTCTTCTCACGGTGTCCATCTTTCTGTGCCAATCTTTATGTGTCCATCTTTCAGTAGTTCTGGCTCTTGCCCCTCTCTATGTCCCTCTTTCAGCGTCCGTAGCACTACGTATCTTTCTCATTGTGTGTAGCACTGTGTCCCCCTCTCAGTGTCTGTAACTTTGTGTCCCTCTCTCAGTGTCTGTAACTCTGTGTGCCTCTCTCGGTGTCTGTAACTCTGTGTCCCTCTCTTAGAGTATGTAACTCGGTGTCCATCCATCAGTGCCCCTAGAACTCTATCAACGCCTTTCTATTTGTATTCTTTTATTATTTCTCCTAGGTAGTGCCCCTAACTCAATTCCCCTCTCGCAGTGTCCCTTACTGTATACCCGTCTCAGTATCCCGAACTCAATTTACCTCTCTCTGTGTGCTTCTTTCAATATATCTCAATATCCCTCGCTCAATATCTCCCTCTCATTATCCCTCGCTCAATATCTCCCTCTCATTATCCATCGCTCAATACCTCTCTCAATATCTCTCGCTCAATATATTTCGCTCAATATCCCTCGCTCAATATCCCTTGCTCAATATCTCTACCCCAATATCTCTCGCTCAATATGCCTCGCTCAATATCCCCCGCTCAATATATTTGGCTCAATATCCCTCGCTCAGTATTCATAGCACTGTGATCCTGTCTCAATATCCCTAAATCAATATACATCTCTCTCTCTCTCTCTCTCTCTATCTATCTATCTATCTATCTATCTATCTATATATCTATATATCTATCGGTGTGTGTGTGTGTGCTCCATTCTCAGTGCCCCTTGCTCGGTGTCCCTGTCTCAGTATACATAATCTCACTGTGTGCTCCTTTCTCAGTGTCATTAGCTCTGTGTCCTTCCCCTTGTATCATTCATTTTCTTAGTGTCATTAGCTTTGTGTCTTTTTCCTTGTATCCTTTTCTCAGTGTCATTAGCTCTGTGTCCTTCTCCTTGAATCCTTTTCTCAGTGTCATTAGCTCTGTGTCCTTCTCCTTGAATCCTTTTCTCAGTGTCATTAGCTCTGTGTCCTTCTCCTTGAATCCTTTTCTCAGTGTCATTAGCTCTGTGTCCTTCTCCTTGAATCCTTTTCTCAGTGTCATTAGCTCTGTGTCCTTCTCCTTGAATCCTTTTCTCAGTGTCATTAGCTCTGTGTCCTTCTCCTTGTATCATTGTCTCAGTGTCATTAGCTCTGTGTCCTTCTCCTTGTATCATTGTCTCAGTGCCATTAGCTCTGTGTCCTTCTCCTTGTATCCTTTTCTCAGTGTCATTAGCTTTGTGTCCCTCACTCCCTGCCCCTTGTTCACTTAAACTAATCATATTTTGCAATGAATCGTCCCCCCCCCCCCACACACCCCCCCCCTTTCTAATTTAACCTGTTTACATGTCATAAATCTTGATTTGTTATATGTTACGCTCTCTTGTTCTGACACTTGCGACCAGCTAATATTTCCCAGTGAGTTTCGCCGTGGTTTCATCCTGACAAGAAAGGTTACTAAACCGTTTGTTTTTTTTTCAAAATGTAAGCTCAGTCAATCTCCATTTAATAATTAAAAAAACAGCAAACCAATGTCAGTAGATTTAATGTCAGTTCTGTAAGCCCTGACGAATAGATGTAATGTCAGTTCTGTAAGTCCTGACGAATATATGTAATGTCAGTTCTGCAACCCCTGACGAATGGGAAATCAAAACAGCTTTAAGAAATCCTTAATTTAACAAAACGCCAAGAGCAGGGTATTGCTGCGGTGAATGTCATTCCACTGTGGCATACCAGGAAATGACACAGCAAACATGTTAGCAAAAGAGGAAGCAGCACGAGAGCAAACAGAACAATCGCCTACCAGGAAAAGAGAACCCTTAACCAAGCCATCATGAAAGTCGAACAAACGTCATACAACTTTCACTGACTCGATCGAGCAGAGAAAGTGATATTGTTCCACTTGAGAACGGGACATAACCTATTAAATAACCACTTCAACATACTCAAATTGGCTCTATCACCCATGTGTATGTGCGATCAAGCAGCACGGACATCCGAACATATCATACGAGACTGAAATGCCCAGGCAACAGCGTTCTGACCACTGACCCATCTCCACACCAAATTACGAGTATTTAGGAGTCTTGAAGAATTTCTACCTGCCTCCCCCACACCCTACACCCCCCCCCCCTCCATTACTCCATCCCCAAAACAACAACCTTTATTCAGAAAACTAGACTTCAGATACGGACATGCCGAAGGAGTAGAATAAGACTCTCCATTTTCGTTATGTATGTTGTTATGCAAAACTAGCTCGTTTTGATATAGAGCCGCGGTGTCCTCGCTTCTGACTGGCCTTTCCTGCTTTCCTGAGAGATTGCCGAAATCTTTATGCAATCTGTAATCCTGGTTTTCTAATCGGACAGATTTTGAGCACTAAGCCAGGTAGCCAAAAGCTGTTTAAATTCATTGCGGGGTTGTTTGTTTTTTTTTTGTTGCCCTGGAGTACTACGTTGGGCCAATGACTGTACTCCGTCCATCTCCTCATAGTATTGGTTGGGGATGGAGTGGAGACTTGTAGTTTTAGGGGCACAAGAATTGGTTGAGGTCGGAGTGGAGACTTGTAGTTTTAGTGGCACAAGAATTGGTTGAGGTCGGAGTGGAGACTTGTAGTTTTAGTGGCACAAGTATTGCTTGGGGTCGGAGTCGAGACTTATAGTTGCAGTGGCACAATCACGTCTCTATTCGAGTCCATATATCGTCAAGAATGCACGTTACATGTCCAGCACATCTGGTACCAACCTATGACGTCTTTGATTGAGGTTAGGCGTTTGACTTCGGTGTTGTGCGTTTAATCCCTTCGAGTACCTCTCTACAATAATCGCTTCATTAATATTTGAGTTACTAGAAGCTTCACTACATCTCTGTTGGTTTTTTGTTTTTTATGTGTAGGTTTCATACCTCACATTCCTAGACAATGGCTGAAATAATTATGCTGTAATAGCTGAGAACCCTTACCCGACTTATATCTCATCCTATGAAGTATGGGTTTGATGTCACTGAAGCGTTCCTATGCTCCTGCTGGTCTCCTTCTTGAAAACTCGTTCACGAACATACGTTTCCAAAGTCTGCCCATTCGTTACTCACTTTAAAAAGGTAAGTAGTCACAGCGAACCCCGTACAAGCGACAAGAACGTTAACGAGTATAAGTTTACCTGACAGGTATTCGGGGAGGAGGACAGAATATGCAACTTAATGGTGGCCAAAAAGAGTTATTAATGTGGCTAGCAATTTTAATATGTTTAACAAATGCCTGCATAAACCACCACTGCAAGAGCTCTTGTAAGTGCTTTGATACAGGCTTCCTATAAGGGACCTGTTGCAATTGGTGCCATACGTTACGAATGAGTCAAAAGTAGGCAGGAAGAGTAAAACGTGTAACGAACAAAGTTCGAGGTACGAACTAATCTACTGTACTGCGGCGTGTACTGCGGTAGAAAATTGTTGATTGAAATATCGTTAAGAAAAGCCATCGTTATGTGAGGGGCAAGTTATGTGTATACATATATATATGTGTGTGTGTGTGTGTGTGTGTGTGTGCGTGTGCGTGTGTGCACAGACACACTTTGTATGTTATCCTTGTTCCTCCTACCATGTACTCTCGTACGTCTAAACAACGTTTCTATTTTTGTCACTAACACGGGTTTAGTATTTTCCATGATCACTCTGGATCTTCGAGTTGGGAATTTCGTTGGACCTCGCGACGTGCCCGCACCAGGCCATCTTTCGTCTTTTGATAGTTGTGAACAGATCTTCAAAAGGACCAATAGAGTATTCAACTCTCTGACGGATGTCTACGTTCGTGACACGATCCTTATATGTAACATTTAGGAGTTTTCTATAGCACCGGATTTCCATTGCACGTATTCTGCCCTGGATATCTGCTGTAATGGTCCAGGTCTCGCAGGCATACAGAAATATTGACAGCACCAAAGAGCGCAGTAGTCTGACTTTTATGCCGAGGGCGAGGCGCTTGTCTCGCCAAATAGGTTGCAGCCGAGTCAGCGCCGCTGTTGTTTGTGCTATTCTGGCAATTACCTCTGGCTTCGAACCTTCTTCGCAGATCAACGATCCAAGATATTTGAAACGTTTCACCACCTCAAGTACCTGCCCATTTGCCTCTATGACAGATTGAAACCCTGCAACGTTATTGGTCATCAGTTTTGTTTTATCAGCATTTATTTCCATACCAAAACTCAGGGCCGTTCTATCCAATCTACCAAATCAACTCCTGGAGTTCCCTCTCTGTGCCTGCCAATACATCAATATCATCAGCAACTCGATACTCTTTGGATCCGTACCGGGACAGAGAGGGCGAGGACGTCCAAGGAAGAGATGGGTGGACAACATCGCTGAGTGGTCAGGCCTTCGTCACGGTGAGATACGTCAGGCGGCGACAGACAGAGAGAGCTGGCGTGGGATTTTCATGTCTTTATGTGTGCCCCAACGACCTGATGGGTTACGGGATGAACTGAACTGAACTGAACTCTGGATCTTTAGGTATTTATTTCTGACTAGAGGTCATTCTGGCCATTCCTTTTCTGGTTATAGTCTTCCCTATTTTTCCCATGACATCAGCATCGTGTTTGCTCCTCTAATTCTACACTACCAATGGAATCCGGAAACTATTGTAAATACTACCTAGTCTATCTGACTTCCTTCCGTGTTGGTTAATCTATGTCTGCGAATTGTAATAAGTTTAGCTGCTGATTTCGTATAGAGCTAATACGTACTTTAGTGGCACGGCATTTATGTCATGTCTGTGACATTGTCGGTTCAAAAGCTAAGTTAAGAGCTTTTCCTGCTCTTCCTGTATCCTGTATCTCTAATTCTGAAATTTCATTACTCTCATTATGTGCTCTCTGCGTGTGTTCCCATCTCTCTTGTGTTGTGTTGTCTATGTGTGTCCGCGTATCTCTCATCTTATTATGTGTTCTCTACCTGTGTCCACGTATCTCTCATTATATGTTCTTTACTTCTGTTCATGCATCTCTCGTTATCTGTTTTCTACCTCTGTTCACGTATCTTTCATTCTATATTATTTACGTCTGTTCGTGTATCTGTCGTTATCTGTTCTCTACGTCTATTCATGTATCTCTCGTTATCTGTTCTTTAAGTCTATTTATGTATATCTCGTTATATGTTCTCTAAGTGTGCTGCCTTAAACAAGATGACTGTTCTTAACTTTAGTTGATTGTTTTCTTAACGTCGTCGTTTCTTCTGGTGTAGATACATCTCTTTGAACCACATAGCATTTTTTGTTATATCAAAAAGTATCTACTACTGGTTGGACTGAGTATTTTTCACGTCTTCGATCCTGTTCCTGGAAACTGGCTGCGTCACATCAGTCTGGTCAGCGAGGTAGAGATCTACACTATAATCCCCATAGTGATGAACTTCGCGTTGCACTATAGCCAGGAGGATCGGGTCGACATTTCCAAGTACACATCGAGATGAAGAAGAGCCATTGTTTCGTCAAGAGCTAACTCAACTCAGCACAAGAAGCTTCCAGAAATAACAATAATATCGTAAAAATACCCGAAAATGGCCGCTACAAAACTAACTAGACAGACACACTGACATATATTTAATCAATAACCTTTTCGCTTCAATGTGAAGCACAAGTTCCCACTGCAGCCGATCAATTTGATAGTAAGCCTGTCCAAGAATTGACAATCACAACTTCCCGCTCTAATGTCAAGCATAGGTTTTAACTGCAGATGGCCCCTTAACATGCAGTGTGTACCCAAGTTCTTTGCAGCGGTTGATGATGATAGCAATGTTCTTTAACATGGTAAGGTTGTCAGCCACATGCACGATTCTCTTTAATTCACCTGTTACGACATGCATGGAAGGTGACAGTTATTTTATTCTTTCCATCCCGGGAGCATGCAAGGGGAGGACCTATAGTGCGAAGGAATAAATGTCACTTGACTCTTTAGTACCATGCATTGTGCAAGCTATTTTTTAATGAAACTGCAAAGAGGAAGAGCCATTAAAACAAAAACATTGGCCGTTCCAGAGGTTTAAACCCATGTTCGCTTGGTCAAAGGACAGATATTCAAACGAATCTGCAATCCCCTTATAATCACTCTAGTGGCACCAAGGATTGTAAGATTTTGACACTGTAGCATTCCAAGCATGTCGTAAATAACGGCTAATGAAGATTGTACATGGAACTAGCAATTTAATCAAGCACAACCCATTACCGTTGAAGCCGCCACAGCAAACGTTCGGATGGGATTCCCGTAATGGTAGCCCTATGCTTCACTTGACGTGAGAAGACTCAATAAGAATCCGATTATCAAATTAAAATATGTGCACACAATACTTCAGTATCGACAGACAATAATGTCACAATCTAGGCATTATCAGCACTTCCTGAAACGAACTGAAAAACAATTGTCATAATTGTGACATTTCTGTGATCTGTCCTCGTTCTTTGAATCTTCTGTATGTAGCCTTCTCTCAATCTGTGGGGAAATCGAGCCCGTTCTGAATGTAGCCTTCTTTCAATCTGTGGTTATTCCAACACATTCTGAATGTAGCCTTCTCTCAATCTGTGGGGAAATCAAGCCCGTTCTGAATGTAGCTTTCTTTCAATCTGAAAGGATTCGACCACATTCTTAATGTAGCCTTCTTTCAGTCTGTGGGGAATTGTGCCCGTTCTGAATGTAGCCTTCTCTCATTCTGTGGGGATTCGAACACATTCTGAATATAGCCTTCTTTCAATATGTGAGAATTCGAACATTTTCTTAATGCAGCCTGCTCTGAATCGTTGAGCATTCGACCACATTCTTAATGTAGTCTTTTCCCAATCTGTGAAGATTCGAGCATATTCTTAATGTAGTCTTTTCCCAATCTGTGAAGATTGGATCCTATTCTTAATGTAGTCTTTTCCAATCTGTGAAGATTCGAGCATATTCTTAATGTAGCCTTTTCCCAATCTGTGAAGATTGGATCCTATTCTTAATGTAGTCTTTTCCAATCTGTGAAGATTCGAGCATATTCTTAATGTAGTCTTTTCCCAATCTGTGAAGATTGGATCCTATTCTTAATGTAGTCTTTTCCAATCTGTGAAGATTCGAGCATATTCTTAATGTAGCCTTTTCCCAATCTGTGAAGATTGGATCCTATTCTTAATGTAGCCTTCTCGTAATCTGTGAAGATTCGAGCATATTTTTAATGTAGCCTTCTCGTAATCTGTGAAGATTCTAGCATATTTTTAATGTAGCCTTCTCGTAATCTGTGAAGATTCGAGCATATTTTTAATGTATCCTTCTCGTAATCTGTGAATATTCGAGCATATTTTTAATGTAGCCTTCTCGTAATCTGTGAAGATTCGAGCATATTTTTAATGTAGCCTTCTCGTAATCTGCAAGGAATCGTAGACTGAGACACCTCAGCTTGAAGATTTAACCTTTGTGAAGAAGTTGCCTTTTTTGAAGAGGTTGCCTTTGTGAAGAGGTTGCTGCATGTAATTACCTTCCATATGCACATCGATGTTATTTACTGGAGAAAAAGTAATATGCCTAGAGCCCCTATTATAATTGTCCTAAAATGCGACGAAAGACCGTTGCACATGAGAATAGCAACATCATCATATACAAGAATGAGCGAATGAGCTGCTGTGGTCAACGACCCATAGCTGACTGCTAACGCCAGGGCCAGCGAACTAGAGCTGCCAAGACCCTTCTACACCTCCACGCGGTGATCCTGGATAACAGGCTGCAGCAGGGCAGACTGGTTAAGGCGAAGGTATTGAAGAGGGAATGCTAACCCGGTACTCAAACAAATGCGTGCTGAAGTCGGATGTGTTGGAACGAATGGTGCAAATATCGCAGTCAAGCTGTATACTACGACACATTCTGGACCACATTCTGCTACTTAAGCCCTTTCAGGGTTTGGTAGCAAGAGATTGAGAACGAACGAAGCTAAGCCAAGCCATATACAAGAATAAAGTTTCAGATAAAAATTATCAGAAATAGGAACTGAAATTTAACTCATCCACTTCAGAATACTTTGGGTGTCTGGACATATTTATTCTTGTAATGTAAAACTCATCGGGAAATACAGGCGTATTTATAAATATTTGTTACAGACAAACTGCTGTGTATAAGTAACCTCCACTATTCAAGCCAAGATATCAGCTTTACGATATTGTAAGAAAATATTGAAGCCAGTGTATTGACGCTACGGTGGAATAAGCTAACACAGAATTGACAATTAAGAGCAATTCATGGAATAGCTGCTTGATAGCCTAATTGGGCCTGCAGCTGGCTGAAGTTTTCTTAGAACCCGGAGTCGTGTAAAGTCTAAACTATAAGGTTCTTACACAACACTGCGTATACAAGTTCAAACGACGAGGCAGGTGTATTTGAAAACAGTGGCGACAAGCACAGCGCAGACAAATATATTTTCAGTATTCGGAAAACACAAACACTAGAAACGAAAGGCATGACGGATTCATTAGCTCCAAAAAGAAGTATTGTTATTCCCCAAGCATTTCTCGTACCTTTCTCTTTCTTTATATCTGCCTATCTTACTGCCTGTCTATTGTTATGTCTTACTTTCTGTCTGTTTACTTGTCTATTTAGCAATAACTTATTAAATGTAAGCGTTTTTCAACTTTCTCAAGGCTGTCATTTATAAACATATCTAAAGTTAGATATATTCTTTTTACTCATTTACACACGTATCTAAAGTTATATATATATATATATATATATATATATATATATATATATATATATATATATATATATATATATATATTATGTGTAATCATTAACAAACGTATCTAAAGTCATATATATTTGGTGTAATCATTAACACGCGTATCTAACGTTATATATATATTATGTCTACTCATTTACATACGTATCTAAAGTTATATATATATATATATATTCTGTCTACTCATTAACACACGTACCTAAAGTTAGATATAATCTGCCTACTCATTAACACACACATCTAAAGTTAGATATAATCTGCCTACTCATTAACAAACATATCTGAAGTTAGATTGTAGCAGATCCCACTGTTTGCCCTAGGGTTATTCTAACTTAGAACATTATCACACTCATCCACATCAATAATGACCACACACAGCAAATGACATAGCACACAGCAGGTGGCATATTTATTATATAATACTCATACCAGAAAAATGAGTAGTGAAAATACAAACACAATACAATACATATCATCTTGACTAAATATCAAGAACTCTTCCTCACTCAAATCCCCTCAGGCGGGCGATCTGGACATAAAGCATTCTATGTATTCTACGTATACTCACAACTCTAGAACATACCTCGTTCCCTCTGTGTCTACACACACATCTGGATCTCACCTAGTCGATCTACACACTGGCTTAACTCGTCAGGACATACCTCGTTCACAATGTGTCCTGCGTACAACACACGTTCAGATTATCTATTAATACAAAACTCACACACCTATTTGAGCGATCCTGTTCTATCACTAACATTCGTACAACAGTCTATCAATCGCTCCTCTATCAAATCGGTGAGCTAAACCGACTCCTATCTACATTCACTCATTCTCTCTTCATGCCAGCCTGTTGAGCTAAACTTTGTCTTTCGTTATATACACTCAAGCAGAATCGGAGCTGACCAATGGATCTCATGGGGATGGCTCTATTCAGTCGTTATTGGACGAATTCCTGTGAACCCCTGTCACTCACCTATCGCAGCAAGCTCCGCTGCCGTCCCGACTGTCACTCACCCGCCACTGCCCAAATCGGAACGCCAGTGGTCAGTTCCTATCTGTCCACATTCTTTGCCCCAACTCCGATTTCCTTTGTTGAGACGGTGAGTGGCCTTGGCGTAGTAACCAGACAGAGAGTGACCTTGGAACGCATTCAGGTACCTTTGTTCTCAGCAACCAACATCACGCCTGCCCTAAACTCTCTTGCTCCGGCTGGAACTATTACAAGATATAATCTGCCTACTCATTAACAAACATATCTGAAGTTAGATATGATCTGCCTACTCATTAAAACATACATCTAAAGTTAGATATATTCGGTCTACTCATTAACAAACATATCTGAAGTTAGATATATTCGGTCTACTCATTAACAAACATATCTGAAGTTAGCTATAATATGCCTACTCATTAACAAACATATCTGGAGTTAGTTATATTCGGTCTACTCCTGAATAACCCTAGCACATCAACTATATAGCTCACCAAGTATTTACAATAAAGGGACAACAAAAGATCCAGTGAGAGTACCAATTTTTGCCTAGCTTCCTAGAAAAAGTCTAAATATTTGTTAACTGTAACAGCTTATGTAATTTGATAATACGTGTTATTTATTACTACCGTGTGTTGTTCATCGATACACAAACTTTGGAAAGTGCTGATAAACTATCTGTTCATCTATGTATATAGCAAACGATCTTATTTTGAATTATTTTAAAGATGTGCGAGTGTACGCCTAATATGAAATAGCCATTTTATTTCAAGTTAACCAAATTTGTAAGCATGGGATGTAGAGAACAACAGAGCGATATATAAGCAAAGTGCGCACGCACGAACACACATACACACACACCATTACAAAAGACAGCAACTCTGTTGCGGAGAAAGGTAAATATTCAATTTCAGAACGGAAGCAGGATTCACGCTACTGCGTAAGATGGGGATTACGACGAGCAATGTGGTACATTTGTGAAGTATCTACGTGATCTAAGGTTAATGCTTCTAAAATAATGTAAATTGTGCCTTCATAAAACAAGCAAATGAATTTAATTATTGGCGGACAAAATGTAGGACGTAAACAAACATGAAAAGAGCTTAACTAACCTTGGCAATCAATTGGCGAAGATAACTCCCTCTCTGAAACACACTATTTACCCCAGTCCCAGAAGTCGAAGCGAGTTCTTTCACAATATTGTATAAACAGAATCAACAGTATCCAGGCCGGTTGCTAATTTTAGCTACAAGATCTGATTGGAGAGTTGTTTCGGGAAATCCCCTTCCAAACTTCCTCGTCCTTTATCTATTATCTCTGCTATTAAACATACACACCCGACAGACATTTTTTCAATATAACAAAAGTCGAGCCTGTCTTTATGTCATATAACCACGAATCTGGCAATATTAGACAGGTGAACTGAAGTACAGTATTGCGTAGTTCCAGTGGTGCGCTACAAATGAGTTACGACGAGCGTTATTTATAATAAAAGATATATTTACTCACACCGTCTCTTTCTTATTCGATTATTTAGCAAGTGCAATACTGACTACAAAGTGGTGGCCTTGTTGTCCCTTCACAGCTTCCGATCGCTAGTCATGCTTTTGTGTTTTTCTTTTGAATGGTATTGCTTCATGTGAAGCATATAGCCAAAACTGCAGGCGTCACATTAAGGAATTATTCGCCAAAGTACATAGTCAATTTCTGTGGTGGCTGTTTATGTAACAATTTGTGCTGTCTTGTAGTGGATATTTATGTAACAATTTGTGCTGTCTTGTAGTGGATGTTTATGTTACAATTTGCGCTGTGTGTAGTGGGTGTTTATGTAGCATTGTGTGATGTCTTGTAGTGGATGCATATGTAGCATGTTGTGTTGTCTTGTATAACAGTTAACACATCAGGAGGTACAGATGTAGATGTAAAGATCATAATTGGAAAGGCAAGACGGGCATTCCTGACACTAAACAACACATGGAGATCCAGAGAAATCAAGATTCTCACCAAAGTTAGAATAATCACGGCCAGTGTCAAGTTGGTGCTGCTGTATGGAGCGGAGCTGTGGAGAACGACCAAGGCCATACAATAACAACTAACAGACGTCTCCAAAGGATAATGGACGTAAAGTGGCAGACTATGGTGAAAAATGAAGACCTATGGGAAAGGAGCCAACAACATCCATTGGAACAACAAATTTAGCGAAGAAAATTTAGCTGGATAAAACATACGCTACGGAAGGCGCCGTCCATGCTAGCCAGACAGGCTCCTACATATAATCCTCAAGGGAAGAGAGAGAGAGGTAGACCAAAAAATACACGGAGAAGAGAATGATAGAAGGAAATAAGATTAAATTAGTATACCTGGAGAGAGGTAGAAAGAGCAGTCTAGGACCGTGTCTGCTGGTATAATGTTGGCTATGGTCTATGCACCGATAGGAGTGATAGGATTTGATTTGATTTGATTTGTAATGAATATTTATGTAGCAATTTGTTTTATTTTATAAAACTGATAGCCCACGCACAACACTCTTTAGCCATCTTTTACGTTTTGTATTGGGATGCAGTTGAACCTATTCTATAATTCTTAGTAGTGAGTCACAGATCAACGCATCGAACTAGTGCTTATTGATATCCGTTAATTCGACTGCTGATTCTCTGCCCCATCATATGTTAAACGTTGAGCTATGGGCTATCTGCGTCATTCTCTATCAACCTTTCTGGACTGTTCTGCTTGTTGTTTCAGTCCTGGCGGTGCAAAATCGAAACAACACGCCATCGAACTTCTGATATGCGTAATGATGGTTGTTTGCACAGTGACCTGGTTACGAACATCGCTAAATGTTTAACCTTTTCAATTGACTGCCACAAGTATCAAATTTTGAAATTTACCAATTATTCGCGCTTCTGCATTGTTGTATCACATTTATATAACAAAGCATAATGTTAATGCATCGTCCTTATAGGAAAATAAAAACAATAATAATAATAATAACAGTTGCCCATCACAAGCAAAAATGGCGACAGCATCAGACTATTGCTGCGAAATGTGTTCTCTTATGTCTGTAAACACCAATCTTGGAACGGCATACCCTGCCACATACAGGGCTCACTTGTTGGCAGACGGCTGTGGAATCGTCGTCCGTTTCGTATGTGAGACATGGACAGTGTATATCAGACATTCCAGACAGCTGTGGAATCGTCGTCCGTTTCGTATGTGAGACATGGACAGTGTATATCAGATATTCCAGACGGCTGTGGAATCGTCGTCCGTTTCGTATGTGAGACATGGACAGTGTATATCAGACATTCCAGACGGCTGTGGAATCGTCGTCCGTTTCGTATGTGAGATATGGACAGTGTATATCAGACATTCCAGACGGCTGTGAAATCGTCGTCCGTTTCGAATGTGAGACATGGACAGTGTATATCAGACATTCCAGACGGCTGTGAAATCGTCGTCCGTTTCGTATGTGAGACATGGACAGTGTATATCAGACATTCCAGACAGCTGAATCGTTTTCAACTGAGCTGTCTGCGTATGCTGCTCAGGATCAGGTGGCAGGACAAAGTGCCGAACTCTGAAATTCTTAGCAAGACTAACATGCTGAGCACCATTGCACTTCTGCAAATCGGTCAACTATGATGGACGTGACATATAGGTAGATACGCAACCAGGAACACCATGATATTGCCACTAATATTCAGGTTTACTACAAACCTCCCCGTATAAAGATCAACAATCCATAGGTTGGTGATATCACCTATAGTGTAAACTTAACTACAGTTCTCCAGTTATATAAAGATTAACACATACCTTGGTGATAAACACCTTGGGTATTAGGTTTTCTACATTTTTCCAGTTATATAAAGATTTTTCACTAGCAAGTTAGTGGTTACACTTTTGTATCCACATTTTTCTGCAGTCCTTCTCAATTCAACTTAATCATAGCTTATATTTGTGTGGATCGCTTTGTTCTTTATGGGGATTGCGTTGTACTGTGTTTTGCATATCACGGACCAGTGCACCCGACTTCAGAGAACATATATAATGAGTTTACATCCCATAGGGGCACTATCTTGCTGAATCTGAACGTATGAATGTTTTGGTCATGAACCGGGTCACTAACCACATTGTTACGCACCAATCTCCCCCTCCCTCCTCCTAAGCCCCATCGCTCCATGTGAAGCATAAGGCCAAACCCGTTACACAAAATCTAGATACAAACATTTGCACTTGCAAAATCAATAGCCCTGTATTACATGATCAGATTACTTCCCATATGGACAACTCTCTGCGATCATATTTTTCAGTATGCTTAGAAGGTTAACAATGGTCATATTCCTTTCTAACCGGGATAACTTTGGTGATGCTAGTATTTCCAAAATCAATTTATAAAACTGTGAACGTTCACGTCAATAATTGTATTTTATATGTATTATAATTGATTTTAGAATGGGACATATGTAAGAAGCTCTGTGTGGGGTCTTTGTTACCGATTCTTTTCAGTAATGAAAAAACGTAAAACACTTAAACGTGTAGAGTGCCTGTCTCAGATGCTGATTTGCTGCTTATATGTGGCAACAATGTACACACATATATGGCAACAATACATCTCAACACTCTTTGTCCTCATTGTTGTTGTTGTTGTTTTCAGATATAAAAATGGCGGTAGAATGAAGCAGAAATTAAACAGAAATGTTTAATATATTCAGATTCTTCGTGCCCTTTAACTCTGGGTATTGAAGCATAGGTACAACACTGGATGCGACTCACATTAACCATAGGTCCAATACTGGATGCGACTCACACTAACCATAGGTCTAATACTGGATGCGACTCACACTAACCATAGGTCTAATACTGGATGCGACTCACACTAACCATAGGTCCAATACTGGATGCGACTCACACTAAACATAGGTCCAACACTGGATGCGACTTACACTAACAATAGGCCCAACACTGGGAGGGACCCACACTAACCATGTGCACAACAATGAAAAGGACCTACACTAACCATATGTCCAACACTGGAAGCGATACACACCAACCAAAGCTCCAACAATGGAAGCGACCCACACTAACAATCTTTCACAAGAGCCTGATTCCCAGTCATTTATCAGTGCTGTTTAGAGATAATTGGGTTTGGGTGATAATCTCCATGCAGAATACTTTTTAGCCGCCTCTTTCGACATGCTTAGAAGGTAGCAGTGGTTCTGTTAATGTTGATCCCATAAATGTTTACAGTGATTTAATGTCATGAATAAACTAGCCCAGTTATTTAAACACCTGTTACATGCATCAATATATGCCAGTGGGACAGTACATTAAAACAGTTTCTGTACGCGTCGATAATGATAAGCGCATCTCATTGGTGAAAAGCACAAGCTCACATCACACGGAAGTACGTTTATGATATGCAAAACATGAGATCCGTTAACTTCACGAGGGGTTACCGGGTCGAGAGAGAGAGAGAGAGAGAGAGAGAGAGAGAAATAAAGCAGAAAGCTCATTAACGTAATTACGACGAACAGAGAGAGAGAGAGAGAGAGAGAGTGAGAGACAGAGCAGAAAGCCCATAGATTACAATTAACGTAATTACGCAGAACAGAGAGCGAGAGAGAGAGAGAGAGAGCAGAAATCACGTAGAGCACCATTAACGAAATTACGAGGATCAGAGAGCGAGAGAGTGAGAGATAGAGCAGAAAGCCCATAGATTACCATTAACGTAATTACGAGGAACAGAGAGCAAGAGAGAGAGAGAGATAGAGAGAGCAGAAATCACATAGAGCACCATTAACGAAATTACGAGGATCAGAGAGCGAGAAAGTGAGAGATAGAGCAGAAAGCCCATAGATTACCATTAACGTAATTATGAGGAATATAGAGAGCGAGAGAGAGAGAGAGATAGAGAGAGCAGAAATCACATAGAGCACCATTAACGAAATTACGAGGATCAGAGAGCGAGAGAGTGAGAGAGAGAGCAGAAAGCCCATAGAGTATCATTAACGTAATTACGAGGAATAGAGAGAGATGGAACGCGTAAAGCGCATTGAGTACCATTAACGTAATTGCGAGAATTCGGAGAAAGAGAGAGCAAGAGAGAGAGAGAGAGAAAGAGCGTGGTAATTGCGTCTTAATTCACACCAAACAAACGAAATATATATTTTAGTCCCTAGTTTTTATATAGTGACGTTACAGAATAGTTAACTTTTTAACAGGTGGGGTGGCAAACACTCTGCGAGAATAGACGATAATTTTATTTAATCTGTCAAGTAGAGTAGCATCCAGTTTTTACAGCATTCTGCATTATTCATGCTGTTAGACGATGTAATAACAACCATGATATCTAACCATGTTATCTAACCCTAATCCTAACCACAACCATAATCCTAACCCTAACCCTAAACCTAGCCATAACCTTATTCCTAACCCTAACCCTAAATCTAGCCCTAACCCTATTCATAACCCTAACCTTAAACCTAACTCTCAACTTAACCCTAACACTAAATCTAACCATAACCCTAACCCTAACACTTCACAAAACTGAATACAACCATCTTTTCTTCACTTCTATCTCTAAGTCTTTACTTATTTATTTAAAATAAAATTATATAGACGTGTTCTACCCTTAACCCGAAATGGAATGTCCCGTTACATACGATGGGAATCCAGGGAACTCTGTTTGAGGTGAACACAAGCACCGAGAGTAAAGCCCTTAGATTACAATTAACGTAATTACAAGGAACAGAGAGAGAGAGAGAGAGAGAGAGAGAGTGGGTGTATGTGCTAGCGTGTGCTTGCGTGTGTGTGTTTGTATGTGTGTGTTGTGTGTGTATATGTGTGTGTTGTGTGTGTAAATGTGTGTGTTGTGTGTGTGCGTGTTGTGTGTATATATGTGTATGTTGTGTGTGTGCATATGTGTGTACGTGTTGTGTGTGTATATGTGTGTGTTGTGTGTGTTCGTGATGTGTGTTGTGTGTGTTCGTGGTGTGTGTTGTGTGTGTACGTGTGTGTGCGTATGTGTGCCGTGTGTATATGTGTGCGTATTTTGTGTATATGTGTGTGTGGTGTGTGTATGTGTGCGTGTTTTGTGTATATGTGTGTGTTGTGTGTGTCTACTTATGTGTGCGTGCGTGCGTATGTGTGTGTGTTTAAAGCCCATCCTTTATGGAGAAGGCAATAATCCGGGCTAACCACTACTGTTATAGAATATATTCCAGCTGCTAACAAAAAGTTAGCCAACACGAATTGGACGACCATAGAGCACGTCCGTGAAGAATGAGACGTGGCTTGCATAAATATCGCACTGAAATATGTAGGTCACCAGTTTATAAAAACGAAAGTGTAAATGTACTACGCGCAGTTACTTAACTGCATAGTTGGATCTTATTTCCCAAATTAACTAGCAAGTTACCCATCGCAAGGGATGATGGCGACATCATCAGTTTAGTCTTCATGATATAACTAACTTGCACTGTTTTTGGAACCTGTTGCAAGACGTAAGCCGAGACGATTGGAGGTAACTCAAGATGTAGGCATTCTGATCTCACCTCTCTTCAGAATTGGAATCGCTTCACACCTTTGACGATCACCCACCGCTTCCATTAGAGGCGAATGCCTTACCTCTCGTTCAGTGACAGCTCCCCCCCCCCCTTTTCTACCCCCCCCCCCCCACGTATACCAAGTTTTATGATCCGATATGTATGACACAAAGGAAGTGTAGAACATAGATAGCCTAGATAACTGCAGCACTTGATATAGTAGGGAGAAAAATACATTAACCGAATATTATATATATATACCATTTGGGAAAGCCATATAATGAATGACACAAGGGAATACCCGTATTAAAATACAGTATTAACGTGAAATTGGGTCATCCACGAATAGACTTAAGAAGCTTATGAGACTGCTTAAAATATAGTACATCTTTTTCCTTTAAACTCCAAAGAGGTATCGAAAAGTACAAGGTATTAATGGAACTTGGATATAATTGAAAATAATTACTCAGCTCTGCTACAATTAAGTACAGCCCATACGTTGTACTTTACACACACACACACACACACACACACATATATATAGTTAAGCTTGCATTCGTTTAACAATGTAGAATTAGAACCAATACCAATGATTATACGAGAGGGACAATATGTATTCATTTGATCGAGCTGGGATTACAACTAACAATTATTCCTCCACTTCTTCTTCACGTTCGGTTTCGTATGCTCGTTTTATGCAACATATGGTTCCATGAAGTGACACGTCAGTCGCAGGTCCTCAGTGATTCTCTACGGTTTCGTATGCTCGTTTTATGCACCATATGGCTCCATGAAGTGACACGTCAGTCGCAGGTCCTCAGTGATTCTCTACGGTTTCGTATGCTCGTTTTATGCACCATATGGCTCCATGAAGTAACACGTCAGTCGCAGGTCCTCAATGGTTCCCCACGGTTTCGTATGCTCGTTTTATGCACCATATGGCTCCATGAAGTGACACGTCAGTCGCAGGTCCTCAGTGATTCTCCACAGTTTTGCCTTGGTGCAGTAGACATGTTTGCAGGATGTGTTCTGGAGTCTGGGGACCTCTCTGACATGTGTACCCACTGGGTGGGTGAATTGTTCTCTTTGTCTTCCCTCCCGCCCAGTCATTCCCAGGTATGCCGCAGTGAGCTGGACTCCACTGGAGGCTGATTTTATTGTGGTCTGAGAGTTTGTTTAGCTGGCAAATCAGTTCCCTTTCCATACTATCTCGTGGTTCTCTTTGTGTGGTCTGCAAAAATTCCATGCAGTCACACAGAAACACTATTATGTTATCCCTTAACCCCTTTTCATCCAATAGTTTGACTGCTTCAATTATTGCCTGTTGCTCTGTTCTTAGATTTGTCGAGGGCTCCCCGGCAGCACTTGCTTTTTCTATAACGGTTCCATCCTGTAGAAGTATGACGAGCCCCGCCCCTCCTTTCCTCAATGCGTCCTCTGATGATCCATATGTGTAGACGTGCGTCCACATGGGTTGAGGATAGGCGTCTCCAATATGCTTTAGGGTTTTTTCTCTCAATGCATGGTCTGATTCTTCCCCCTTTCTATAGATACCTGGTATTTTCGCTTCCACCGTGAAGTTGTGCTGTTGGTCTGTATTTTCATATACTTGTACCATATCCCATGTCGTTGGACATTTTGATATGATGTAATTGTGTCTTGCTGTAAGGGCTTTTGATAGATGATTGAAGATAGTTCTTTTTATGCGATTTTTTGTTAATTCATTTTTCCCTGCATTGGATGTTTATTCATACGCTTGTATTTTTATGTCAGGTTTCAACTAACAATTCTAAATAGATGGTTCTATTTGTTCTTTCTGCTTCTAAAAATCGACGTCAAACCACCCCGGGCATACCCATAGGTGCCAAGTCTCTCAACATATGGTGCAGTGTCTTGATGCTGTACACTCTCTTGCTACGTTTTCTCGTGCGCCCTACTCCGCTCTATTTCTCGTTTAATGTCAAAACTATGCAGCCTGCGCATTTCTGCTTCATCTATTGCTGTCTCCTCGTCTAACAGGCGGTCATTGATTGATTTCAAAATGCCATTTTCCTTCATCTCTAACGTGCTCCTGATGGGAGCTTGTGAAGCCAAGATGTCAGTTCTTCTGTTGCCTGAATCCCAGCATGAACAGGACAGTAGTTCCATTTCAATCCCCGGAGGTTTGAGGCCACAACAGCTACTATGCACTAGCACCTAAGCTATCCCTTCTGTACCTTCTGAAGTACGGCTTGCGCGTCAGTCACGATGACTGTCCTTGTTAAAGAAGTCTTAGATATTTATCTCAGCGCTGAGGTCACTGTTTCCATTTTCATTCTTAAACTTGAGTTCTAAGTCCATTTCTACTGTAGACTGTTGTAACTTTGTTAGTAATTTTATTTCTGAATATGTGCCTTGTCGTGTGTACTCGTTTTAAAATATTAATACTGAAAAATAGATAATTCTTGGATTTAAATACAATGTAATTACTTGAGTAATACCATAGAAAGTTGTCCTGCAGTTTTACGCGCACTATGACCTAAATGTGTAAACTTTTCTAAAAATTTGTGTCTCAATGAAACATATTTTCAGAAGTAGATAACATTGGTCCCAATGGAATTATATATCAGGATCAAAGTACTGCGTTGTAAAATCATACATGTCAAGGTGAACCAGTTATTAAGTAAGCCCAATGTGTGATAGTGGTATCAGTAAATGACAGGTATCAAATATTATGTCCCATCTTTGATCAGATCGCTGAAATTCTGTCATCGATTTCCTCTACGAAAACTGTTTCAGCCTAAAACTGTATGTTTAATTAATACGTTGTGTAATGAAATATAACTCAAACAAGTCTAAAGATATTTGCTCTGTGTGCAACTAAGTTTTGAATTTAAACGGTATGATAATTTCACTAAGGACTTTTAACCTCGAAACAACAAACGCAGAACTAAAAAAAACTCAAAAGTCAAATTGAGGTAGCTATGGAAATCCAGATAATTGTTTGATAATTTCATGACCTTCCTTGTGAAAGGGGAATTCTGCGGATTTTTACTGCGTTTTTTGCTTACTTCATTTTGTTACCATCTTGCTTCTTGTTTCCCTGAAGAAGGATTTTTTTGTGTGCAATATTACCTCGTCGAATTGAAATTATTGGTAGTATTACTTATTAATATGTGTGATAATACACATTTACGTATAACAAAATCCAGCTCCCTGTAAAGCATAGGTCTTCAACGAATACATGCGGAGTCATCAAATATTGGCCGGTGCATATCTGTTTAAGTTTTTGTGGCTTACAATTTCTACAGGATGGAGTAGACAGTACCATACACAACTCTTTTTGCAATATGCGTGACGGGTTACAGTGTTACTATTCGCTGTTCCTTTTTTGAACCAGGTAGCACTGTAACAGAGTTATAGGGGTACAACGAGCCAAAGCCAGGGAAGTCCTGAAAATACCGTTCGGGGTACCCAAACATAACTTGAGAACCCGGCCCGAGAGTTTCAGTTCATTGAACGAGGCATGGTCCTCAACTATCAAACGATGCAAGTTGGGGCTGGCCGACCATTCTGTTCTCACGGTTTGAACTGGGAATCCTCGTCAACAAGAGGTCAGTCTGTGTTTGGAAAATAAGGCAGCCTTTCTTTGGGACACGCGAGTTCAAATAAAGTTGGTGGGAAATGAACTTAAGAAAGTATAAGTCATTATCTAAAGCGGGGGAACCTTAGCATATAAGCTGGAGTAAGACGAGGCAAGAGGTCCAGTAGAATAGAGGGAGAGATCAGAAGCAGCAGAGACCAAGGGTGTCCTACCAGACAGTATAGTGAGTAGCACTTAGTCTAGAACAAGTAGATAGTTAAAAGCTACAGAAACTTAGCCAGTGTGAAAATAGTAGAGTTAGAAGCCACCGAAGCAGACCAATACGGAAAGGCAACGAGAGACCACACACATGTAAGAATATGTCTGTATGTGATGTTCTGTTCAAGTCGTCATCGCTAACATCTTGCTTGAGTGACCTGACTTCATTCTCGTCAGACGGAGACGAGTTGCTGCAACACGAAGCTGTCGTCCTAAGACGACCGTTGTGATTTGTGGGTCTTCCTCGTCCTGGCAACCACAGTAACACAACCACTGTCGTCTGTCATAGACACGAGCACAGCTGCAGACAGAGCACAGATGCAGTCACCGACTGCCTGATGTAGAGACGAGGCAAGAGGTCTAGTAGACAGCTGCCTTACGTGAGACGTAACAAGAGGTCCAGTAGACAGCTGCCTTGCGAGAGACGAGACAAGAGGTCCAGTAGACATCCGCCTTACAAGAGACGAGACAAGAGGTCCAGTAGACATCCATTTTTGTGTAAGCTGAGAGGACAGATAGATGAGGACGGAGAAATCGTAGATATACATCTTTTATATCAACGCACAGAGATAGACAATGAATAGAACAATTGCTAGATTCCGACCACGTGATGAATGTCTTGCCACTGGCAAAAAGGTAGCTTAGGCGCTGTGAGTGAGGTTGACAAAAGGCGCAGTTTCTTCCTCACTTTAATCCAAATCACCGCGCAAGTCACCCATTTCAGCGGACACAGCAAGAGATACGACTGTCCACACGGCTGAACAAAGAGAGTGGTCTTCATCACTTGTGATGGACAACTATTGATGAGAACCCTGGGTAAAGTTTAGTACTAGAGTAAGACATGTGCTACTTGCACGAACCTTTAAAAGTAATCTTAGTCAGTTAGAGAAGTGAAAATAACCAACCTTTTGAGAGACATTAGAATTCATTAATAATTGATGAACAGTATAATGTGATCAATGAGCCTAGTGAAATTTATTGATGTGCATATTGTTTTACTTGTGTGAAAAATACATGCTGTGGTTTACCTGTGTTGAAAGAATTGTTGGTATTTAATTGAGAGAGTTAAGGAGTGATAATGGTAATGAAGATAGGATAGAGAAGATAGTGGTAAGGAAGATAGGATAGAGAAGATAGTGGTAAGGAAGATAGGATAGAGAAAACGTTAACCCTGTTATATAATATATTAAATGATACCATGACTTAGGATAGAAAAATTATTGTTAGGACTGCTACATATTAGATTAAATGATGCCGTGACTTAGAATAAGGAAGATAGAATAATGAAAAGTAACGTATAGACTTGCTACATCACTTCGGTGATATATACATATATACATACACACACACACACACACACACACACACACACATATATATAAGATTAATTCACCATTTCTGTCTATGTGAGTCATAAGTTCACCCTAAGGCTGACCTTTATACGTGGACCCTGCATTCTGGCTTTACAGTGGCGGCGTCAATAGCGTTGATGTAACATACTAAGTTGCCTAGACCAATACGCAACGCTATTTAGTAGCATGTTAACACATGATTTGAAGTCTCCAATAGTCCTTGTCTTTTAACCCGTATATAATTCTTACATACTGTCATATTCAGGAGTGCTGTGGAGGTCAACATCGAGTCTAGTCAATGAGCTTGTTAGGCACCCACGGGGTATCAATGTCCGGCTAATGACTGTCAAACTCTGACTGGACACGAAAGGAGTGCTACACTGATCATCAACTGTGCCCCAACAATGACTAACTCTGAGGATATCAAGGATAAATTATATAAGGGGCAATACTCCGTCATCCTGTCGTTTCCAAAGTTCGAGAAGCACGTTATCCTTGGTGACTTCAATGCCAGAGTAGAGAAGAACCATCAGTCCTGGAAAGAAGTATTTAGGATACATGGCACAGGCAAGTGGAACAGCAACGGGTTACTACTGTTCAACCTCTCTGCCACTCACAATCTCGTCATCATGAACACCATGTTTCGCTAGACGTCGCGGATGCGTCTGCGCTATAAGCAGTGGCATTTTATTGATTATGTCGTCACCTGAAGAAGGGACAGACGGAATGTGAGAGTGGCAAATGCTGTGTCTGGTACCGAATGCTGAAAGACCCCAGGCTCGTTGTGTCCAAGTTTAACATCCAAATTGAGCCTAGGCGACGTTACCAGGTTAGGAAACTTGTGAAGAGACTCAGCATCTCCAAACTGCAAAATGGACCCCGTCTAGATAGCTTTTCCAAGGCTCTGGGCAGTTGACTGGGGGATACACAATTCTGCATTTAAACACTGGAGGATAAATGGGTCTTGCTGAAAGATGATGTCTACTTAGCCGCGACTGAGTACTTGGGTCATGCAGCTCGCATAAATTATGTCTGGAAACGATGAGGCTATTAAGACTGATGAGCAAAAATCGTCATTCATTAAGAGTTCACCAAGAAGATTCCTTCTCATCTTCCAAAAAGTCACCCTTAACCAATACTAGAAAGATTTCCAGAACCAGCTCATGATTATGCCGGACGTCTGACTCAAAAGCAAAGCAGATTAAATTCAGTGGCGTGTAGAACGGGATGAATGGGTTTGTGGTGCCCTTAAAGCAATATATGGTCCCATGTAATATCATCCATCTACGAGTTTTCTGCTGTGTGCAATGACTTTGGTATTACTATCAGCACCATGAAAACGGAGGTAATATTTTTGCCTTATCCACCTGTACATTGATGTATCCACGAGTGTTTTGTTGCTGATCCACCTGCACATTGATGTATCCACGATTGTTCTGTTGCTGATCCCCCTGTACAGGCAAGTATCCACGATTGTTTTGTTGCTGATCCACCTGTACAGGCAAGTATCCACGATTGTTTTGTTGCAGATCCACCTGTACAGACAAGTATCCACGATTGTTTTGTTGCTGATCCACCTGTATAGGCATGTATCCCCGATTGTTTTGTTGCTGATCCACCTGTATAGGCATGTATCCACGATTGTTTTGGATAATTCTCTTCCATCATGTGCATGGTTAGCGGTTCACTTTTACGAATTGTATCGAAGAGGCTTACCTGAACACACAGTGCCTGTTCCAGATGAGAGGATACCAGAATACGAGAGTGGATACGGACGGACACAAATGAGAAGTCGTTACTAAAATACATACTAGCTAAAGAAGTCCAAACTCAAACAAGAGAGCACACATATATAGAAAAAGCAGACATTGTGGTAAGATAGAAAACCCTCCAAGTATATAACATGTCACTGTCTTCCTGGGAGACCTATAGAACTGAAAATAGTGGAAGTAACAGAGCAGCTAATCAACTATGCAGAAGATAACGCCGTTTTTTATTCAATGTGCTGGAAAACAAGATCTACTCAAGAACTAGTTTTTCCAATAGAAGACCCAACAGAAGACCCAACAGAAGATCAGTACGAGAACATCTGATACAAAGCCACCACAGTTAAATTGACTGTTAATCTAGATTATACACCACCGCAGCAGAGGTGCCTGGCACGATGAAACTACAGAAAGGCGAGCTGAAGAATATTTTCAAAACTAACTCAAAGGTACTGTAATGGTATCAGCAGACGACACAGAAACATTGGAATAATAGAGTAATTCTTGTTTTTGTTTAATGCCTACAATGAGTAAGTTTACTCTTTTGTGCGCCCTGAAAAGGACGTTACGTGGGGAGTTGTAGCAGCTTTCCTCACATCGCGAGCATGCCAATGAAGGTGGACTGCGGTCCTCCAAGCGGCTGTGCTATGCTTGGCTTCATCAGCGTGGCGCTCACTAGTATGGGGATCACATCGATCCACATCTCGTCAGCCAGGTTGCCTTGAGAACAACCTATTTCTAGGGAACGCTACATGAAAGACAGATTGTGGTCTTGGTCAGTATATTGACCCTGACGCGCGTGTTGGTCGGTATTTTGTGCCTGACTGAACTAGCGTCTCAGTTCTCCAGACCAATACTTAAAGTCATAACATAATCAATCAACAAAGGACATAGACAAAAACTATATCAGACGATCTAGAGAAACGTCAAGAAGAACTATTGACTGTCAAAGAAATAACATAAATAGACCCAACACTAGAAAGTAAAATCCGACTAAACAGACTCTGCAGGGTCTTCTAAACCAGTATAAAGGCGTTAAGTTAAGTTAAGTTAAAGAAACTCACACCAAAGAACATAAAGGTTAAGAATGAGGCATCAAGACACACCAACAACAACAAAATGAACTGAGAGCCTCAATCTATATTTTTTTGTCTAACGGTATACGATACAAAACTGTAAACATGCAAAGTCACTGAACAACGAAACAATTTTTGTTTAATCACATTAGAAGAACAGGGAAATCTGGGACAGCGTGCAGTAGATATGCTCGTTACAAAATACAAGATTGTTAGCAAAGTGAACTTAAGAGTACAAAAAAAGACATATTCACAAATACTTAAATCAAAGAAACAATCGACAAGTTAAGCTGAAGAGCACATAATGATAACATTTACCCAGCAAGAAATAGAAGTTGCCTTACGTCCATTAAAAAAAAAAGATAAACATCTAAAAAGGGATGAAATTGCAATTGAAATGTTGCCTTGGCTCCAAAAGTTGACAGATATTATTAGAAATCACAAATGTAAGCTGGAAAGAATGGATAGTGATACAAACGTTGAAAGAAGCAACTATGATCTCTGTATTAAACGTGGTATCGGCAGAACAAAGGCTGACAGTTACGGATCCATCAGTTTACTTAAGTGCACATGTAAATTATGGGAGGACTGGAAAATACCAGATTTATAGGACACATAGAAAGTGAAAACTGGATAAGACCACAACAAGCCGGCTTCAGATAACGCAGGTCAATGGAAGACCAACTACCTAACATAGATCACGCGACAGAACAACGATCATTTCCAGGAAAATAAACACACCCACACAAACAAACACACATATTCTCGCACATATATATAATATATATGTATATATACACACTAGGCGTGTTCAAATTATATCGGATCTAACTGCACCAAGTGACCATACGTTGTACGGTGCGCATGATGACGTCACTTCTGATGTAAACAGCATGTACCAACCGTCAATTTGCAAAATGTCATTATTATCTGACTCATAGTTACCTCGGCAGACCGTTTAAAACATGGCGGGTGTGATACGGCATCCGCCAAGAGTTGATTAGCGAATGGTGATTCGGTTTCTAACAGCTGAATAATGTCGACCAGTTGACACTCATCGCAGATTGCAGGCAGTGTATGGGGACAAAAGTGTGTCAAAGACAACACTGAAAAACTGGATAACGATGTTTAAAGAAAGAAGTGAGTGAACGAAAGATATTCCGAGAATAGGACAGGCACATATTGTTGTGTCAGAAGCTGTCATCGCCAAAATTGATGCAACAATACGGGTAGACCGTCGCTGGAGCTTACGTTCGCCACACTTTTGTCACCATACACTGCCTACATTCTGCGATGAATGTCAACTGGTCGACATCCTTCAGCTGTTAGAAACCGAATCACCGCTCGCTGGTTAACTCTGGACGGATTTCGTATCACACCCGCCATGTTTTCAACGGTGTGCTGGGGAAACTATGAGTAATTTTTGCAAACTTGACGGTTGGTATGTGCTGTTTACATCAGAAGTAACGTCATCATGCGCATCGTACGTATGTTCACATGGTGCAGTTAGGTCTGGTTTCATTTGAACACGCCTCGTGTATATATATATATATATATATATATATATATATATATATATATACAGAGACACAAACAAACCAGACACACAGCTAACGGCCACATGACGTACATTTGGGGGCTACGTTCAAGGTCCCTTGATGTTCTTTCTTCTTTACGTTCAGGATTTTTTGGTCATGCTATATCTGCAGGCCAGTCGCTATGATGAACTATGTAGTCTTCCCCGGGTCAGAGCGGATGTCCCACAGCTTTTGTCTTAGCAGTGTTTAACTCCATCATTTTGAATGATGCCTTCATGCAGGGATCCGTATTCTGTGTCTTCATGTTCTCTTTTATCTCCTTTTTAACTTGTAGTTTGTGTTCTCGTGTCAATGTTGTGGTACTCTCCTCTCTGGAAAATTCAGCCAGGTTGTTTCCTGTCATTTTCCCTGTATGATGTTTCTCATTTTGCTTAATGACTGTCTTCCCATGGCTCCCTTTGGCTTCTTTATTTAACTCTCTTGTCAGGTTCCAGAGTTTACTTGTATCCCTGTACATGCTGAGGCTTTCGGTCTTTTCATGCCACCTTCTTTGGATCTCATCCTTCTTTTGCTCTATGAATATGTTTTTAATTTTGCTGTGTTTCCCTATGTTTTCTGGTGAAGGATTTTTTTCCATGGTATCTCTTCCCTCGCTTATAGTTCTTTGTGGATTTTCCCTAGTCTATCGCCCCAGTAGGGTTTTTTGTTTCTCGGTTTTCCACGTGGGATTGATTTCTTTGCTGCCTGAATGATAGCCTGCGTCATTATCGCGACATTATTGTTTTAATTTTTGGCGTGGGATATTTTTTGACAGTTTATTTACATTTTCTGTAAATAGAGTGCAGTTTGCTTTTTTGAAATTCTCGCGTGGGTGCATATCTGTTATCTCTATTTGTCCCATGTTACATATGTCTAAAGTTTTTGGGACATGATAGCTCCCACCCAGTTGGCTGTTGACTGTTCTTGCTATTAGCCGTTGAAAGTCGTAATATGTGTGCCTATCGTCTGACCTATTTATTAGGATGAGTTTGTTTTCTGTCATCCAATCTTCTACCTCCTTGACTCTCTGGTCCATTGTTTCCTAGCCCCAGTTTGGGGAGGGACTGATAAAATCTCCCGCTATGAGATGTCTCGACTCTTCAATTTTGTCTTTGTGTATTGCCAGAGCTGTGAATGGTGGACTATAGCAGTTTATTATCATTGAGTATCTACTGGGTAGGATGATCTTAACAGTGATGTACTCGAGTTCATCTGGTCCAGATCTATTTGTTTCTACAGCTGGTATAGTTTTTCACTAGTGTTATTATTCCTCCTTTGGCTCTTTTTTTTCCTATCTTGACGGAAACATTCATTTCCTCTGATGGAAAATTTTTGAGTTTCTTTTAGGTGTGTTTCCTGAATACAAATGATGTCTCTATCGTTTTCCTTGAGAAATTCTTGCAGTTCGGGTTTCTTGTTTCTCACGCCCTCTGCATTCCATTGTACCACTTTTAGGTTCCCTGTTTGTTGATCAGTCGCACTACTCTGCCTCCCCCTGACCACTAGGTTAGCAGAGGCACCGGTTGCTTGGATGGGTCCACTTGAGGCTGCCGGCCCGGCACCGCTCCTCCCCGGTTGTAACTCGTAGGAGCGACACCATGACGATAGGGTAGACTGTCGCATGACCATTTCCTGTTGATGCGTGTGTGCCCTGATTTTTTTCAGGTTCCTGCGCCGTAGATGACACACTCCGTCTTTGGCAGGTCGGGTTGAGTTTTTTTGTTTTAGGTTGTCTCCCATAGCCTTTCCACCTCCCGATAGTACCTGCAAAGGCAGTAGGTTGGTTTGTCTACCGTGGTTTCTTCCCCGTAGCTAGAGCATATAGCGGCTCTTACCCGCTTTGTGTACCCGTCATAGGACACATGGGGTATTTCAGTGAGGAAAGCAGTGCCACCTGTTGTCCCACCCCATCCTGCTGGAACACACCGCCGTTTGGTCCACGACTGCTTATTCGTCCAGCTATTATACCTGGCTTATATCACAGCTGGGGGACGGCGTGGCCTAGTGGTTAAGTGGCACGGCTCACAACCAGAAGGTGCTGGGTTCGATCCCCATCACAGCACCGGCCGTTACCCCGGGGAAGCAAACCCTTAGAAAATGCAGGAGGAAGCAGACCCTTACATAAAATGCATGCTGAAGTCGGATGCACTATGCCGACAGGCGCAAAATAAAAACCACAGTGTAACGCACACACGCCTTGGGGAATAGATAAATAAGGCGAACGAAAAAAAAATATATATCACAGCTGGCGCTCCATATCTGGAGGTCGCCCCATTATTCGCCACCTGTGGGCGTGCCTGGTTTGGGTCGGTCGCCCCACTATCCGCCAGCTGTGGACGTGCCTGGTTGGGGGCGGTCGTCCCACTATCCGCCACCTGTGGACGTGCCTGGTTGGGGTCGGTCGCCCCACTATCCGCCACCTGTGGACGTGCCTGGTTCGGGTCGGTCGCCCCACTATCCGCCACCTGTGGACGTGCCTGGTTGGTGTCGGTCGCCCCACTATCCGCCACCTGTGGACTTGCCTGGTTGGGGTCGGTCGTCCCACTATCCGCCACCTGTAGACGTGTCTGGTTGGGGTCGGTCGCCCCACTATCCGCCACCTGTGGACGTGCCTGGTTGGGGTCGGTCGTCCCTGTCCTACATGGTCTTTGAGGTTACAATAGAGTTAATCCAGATAGGAGAATAAGGCGCAACTAGACGTAATGAAAAATAACATCATTCCACACACAACACAGTTATATTATGTCTCTTGTGTGCAGCGAAAAATAATTAGATTGAAATGATAGGGTATACACTCGTATAACCTTTAATGCAGTACATGTTTTGACAGTTATTAAAAAAACGAATGTGTATCTGATCTATGTACCCACTGCTCTGTTTCTTTCTATTGTTATTTTTATGTAAACTTTCTCTACTTAAAAATAATACGTTTGCCATTTAACAATGTGTGCTTCACCCTATAGATACAGTCCATTAGATAAAATACAGACAGTGCGATGTGTGTGTGGTACGTTGGCTATTTAGTCAGTACAGATACACTACATTTTCATACATAACTTTGCTAAGTATTGTCTTCGCACAATGTCCAAATCACATAACGTGGTGATACACTACGAAGGAGCACAGAGATACTGAAGATATCAATGAATAAGAGAGAGAGAGAGAGAGAGTGAGAGAGAGAGAAAGAAAATGAGAGAGAAAGAGAGAGAGAGAAAGAATGAGAGAGAAAGAGAGAGAGAAAAAAAGAGAGAGAAAGGCAGAGAGTGAGAGAGAGAGAAAAAGATAGAGAAAGTGAGAGAAAGTGAGAGATAAAGAGAGTGAAAGTGAGAGGGAGAGAGTGAGAGAGAAAGAGAAAGAAAAGAGAGAGAAATGTAAAAGGAACACGACCAAAATATAAAATATATTCAATCTATAAGGCTTGAGGCATCTCACAATGAAGGTTAAATCTATTCTGGAACTCAAACCGGTGTCAATCATCAGTAGATCAGGAGACTACCAGTGACCCTAATATCAACTTTGCCCTGGTCTCTCGGTCCATTGAAGTTGCTGGCGACAGGAGAAAGGGGGTTATTAGAAATAACATTAATATATTGGTGGAAGCGAGCACGGAGTTGACCACTTAACTTAACGTCTTTATACTGGTTTAGAAGACTCTGCAGAGTCTGTATACAACCAGTTCCATTTACATCACCTTCCTCTAGAAGATGTACGCATCCAATCTGATGCCAGTATCACCAATGTATTTCACATTGTCGATGCTGCAAATAATAGCGTAGATTAAGTTGTGTAACCTCCAGATGACCGATTCCTTTATCTCAAACACTATTCTAGGGATTGGTCAATGAGAAAACAATACGTGACGCAACCAAGCTTCTTTCTGAGCAAGGTGTCATGGTGGGTGGCCCGTGAGGTGAAATTTGAGTCTTATTGTGACCAACAGGTCACGCAAGCTTAAATAATGTCTGTAGGCTACCAAACGATGATTCGCATAAATAACATATGTTAGAGAGCTGGGGGAATCTAACGGACAGAGAAGATGTGAGGATGAAAAGTTAAAACCAGTTTCGCACGGCTAGAATGTAGAAGGCTAGAAGGTCGGTAGGGAATAGCTAGGGTGTCAATACGACAGATAGTACCGATACTTGCAAGAAAATGTTTGCTCAGAAAGAAGACTATTTGTTCTCCCATTCAAAGCATGCGACAACCGTTGCAATACTCAAAGTGAATAAATGTATTGCATAAGGTCAACAACCCCACGCTAGATGGTGGAGGTAAAAGCTTCAACGTAAAGACGCTTTGCAAAAGAAGCCAAGTATCTCGTGTGCATTATGTAGAAAGTCTTCATCCTCCGGACAAAGGCGGCGAAAGTGTAGCAGTGAGAAAACTGGAGTGAGTCACACAAGATTGTGTGTGTGTGTGTGGGGGGGGGGGGGTGTAGAGACAAGAAGTATAAAAACGGGAGGAACATCACGGAAACACCAGGTTAGGTACAAACAGATACACACACGCATCCAAGCACTGGTTTATGCGTCTTAATATCGCCCAAATTGACTACGGTCTGGGGTGGAATAGGCGCGCCTCCGCCAGTAGAAACTAGTGAGGCAAACACATAAAATAAAAAATATAAATTAAAAAAATATGTGTGTCAGTAGGTTTATGGTCGACAGTGGTGGAGAGGCCAGGGGGGCAGATAGAGATAGTAATGTCAAGAAATGTGACATGTAATAGAGATATGAGATGTGGAGCGGATTGTTGGATGGATATTAACACAGTCAATAAAGCCAGAGAAGTCAGCCTCAAACATGTCTGAACCGCTGGCATTAGTGTACCGGTAGTAACATGACCAAATGGGGGATTCCAAATGGCCCCTAAATTGACAGGCGTAGCCAGGGGCAGATCTATTATGAAACTTATAAAGCTTTTAAGGTTCGGTATCCCTAATCCCGGAGGGGTCCTAGAAACTACTTTAGCCCATAATACTTGAAAATTGTGGATATACTAATGAGAAGGTGTTTTGTTTTTAACTGCCATCCCCCCAAACAGTAGAACTCTGTTTTTAGCACCGGATATATATTTTGCACCAGATTCAGGGGTAGTGACATCACAGAATAGTCTACTTTTTAACTATGGGGGTGTCAAATATCGCGCCTTAAACGGTATTGACAATACACCTATTTTTAATCATCAAACAGTAAATGACTCAACTTTGTTGTCCTTGCTGCAGGTGCACATACTCAATGTATCGAACGTTCTTGGAAAACGGCAAAGGAGTAAGAAACACACGCCATAAAGGCAAACACAGGCATAAACTTGGTCGTTTATGTGCGAGTTCATGTTGCGTCGACGCATTAAAGTAAGTGGTTTGGACATTTTCACGGCCATTCTTGCTGACGTTGTCCAATTTCCATTCAATAATTAAAATGGTGGTGTTTGGTCGTCCAATTGTTTCAATCTGCCTGTAAGGAAATTTGCTGCTGCTCCTTTGTTGGTCCTACATTCTTTCAGAAGATTGGTCGCACAAATGAATATAACCATCTTTTCTACACATATATCATTATCTAAGTTTTTACTCATTTATTTAAAATAAAATTATATCGATCTGTCCTCCCCTTAACCCGAAATGGAATGCCCCGCTACATTCATAAGCTGTCAAATACGTAAGATTCGAACCCAGGGAATTATGTTTGGGGTGGAATTGACGCAAGTATCGAAAACGTTTTCTCAGAAAGAAGACATAAAATTTGTTCCTTTCAAACCGTTCCACGACTCAAAGTTAATGATTGTGTTGAATACTTTCAACAATCCCACAGTTTGAATGTCTGGTGTGTAGTTGTCGTTAATTTGTTTCTCTATCTAGTGACCTCCTCGGCACAGCAGACAAGATGGCGGTACACCTGGCTTTAGTTAACTGTATCAGATCCATGAGAAGGAATACCCTTCTGAATCTTGAATGATTTCTAATTTGGTAACTAACATTCTTTAGAACCGAGCGTGTTTATGTATGTATGTATGTATGTATGTATGTATGTATGTATGTATGTATGTATGTATGTATGTAGGTATGTATGTATATATGTATATATGTATATAGGTATGAATGTATGTATGTATGTGTTTATGCATGTAAGTATGTATGTGTGTATGTATGTAAGTATGTATGTGTGTGTGAGAGTGGGGTGTGGGTGTGCGCGCGCGGGATTTAAAAAGTTTTACCTCCAGCGCCATAGCTATGACAGCTGTGCTCAGAGTCATGTGACACCTATGTAAAAAATAATCTCTAATTAGATTACTATAAGGGCATATAGTAGCATGTGCCTGGAACGTATCGTATGCTCACAGCAGATAGTAAAAATGGCGACATGCGTGGAAATACGGTTGAAGCAATGTGCTGCGATTGAATTCCTGACAGAAAGTTGTATTTCCATTAATATACATTGAAGAATGATTGCGGTATATGGTGACGCCTGTGTTTGTGTCAGTATTGTCAGGAGTGCTTACGGACTGTAAAAGGCGATAATCCACCGAATTGTCATTGGCGACTAGTCATGAGCACATCATTATGATCCAGAAAACTACCGCCAGTCAAAGGAGTAAAGGCATAAGAATTCACATACCCTTAACAAATTCAATGTCGTCGCCTAGGCGGGAAAGTGATGCTGACTATCTTTTTGGACTGCGAGAACGTACTCCACTCTGAATTTTTGGAGCATTGCAACACTGTCAACTCCTGACGATATGTGGGACTTTTGCAGAAACTTCGAGCACGATTGCTCGTGTGTGCAAGCACGCAATTCTTCAACACGACAATGGTCGCCTACACACAAGTCCACGTCGCTGCATTGGAGTGTCTAAAGTTTATTTACCCCACCCATCTTACAACCCCGATCTGACAACTTGTGACTTCTTCCACTTCCCGAAGCTGAAGGAACACCTCTAGGGACACGGTTATTCTTCTGGCGAGGAAGTGCAAACAGCTGTACATATATGGTTCCGGGTGAAGATGTATTATTTATATCCTCAACCGGAGGCAACAACTTGTCTGACGTTGGTGTTTGTGTGTGGACCCGTATGGTGACTACGTTCAAAAATAACCTAACCGACATTCCAAGCTTGAAGATAATGTGAAGCCCATGTGTCAATCTTGCACATTAATGAAACTAAATCATCCATGTATCATAATTTGTTACAACGTTTCAAGTAGTAGAGGCCTGTCAGTGTAGATGATAGATATTTTGTTGCCAAACATTAGACTTTTATGTCGCTGTTCTTTTTTTAGTATTATCGTGTCTTATGTCATCTATGTTCCCTTATAACAACATCAATCTTCATTAAGACATATTCTAGATCGTGCTGCTGCATCCAGCTGTAAATAGGTACCCGACTAACAGTAAGGGAAGATAAAGCAGGAAGGAAGGGAATTAGTGACCCCCTCACTTCGCAAACAGTTGAGACCCCGAACTATCAAGTCTTAAACACATCATCGCCAACAGCATGTCAGCTACGTCACACCGTCGATCTAATTCACGCATATTCAGCGCTGTGTTCACAAATGGTGATAGTTTTTAATCATGGTCTATAAAGCCACACTTTTGGGTGGCACAGGGCAAAGTCCGTGCACACATTCACGGCTACAAGAGTGCAAACATGTGGACTGGATATACATTTCTTGAAATGCAATGAAAACGTTCAATATGGCTGTCTGTTATATAGCTCAAAAAATCATATTATTGGGGGAGTTCAGAATAGAACTTCTGTCCTAAATTGTATGGGACTTCCGTTGCTCGAATTACACTTCTCTCACCTGTCATTAGGTGCATTTGTCATTGTATGTTGCTGTCTCTATTTCTGAGTTTAATTTAAGAACATTTATGATGTATATACTGTTTCGTGGAAGCGTGTTCTATCACTCTACACTAGATCTATGATTTATATACTGTTTCATGGAAGCGTGTTCTATCACTCTACACTAGATCTATGATGTATATACTGTTTCATGGAAGCGTGTTCTATCACTCTACACTAGATCTATGATGTATATACTGTTTCATGGAAGCGTGTTCTATCACTCTACACTAGATCTATGATTTATATACTGTTTCATGGAAGCGTGTTCTATCACTCTACACTAGATCTATGATGTATATACTGTTTCATGGAAGCGTGTTCTATCACTCTACACTAGATCTATGATTTATATACTGGTTCATGGAAGCGTGTTCTATCACTCTACACTAGATCTATGATGTATATACTGTTTCATGGAAGCGTGTTCTATCACTCTACACTAGATCTATGATTTATATACTGTTTCATGGAAGCGTGTTCTATCACTCTACACTAGATCTATGATGTATATACTGTTTCATGGAAGCGTGTTCTATCACTCTACACTAGATCTATGATTTATATACTGGTTCATGGAAGCGTGTTCTATCACTCTACACTAGATCTATGATGTATATACTGTTTCATGGAAGCGTGTTCTATCACTCTACACTAGATCTATGATTTATATACTGGTTCATGGAAGCGTGTTCTATCACTCTACACTAGATCTATGATGTATATACTGTTTCATGGAAGCGTGTTCTATCACTCTACACTAGATCTATGATTTATATACTGTTTCATGGAAGCGTGTTCTATCACTCTACACTAGATCTATGATGTATATACTGTTTCATGGAAGCGTGTTCTATCACTCTACACTAGATCTATGATTTATATACTGGTTCATGGAAGCGTGTTCTATCACTCTACACTAGATCTATGATTTATATACTGGTTCATGGAAGCGTGTTCTATCACTCTACACTAGATCTATGATGTATATACTGTTTCATGGAAGCGTGTTCTATCACTCTACACTAGATCTATGATTTATATACTGTTTCATGGAAGCGTGTTCTATCACTCTACACTAGATCTATGATGTATATACTGTTTCATGGAAGCGTGTTCTATCTCTCTACACTAGATCTATGATGTATACACTGTTTCATGGAAGCGTGTTCTATCACTCTACACTAGATCTATGATGTATATACTGTTTCATGGAAGCGTGTTCTATCACTCTACACTAGATCTATGATGTATATACTGTTTCATGGAAGCGTGTTCTATCACTCTACACTAGATCTATGATTTATATACTGTTTCATGGAAACATGTCGTGCTTTATGAAAATACAGTAGTTACTGCAGAATGACCCCAATATGAATTGTTAAAGGTTATAAGAGTTTGTCTTTGTGTATGATTATGCAGGTGGCCTTGAGATTGCATGTTCATTTTATTTGTTTTTGTTATTTGTGTTATTGTGGGTGTGTGCGTCTGTGGGTAATTTGAAAATAATAACACAGAATGCACAGTTTTTTTGCAGCTGGGGAGTAGTAACAGCATTTTAAAAGAGCAAATTGAAACATTTAAAAAACTCAACATATGGAACAGACGAGAGTATGGAGAATAGCAAGATAGAACAACAAATACGGACAGAAAATTAGCCACGACAAAGAGGAAATAATGGCAAGTTAAACTGGAAGACAACCAGACAGCAAGCAACACATCTTGGGATGCAATCAAGTGGAGACTCACATAACATGCTTCCAGGAAAGAAGTCGTCATCCACTGTGCAGACTAGGTATTCGTTTTACCTTCAATAGAATTAAATATATATTTCGTACCAAGGATTTGAACGTATGACCTCTTGGTAAAAGACTGACATCCTAATCTCTAAGCCAGCCGTCTCTCTTACGTGGTATTTTGTGAATAATTGAAATCAATTTACTTTGATATTGATCATTAGTTCCGTTGTTGATGCTTCGTCATTTGTCTATCTTTTCGTATATATTATTTTTTTCCTTTATGCGGTAGAAGACACAGTTTATAAGCAAAGTCAAGAGCATCTATTCGACAATTGCGTTACCATCACACAGTCAATAATTAATTTTTTAAATATATTTTTCTCTATTAACTGGACGATGCATTAAACAAGAGTCACCGTTACATCCCAGATACGCAGCGACATTCAAGTACAAACTTATGCTGAAATAAAGATACCTGCAGAGGATATGGTCAAATTGGAGAGACATACTCAAACAACCTTTAGGGATCAAGATGATGAGCAGCGCACGAGCTGCAGCGGTCAGCAACCCATTGCTGACTGCTAGCGTCAGGACCAGTGAACCAGAGCTACCAAGACCCTTCTACACCTCGACGTGGTGATCCTGGATAACAGGCTGTAGCAGGGCAGACTGGCTAAGGAGAAGGCATTGAAGAGGGAATGCTAACCCGGTACTCAAAAAATGCCTGCTGAAGTCGGATGTGTTAGACCGAAAGGTGCAAATATCGCAGTCAAGCTGTAAACTGGACTACATTCTGCTACTTAAGCCATTTCATGGTTTGGTAGCGGGAGATTGAGAACGAACAAAGCCAAGCCCAAACAACCTTACAACCAGTCTCTGGACTGAACAACCAGAGGATAGGGTCTAATGGAGAGACATACCCAGACAACCTCACAACTAGTCTCAGGACTAATCAACATCTATTATTACCCCTAGGTTCTTTTCCATTTCTATCTGTCTAATATTGTTCACTTCCTTTCTGTAATCACGTTCCATATAGGATCTACCCACGTGGAAGTCTGTACATGTATCTACATTAAACTCCATTTGCCAGCTCTCAAACCATTCCAGAATATACATATATATATATATATCTTCTTCTTCTTCTTCGTACGCAGTCAGACAGTAACCATTATTTTTTCGAAAAAAGCGGCGGTCATCCTGAAGCTCTCGCCACTGCCATAGAGCTTGTCTTGCAGTTCCACTGGTAATGGCCACATCTGCTCTCTCTGATCCTCGTATGTCGGGCAGTTCTGCAGCAGATGTTTAGCGGTCATTTTACCAGTACCGCACTGGCATTCGTCGGTACACCCTATCTTCAATTTGTTGAATAGGTGGTACCTCAGTCTGTTGTGGCCAGTGCGAAGTCTGAAGACAACGACCTGCTCTCTTCGGTTCAACTGGTAATAGGCATCGTTTTTGGTGTAACCAGTATGTTCGGTTTCCCATTTGGTCATGTATCTGGCTTTGGTAAGCCGTTTTGACTCTTCGTACGTCATACTGGTATCTGTTTGTGGTAGTCTTGTACCTTCTTTTGCCAGTCTGTCTGCCTCCTCGTTGCCTTGGATGTTGCAGTGTGACGGAACCCACTGTACCACTACCCTTTTTGGTGCGGACTGCTGGCACAGTTTGCAGAGTGCTGCTCTTAAGTCATTAAGCTCAGTGTTTTTCTGGCTTTTTAGCGCTGTGACTACGGCGAAAGCATCTGTCAGCAGGACTATATGGCTCTCATTTTCACTGTGTGTCACCATTTCTTCCACTGCCGCCCTCAGTGCCTCTGCCTCCGCTCTGAAATTGCTTGTGTACTTACCAGTAGCGAATGACAGTGTTATTTTTCTGCCATTTGGTAGGTTCAGGAATGCTCCTGCCCCTACGTTCTGTGTAGTGTTTGTTACAGAACCGTCGGTGTAAGCATGGGTCCAGTCCATGCTTGGGTAGCTTTTCGTTATGAAGCTTAGGGTAGTATCTCTCATTTCTTTTTCAGTCTGGCAGTTTTTGTTTGCAATACCTGGTATATTTTCTACCACCTCTGGAAATATATCCTGCCTCCAGGTAGGTTTTCGTACAGTAGGGATGGGTTTTGGTGTTGTTAGTGCGTTTATGGGATCTTCGTACATCTTTGCTTTGGCTATTTCTGCAAAGTTTCTCCGCTTTAGTTTCCCATTTCCCAAATTGGTTAGTCTCTGGTGCATTGGATGGTCAGTCAGTCTTCGGAGTTTCTCTGACTGCAGCTGGGCTCTGCAGTCTCTTCTATCGGTCATGGATTGCAGTTTTGTAATCTTTTCAAGTTCTACAATTGGCGTTGACTTCATGCCACCTGTTATAATTCTCATGGCTTGGTTTTGAAGTTTGTTAACTTTATCGAAGTTCGCCTTCGCTGCTGTTGTCCATGCCGCAATGCCATACTCGAGAACTGGTCTCACTCTTCCAGTATACAGTTTCTTTATTATGCCTTCGTCTGCTCCCCAGCTTGTGCCATCAAGTTTCCTCAAGATTGCCATTCTTTCTCTGGCTTTCATTCGGTTTCTCTCAATCTGACTTTTCCATGTCATGCGCCGATCAAATGTGACTCCCAGATAGGTTGGGTTGTCGTTTGGCTGCAGGATTTTGCCATTTAGACTTAATTTGGTACTTTGGGGTTTTAATGAAAGAGAGAATATTGTGCATGTGGTTTTCTCCTCGTTTATTTTGACCAGCCATGAGTTCGCCCACTCTTCCAGCGATGTTAGGGCCGTCTGCATCCGATTTCTTGCTATGGTGAGATTCTTTTCAGAGGTCCACATAGCCAGATCGTCTGCAAACATTGAGCTATGGACTCTTCTTGGTATATTCTCTGTAATATCGTTTATATATACCAGGAAGAGTGTGGGTGACAATACTCCCCCTTGGGGTACTCCCTGCTCGAGTGTCACCTTTTTGCTCATCTGCCCTTGTACTTGGACTCTGGCCGTTCTTTGTTTGAGGTAGTGGTTGATCCACTTGTACATCTTCCCACAGACATCACTTCTTCTTAGCTTGACTCTAAGTCCATCCATCCAGACTTTGTCAAATTTTCCAGATCCACCCAAACAGCTACTGTGTGTTTCTGTGCCTGGTAGGCATCTTCTATCTCCTGGGCTATGAGGATGACCTGGTCCTCAGTGGATCTGTGCTGTCTAAAGCCGGCTTGCTGTGGAATTAGTATTCGTTTTTCTTCCAGATGCCACATCAGTCTGGTGTTTATCATCCGTTCCATCAGCTTGCCGACACAGCTCAGTAGGCTTATGGGCCTGTATCCATTTGGATCTGTTTTGTCCTTTCCTGTTTTTGGTACTGGTACCAATATTGCATCTTTCCATGCCTGGGGTACAATTCCCCTTTTCCAGCTTTGGTTCAGGACCGATAGCAATTTCTTCTTCGCTGTTTGGCCCAGCCCCATCAGCATTTCGTTTTTTATCCCGTCTTTTCCGGGAGATTTCCTTTTCTTTAGTGTTCTCATAGCCTCTTCCATTTCGCGCATTGTTAGTTTGGCCATCATGTGCTCTTCAGGAGCCGTATTTATGTTTTCGTGTCCCTTTAGCTCTTCGCTAATGTCTGTATGCTTATCCGCAGGGACCTCGATGTGGTTTGCTCTGGTATAGTGATCGACAAAGGCGTTTGCGGCTTTCTTACCTGTGAACAAGTTCTCGCCCTGCTTGATAGTAATTTGTTTATTTGACGGGGTTTCGTCGTTCATGGCTCTGACTAGCTTCCATAGCTTGTTCCCGTCTTTGTCCAGGTTAAGACTTTCCGTTTTATTTGTCCAGCTTTCTCTTGCTGTTTGTTTGAGAGTGTGTTTGTACTTCGCCGCGGCGGCTTTGAGGGCGATGTTTGCCTCCATGGATTTTTCTCGCTCTGCCATGTTCCTAGCATTTGTTACTGCATCTTCCACTTTCTGCAACTCATCATTCCAGTAGGGCTTATAGTTTTTCCTAGCTCCTCTTGGGATGGTTTCAGTGGCGGCTTGCATTATTGCCTTGCTTAGGCTCTCTACCATGGGCTTCATTTTGGTGTTTCGTGTGTTGATGGTTTCACACAGCCCTTCTGTCAGGATTGCAAATCTGTCCCAGTCGGCTCGTTTGTAATTCCAACGTGGGAGCGGTTTTGTTTCCTGTGGGCCTACTTCCATGTCAATGGTTAGTCTGATCGGCCTGTGGTCGCTACCTGCCAGTTGGTTTAGCACCTGGCGGTCTATTTTATGGTGTATGTCCTGTGTGGAGAAGGCCAAATCTGGAGTCGAGGTGGTATGCCATGTTCTTGAATAGAAGCTAGGGCTATCCTCCGGCCTATTGATTAGGGAGAGATTTGCATCTATCTCCCAATCTTCCACTTCGTCACCTCTGCTGTCTGTGTCAGAGTATCCCCATCTCTCCGAGTGGCTGTTGAAATCTCCAACTACTATGCAGTTGGAGTCTCTGACCTCCATACTCGAGAGCGATAGGTCTCTATTTGGTGGTCCGTACAGATTGAAAATGCGGAGCTTCGTCTCTTGAGCCATTATGTCAACTCCTACAATTTCTGCTTGTCCGGTGTGATTGACAGATACCGCGCTACTCGGTATGCAGTTTCTGGTCAGTATCAGGACCCCTTCTTTGTGGCCTTCTCTATCTAGACGGAAGGTCTGGTATCCTCTGATTGAGAATTTATGGTTATTGTTGAGGTGCGTTTCCTGGATACATGCCACGTCAATCTTACCTTCATGCAGGTGGTGTGTTAGGGAAAGTTTTTTGTTAATGACTCCCTCCGCATTCCACTGTAGTATTTATATATATATATATATATAAATATATATAAATCAAGAACAAAGTTGCTCACAAAACTTAGCCCTGTTTTAAACTGAGTCCATTTTTTACTTCACAACACTCAAAGTACTCCTTATTTATGCCCACGCTCTGGCTTCGTCCAGTTAACCAATTTTCAATTTATTTGGCAACCTCGCCACATAGTCCATGTGATTTTATTTTCCTGAATAATCTTTGATGAGGTACTCCATCAATGTTTGAAATGCGTTGCCACATGATGTGGCGGAGGCAGTGTCAGTTAATGCGTTCAAAAATAGATTGGATGATCTCAGTTATTTTTAGAATAGGTGGAGTGCAATAAACTGGTTGCATGCATACTATTTAGAGCCTTCTAAACCAGTATAATGAAGTTAAGAAGTTAAGTTTAAGGGTTTTGAAAAATCTAGATAAATAACATCCACTGGCACCCCTTCATCTATCACTTTGGTAACCTCTTCCGTGAATCGTTATAGATTTGTGCACGATCTCCCTTTAGTAAACCCATGCTGACTATTCGTGTCTAAATGAATTACAATGTTTTCATTAATTGTTGACTAACATTCTGCAGTATCGCATGACCTTGACTTCAGTAGGATAATTAATTGACTGATTGAAGAACATAAAGCATGATTTGCTTGGTTCGGCTTCTGATAAGTGGGGATTGGTCAGCTGTTTTGACAGCATAGGAGAAATATCTGTGAGATAGGATCATTCAAACCCACTCGTTGGGGTTAAAGTTCGTATTGTACGTGGTTTATAAGCCGGCTCTGAAGTTAGTGAACAGATTTGTGAACAACACATCACGTGATGTTTAACAAATCACATGACAGTACAAAATGGTGACAATCATAAGCAGTTTTGTTTTTGTATCAGCTTGTTTCTTGCAGGTAAATATGTTGAATCAAAATGTTAACATAAACATTGCACATTGACAAGATTGCATTTTCTAACTCTATAGTAGTATTATATTATGTAGATTTGAACATATTTTATATAAACAATTGTAAATCAAAAGAAACATATTTAAAATATTTGGACAAGCAAATATCATACATAATACATATCTCAGAGAAAGCGAATAAAACAGCAAAGATACTTCGAAAAGAAACTTGCTCAGAGGATCAAGACTGATAGTAAAAGCTTCTTCTCTTATGTTAGAAATAAACAAAGATCAAAGGACAAAGTAGGCCCTCTCATAAACAGCACAGGAAAAAAAATAAGTGAAAATAGGGAGGCAGCAAATCTACTCAATCACTACTTTGGCACAGTGATGACAGTGTACACAAAAGAGGACTGCTCCAAGATCCCAGAGCCTGTAGATATTTTTCAAAGAGACATGGATACAGCAGGATTAGGATCAATGTGTATTACAGAGGAAATGGTTTTTTAAAAATTGGAGGGGTTGAAAGTGAATAAATGTCCAGGTCAAGATGGTATTCATCCAAAATTGCTGTTTGAAATTAGAGACCAATTAGCAAAACCATTGGCTATATTATGTTCTCAATCACTTGCACAAGGGATTGTTCCACTGGATTGGAAAGATGTGGGAGTGATCCCCTTATTCAAAAAGGCAGATCCAGCAAACTATAGACCTGTGAGCTTAACGAGCATAGTCTGTGAATTGTTAGAGTCAATAATCAAAGAAAACAGTGTAATGCATTTAGATAAATTTAATCTAATTAGAAATAGTCAGCATGGGTTTACCAGAGGGAGATCATGCTTTACAAATCTATTAGAATTCATGGAGGAGGTTACCAAAATGTTAGATAAAGGGGAGCCAGTGGATGTTATTTATCTGGATTTTGCAAAGGCCTTTGATAGAGTACCTCATCAAAGATTATTTCGAAAATTAAAATCACATGGAATAGGTGGGGAAGTTGCCAAATGGATTGAAAATTGGTTAACGGGAAGAAGGCAAAGGGTGGGTATAAATAAGGAGTACTCTGAGTGGTGTGAAGTGAAAAGTGGAGTGCCACAGGGCTCGGTTTTGGGACCAATTTTATTCTTGATATATATAAATGATTTGGACATAGGTATGGGATCCATTATTGCAAAATTTGCTGATGACACAAAACTATGCAGTAGTGTCTCATCTAAAGCAGAAGTGGATATATTGAGGTCAGATTTAGATAAAATTTGAGAATGGTCTGTAATCTGGCAAATGGAGTTTAATGTAGATAAATGTACAGTCATGCACATGGGTAGATCCAATATGGAACATAATTACAGAATGGGAGAGAACAATATTAGAAAGATAGATAAAGAAAGGGACTTAGGGGTTATAATAGATCATACATGTAAGGTGAGGGAGCAAGTTCAGGTAGCAGTAAAAAAGGCAAATGGAATGTTAGGGATGATAAAAAGAAGGAGCAAGGAGGTGATAGTCAAACTGTATAAAGCATTAGTTAGACCTAGATTGGAGTACTGTGTACAGGTGTGGAGTCCTTATCAGAGAGGGGATATAGACATGCTGGAGAGAATACAAAAAAGAGCGACAAAGCTGATAGTGGGATTCCAGAATTACAGTTATGAAGAAAGATTAAAAAGAACTGGCCTACAGTGTTTAGAATAGAGAAGAATTCGTGGTGACTTAATACAGGTGTATAAGATGATCAGAGGAATGGATAAAGTAGACTATAACAAGTTTTTTAAAGTACAACCACCAACAAGGACAAGAGGGCACAGCTACAAGTTGACTAAGGAGAGGTCCAGATTAGATATTAGGAAGTATTTCTTTAGCCAGAGAGTTGTGAATGCTTGGAATGCATTGCCAAGTGAGGTGGTGGAGGCTGGGACAGTCAATGCATTTAAGTACAGATTGGATGCGTACAGCTTCTAGAAGGTGATGTAAATGGAACTGGTTGTATACAGACTCTGCAGAGTCTTCTAAACCAGTATAAAGACGTTAAGTTAAGTTAAGTAATAATAACAATATGTAGTATGATAGTGATGTATTTGTATTGATGCTTACAAATTAATGTTCGTAACTGATGCAGTACACGCCACAAGTACATTCTTGCGCCACTTCTAGCTAATTTTGGCATAGCGTGAAGGGGAGGAAAACAACGTCTGGTCAGGCAAAATATAGTTATACTGATCAGACATGTTAATCAGAGTCGGGCAAAACATGCTGGCCAAGATGGATTTACCTGATCTCCGTAGTAGTGATCGACACGCCGATGAAGCCAAGCATAGCACAACCATTTGGATGACCCCAATCCACCATCATCAGCATGCTCAGGATATGAGGAAAGCTGCGAAACCTTCCACTTAACGTCCTTTTTAGGGCACACAAAATAGTAATCCTACTCATTGTGTGCATTCAACAGCAAAATAGCATGAAGTCATCATAGTTAAAATTGTAAGTTACTGTAAGTGAAGAATGTGCAATGAATAGTCCAGAACTAACTTTAAAAGGTGCAAGACATATGTCTCAGCAACAAATCAGATTAAATCCATAAATATGCAGATACGAATGTCTAAATGTCGTTTTACGATGCACTGACGGCAATCTATGATCCCCAATCCAATTCCTTATCTTCTGCCCTCGGTACCAATGGCTCTACACTACTAACAGATAAGGGCATATTTGTTTAGTTCTAGGCGGCACACTTTAATGAAATACTCAACAATCCTTCGACCATCAGCGAGCCAGCCATAGCACAAATACCACAAGTCGCTAACAAAGATGTATTAACAATTTCCCCAAGCACTGAATATGGTCAAAAAAGACATCAGCCAAATGTCTAGTGGCAAGACCCCAGGGTTAGATGCTCTTCCTGTTGAAGTTTATAAAGAAGGATGTCAACAGTGGACAGAACTATTACATTCAATTTAGGATGATGGCCAGAAATCTCATGACCTAAAAGATACTTCTATTGTTCACCTATGCAAGTAAAAGGGCAATTATATATCACTCCTGTTGTAGCCACAATGAAATCTCCTGTCACATGGACACAATTCTGACTCAAGTCCACCTCAACCACCTCTCTGTTCAGGGCAGAGAGTCAGTGTGGTTTTTTAGTGGGTCATAGAATAGTGTCGACATGATATATGACATATGCAGCACTTCAACTACAGAGGAAATGTTAGGAGGATCATTATAACCTGTACAGTTTCTGTCAACCTGACTAAGGCCTTAAATGCTGTTAACAGGAAAATGCTCTTGCAAATCATGGCAAAATTTGGTTGTCCCAGCTCATTCATTAGTTGTCTACCAATTTCTTGATATCCTGAGTACTGCACAAAAGAGAATTGTAGGCTTCCCAGTCACCGGTGGTGTTAAACAGAGGATGTGTACTGGCACTGACACTCTTTAACGTGGTCTTTGCAGCAATGTTCTCTGATGAGAAACAGCTACTGACATACAAATCACGTACAGGACACATAGTTAGCTATTTAATCCAGGACACGTGAAGTCTTACACCAAGGTGAAAGAAGCCACCATCTCGAATCTTGTGTTAACTGATGACTGCACCCTTAACACCTGCTCAGAACAAGATATGCTGTCTTAATTCTTTGGAGAGAGAAGATTAACATTTGGTCAGGCAAAACATACTGATCAGACATGTTAGTCAAGGTCAAGCAAAATATGCTGGCCAAGACCTGCACATCAACTTTCTCATAGTTCTCCCTTGAAATGGGCCGTTTATCTTAGCAGCCTGGCTAACAAGGTGGGGAATTAACATTATCCCCATAGTAGTGAGCGATACAGACATGAAGCCAAGCATAACATAACTATCTAGAGTACCTTGGTCCACCTTCATCAGTATGCTTGGGATGTGAGGAAAACTACTGCAACCCGCCACTTAACACCCTTTGTAGAGTACCCAGCATTGCACATTAAGGCACCATTCCCTGCCAATTCTGTGAGCCAGGAGCCAGAAGGGACCTTCCATTTCATCCAGAGACAGCGAGTTCTGGGATAGCCCATATGGCTCCAGCTGAAATAGTTTTGGAAGGGTAAGAAAGCCATCAGAAAAATCTAGACCAATAAAGAAACTTGACATTGGCTGCAAAAGTGCAAACAGCTTTTTGGTTCCAGTTACAATATAACAACTAAAACAGTTTTATCAATCATTTATATTAACTGCTTGATGAATATTCATGTTAACTGCTTGATGAATATTCATGTTAACTGCTTGATGAATATTCATGTTAACTGCTTCTTAAAATGTTTGTTGATTATTAGGTGACAGGAGACAGAACGTTTACAATCAATTATGCAAATAACACATTCATGAAAGATGGTGCTCCATTTCGCTATGTTTCTGGAAGCTTTCATTACTCCAGAGTCCATCCTGACTACTGGGAAGATCGGATGTACAAAATGAGAGCTGCTGGCCTCAATGTTATACAAGGGTAAGGTGTGATAGTAATTTATATTCCATGGAGTGTGAGTGTGCACTCTAAAAATAAACATTACGTCATTGCCAATTTAATAGAACTGTGTAAATTTTACAAGAATTTGACAGAATCATTTGTAGTTCTATACTTATATATCTACAGCAGAAATTATAATAAAAATGTTAGTACATTTTTTCAAGGAACTTTAACGACTGCTCTTCATAAGCGTTGTGGAACAAAGAACTTACGACAAGGAAAAGATCAGAAATGAAGAGACTTGGTGGAGTTATGTGGTAATTGTGGCTATATGGTCTAAAAAAGAAGCTTACAAGGGTTGGTTGACGTCCAATAAGCAAATTGACTACTTCGTCTATCAGACAGCAAGACGAAACATGAAAGGAATAATTAAACACTGTAGTGAAGAATCTTGGAAACATTATGGCGAGCAATTAACTTCCATATGCTAGAATCATCCTAGAAACTTTTTCAAAAGTATCAAGGTGATGCTATTTAGAGATGCGTGCTTCAATCCCACTTCAGTAATCAATATCAATTATTATTTCTATATTTAATGAACTCAGCAGAAGAGATTAATGGAAGGAATATTTCCAAGAACTTTTCAACCTTATTGTCTTCACAGAAGATTCAGTTTTTCTACCACGCAACTCAGATCATATAGAACCTGACATAATGAATCCAGAAATATAGTTATAAAGAATAATTCAAAGAATAAGTCACCAGGTATGGACAGTTTAACAACTGAGGCGATGTGGGAAAACAGGGCTAGGTACAGACTCTTTACAGCAGTGTGGAAGGACAGACATGTACCAGACGACTGGCAGAAGCTACAATCATTCCAATTTGGTAGAAAAAGGGTGAGAAAAGAAACTTTGACATCTACAGAGGCATATGCTACTTGATCATACTGATAAAATGTATGCGAAGATCCTAAAACAAAGAATAAGACCTATTGTTGAGCCTCAATTGTCCAAAGCTCAATTTAGATTTGTCAGGGTATGTGCTGCAGAGATACCTTATTCACTTTAAGGCAATTAAGCTAAAGATTAATAGAAGACAATGAAAATCTACACATTGCTTTCATTAATCAAGAAAAGTGGTTTAATAGGGTAGACAAGATTAAACTTCAGACAATACAGAATGATTATGGTGTACAAGGCCAGCTACTTGTTAATGTAAGAGCACTGTATCGTACAAGTATAAGCGTCGTAAGAATGATTGATGGTGTCAGAGACTTTTGAAATCACTGTAGGCATGAGACAGGGGTATGTGCTTTTCCCTCTGTCTTTCATCTACATGGACAAAATAACATCAGAGACCAGTCAAATTGAGACATCTGAAGAAGAATCAAATTCAATACATGAATTACTCTTTGCAGATGATCAGTGTATGTTGCACAACGATGAAAATCAACTGCAAAATCACATGAATATACTGGTGACTACCTGTGCCAAATACAATATGCGAATTAATAGATACAAAAAACAAACTTTGAGGATCAGCAAAGTGCATGGGCCACTCAACATAAGTGTAAATGATATTGCTCTTCAAGAGACCCATGAGTTCAGATATTGAGACATTGTTATTTCGGCTGGGAAATCGAGACTAGGTGTTAGAGAGCATATCCAATGACTTATCGGCTATCACCACTGCTTAGGCACCCGAGCATTAGTTTGGCAACAAAGCAACAGTATATTTATACTGACTGGACTACCAGTGCCAAACAAGGCTTCTGTCTAAGGCACGTGAGAGCACACTTTCATCATGTGAATTAAGTGTTTGAGGACGGTCATCGGTATTACCAGGAAAGACGAAATGCAAAACAACGATATTTGAAGTATAGTCGGTACTACATTTTCTGCAGAGTCAATTTCCAGACACAAAACAAATTGGTTCGGTTTGGGCAATCTCATGAGAATGCACCCTCATCAACTTCTACTGATGGCGTAAAAATGCTGGTAGATGTAGCTACAGGGCAAGAGGGTGCCGGCATGGCAGATGGATAGATGCCATCTGAGTTATTATGCAAAGGCATAGACTCACATTGACAGATGCAATGCATTTGGCACAGGACCGATGACTTAAGCTCCCCACAATGCACAATGGCATAAGGTGAAAGAAAACTAACTATCTAACTTTATTATTTTAAGTCTGCTGCCCTGGCTATTTGGTTTATATGGATTTTTGTCTTTAGGATTCACTGCATTCTGATACTTCACTTGTGCAACATCATCTGTAAAGTCTTATCTGTTAATCTCATTGTAATGCTCCATACCATTGCGTGCTATCCTTTCCCTTGCCATCTCTTTCATCCATTTAGAATATTACTGAATATTGTGTAGAAAAGTGCATCCATATCATAACCACACATTAATATGGAACTTTCCTTGTCTTCCACAGCATTGATTTATCAGTTAAAGTGGATTATATTCTTGATAAATACTTATTGCTCCAATTACTTTTCTTAGGTATGTCCCATGGAATGTCCACGAGCTGAGTCCAGGAGAATTCATGTGGGAGGGAGCATCAGATTTGGGTCACTTTCTAACATTGGCACAAGAAAGCAATCTGTTTGTGCTTCTCAGGATTGGACCCTACATTTGTGGAGAATGGGAATTTGTGAGCACATTTTATGAGAATATAACTATTTTGTATCTGATCATCATATAGCATATGCTTTGCAGAATATCACTCCAATCGCAGTCACCCTGTAAGACGATAACAAGTTTTTTTCTTCAAAATACAACCACCTACAAGAGGGCACAGCTACACATTAATTAAGGAAAGGTCCAGATTAGATACCAGGAAATATTTTTTTAGTCAGAGAGTGGTGAATATTTTGAATGCATTACCACAAGAAATAGTGATGGCAGGGTCAATTAATGGATTTAAAAATAGATCAGAGGCACATAGGTATTTTTAGGTCAAGTGGATGTAAAAGAAACTGGTTGTATACAGACTCTGCAGTCTTCTAAACCAGTATAAAGACATTAAGTTAAGACTATTGATCTCCAGACCTTTCTCCAGCCACTACTACTGTTATCTTCAGAACATTTTTGACGCTGTGTGTTCATCTTCTTCTTGGTCTTTTTGTCTTGTTTTCCAAGTAACATACCCTCCAACAGGTGAAGAAAGACTAACGTCTGGTCAGGCACAACTAACTGATTCGACATGTTAGTTAGGGTCAGGCAAAATACACTGGCCAAAACCCTCAAATCGGCTTCCTTGCAGCTGTCTATGGAAACTAGCTGTTTTCATGGCAGCCTGGCTAATAAGGTGAGAGATCGACATGATCCCCTTAGTAGTGAGTGACACGCAGATGAAGCCAAGCATAGCACAACCGCCTGGAGGACCCGGTCTACCTTCATCAGCACATTCTGGATGTGAAGAAAGCTACTGCAACCCGCCACTTAACATCCTTTTCAGAGCACACACAAGAGTAAACCTACTCATTGTGGGCATTCGAAACAACAACCCTCCAACATACCTGCTCATGGTACCACCACACAGACATACACAGCCATACATAGATAACAACCAAAGGACTAAGAAGGAACTCTGAGAAGTCTCAACCGGGTGACTTTCTGTCGTGTCTTTTGCGGCGCACAGGCCCCTGCCAATACCGACGATCGCTTGCTGATGATCACATACTTCATCAGCCCATATGCCCCACCAAAACGTGTGCCAATCGAAAGGTACAAGGCTAACCCAAACGTCACGGAGAAATACGCTGATGATGTTAGGGGAAACCTAGCCGCAGGGAACCCCCTTCCCAATGAACCGGAGGCAGCATGAACAGTCATAAATAATGCCACACCCGAGACCGCAAGGTTAATCATCGCCCAAGGACCCCAAAGCGTCAGCAATGCCTCTCTGATACCTTGTACTCGTATGACATCTTACTCCAAAAGAAGTCAGCCAGGCTTTGCAATGACGACGGCAGCTGAAACGCCATTTCTGCACGACGGCCAGGGTAGACAAGGAACACTTTCTCAACAAAATTGCTGACGAAGTCAAAGTTGGTTTCAGATCTCATTACCTCAGACTCACCTATTAGGCTCCTCCACACTGGAGGCAAGTAGAATGAGAAAAAAAAAACAATGAAAAATAAGTTTTATAGCTTCTTGTGCTCGTCATACAGGTGGAAGGCACTACAATCACGCTCTTAACCACCAACCGGCAACGACATGGCCTGATCTGTATACTGAATCTTTGGATCTTCTCCCTGATATGGAAACCAACATAGACACCCTCCCCCCACTATAGCTGAAGTCATTGCTGCTATTTGGAAACTCAGAGATGGACGAGCAGCAGGCCCAGGTCACATCCGCCGGAGCTATTGAAACATGCGATCGACCCGATCAGATCTGACCTCCAACTTATTCCTGTTCCTGCAAGTATGGAGGACGGGATACGTCCCAGCCGACTGAAGAGATGGAATCGTCGTCTCCCTGTACAAAGGTAATGGGAGTCACAAAGGCTGCAGTAATTACTGGCCTATAACACTACTCTTGGTTCTGGGGTTAGGTGTTTGCCCACAAGTTGCTGGCTAGACTCAAGCCTCTTTTAAGCACAAAAGGTTCCCCCACGTTTTTGCCCCGGCCTATTTTGCAGGGCCGTCGACTTACTCGACGCACTAAGACGGTATGGCTATTGGTCAGTCAATCTTCACCGATCTCATTTACATGGGCGACAATGTTCTGTTCAGCATAGACAGCTCTGCGCTGCAGCGCTCTCTGGAAATCCTAGACAGCGAAATGCCCTCCCTAGGCCTGTCTATATCCTGGGCCAAGACCAAAGTTCAGAATCTCATTTCTGACAGAGTGTCACTCTGCAGGTCGTCAACAGTTTCACTTATCTGGGGTCTGCCATCAGCAACACTCTCTTGCTCGAGGAGAAGATAGACAGTAGGCTTGGCAAGGCAAGTATTGTCATGGCCCGCCTGACGACGAGAATCTGGGAAAACACTGCATAGTCTCACTACACCAAGGTCCGAGTCTATCAGACGTGCGTTCTTGGCACTCTCATGTATGGAAGTGAGACTTGGAGCACTTATACTAAACAGGAACAGCGGCTCGACACCTTTCACATGAGGTGTCTACGCCAAATATTGGGGATTGAATGGTAAGCGATATTGTCACATAATACGGTCTTACAAAGAGCAAACACTCACAGCATATACTTGATGTTGAGCCAATGACGTCTTTGATAGTTGTGACATGTTTATCACATGGAAGATGAGAGGCTGCCAAAGGATATCCTTTATGGACAGCTCACCTTTGAAGTTGGAAGAATCGGCCGTCCCACACTGCAATTTAAGGACATATGCAAGAGGGACATGAAGTCATGCAACATCCCATCCAAGGGCTAGGAAGAAATTGTTCAGGATCGTGCTATCTGGAGACAGTTAGTTGGAGGGGGCATAGTGGCTGCTGATGCTCACAGAGGTCTTCTAGCTGCAGAGAAAAGAGAAAGACTGAAGAGATCAAGGAACAGCCAGGCAAGCCAGCCTTCTCAGTATGGTTGTACGATCTGTGGCAGGGACTTTCACTCGCGGATCGGCCTTTACAGCCATAGCAGGCAGTATCGAAATACGGGAGACAGAGCTGGACAAAACTTACAGGGCGCCATGCGCATGGTCTATAGACCCAGGGTATTGAATTAAGGTCACACTGCGGAGGGCACCAATGAATTCATCTATTTCGGCAGCATAATATAATTCAGTTGACGCAGCGGTCCCGATATGTCAAGGTGGATCGGACTAGCTGCATCTGCTATGCAAGATCTTCCTTGAAACAAAAATCCATTTCTACCACTCCTGCTTTTGCGGCTCTGAAACTTGGACATTACTGAAACATGACATGTTGAGACTGGAGGCCTTCCTCGCGTACAACCAACTGCGTATCCTCGACATCTGATGGCATGACTACATCGGCAACGTGAGGGTCTCTGCTAAAACAGGCTTTCACAAATAAACATCTCAAAAACATTTGATCGCAGCTGAGTTTCTTTGTTCAGTCATGTTGTACAGCTGGACAAAGAAACCCGGCCCACAAGATACTACACAAGTTGTTCCTCAGTTCCTGACTGGCTGGAGGTCCAGAAGAGGCTGTCTCTACACTGTATGGTTCCAACAGATTGCAACCTCCATCTCTGCTCTGGAGGAGGCCTGGAACCATGCCGCTGCAGTTGATTATGAATGTGGCAACCAACGCATCGGGTCTCAGACACCTAAGCGAACAAATGTAGTAATTAAATAATTTCTTAGCTCTTAGCTAATTGTACAACTATTTATAAACTTAAGCAATTTCAAAATTATAATCATTAGCAAGGAAAATTAAGGGATTAAGTGGTCTCGAAGTAAGGTGTCCGCCTCGGGAGTTCAATCACGGGGGAGACCGGGATTTTTTCACGTGGATATTCTGATAAACATTTCCCTGATCGCGATGTAATGAGATTGATCGGACTCCCGTGATCAGTGTCAAGCACGTTAAAAATCCTTTGTCAGTTAGAAATTGAAAAGAGTTGGATTAACGGCCGCAACCCTGACAAAATTAAAAAATTATAGTTAAAAATCTACACAAATCATTTGTACCTTCCGCTAGGCCTAGTAAGCTGCAGGAAGTTTTAAAATATCTACTATATATGGCCAAAGCCTTTATCTACCTGGCAACAAACATTAACATGCCTGTTTGAAAACCAGGATTCCAAGTATTCCAAGCAAGGGAAATAGGCTAAACTGTTAGGGGCACAGTTCACAATTCAAACTTGTCTCCATGAAACAGCAAGGTTTTGCCACTATGGGAAGTAAATCAATTTTGTAAAAGGGTGCTTAAGTCTTTATGTACTGGGCCATTAAGTCTCAAAACAGAGTCCTAATGGGGCATGATATGCAATACAAGAGTCATACTATCTCTTAGCATCTCATGCTGACCACTATCTCACCCACACGAGTGGTGGACTCTCTAATAACCCAGCTCAAGGTGAGGGTTTTAACCAATAAGAAATTGCTAGATGAAATAGACAAGATTCAGGCGAAATAATTTTTTCCCCAGCCAGTGAAGCGGTGTTAAAGATGGCAATACTGGACCAGAAGTTGCACCAAAAACCACAGTATCATGCAACTCTCGTCCAATATGGATGAGTACACCATTAGATGCAAAACACAGCACAACAAACGCTACCTTAAGAAATGGAAAATAATAATTTTTTAAATTTTATTTTATTTGCGTTCGCCTAATTTTTCTAATCCCCAAGGCGGTGTGCGTTGCACTGTGTTTTTATTTTGCGCCTGTCGGCCCAGTGCATCCTTCTTCAGCATGCATTTTATGTAAGGGTCTGCTTCCTCCTGCATTTTCTAAGGGTTTGCTTCCCCGCGGTAACGGACGGTGCTGTGATGGGGATCGAACCCAGCACCTTCGGATTGTGAGCCGTACCACTTAACCACTAGGCCACGCTGAACCCCTAAATAAATTATATAACTGACTTCATTGCATCTGGACACTTCCATTTATGCTCAGCCCCTTTCATTGCTGAAAGTGCTGACAGCAGAGTATGCCCCTTTCATTGCTGAAAGTGCTGACAGCAGAGTATAAGTCCATAGCTCTTACCTTAGGAAACAAGATGATCGAGAGGAGACAAGTTATGATAAAGTAGGTATGTTCTATGTTATCAATAATACACTGCTAGTGCGTTTTGTTTCTAAAGATATCTGGTATTAAAAAACTTGTTAGTGATAGTGCAAATTTTCATACAGAAAGTAAGGTCCAAAGAAAAGATTTGAACAACGAACATAGAAGGTGACTATAGTGGAAAAGTTTAAGCTTGGGTTAGCGAATGCATCTTGTGAAAGTAATTGAACTATTATGTAACCATTGGAGACAACAATGTCTGTCGTTTTTATCCTAATGAATTTATGTTTCACTGCCAACATTTTTTCAAAACATGGACAACCTGGCTTCCATAGAAATTTGCTGAAAATGCTTGTAGAAAGTTCCACTTTAATCCTGTCAGATTCAAAACAATGGCGATTTTGAACTTTGTTTTAGACATTTGAAAATGATTTCTTCTGTTTTTCTATTGGATTTAAAGATTCGCCCATTATCAAGAATTGAGAAGTTTAGTTTTTCCAACGGATTTTTCTGAGGTAGATCTATTTAGTTTAGTTGCGTATATGCAATAAATACATTTTTAGTGGTAACTAACAGATATGCTGATTTTGTAAACATTGATTATCCGTCCTATGTTGGACTTTAATAATTTTCCTACAAACCAGGGATGCCGAAAACAGGCAAGTCTCTATGTTTGTACTGTTTTTCAACACTATCACCTTCATCTTCTTGTATCTTAGAAACTAACACACACAACGAAAGCAACAAAATGCAAAAACTAATTAATTTTATTCAGGATTTTGTTTTATTTTCTGGACATTTTCACATTACTTAATAATTAATTAACAGCAGTTGAGCGTAAAACTATGTTGTTATAATACAGAATGAGTTTAACTTTTTTGGCCTTTGGGGAGGGAGGTGTGTTGGAGGAGGAAGCAACATTTTGAAATGGAACGACCTATGGTTTAGTCACATGTGTGTGCTGGATAATTTTATAAATGAGCCAGTTTCAGATTTTAAATGAAACATTTTTAGCATAAATAGCTGTAAACTCAAAGTTAACATTGTGTGTTTTTTTAATTTATTTATTTAGGGTGGTTTCCCTGCATGGCTGCTGACTGAAGACCCAAATATGCCTCTTCGTACCAGCAACTCATGTAGGTTTCTGTATGGGTCCATTATGAAACCCATAATTACTTGTTTCTTTTAAATTAACCCTACCAGACCTAAGGCCCTGAACCCAACTGTCCCCCATTCCTGGGTTCCAGAGCATTAAAGAGAAAAAACCAACATGATATAGAAAAATGTTAGTCACATGCAAACAAGTGGTTAGAATAAGATGTAACTTGGAGACATTGTAGAAAATAGGTTTACCTTTCATCTACTTCTAGCGTCAATATTCCACCTTTGTGTGCCAATCCATCCAGCAAAAGGCAAAGAATCTGTCTCGAGTCATAAAACATTTCGAAATCCGGGAGACAACAAAGAGCCCTCATTTGTCCAATAATCCTGATAGCTGGGCTTTATACATGAGTATTCCATATAGATCCTCAGTCCAAGAAAAGCCTTCATCTCATCACTCGAGCTCTCACTGTCTGTTTCACTTGAACAGAGACTGAATCAACCAAATTATTGATCACCTGTTGGACTGTCATAAGCCTAGACTTACTTTGCTTTCCTGTTGAAGTACTTGGTTCATCAGCCGTTCGTTTCATTGTCAATTTTCAGAATTTGTTCACGTTAAACCCCACAAAATCAATTCAAACATGGGGGCAGCCATTTGCAATGACTAATCAGGAGGATTAACCACGATTGGTTGGTTATTTTTAGATTCTGACGCATTTTATGACGTACTATCCAAAGTACCAAAAATTAGGTACAGTGGTTTAGCGACAGTTAAGGAAATTACCGAAAAATTGGTACAGCGGTCTGGTAGGATTAAAATGGAAAAGGGGAACTGAAATGCTAGCCCAATCAGGCATAACATATTGACCAGAACGTCGTATCAGTGCCAGGCACAATACACTGACCAAGACCACAATCTCTCTTCCATGTAGTTCTCTGGAAACAGGCTGTTTTCAAGGCTGCCTGACTAACAAGATGTGGATTGATGTGATCTTTATAGTAGTGAGCACCACACAGATGAAGCCAAGCATAGCACAACTGCCTGGAGCACCGCGGTCCACCTTCATCAGCATGCTTGAGATGTGAGGAAAGCTACTACAACTCGCCACTTAACGTCCTTTTCAGGGCGCACAAAAGAAAAATGTACTTTGTGGACATTAAACAACAAGGTTGGAACAGGTTAATAAAACATTTAAAAATTGAGTGCTGTAGAACATAAAAGGTGGTTTCCTAAAGGTTTCGGTATAATAAATGTGATATAATGAATAGGTTTTTATTACTTATTTTATCCAGATTAGATATTAGGAAATATTTTTTTAGTCAGAGAGTGGTGTCTGCTTGGAATGTATTGCCAGGGAAGGTAGTGGAGGCAGGGACAGTTAATGCATTTAAGAATAAACTGGATGCACATAGCTTTTAGAGCAAGGTGATGTAAATGTAACTGGTTGTATACAGACTCTGCAGGGTCTTCTAAACCAGTATAAAGACGTTAAGTTACTCTTATTTATAATTGTTTCCATAACTTTATATCCTTGTTTGTGTTTTGTTGTTGATTATTGTCTGTCTAGTATCCTCTCTTGGATGTCCTCAAACTTTATTCCAAGCAAATGTTTATTACCAACATGCTCCGTCTGTTTGTTAAAGAAAAATACTGTTCATTTTGACATTTATTCTCATTGTGTTTGGGGGGTGGGGGAGAAATATATATATATAGGTCAAAGAAATAAGGCTCTTGCAGTCAACAGGTAAGGAATTCATCAGCTATAGAGAAAATAGCAAGTAGGGAATTCATCAAGTATAGAGCAAACAACAGGTAGAAAAATGTTAAATCTAAAATGATTCTCTAAGGAGCATGTACCTGGAATTACTGGGCAAGACGAAGTCAAAATGTAGTAGATTAATCAAAGGACAATAAGGATGAGATAACTAAATAAATGTGGAAATATTTGTACAGGTTGTGAGAAAGTACCTGCTACATATCTTCTTCTTCGTACGCTGTCAGACATCGACTTGAATTTGTTCAGAGAAAGCAGCAGCCATCCTGAGGCTGTAGACACTGTCATAAAGCTTGTCTAGTGTTGGCACTGGTGATGGCCACATGCGCTTTTTTTCTGGCGGTTGTATATGTTGGGTAATTTTGCAGCAGATTTTCAGGGGTCATTTTCCCTGTACCACAGGTGCATTCGTCAGTAGCACATGTCTTCAGTTTATTGCATAGATGGTGCCTCAGCCTGTTGCGGCCTGTATGGAGTCTGAAGACCACCACCTATTCTCTTCTGTTGAACTGGTAAGCATCATTTCTTGTGTAGCCAGTATGCTCTGTTTCCAATTTGCTCATGTAACTGGCCTAATAAACCTTTTGGATGTAAGTCACACTTGGATCTAGTTGTGGTAACCTTCCACCTTCTTTTGCCAGTCTGTCTGCCTCCTCGTTACCTTGAATGTTACAGTGATATGAGACCCACTTTAGGATGAGATAACATGTTGTGAGAATGTACCTGCTACATATGAAAAGACGTACATCAGCATGAAAAATAAAGGAAAATTAAAAAATGTTATGTAATACATTGGGGTAAAGCATGAAGTCCATCATGAATAATGAAGTGATTTCAAATATAAAGATAGGAAGTATTAGAGTGAGACAGCTGATAAGAACACCTTTGGAGTTGTTTCACAAATATTATATCTACATCATTGGTTCTATATCTACTCGTTTCAGCTTACCTGAAATGGGTCGACAAGTGGTACACAGAGCTGCTGAACAAGATCAAACCTTACATGTATAACAATGGAGGCTCAGTACTAATGGTTCAGGTGAGTTTATTAGGAATGTTATATAACTTTGTGATATGCTCTATATGCGTTGTTTTTCATTCCCTCTACCATAGAAAAGTGCAAGCTTAAGTATGAAGTCTCTAGTACTTCATCACATGTGGCACTGTTTGCTATGGCACCATCTTTACCTTCACTTTTAATTTGTTTTCAGATTGAGAATGAATATGGCAGCTACTATGCCTGTGACCAAACGTATTTACTTTATCTTCGAGACAAAGTGCGATTAATTCTGGGCAACTCTACAGTCATATACACTACCGATGGTGCTGGAGATGGTTATTTGAAATGTGGTAAAGTTGAGGGTGCATATGCTACTGTCGACTTCGGAGTTACATGTAAGTGCAGCAGAGGCTTGACTGAAGTTAGACTTTTGTTGCTGAACTAGTGAAATCAGATTATTATGGTTATCTCATACTTTTCACTTCCATTCTTCATGTTTCACTCCAATGGAAGTATATTGTTACCATTTACAGCAAGACTTGGCCAAATAATGTATTTGCTCTTGCAGTGATCATTTATACAACCTGCTTTATATAAGGTTGCCATAGTGGTCATTTATACAGCGTGATGTACATAAGGTTGCCATAGTGGTCATTTATACAGCGTGATGTACATAAGGTTGCCATAATGTAATTTATTATTTATGAAGTCTGATTTACATAAAGGTTGCCATAGGGTAATTGATTATTTATGAAGTCTGATTTACATAAAGGTTGCCATAGGGTAATTGATTATTTATGAAGTCTGATTTACATAAAGGTTGCCATAATAGTCATTTATACAGTATAGTTTACATAATATTGCTATAGTGGTTGCTTATACAGCCAGCTTTACATAAGGTTGCCAACCCCATGCACAATCTTTCTTAGTTGTCTTCTAAGACATGAACAGTATGACTAAGTGTTACTATTATTTCCACGTCATGACCCAGGCTTAAATATAAATGTAAAAAGTTGATCTGGTATGGCTTTCTGTATATCACATGCTCTGCTCTCTGGAAGTAGCATATTCAACATCTCTGTTTTAGATTCAAATATTGGAAATTTTGCACTAATTGTAATTGTGTGATAGTTGCTACATATTAACTAGATATAGAATATTGAATCGTTTTAATCATGTTAATGTGGAGTGTAACCTAGTTGACAGTGAGCTGGCTTGATAAGACTGGGATTATACCATGCCAGGGTTAGAAATCATGAACGGACACAAATCAGGGCGTGGTTCGTTCCTGATATTGCCGCTCATCCAGTCAAGCCAGCTGCAAATGGGTACCTGACGTAAGAGTTGGGAAAGATATAAACAGCAAGGAAGGGAACTGACCACCTCACATAAGCTGTGGCTTAGCCCATGAAGAGTTATCTTCATCCCTGACGGCAGTTGTTGCCATGGGACCTACCTTTACCGGTAATGCAACTTGAGCACTAATTGTAAACAGTTCTCTTTGAAAATTATAATTTTGTGAATTTCATATACCCTAGATACAATTGAATACACCCTAGATTTGAATATTATTTTACTAATACACAATTACATGACTGTACATTTGATTAGTGTTGATATTTCTATAGAAATGACTGTTCATAATTTGTTTAATCTTGATCTTGTCTAATAATTACAAGTGTACATAGACATGTATTCTATCTGAGGTTTTTTTTTTGTTAAGCGTGCACACATGTACACACACAAACACATACATATATAAATCTCTTCCTGCACAGATCCAAAAGTACTGGTTGTTCCATTCCCCTTACAAAGCTAACAGAAGCAATGAAGTACATACATGCACACACAAATGCCCTCGGCATAAAAGTTAGACTAATGCGCTCTTTGGTGATCTCAATATTTCTGTATGCCTGCGAGACCTGGACCATTACAGCAGATATCCAGGGCAGAATACATGCAATAGAAATGCGGTGCTATAGAAAACTCCTAAACGTTACATATAAAGATCATGTCACAAACGTATAAATACATCAGAGAGTTGAAGACGCTATTGGTCCTTTTGAAGATTTATTCACAACAATCAAAAGACGAAAGATAGCCTGGTGCGGACACGTCACGAGGTCCAATGGAATTACCAACACGATACTCTTTGGTTCCGTACTGGGACAGAGAGGGCGAGGACGCCCAAGGAAGAGGTCGGTGGACAACATCACTGAGTGGTCAAGCCTTCGTCCCGGTGAGATACGTCACGCAGGGACAGACAGAGAAAAATGGCGTTGGATTTTGAGTGTGTCTTCAAGTGTGCCCCAATGACCTGATGGGTTACGAGATGAACTGGACTGAACTGAACACACACATAAATATATTTACATGTGCCATATCTGCCATGACTTTTTTCAGAAATAATTTATTTTCTTTTTGTCTCCCACAGGTTTGTTTCTGTTGTTTAACCAATTCTATGTAACCTTATCAGTTTGTGATCTCTTTCTTTTACAACTGTCTAAGCTCACTTGTTAAGTAATAAACGGCAACATTTTTGCTGTAAATTTTCTCCCAGCCAATAGAATTTTTCTTGTGAGCAATGCATAGCTAAATACTGATTTAATTGCTGATAATCTGTCTTAGATGATCCTGCAGGAGCCTTCAAACCTCAAAGAGACTTTGAACCAAACGGACCTTTTGTAAGTTAATAATTTAAGTTAGTTCACTATGTCTCTTCTCCATCCTGAGATTTATTGTTAGAGGAGATGCTTCATATTCCTTGTTTTTCCTAAGTTATCTCCTTACCTATATCAATAGAATATTATTTAAAGTCTAATCCTCTCTATTCACCTGTGAAGTCCTCTCCTCATTTATATCAATAGTCAATTCTGTTGAGTCTAATTGTGTCTGTGCTCCTATATTGTCACCTTTCCTCTATATCAATAGAACATTCTCACACAAACCGTAATAAGATAATTATTCTTTAACAATTTGATACCAATATCTCCCTAAAAGATTAATTGAGGTCAAACTTAAACACATCAAACCACTACCTACTCTTGGTGATGATGGCAATAAAACTGGGAGGCCTTCAGAAATAGGGCAGTTAAAACACATCACAAATACAGCACGCAAAATCTACCAAATAACGACACCAAGGCTAAATTCAAATTAAATTTAAAGAACAGACTCGAAATCATTAAGAACCTGACCAATGAAATTATAGATACCTGCTGGTACAAGCTTGAGGAAACAATTTGGAGCATGTGGGAAGAGGTTCTAGGTAAGCTAAATAAACAGTAAAAGGAATAGCTCACAAAAAGTACATGGAACCTGATAGGAGAAAGAACGGATATGAAATACAAAATTAACACATGCAAAGAAGAAAAGACAGACTGCGCACATTATATTCAGAGCTATACAAAAAGAATAACAAATAGTACCAGGCAGATGAAACATATAGAAAAAATGGCTGAGGAGGTTGGAAGGCTGCAAGACAATGTGACCTAGACATTATACAATATATAATGAGAATACTGTCAAGTAAAAAAAAACAAGATCACAAGACAAACAAAAATAGAACATCAAGATTGAAGGGAAACAGCAAGACTCAAAACTATTGAAAAATGGGAAAGCTTCAGGTCCAGATGGAATGCACCCAGAAGCTATTAAAGCAGACGTTTCAACCACCACAGAGATGCTACATGCACTCTTCAAGAAGATGTGGGAACAAGAGGCTATTCCCAAAAAATGGAAAGAAGGACACCTAATCAAATTACCAAAGGGGGACGGCATGGGCTAGTGGTTAAGTGGCACGGCTCACAATCCGAAGGTGCTGGGTTCAATCCCCATCACAGCACCGATCGTTACCCCAGGGAAGCAAACCCTTAGAAAAATGCGGGAGGAAGCAGACCCTTACATAAAATGCATGCTGAAGTCGGATGCACTGGGCCAACAGGCGCGAAATAAAAACCACAGTGCAACGCACACCGCCTTAGGGATTAGAGAAAAATAAGGCGAACGCTAAAAAAAAAATATGTTTTTTCTAAATACCAAAGAAAGGAAATCTGGCTTCATGCAGTACCTGCTGAAAAATAACACTTCTGGCAGTGAGTAGTATCCTGACCAGGATAATGCTTGATCATTTGAAATGTTCGCTTTTAAATGAAAAAAGTTAGAGTATTCAAAGCAGGAAGATCTTGCACGGATCAAATACTATTTGTGAAATTTTCAAATTCACTTCACAGCATTACATATACAACTGTTAGAAAGCCTAAGAAAAAAAGCTTTTCAATGATATATCAACCATGTCTCTATGTCGACTGCCGACGAAGTTATGAATTTTTTTGTATTTAAAAAATCTACGAAAGGGCTATACAGGGATATAGAGAAAAATATAAACTAGGGACTTGGGCAAAGTTGATTCCATAAAGTAGAGAGGACAATTTATTGATTATCTCGCTCTATTCATGACTGAACATCTATAAAACCATTCATTTTTATATTCGGGAGAACAAAATACAACTGATGACGGTAATTGCATGACTTTTCAAAAAGGCGGTAACTAATTAATATTCAAAATGGCAACCTCATTTGCATAATTCGCAACTAAAATAATGTTATAATATTTTTTTTCTTCATGTTCCACTAAGTGTGATATATCGTTTTGATCATCTTTTTGAGAGGAGCATTAATACATTCATTGTATGCTATTTCAATTTAATCAAATGCTCGCAGAAGCAGAATTAATATACAGAACAAATTATTATACAAATCCCCAACAAATGGTTGTTAACACAAATGTAAAGATGGTCCTGCTATATGGCTCTTAGACATGTCGCTAAGGGTATCACTTCCAGACAGCAGCAGACCTTTGTTAACAAGTGTCTTCATTGCATACTTTGTGTTAGATGGCCAGAGATGAGGGCAAACATAAGTATGTGGGAAAAAAAACAAGGCAACAACCAATAGAGCATGAAAATGGGAATGGATTGGACACACTCTCAGAAAGATCCCGAACAGTATAATCAGACAAGAACTGGATTTAAACTCACAGTGCAAGAGATGAGCGGAAAGACCATGAAATATCTGGTGGCGATTAGTCGAAGAGAAAGTCTGTTCAGTCGGGGGTCTTGTGGAATAGATGGATAGCATCTGTTGTGGCCCTATGTTTCAAGGGATTAGAAAAAAAATAGAAATTGTCATATGACATTTTTCCAATTGCAGGGGTAGTCGAGGAGTTTTAAAGGCTGAGGACTACAGGCCACGTCGCCACGCCATTTGCTGGCGATGTTTTTTTATTTCGCACCCAACAGAAAAACAACATACGCCTTTACTTGAAATTCGATCCGCTGCCCTCCTTGTCAGCAGGCAGGCCTCGATAAAGACAGGGATAAAGACAGATAAATGATGATGATGATAAGGACCTTAACAATTTGATTGCATTCAGCAATGTTTTTTATCTTTCAGGTAAACTCTGAATTTTATACTGGCTGGCTAGACCACTGGGGAGATCCTCATTCAACAACTGATGCCACTTCAGTATCCAAGAGCTTAGACCTGCTTTTAGCATATGGTGCTAACATAAATATGTGCGTTACAAAAAATAGCTTTCATACACCTTAACTTGAGCTTTTTGCCTGTTGGCTGTATACATTTCTATAACTTACAATTGCAGCCAAACTAATTTACCCATAACAATTTGAAATTGTTTCTTATCTGCTTAAATATTGTTTTGTATTTGTCTAAAAGCTATGCTCATCGTCTGCTTGTTTGTGCTTTTAGTACAGAGTGATATGTCTTGGATAATGATATAAAATATTAACTGTGGAACTTAATGGATAATTCGGACTATATATTATCTATTCTGCACATTTTTTCCCACTTTTTTCAAGTGGTATTTCCAGTTTTTGTGATTGTGTCTCTCTCTACATCTTTCTATCTCTACTGGTGTCATATTTCTTGTCTGCTCTTTGTTTCCTTGCTGTGCTAAAATATGTAGTCGCCACACATTCTTATCATGTGTCAGTTTTTTTATATCAATTGTAACTTAAAAACATTTTTCTTGAAAACGCCTAATAAAATTTGACTACCTAATTTTGGAATGAAATAAGCCCAACCATCTCATCTCCCTTAGTGTTTCTTAGCCATCAGCAGGATTCCATTGTTATATAAGATAATATTAAGGACAAGAGTGTCTTGCAGGTAGTGTTTTGGTGCAGACGAGCCATATGACTTCACACAAGCCATTTAAAGATGGCCGCCACACTAACATGCTCCAAAGATTAGTAGTGTTCTTTTGTCTCTTTTTTCAGCAGCAAAATTCATAGGCAAAGATGCATGCCTGTTTCTCCAGAAAGTGTACGAGTGAAATAGGAAGTTGAGAAATGGTGCAAGTTCTGTAACAAATTGTTCTCGACCAGGTTAGTTACACTGAGTCGATTGCAGCAGATGAATGCATCATGATGAAAAATCACAGTGACTAAATGAAATAGCTGGACTTCTAGAACTCAGTCCAAGTTCAGCATGACATCATTCATGACGTGCTCTAGTTTCACAAAGTGTCCGCAGGCTGGAGACCATGGCAGCTAACTCTAGAATTGAAATATGTGGTGCACATGACCAACAGATTTCTTTTCTAGAGAAATCCATGCATATTTTTGGGCTGGAGGATTTATATTGAATGCAATGGAGACTGCATTGAAAAACAAAACAGTTGTATACCACTTTTTCTTAATACATTTTGAAAAAATATTGTTGTGGTTTTCATTTGAACACCCTCATATTAATTTAGATCACGCAGCATAGATATACATACTAAGTCTGAAATTACATACACTCTGAGGTAGCGCAGTAGTTAGTGCACTGGCTTTCCATCCGAGTGATCTAGGTTCAGTCCCCAGTTTGTGCAGGATTTTTATCCGATCGCAAAAAACGATCCTGGTGTTGACAGTCTCAAAGATTGGGTACCAGAACAATCTGGGAAGTAAAGGCTGCTGTCGTGATGCTGACCACTTCCCCCCTAGTATGCCGTTAATCAAGATAATATGGACCTAACACCATACTCCCAATAGGCTACAATGGCATGTTAATGGGATCTTTACTACCTGATGTGTCTCTAATCTTGCATTCAAATTTGTAGGGAGCTGTTATCTTAATATATTTTTGCTTCTTTTTTTTTTTTGTACATTCTTTCAGGTACATGTTTGTTGGTGGAACCAACTTTGGCTTTTACAATGGTATGTTTAAATGTGAAATTTAAAGGTTTAACTTATCAAACATGAGATTAGGTGCTACTGATGAATGTACCTGTGGTACAGGGAAAATGACCGATGAACACCTGCTGCAAAATTGCCCGACATACGAGGACCAAAGAAAGCACATGTGGCCATCACCAGTGCCAACACTAGACAAGCTCTATGGCAGTGTCGACAGCCTCAGGATTACTGCTACTTTCTTTGAATAAATTCAAGTTGACGTCTGACAGAGTACGAAGAAGAAGAAAAAACATGAGATTATTAAATTGGTCTTGTGAGTTTAAAGTTTTCTTTTCTTATTAATGGTATTGTCTAATAACATACTTATGAGCTGAAAGTTTAACCTCTGAAACATGGGATTATTCATGGACTTACAATTTTGACATCTAAAATGGAACTCGATCTGGAACATTTATTCAATATAAGAAATGTATAAGCTTATCAAAATGGAAAGCCCTTTATATCTTTATTCGACCAACAAGTGCGAAGAATATGTTATCAGTCATTGTGAATTACTATCACAACTGACTGTCACAAATTCCTAGTATTGACTTTACTTACTAACATGTAGTCTTTATACAACATTTGACAGGCCACTTGCAGTCAGCTCAGCTTATTCCGTTGGACCTTTAATAATTAGTGAACCCAGCTTTCTTGGAACTACAAAATGAAAACAGAGCTCCTTCATTTGAACTGTTATCTATGGAACATTAAAATAAAATTATAGTTTTTGATTGCATCTTCAATGTAAGTTTTTGATTAGCTTGGTTTGGCTTGGCTTTGTTTGTTCTCAATCTTCCACTACCAAACCCTGAAAGGGCTTAAGTAGCAGAATGTAGTCCAGAGAACGGAATGCGTTGTCGTAGTTTACAGCTTGACTGCGATATTTACACCTTTTGGTCCAACACATCTGACTTCAGCAAGCAATTTTTGAGTACCGGGTTAGCATTCCCTCTTCAATCCCTTCTCCTTAGCCAGTCTGCCCTGCTGCAGCCTGTTATCCAGTATCACCGCGTGGAGGTGTAGAAGGGTCTTGGCAGCTCTGGTTCGCAGGCCCTGACGCTAAGTCAGCTATGGGTCGCTGATCACTGCAGCTCATGCACTGTTTTTGATTGCATCTTCTATATAACTTTTTGATTGCATCTTCAAGACAAAATTAAACATTATTGTGGAGGCATAAGTTGATTAAAGGGAGGGGGAGATGGGCAAGAGGTGTGAGAATGCGGAGATCGTTAAATTGTTAAACTGATGTTCTTTCTTTCATACGGTACAGTTCAATTGATGGACAGACCTTCTGTACAGGTATTGCTAGTATATTTTATAATGCAGAATGTATCAAGAAAACAATTCATGAAAAAGACAGGTAGTATCTTACTTCTTCTTCTGCGTTCGTTCTCAATCTCCCGTCTCCCGCTACCAAGCTCTGAACAAAGCTTTGCAAGTAGCAGGATGTAGTCCAGAGAACGGAATGCGATATTTGCACCTTTTGGTCCAACACATCCGTCTTCTGCAGCAATATGTTAATAAGCAAGCAGCAAAATATTTTCAAACATGCTGAAGAATGGAACTGGAATTGTGTGTTTGGTGATTTATAAACAAATCAAACTAACAGCATATTGAGCAATAGTTTCCTAAAAAGTTGTTTAATTAATAGTTTACTAATGAATTCATGTTTTTAAAGTACTTGTTTCCTTTTCAGCAACCTATTCTGTATGAGATGTTCATTATTTTTATATATTTTTTAATTTACTTGTATTGAAGTGTTAAAACGCTTCACTATTTGATTATCAGGTGCAAATAGTCCACCATATCAGCCGGTACCTACAAGCTATGACTATGATTCACCTGTCAGTGAAACTGGTGATATAACATCCAAATTCTTTGCAGTAAGGGATATTATCTCTAAGGTAATGCTAATTGGTTGACCGATTTCTGTGTTATGGTTTATAAGTTTATCATGGCACTTTGTTCATTTAATATATTACATTTTTCAGCTGATACTTTTCTCACAAAAAGAGGAAGCAGCAAACTCAATTACAGTAAAATGCATGATAGTCAATGTAACACAAAAGTGCAAGGGGCAGTTGAACTCATTCACTCCAGAATATTTTGGACCTCTGGACGCATTTTTTTTCTAATGTAAAACTCAAACACAACATCACTTAGTTGTGATCTATTTATCTTCAATAAAAGTTCACTGAAATAGCACACATTATATACCAAACTGTTCATAACACAATACAATGGAATCCAGAATACAATGAAATACATATATTTTACAAATGCTGGTAAACATTTATGTATGAGGGATTATAATTGCATAATTATTAATTTTTCAATTAATTAAAAAATGTTTCCCTCATCAACACATCATTCAGCTCTAAACTAATACATCAATAATGTAATGACTTTTTATTGACAGTAATACACAAGGGATATTGTTCTAAAATCTACACCTTATTTGGTGCAGTTGTTTTCACTGTATTCACATTTTACTGAAGGCACATGAAGCTGAAAAAGTGCTCAAAAATTAAAGCCCCAATCAACACCAGTGTGAGTGTTTACAATTTATGCATAAAGAATGTTCCTGTGGAATTCAAAATATATATACGCACATATTTATATTATACACACTAGCATTACTGTGCAAGATTTGAACCTTTACTGAGTTTTTGAACGGTTTGCTACCATTGCTTGAGAGAAAAGATGGCGCCGACCCCTTGTCAGTAGATTTAGTTTCACTTTCATTGCTCAACTTTTAACTAAGAATAGTAAATAAATTGAAATGTTGCACTCAGAATGATTGACATCTTCATCACCAATACCATTAGCAATAACATAATTTATCTATTACTGAGCTTGTACTGCAGAAACTCTATTTGCTCTGGCTGCAGGGGTATGAACTAGATTCATGGCCGCCCTGGAATAAATCTCAGAAATCCCAAGTGCAATAATACACGTTTTCAATTAAACCTACGCTATGTTTTTCTCTTCCGAACATTAAAAGTACAAAATCGGAATTTTCGTCAAGAATTAAAACAAAACATTTAGGAGAGCTAGGAATGGAAAAATATATGATTTTGTAAACACAGTTGCAAAAGCCGATACTTTGGTGCCTCTGTTTTATGATAAAACTCAGGAAGCCGATATATCAGCTTGTGGAAGTGGCGTGGCTTGGCTTGGCTTCGTTCGTTCTCAATCTCCTGCTACCAAGCCCTAAAAGGGCTCAAGTAGCAGAATATAGTCCAGAGAACAGAATGTATTATGTCGTAGTTTACAGCTTGACTGCGATATTTGCACCTTTTGGTCCAACATATCCGACTTCAGCAAGCATTTTTTTGAGTACCGGGTTAGCATTCCCTCTTCGATCCCTTCTACTTAGCCAGTCTGCCCTGCTGCAGCCTGTTATCCAGGATCACCATGTGGAGTGTAGAAGGGTTTTGGCAGCTGTTTCGCTGGCCCTGACGCTAGCAGTCAGCTATGGGTCGCTGACAACTGCAGCTCATGCGCTACTCAGCATCTTGATCCCAGCTTGTGGAATTGAATAAGTTTAGACGTGTAACCTGTGGAGCAGTGATATAGACGTGTAACCTGTGGAGCAGTGATATAAGTATAATGTAATCCATGTATATTAACTTTCACACAATCATTCAGGCAATAGATTCAGTAAAAAGACCAGAATGTTAGAAGTGATAGCCAAAGTGACCTCGTTGAGTGGCATGAAGTTATAGGGGAAGGGAAGGGATGAGGGACATGTTAATTCCTGCTTCTGAGCTTTCAATTGTATCTTGTAGGTTCTTGAGATTATTTAAATTGCCCTGCTAAGTTCTGATTATATTTTAATTGTCCTAAGTTCTATCTATCTACCTATCTTCAGTCCACTTACGTCATTAGACGTCGGGGGGGTGTTATGACCTCCTTTGTTTCATATATTTGTCAGGTGAAAATCCACTGGTGATTTGCCATCTGTTAGCCCCTGGAATATACGATCGCCTATTTTTGTGATTGGTGGAGATGGAACCGAAAAGTAGACTCGCATCCTGTCAGGTGCCATCTATGCCGCTCCGCTAACCACATAAAAAAGACCTGATGTTATAGCCACACAGTTCCCTTTTTGCTTTTTGCGACATATTCTCTGAGGTGAATATCCCTAGAATAATCTGAGTAGATTTTTAACTTGAATTGTGCAAGAGCAGCGCCCGTTAGGTCTACTCTTTTCAATTTCCAACTGCTAAGGTATTTTTAACGTGTACGCCACTGCACACGGTTGTCTGATCTCACTACTCAGAGATCAGGGGAAATATTTACCGGATGATCCACATGAAAAAAATCCCAGTCTCCACCATGATTAGAACCCGCAACCTCCAGCACCCGAGGCGAATACCTTACCTCGAGACCACTGAGTCCTGCTAAGTTAAAACATTTTATTGTGATTTCATGTTAATTGGCTTGCTATTTTTAAAATATTTTTATTTGGGCTTACATTTTCACCTTTGATAATACATATTCCAATGAGATATTTAAAAAATTTAGTATGCAAATGTATATTATATGCAGATGAGATTATTCTTATTGCTTGTTTATGTGCCTTGTCAACTGGGGTAGACAATCATGGATCTCTGCAACTTTATCAAATATCTCTGTCCATTTTAATATTATAAAATCTATTAACTATCTAGTGTTTTCCTTCTTTGTCCTCCTATCTTCTGTCTTATCTCTTTGCCCTCTAATTCTTTTTTTTCATTGCAACTTTGCCTTTTCTAACTATGACCTGACTGTCTCGTTCTCATGGCATTCCCATTAACAATTATATGAACATCTGTGAATAAATAATTTATTAATATAATCATTACTGATTTTTTCCAATATATTATAACTTGAATGTAGTCACAGCCATATTACAAAGTATTTTACATTGATTCTTTTCAGTATCTACCATTGCCAAGTGGGCCAATTCCTTCAAATACAAACAAGACAAGATATGGAAAAATACAAATGGAGTTTGTATGTGCTGATGATGTTTCTTATGACCTGTGAACAAAATGTTAAACAGATAGTTTTAAATTGCAGTTGTTTATTTATTTAGAATTTTCTCAATGGAACTATGCTGATTTTCAAGTTTTTTTATAATTATGTACTGTTTTATGCTTTGGTGCTTAATGTATTTACATTTAACTTAACTCTACAGAGTGCTACGTGCACATATATAGTATGTGATATGTTTTGTTTCTATAGTTAACAAAAGTTTGCTAGACAATAATTAGATTAGAATACGTAAAGCAAACTCTGATCCATTATTACAGCATTATTACAGCAGAAAGCAGTAACACATAGCTAATACTAAACTGAATGGATATTTATTTATTTTAAACATGTGTATTACTTTTCATGATTTTATTTTTATTTTTATTTTTTAAGTGCTTTACTTTTTTTCTTGTATCACAATTTATTTTATAGAACCATTTTGTTTAGTATCCAACTTTATGGACTTGCTTTAACTGTATTTTAACAGTGCAGCTATCTTGAAAAATTGTGCCATTAATTCTTTGTTATTGTTATTTATGCTAAAGTCTTTATTTGTTATTCCTGTTATTATAAAATTCATGTCTTGTAGTTATTTTACATGTATTCATTAAGACTATGCAATTTTTTCCGGTACAAAGATAACAGATGTGATAGCACACATCTTTTTATAATTCCCTATAGTCCAAGTGTATATTTTTATTTCTAGGGCTGTCTATGTTATTGTTGGGATCAAATAAATGGCAATATCTTTGCCTTTACCTCTGACAAACTTATATATTCATCAGCAGTTTCTGCTTTGATTTGATTAATTTATAATTCTCTTTCAATTCTCTCTCGGCATTTTGGCCACATGACTAATTGTGACCAAGTGTCAAAATATATTAAGTGAGATTTCTTTCGTATTATCTACATTTGTAATGTGCTCTAATTTTATATTCTAGGTAATCACAGTTCGGGATGCTCTACCTTATCTTAGCCCCAATGGTCCAGTAACTACAGTTTACCCTTTATCGATGGAGCAGATAAAATTTGTGAGTTCTGCTTTTATTCGGTGCTTTATGATTTTAATTTGTATTCCCATTTGTATGCATATTGCTCATGATTGTGAGAGGCTTGAATTTACAGCAATGTTTAAAATTAAAGAGAAGAGACAACAGTGTAAGGGTAGAAAAGGCCTTAAAGCTTTTATTGAAAACTGGTCCATTCTTTAACAAAACAAAACAAAATCATGTAAAGAGTGAAGCTACTGAAGGATTCTATAAATTAACCATATTATGTTAATGGACAAAACACTGTTGTGGTATTTCTTTTGTTTCTTTCACTTCATGGTAAGATTTTAATTCTGTTGGAGATGAAAATACACAAGTCAAGACGATTTGGATATGGAATTGCATTGTTTCTGTAACAGTTCCAGCAGTCAGTGCTAATGTTGGTTCTCAATTTTTTTAAATAGCAATTGTCCATCTACCTGAACATTTGCAGCCAGTGAAGTGTTGTATTATATTATCCAGCTTCTGATATTTATCAGAAATACAACACAAGTTAAGAATAATAACAGATACTATGCAAAGATAAAGATAAGAAGAATTAAGAGAACAGACTTGAATGACAGTAAAAACATATATACCAGGTGAGGCACAGGAAATATATATTGCAGCCACTAAAGATGTTAAAATAGGCATGAGAAAGGACAAGATAAACAATTTTGAGAAGTTGGTTAAAGAAGCTGTACAAGCTACAGCATAAAGAATATGGAAAACCTGTTTCACAAAGAAACTGACATGAAAATATAAGCAAGTAAATGGCTTTATTGAAGATAAGGAAGAAAACAATAACATTGGATAGGGTTACAATTTTACAAAAAGCTGATAGTATTAGAAGACAGGTTTGTAAACCTATCGTTTTTAAATCCCCAAGGCAAGAGAAATAGAGACAGACCTTAACACACATAGAGAAAAGCGCTTGCGACAAACATAAAGACAACAAGAAAGACATGGCCAGAGATAGAATCAATGATTTAGAACAGTAAAGGTTGTGTTCCACAGAGGGGCGAGTTAGCTCAGTTCATACTGAGTAATTTGCTAATTTCTGTGGTAACAGTGCGCCTCGGTTCAAATCGCGTCCGAAGACTAAAACATCCAGGTCGTGATTTAATCAGGGACCACTTCTCCAGTCAACCCAGCTGTAAATGGGTACCTGACGCATGAGTTAGGGAAAGAAAAAACAGCAATGAAGGGTACTGGCCACCCCACCTCTCTCAGGCTGCAGCTTAATACAATGGAGTCTTCAAAAAATCCATTTCTAACCAGCTGTTAATTCTGCTCAATTGCCACTTTACTTTACTTTTGTTCCACAAAAAGCTGTCAAGTTTTGATTGATTGGTACACCAATATAAATGAAACCTTAGATTGTATTATGTCCTGCTCATTATGTTATATTATGTCCTGCTCATTATGTTATATTATGTCCTGCTCATTATGTTTTATTATACCCACTGAATTTCATATTTTACTAATGTATATAGACGTAATATTTATTACTATGTTTTTGAAAATAAGTGGTATTGGATGCAGCATATTTAACATTTGGACTTTGCAGTACTATGGCTTCATCTTGTATAGATTTGTACTGACAAAAGAGTACACTATTTCAACAATCTTAAGTATCCCGGGCATCAGAGACAGGGCTGTTGTTATGGTGAATGCTGTGAGTATATATTTTGCTCTCTTTTATATGTCAGATATATTTTTATTGTTTTAGGGCTTTTCAGTATAATTTATTCTTTATTGTACAATATTTGCATGTTGAGATGCAAAATATTTAGAACCAGAAATAACTGTCTTATATTGTCATCCCAGCAGACTTTGGGTCGCCTGGGAAATCTTGGTTCTTTGCTTCCCATGGATGCTGTGGTAACCCATCTTTTTTCATTCTGCAGACATGGACAAACCACCAAAGCTGAAATTGTTTGATTGCTCAACTTGTCTGCAAGGGCTGGGTTTTGAGATCTTGTCGTATTGTCTGATTGCTCAACTTGTCTGCAAGGGCTGGGTTTTGAGATCTTGTCGTATTGTCTGATTGCTCAACTTGTCTGCAAGGGCTGGGTTTTGAGATCATGTATTGTCTGATTGCGGACTTTCTCTTGTTGTTACTTGGACCAAACTTCGTAGATATATAATTTGAGTTGTAAGCTGGCTTTTCTGGATTGTGTTCATTGTCTGTCATTTATATTCATAAATCAAAACTTGGAAATAGGTGGAGCAGTATATTTACTTTGCCTATCTATTTCACTGTTACTAAAGAATTCTCTATTTATGGCAGGAAAAGTTTGCCAGTTGCTGCTCTTTCAGTAGCAAACTCTTCTTTGATCTGGTCTATTACAGCTGAAAGGTTTATGAACTGTTTGACCTGTTCCAGCGACAATTCATGCAGCATAATGTGATCTTTTCTTTTGAGATCTCTATGGTCTTTGTTTTTTAATTGCTAATGGTCATCGAAGTTTGGACTGGATATGTTCCTCTGATATCATGATCTTCAGATAAAACTTACCAAAAAAATGTAACTGATCTTACCAAAAAAATAATCAAAAGTAGGCTAATAGTAAAAGATGATGTAATTTTTAAAATACATTTCATTCAAGTAAATAATGGACAACAAAATTACATGGCATTAAATAATAGTTTACATGACATTAAATAATTGTGTTATATTGTTATATTAAAATACAAAAATGTAATTGATAATACAAAATTGTAGGTTTAAATTTGTTATATATTGTATAAATAATTAATTTGCAGTTTCTGGTGAAAATATGAAAAGCATAGTCCTTTTGCAAAGATGTACTTTACAGGTCGAGCAGCCAAATAGTTTCCAGCATAAAACATGAAGATTCAGCAGCACAACATAATTTGACACTCCATGAACAAGGCTTTGACTTGATGTACTGCTCAAAGTGAAGATGCCTTTGTAGTTTACCATAACCTCATCAAAACTTTTTCTTGGTAGAAAATGTTGCTAGGATTTATCCTGCACTAAGTCTACAATAGGGTAAATCTTGAAGATGAATTATATCCAACCTTTCCATGCAGAACAGCATTAGAAATGTAATTGAAGTGGAAAAATGCAATATCTGTTAGGGGATAACATTTTATATACACACATATTTAAGAGATCATCTGTGAACTTATGAGGTTAACTAGGCATTTTATGTATGCCAAACATAATGTTTTTGAATAGAAAAAGTAAGATGTCTCCAGTTGAGCAGAGCTTTCATATTATGTCTATGTTGTTCTTCATTGCCAGTTGTTCAGCATAATATTTATTTGTTGAACACAATGTTCAAATAATTCTTCAGTAATAAATAAATTAAACACATCAAAAGATGTAGCTTTATTGTCCAAGTCATGTTGGGACCAACAAATGCAATAAATTTATTCACTTTCATATCTTTCAATTCTTAGGATTACCTGTTCAACTTGCAATTCATTCAAAATCAAACCATCATCGATCTGTCTCAACTCCAAGTCTGTCACCTATGTCACTATCTACATCTTCTTTGCCATTACCTTCTACATTATATTTATCTGTACTGACTAGATCCCAGTAAAGGCTGTGTTCATAAAATCGTTAAAAATTCACTAAAAATAGACAAGCTAGTATAAGTGAAAGAGTAAAAAGTATCTGCCATTTCAAAGAAGGCGAGATTTCACCAAAACAAATATCCAGTAAGCAAACTGATTACAAAATATAAAATCAAGACATCTATTCACAACTGATGGTTCAATATGGTGGATCAGAGAATATGGCACAGAAAGAGTAAATTAAATAAAAGCAATGATCTATCCAATTTGACCAAGTTTTGGGTTCAAGGTTCACAGTGAAAATCTCATTAGTATTAACTAACTCTTTAGTTAATTTATATAAATTAATTGTTTGAAGCAAATTGCCATATCATTCAGTTTTTTTCCTAGATCATATTTTAAACATTCTTGTGATATTTATGATAACATTGACCTTGATATTATTATCAGTCTAAATTTTACAAATTGTTCTTCTTGCATCAGGTTCCGTTTGGAATAGCTGACAGAGTTGTCAGCGTAAATGTAAATATTACAGGGAGTCCTGGACAGCAAGTGGATATACTAGTAGAGAACCAGGGTAGAATTGGTTATGGTACCGGTATAAACTTTAACACTAAGGTAACACTGAATTTATTTATCTATGCCCTTTTTTTATTTCATCTAATGTTGTTCATCACTTTACTAGCGGTAATTCCATCTATTATACATAACTGTTTTCTGCATTTGTGACAGTATAGTAATTTCCTCTTAAGATATATCATTGAAAGTGACTATTTTTATAATTTTACTGTCAAAATTCCTATGTATAAATTTCATGGACTTTTTGGCTGCCAATAGGATATTGGCACAAGATATTTCTGTCATCTGAATCATGGAATACCATATATAGTTTTATAGAAGTATGTTAATAACTTATATACAGCCAAACAAGTCTGTTTTGAGAGGCTATTGTGTATATTTAGTTTATGTACATCAGAAAAAAGCAATCCACATTTTGTGACTTAAAGTTTAAATATAATTTGTAAAAAGGTGATAGTTGCCCATCGCAAGCAAGGATGTGGATAGCATAAGACTTGGGCTGCAAGATGTGATCTCATATGACTGTAAAGTCCATTCCTAGAATGGAAGACTGCTGCACTTGAAACAGGCATGTAAGGAGTTGGCTGTTGGGTCGCCATGCATTCTTTTCTTTCAGGCAGCTGGGTTTCCCTGAACTTCAGCAATGATATTCCGCTTGGCAACCTGGGCACTAAGTGTGATGTTAAGTGTGCTGCCAGGGGAAATGGTTCTGTGGAAGTGTCTTCTAAGAGGTGACATCAATGTTGAAGCTTCTCAGGGACATTTTTAAGATGCCTCTGAAGCATTTCTTCTGTCCTCCTGGTGAGCATCTGCCTATTCTGAGCTCACTTTATATCAGCTGCTTGGAAAGGCACTCATCAGACATACAAACACATGCCCCGTCCATTTGATCTGGGCTTTTTGAAGAAGCATTTGGATGCTCAATATGTTTGACCTGTTGAGAATTACAGAGTTGGGTACATTTTCCTCCCATTGAATTCTGAGCAGCCTGTGAAGACGGTTCATGTTGAAATGATTTAACTGGCTGGCATGTTTGAAATATAATGTCCATGTTTTGCAGGCATGCAGAAGAGTGGTTAGCACTACAGCAAAATACACTTTCATGTTGGTGGCGACACTGATGCCCTGTCAGTTCCAAACATTGACTTGTAGTCTTTCAAATACACCACTTGCCTTTGCAATCTTGTTGCTAACCTCAGAATTTGATGTTTACTTTTCTGGTGAGGGTACTATCTTAAGTAGCTGAAGCTATCAACTGAATAGTGATGTTTAGTTCATCAGAGACTAGAGCAGTACCTCAGTTTTCATAGTATTGATAGTCAAGCCAAAAATTAATGCTCGCCACTGAAAACTTCTTTTTCATGGTGGACTGCAGATCTTGTTCTGAGCAGGTGTTAAGGGTGCAGTTGTCAGCAAAGAAGAGATCCAAAATGGTTGCTTCCTTCACCTTGGTGTAGGACTTCAAAGCATATCAGACTGAATAGCTTACAGTGCATTGTATACCTGATATGCATGCCTGTAACAGTGCCATCAGAAAGCATGGTTGCAAAGACCATGTTATGTTTTCAGCTTGGTGGGTGTAGACCAGGAAGTACAGAATATCAAGATGGGACTGATAGGAAAAAAACAGGCTTTTATAGTGTAATGGCTAGCACATGTCTGTTTTACATCATGATGACTCGGAAGGCTGCAGTTAATTCTCCTTCAATCAGTAGCCATTATGCTATAATTAATCTGGCAGACAACTGTAATATATCTGCTGGGACAACTAAATGTCATCATGATTTACCATGTTGAACATGTCAGGTCAACAAAAACTTTGTTCAGGTCACGATGGTGTCTCCACCAAAATGATCCTTTCTTAGCATCCAAAAAGACAGCCTTTGCCAATATGTGAAGAATAGTCAAGAACGATGCAAGATGTCTGTCTCAGCAACAAAGTAGATCTAAAAGTATGCAGATACAAATGGCTCAAAGCAGTTTTGCGATGCACTGGGGCACTCTATGGTCCTCAGTCAAATCACTCATCTCCTGATGTTGATACTAATGATGTGACACTACCTTTGGACAAGAGAATACATTCTTGAACACTGGACATCACACTTCAATGCAATCCTCAACTGTTTCTCAGCTAACAGTGAGTAAGCCATAGCATGCATGTCACAAATCATGTCCACCAATAGGCTTGACATCCATCCAAACACCAAATGAGGTCAAGAAAGCAATTAGCCAAATGTCTAGCGGTAGGACAGATGTTCTTCCTGCTAAATTTTACAAAGCAGGAAGTTCTATCCTGCTTCAATGGCTGACAAACCTGTTCAGTTCTATCTGGGATGATTGCCAGATACCTCAGGATTTGAGTTTCCTGAATAGTTTACTTGTACAAGCGAAAGGGCAATCATCATTCCTACAATAAGCGCTCCCTCCTGTCAATTGCGGGAATGATACAACATTCACGTTTGTCACCTTTCTTCTGCAAATTGGTTAAAAACACTCTGAGAATCCCAAATCACTGTAAGTATAAAATCTAATTTCTTGGTAGATGGTGAAGAAGGATGTTTCCATTTGCATTGAAGCATTCTTTGTTTGGGTCGGTAGTGGTGCAGCCATGATTCGTCCCAGTAACTATAATGTTCAGCATGTTTTCTTCATTATCTGCAAACTGACAGAAATGCAGCAAGGACAGGCCTTCTCGATTCATCTTGAATTCATCAGTCTGTCTGGGTACCCATCGTGAGCGCACTTTCCAGATTTTCAATCGATCATGTATTATGTTATAGGCTGAACCATTTGAATACCCTATTGCAGTTGCTACACTGTCAATCGTTATTCGCCTGTCAGTTCAATTCATCTCCCCCACCATACAGATGCATCTGTTGCAATGTGAACATGATGACCAGGTCATGCTTCATAAGCAATTTCTGAGCATTCTTGTGAAAATATATTTACTGACCTAGTTATGCACCACTTTACGTGACAAATATTTCTCACCTTAAAACAAGAAGCATTTCCTTTTATCCTTTGCAGAAAGTTATTTTCCCCTCCAAAAATGCACAACAGCACACTGTTCTTTGATTGTACACACTGTGCGCACTGACACCAATTTGTATCTGAGCTGCATGTGTGCATGCAACAGCTAGTATCTGCTACCTACAGTAATCACAAAGTTGGATGTTACTGCCATATAATGACACCTTTAGAAACTACCAACTACGTTTTTCAGCTATATTGTATCAGTTTGTGACCTATTTACTGACTTACCCTTGTATTTTAATGTAATTCTTGCATGAGTGATACCAAAGTATTTTAATCTTAATATCCTTCTTCTTCGTACGCTGTCAGACGTCAACCTGTATTTTTTTTAAGAAAGCAGCGGTCATCCTGAGGCTGTCGACACTGCCATAGAGCTTGTCTAGTGTTGCCACTGGTGATGGCCACATGTGCTTTCTCTGGTCCTCGTAGATCGGGCAGTTTTGCAGCAGATCTTCAGCAGTCATTTTCCCTGTACCACAAGTGCATTCATCAGTGCCACCTATCTTCAGTTTATTGAATAGGTGGTACCTCAGTCTGTTGTGGGCTGTGCGGAGTCTGAAGACCACGACCTGCTCTCTTCTGTTCAACTGGTAATAGGCATAATTTTTTGTGCAGCCAGTATGTTCTGTTTCCCATTTGGCCATGTATCTGGCCCTAATAAGCCTTTTTGACTCTTCGTAGGTCACACTAGAATCTGGTTGTGGTAGTTTTGCACCTTCTTTTGCCAGTCTGCCTCCTCGTTGCCTTGGATGTTACAGTGGGATGAAACCCACTGTACCACTACTCTTTTTGGTGCGGACTGCTGGCATAGTTGACAGAGTACTGCTCTTAAATCATTAAAGTTCAGTATTTTCTGGCTTTTTAGTGCTGTAACTACGGCCAGGGCATCTGTAAACAGGACTATCTGGCTTTCATTGCTTTCGCCTGTCAGTATTGCTTCTACTGCAGCCCTCAGTGCCTCTGCCTCCGCTCTGAAATTGCTTGAGAATTTTCCAGTTGCCACTCAGTGTTATTTTTCTACCATTTGGTAGGCTCAGGAATACCCCTGCCCCTCCGTTCTGTGTTGTGTTTGTTACAGAACCGTCGGTGTATGCATGGGTCCAGTCCATGCTTGGGTAGTTTTCCGTTATGTACCTCAGGGTTATGTCTCTTTTTTCTTTTTCAGTCTGGCTGTTCTTGTTTCCAATACCTGGTATATTTTCTACCACCTCCGGAATGATATGCTGCTTCCAGGTAGGTTTGCGTACAGTAGGGATGGGCTTTGGTATTGTTACGGTGTTCATAGGGTCTTCGCTCATCTTTGCTTTGGCTATTTCTGCAAAGTTTCTCCACTTTAGTTTCCCATTTCTAAATGTATTTAGTCTCTGATGCATTGGATGGTCTGTCAGTCTTCTGAGTTTCTCTTCTTGCTGTTGGGCTCTGCAGTCTCTTCTGTCAGTTATGGATTGCAGATTTGTAATCTTTTCAAGTTCTACAATTGGCGTTGACTTCATGCCTCCTGTTATAACTCTCATGGCTTGGTTTTGAAGTTTGCTAATTTTATCAAAGTTCGCCTTTGCTGCTATTGTCCATGCCGCAATGCCATACTCGAGAACTGGTCTTACTCTTCCAGTGTACAGTTTCTTTAGTATTCTTTCGTCTGCTCCCCAGCTTGTGCCAGCAAGTTTCCTCATGATTGCCATTCTTTGTCTGGCTCTCATTCGGTTTCTCTCAATCTTCTTCTTCTTCGTACGCAGTCAGACAGTAACCATTATTTTTTCGAAAAAAAGCGGCGGTCATCCTGAGGCTGTCGCCGCTGCCATAGAGCTTGTCTTGCAGTTCCACTGGTGATGGCCACATCTGCTCTCTCTGATCCTCGTATGTCGGGCAGTTCTGCAGCAGATGTACCTCAGTCTATTGTGGCCAGTGCGAAGTCTGAAGACAACGACCTGCTCTCTTCGGTTCAACTGGTAATAGGCATCGTTTTTGGTGTAACCAGTATGTTCGGTTTCCCATTTGGTCATGTATCTGGCTTTGATAAGCCGTTTTGACTCTTCGTACGTCATACTAGTATCTGTTTGTGGTAGTCTTGCACCTTCTTTTGCCAGTCTGTCTGCCTCCTCGTTGCCTTGGATGTTGCAGTGTGATGGGACCCACTGTACCACTACCCTTTTTGGTGCGGACTGCTGGCACAGTTTGCAGAGTGCTGCTCTAAGTCATTAAGCTCAGTGTTTTTCTGGCTTTTTAGCGCTGTGACTACGGCGAGAGCATCTGTAAGCAGGACTATATGGCTTCCATTTTCTTTGTGTGTCACCATTTCTTCCACTGCCGCCCTCAGTGCCTCTGCCTCCGCTCTGAAATTGCTTGTGTACTTACCAGTAGCGAATGACAGTGTTATTTGTCTGCCATTTGGTAGGTTCAGGAATGCTCCTGCCCCTCCGTTCTGTGTAGTGTTTGTTACAGAACCTCGATCTGACTTTTCCATGTCATGCGGCGATCAAATGTGACTCCCAGGTAGTTTGGGCTGTCGTTTGACCGCATATATTTGCCGTTAAGACTTATTTTGGTGTTCTGTGGTTTATTTGAAAGCGAGAATATCGTACATGTTGTTTTTTCCTCGTTTATTTTGATAAGCCATGAGTTCGCTCACTCCTCCAATGATGTTAGGGCCTGCTGCATCCGATTGTTTGCTACGGTGAGATTTTTTTCAAAGGTCCACATAGCCAGATCATCTGCAAACATGGAGCTGTGGACTCTTCTTGGTATATTCTCTGTGATGGTGTGTATATACATCAGAAAAAGTGTTGGTGACAGTACCCCTCCTTGGGGTACTCCTTGCTCCAGTGTCACCTTTTTGCTCATCTGCCCTTGTACTTGAACTCTGGCTGTTCTGTTTTCGAGGTAGTGGCTGATCCATCTGCACATTTTCCCACATATTTCACTTCTTTGTAGCTTGACTTTAAGTTCCTCTTTTCACACCTTGTCAAATGATCCACCCAAACCGCTACTGTATGCTTTTTCTCTTGATAAGCATCATCTATTTCCTGGGCTATGAGAGTGATCTGCTCCTCAGTGGATCTGTGTTGTCTAAATCCTGCTTGCTGTGGGATTAATATGTGTTTTTCTTCCAGGTGCCACATCAGTCTGGTGTTTATCATACGCTCCATCAGTTTGCCTACACAGCTAAGTAGACTGATGGGCCTGTATCCATTTGGATCTGTTCTATCTTTTTCTTTCTTTGGTACTGGTATAAGTACAGCATCTTTCCATGCCTGCGGTACAATTCCCCTTTTCCAGCTTTGGTTCAGGACTGATAGTAACTTCCTGTTTGCTGTTTGGCCCAACCCCATCAGCATTTCGTTTGTTACCCCATCTTTTCCAAGCGATTTCTTTTTCTTTAAAGTTCTCATGTCCTCATCCATTTCATTCATTGTTAGTTTTGCCATCATGTGCTCCTCTGGTGCCATATTGATGTTGTCGTGGCTCTTTTGTTCTTCACTAATGTCTTTACACCTGTCTGTAGGGACATCAATGTGGTTTGCTCTGGCATAATGTTCTATAAGTACGTTTGCTGCTTTTTTTCTGGTAAGCATGTTGTCGCCCTGCTTGATGGTAATTTGTTTATTTGATGGTGTTTCGTCATTCATGGCTCTGACTAAGTTCCATAGTTTGTTCCCTTCTTTGTCTAAATTGAGGCTTTCTGTTTTGTTTTTCCAGCTGTCTCTTGTTATTTGGTTAAGTGTTCTTTTGTATTTCGCAGTGATGGCCTTGAGGGCGATATTGGCTTCCATAGATTGCTCTCTCTCTGCCATGTTCCTAGCCTTTGAGACTTTATTCTCCGCTTTCTGCAGTTCACGATGCCAATATGTCTTGTAGTTTTTCCTTGCCCCTCTTGGGATGGTTTCGGTGGCTGCTTGCAGTATTGCTTTGCTTTGGCTTTCCACCATAGGTTTTATATTGTCATTTCTTGTGTTAATGGTTTCACACAGTCCATCTGTCCCAGTCGGCTCGTCTATAGTTCCAACGTGGCAGCGGTTTTATTTCCTGGGGGCCTACTTCCATATCAATTTCTAGCCTAATTGGCTTGTGGTCGCTACCTGCCAATTGGTCGAGCACCTGATGATCTATTTTGTGGTGAATATCCCCCGTGGAGAAGGCCAAGTCTGGGCTGGAAGTGGTATGCTATGTTCTAGAATAGAAGCTAGGGCTGTCGGCCGACCTATTGATAAGATAATCTTAATATCCATAGCTGTTTATATTCATTCTCATCTAATCTGTCTCGACCAGTGTTGTGGGCCACTACAATCTTATTTCAAATGTCATCTGTTTGGTCATTCATATTTTCATGTCACAGCTGTAATCGAAAGTTGGCCCTTTTGTGTCTAAATTTGTAAAGATAATTGTAAAGAACAAATGTCTGAATGCCCTTGTGGAAACTAGGTCCTCAGTTTATTATCTTATGGGTTTTTAATCTTTTTTTCTTTAGGGTATTGTGCAAAATGTCACTTTAGGAGGAGAGATTGTGACAAACTGGCAGATTTATCCATTGCACCTGGAGAACATAAACTCAATACTTACCTCCAATTTAATACCAAGGTTTGATCCAATTGTATTTCTACATTTTTAATCTCTCCATTTTGCTATATTTTTAATTCGTATGCATATTTTTTTAATGTTACCACAACCTGTGTTACTTAACAGCAAAATCTCTTGTTTGTGATATTTAAATATATGCAGCATTTGGAATATTTTTTCTATATTTTTTTTTTTTAGACAGTCGAAAAAGTTGATCAGGCTTCTGGTCCACTGTCAACATTTATACCTTTGTTTTTTTTAAATTTTTGGTTAGTATTGCTCAAATGTAGTTTAAGTGCCTGAGTAACTAACAAACTTTCAAAAAGATTGAATGTTGTTAGTAAGGAAACAGAGCTTATTAATTTTAAAGTGGTATATCATTTGTCACTGAACAATTTGGAATTTGTCCATCACCAAAACTTATCAGCTCCCTAGAGAGCATAGATCTTCAACAAATACAAGCCAAGCTCTTCTGTTCTGTGCTATTTGTTCCAGCTCTTTCTGTGTTTTCCTTGTTAGTTATATGTGTCTAGACAGAAACAAGGTCTGCAAAGCTGATTCCCTAGACTTTCGCTTCTATGTAATTAGCCACCTTGACAAAGAAGCTGTCTTGGAAGGTTGAGATTGCACATTTTTATAGCTAAGTTTTTACAGGATGGGACAATGGGCCCCAGCTTACAATATGACTGGCAGGTTTCAGTATTATTCTTTGTTTCCTTTTAAGACCCCATAACACATAGCAACTTCATATGTAGTAATTCATATTCTACATCTGTTTCAAAACAAAAAAGTATTTGATTTTTCTTTAAGATAAATATTTTTTTACATTTTATAGTTAAGTTACCCTTCTATTTTTCTTACAGACTTAGACAACCTCTGAGATCAGCAGACGGTAAATTGATAACACCCTCCATCTATGTTGGTGATATAAACATTCCAGACTCGCCGTTTCAACCACAGGACACATTCCTTGATCCGCGTCCTTGGGGAAAGGTCTGTTACAAAAGCTGTGCCATTACTTTTAATTTCATTTTATGGGAATATACAACAGTAAAAAAAATAGTTTAAACTTGTAAATGTTATTTGTTACCAGGGTGTTATAAGTATTTTTTAGCATCGTAATTTTTACAGTTCTGTGGCAAAAAAACTACCCAAATAATGGTACCTAACTATGTTTGCATTCTTATAATTATCTAAGTAGCACTAGAACATTCTCCTGAAATCTTAGTTCTGAAACTCTAATATTTAATATAATTTTCTTTGAAAATCAAATATAAATGTTTTTATTGGTTACACCAAAAACGATGCCTATTACCAGTTGAACCGAAGAGAGCAGGTCGTTGTCTTCAGACTTCGCACTGGCCACAATAGACTGAGGTACCACCTATTCAACAAATTGAAGATAGGTGGTACCGACGAATGCCCGTGCGGTACTGGCAAAATGACCGCTGAACATCTGCTGCAGAACTGCCCGACATACGAGGATCAGAGAGAGCAGATGTGGCCATCACCAGTGGAACTGCAAGACAAGCTCTATGGCAGTGGCGACAGCCTCAGGATGACCGCCGCTTTTTTCGAAAAAATAATGGTTACTGTCTGACTGCGTACGAAGAAGAAGAAGAAGAAGAAAATATAAATGTTTTAAAATTATATTATATCATGCAATTAAACAGGAAAAATGACAACTTTTCAGAAGATTAATTTTGAACTCGTAAGCGGATATCAATGCTTTATCTATGCTTAGTGTCAATACTTTGAATATACTCAGAAAGAATGTGGAAAGTCCTTGGATGTTTATAGAAACACACCTCTTGTGAAGATGAGGTACATGAGTGGATTTCTGTCCATAAAATAAAATCTTCACATGGACTGGCCCAAGCCAAAGTCTATGTGTAAGTACCTGCAGACAGGTGGTACCAATTACACTAAATACTGCAGATGTCAACAGCATGAGAAAAAAGAGATGGATGATCTGGCAGAAAGAACGATTAGACATGCAGTCACTGTCCAGACTATAATAAAAATGAAGACTCGATCCACACTAGCAAGAAAATTAAACACCAAAATGTTTTGCATCATCATGAACATGAAATGTAGAAAGGTATGTATTGGTAACAATAAAAAGGAAATTAGACAGCTTGTAAATAGTAAGGTGCTGAGGTTGATGACATGGCTTTTTGTACTGATGGGTTTGTGCTGAGGGGGGGAAAATCAGGAAGGGAATTTTCTGATAGAGTGGAAGGCAAGGTTATTGTACTGCAGATTGTAGCATAGATGATGACAGTCTTCAGTGTGAGAATGGAGGTTGTGATAGTTACTGCAACAGTGAGTTGGCTTATACACCATTAATCAGAACATTTATCATGTCGACACCATTAATCAGAGCATTTATCACGTCGACACCATTAATCAGAGCATTTATCACGTCGACACCATTAATCAGAGCATTTATCATGTCGGACTTGGGCCAAGCTTCGAAAACAAATCCAAATAACAAATGACTAGGTTTGAGTAGATAACACATAAAGACTCATAAAAACTTTCATTTATGGGTTCCCAAATCAGGTTCCACTGTAGTCCACAAAAATAAAAGAAGATATTCTAGTTTTTAAAGCAAGAATCTTACACATGGCAAACCATATTCTACAGTTTGATAGGTAACTTAGTTCAAAGTAGATGAGAGCTACAAAGTTTAAGAACAACATAGAGAATTATTAACTTTTGTTACAGAATTTATTCCCATCGTTGGGCCCATCAAAAAGGATCATAGAGCTCAGAAAGTAAGAGCACTTGCCATAGTTGCACTCTAAGGATTTTTTAAACCTCAATTAGAAAAGAACCAGATATCCAGCAAGATAACCACATGGCCACACCTGGCTTGAAAATGGTTAGGATAACCACATGGCCACACCCTGCTTGAATATGGTTTGATAACCACATGGCCACACCCTGCTTGAACATGGTTATGATAGCCATACCCTGCTTGAACATGATTATAATAACCACACAACTATATCTTGCTTGAACATGGTTATGATAACCACTCTTTGCTTGAACATGGTTATAATACCACATGCCCTCACCTTGCTTGAACGTGGTTATAACCTCTCTCTGCTTAAACATGGTTATGATAACCGTACGGCCACACCTTTCTTGAACATGGGTATGTGTTTATTGACATTACAATAATGATGAATAACTTTAGTGTGGTGCAGTCCTTTGGGACATCACATTTGCCCTGAGGATGGTTTGAGGCATGTTCTAAATGATCGGTAAGAGAGGATATAATAATAGCTGTCCATCGTTGTCGATGAGGACCGCCGACATCATCCTTGTCACAGATTTCCCTGTTGGGTGTGGGTGCGCATGTGGCTGAACAGGCCAATGCGAGCACGAAAACATCTGCTACATATCGGGCACACGAGGTTTGTAGAAGGGGATGGTGTTCCCGCTGCTCGGGATTTCCGCATCTCGCGTCTGTTCTGGGCTTTCACAACACGGTCATCTTCACCGGCAGCTACACCCGATTTGACTGCGCTTCTCCAGTCAGAAGAGAGGACATACTGAAGATGTTAAATAACATCTTGTAGATGATGTAATTGATAAACTAATATAGGGACTGTAGGCGTTAGATATTGAAACAAACACAGTATGACTCCCTAAGAAGATGGTTCAGGAGTGTGTATAACCAAGGACCTACAGGAATCAAGATTCATCATACATTCAACTGACCATCTGTTGAAAGATACCTGCCAATAGTGATGTTAGTTCTGATAAACAGTCCCATAACCTTTGTCTTCTCTTTCATGATTGTATAGTTCGTCACGTGGATAAAGATAGATAAAGAGATGGGCCTTAGGGGTTATAATAGATCATACATGTGAGGTGAGGGAGCAAGTTCAGGTAGCAGTAAAAAAGGCAAATGCAATGTTAGGGATGATCAAAAGAAATATTAAACATAGGAGCAAGGAAGTGATAGTCAAACTGTATAAAGTATTAGTTAGACCTAGATTGGAGTACTGTGTACAGGTGTGGAGTCCTTATCTGAGAGGGGATATAGACATGCTGGAGAGAATACAAAAAACAGTGACAAAGCTGATAGTGGGATTCCAGAATTACAGTTATGAGGAAAGATTTTTTTAAACCGGCATAGTGTCTGGAAGAGAGAAGAATTCGTGGTGACTTAATACAGGTGTATAAGATGATCAGAGGAATGGATAAGTTAGACTATAACAAGTTTTTTAAAATACAACCACCAACAAGAACAAGAGGGCAAAGCTACAAGTTGACTAAGGAGAGGTCCAGATTAGATATTAGGAAGTATTTTTTTAGCCAGAGAGTTGTGAATGCTTGGAATGCATTGCCAAGTGAGGTGGTGGAGGCTGGGATGGTTAATGCATTTAAGAATAGATTGGATGCGTACAGCTTCTAGAGCAAGGTGATGTAAATGGAACTGGTTGTATACAGACTCTGCAGAGTCTTCTAAACCAGTATAAAGACATTAAGTTTTTTTTTTATTATAAGTTAGTTCATCTACAGTGGCTGCAATTACTAGTAGCTATTTTGATATTTTCTTCTGTCTGTTTGGTTTTCTTATTTTTCAAAGCAGTGTAATTGTTTTTGTTCCAGGGTCAAGCCATAGTGAATAACTTTAATATTGGACGTTACTGGCCTAACAGAGGTCCACAAGTGACACTTTACATTCCCCGGCCTTTGTTCAACAAGCCACCAACAGCAAATAAAATCTTCCTCTTTGAACTGGAGAGTGCACCTTGCTTTGGATCCAGTAGCCAGAGTGACTGTGCTGTAACACTAACAGACACTCCATTCCTAAATGGAACCAATGGCCCAGGACTACAGAAAAAGTTGCCGGCTTGGCACTCTGACCCCAAATTTCATTTGGTTCATTGAAAGCACAATTTGACAAATACAGAAGTATAAAGAATATTTATAAATGTTCTATAAAAATGTTTTATTTTTGTATACTTACAGAGAATATTTTCCTTAATGTGTCATTGCAACCAATAATGTACCCATTAAAGCAAAAGGTTTCTATAGTTCTTTTGTATTCATTTTTGTTTATTTAACTTTTTCTGTTTTTTTTAATGGATGTACCATATTACATTGGGCTGTCTCAGAATTCACTATAATCATTTTCAAGTTAGGGACCTGGAACATATGTATTTTCCTCTTAGTAGACATAGTCTGATCTGACCTATTATCTTCTGATGGCAAGGAGGGTTTATCACTTGGTGTAACTGGCTCCCTGCAATATGTTAATTTTCTCTGAACATCTGAGTGCTGATATATATTTGTATATCTTTATTAATACAGATTAATCAAGGCGATCATCAGAAAAGAATTAGTACCAGAAATCAGAAAAAAATTATATATGTTACAGAGCTACAAATAACAAAACCCTTTGTTATAAATCACACATTAGAACTCTTGCTAATAATTTTGCCCTAACAGAACTACATCAGTAATTAATATTCAAACAACCTCAGCCATTAGCCAACAGTTCTAGTAACTGGCATAAAATATTTAACATATCGATTTAAATTGTCTTGTAATGTAGAATGGATGTGAAACTAGATCAAAATGATGAAAATGCAAAAGATGAACAAAGTATAGTTCAGTTTAGTTCATCCCGTAACCCATCAGATTGTTGGGGCACACTTGAAGACACTCTCACAATCCCACATCATCTCTATCTGCTGCAGTCAGTCATGCCTCACTGGGACAAAGATTTGACCACTCATTGATGTCCGCCCATCTCTTCCTTGGATGTCCCTGCCCTCTCTTTCCTGGTACGGAATCATGCAGTATCGAATTTGTAATTCCGCTGGACCTCGTGACCTGCCCATACCAAGCCATCTTTCGCCTTTTGATAGCCATGAACAGATCATCAAAAGGCCCAATTGCATTTTACACTCTTCGTCGTAATTCTATGTTCATATTTCTACATTCGTGACACAATACTTAAATTTCAGGGCTTGACAAATTTTAGGGTGGCTCACCAGTCAGTCATAAATTTCACCAGTAAGCCCATCTCTTCCTTGGATGTCCCTGCCCTCTCTTTCCTGGTACGGAATCATGCAGTATCGAATTTGTAATTCCGCTGGACCTCGTGACCTGCCCATACCAAGCCATCTTTCGCCTTTTGATAGCCATGAACAGATCATCAAAAGGCCCAATTGCATTTTACACTCTTCGTCGTAATTCTATGTTCATATTTCTACATTTGTGACACAATACTTAAATTTCAGGGCTTGACAAATTTTAGGGTGGCTCACCAGTCAGTCATAAATTTCACGAGTAAGCCCATCTCTTCATTGGATGTCCCTGCCCTCTCTTTCCTGGTACGGAATCATGCAGTATCGAATTTGTAATTCCGCTGGACCTCGTGACCTGCCCATACCAAGCCATCTTTCGCCTTTTGATAGCCATGAACAGATCATCAAAAGGCCCAATTGCATTTTACACTCTTCGTCGTAATTCTATGTTCATATTTCTACATTCGTGACACAATACTTAAATGCAGGGCTTGACAAATTTTAGGGTGGCTCACCAGTCAGTCATAAATTTCACCAGTAAGCATGGTCGAACTACAGTCATGCAATTTTTTTTAAACAAATTTTAACTAAGCACTCATTCACTTTTATTTCTACATAAAAATGTGAACCTAACCAAAATATATTGTATTACTTACACAGTATTAGCCTATTTCTTTTTTAAGAAAAAATGCACTACTGTCAGAGGCATGATGTTTGCGTCCTTGAACATTCCTGGTAGTTTTGGCACTGTTGTATTATTTATCTATGTCTTTAGTAGGTTCTTCTTCTTCTTCATACGCTGTCAGACGTCAACCTGTATTTTTTCGAAGAAAGCAGCGGTCATCCTGAGGCTGTCGACACTGCCATAGAGCTTGTCTAGTTTTGCCACTGGTGATGGCCACATGTGCTTTCTCTGGTCCTCGTATGTCGAGCAGTTTTGCAGCAGATGTTCAGTGGTCATTTTCCCGGTACCATAAGTGCATTCTTCGGTTTATTGAATAGGTGGTACCTCAGTCTGTTGTGGCCTGTGCGGAGTCTGAAGACCACGACCTGTTCTCTTCTGTTCAACTGTTAATAGGCATAGGTTTTTGTGTAGCCAGTATGTTCTGTTTCCTATTTTGCCATGTATCTGACCCTAATAAGCCTTTTGGACTCTTCGTAGGTCACACTAGAATCTGGTTGTGGTAGTCTTGCACCTTCTTTTGCCAGTCTGTCTGCTTCCTCGTTGCCTTGGATGTTAGTGGGATGGAACCCACTATACAACTACTCTTTTTGGTGCGGACTGCTGGCATAGTTGACAGAGTACTGCTCTTAAATCATTAAGTTCAGTATTTTTCTGCCTTTTTAGTGCTGTGACTACGGTCAGGGCATCTGTAAACAGGACTATCTGGCTTTCATTGCTTTCGCCTGTCAGCATTGCTTCTACCGCAGCCCTCAGTGCCTCTGTCTCCGCTCTGAAATTGCTTGAGAATTTTGCAGTTGCCACTGACAGTGTAATTTTTCTCCCGTTTGGTAAGCTCAGGAATACCCCTGCACCTCTGTTCTGTGTTGTGTTTGTTACAGAACTGTCGGTGTATGCATGGGTCCATTCCATGCTTGGGTAGTTTTCCGTTATGTACCTCAGGGTTATGTCTCTTCTTTCTTTTTCAGTCTGGCTGTTCTCGTTTCCAATACCTGGTATATTTTCTACCACCTCCGGAATGATATGCTGCTTCCAGGTAGGTTTGCGTACAGTAGGGATGGGCTTTGGTATTGTTACGGTGTTCATAGGGTCTTCGCTCATCTTTGCTTTGGCTATTTCTGCAAAGTTTCTCCACTTTAGTTTCCCTTTTCCAAATCTATTTAGTCTCTGTTGCATTGGATGGTCTGTCAGTCTTCTTAGTTTCTCTGCTTCCTGCTGGGCTCTGCAGTCTCTTCTGTCGGTCATGGATTCCAGATTTGTAATCTTTTCAAGTTCTACAATTGGCGTTGACTTCATGCCTCCTGTTATAACTCTCATGGCTTGGTTTTGAAGTTTGCTAATTTTATCAAAGTTTGCCTTTGCTGTTATTGTCCATGCCGCAATGCCATACTCGAGAACTGGTCTCACTCTTACAGTATACAGTTTCTTTAGTATTCTTTCGTCTGCTCCCCAGCTTGTGCCAGCAAGTTTCCTCATGATTGCCATTCTTTGTCTGGCTCTCATTTGGTTTCTCTCGATCTGACTTTTCCATGTCATGCGCCGATCAAATGTGACTCCCAAGTAGTTTCGGTTGTCGTTTGGCTGCAGGTATTTGCCGTTAAGACTTATTTTGGTGTTCTGGGGTTTATTTGAAAGCGAGAATATCATACATGTTGTTTTTTCCTTGTTTATTTTGACAAGCCATGAGTTTACCCACTCCTCCAACAATGTTAGGGCCTGCTGCATCCGATTGCTTGCTACGGTGAGATTTTTTTCAGAGGTCCACATAGCAGATCGTCTGCAAACATGGAGCTGTGGACTCTTCTTGGTATATCCTCTGTGGTGACAGTACCCCCCCCCCCCTTTGGGGTACTCCTTGCTCCAGTGTCACCTTTTTGCTCATCTGCCCTTGTACTTGAACTCTGGCTGTTCTGTTTTCGAGGTAGTGGCTGATCCATCTGTACATTTTCCCATATATTTCACTTCTTTGTAGCTTGACTTTAAATTCCTCTTTTCACACCTTGTCAAATGCCTTCTCTAGATCCACCCAAAGCGCTACTGTATGCTTTCTCTCTTGGTAAGCATTTCCTGTGCTATGAGAGGGATCTGGTCCTCAGTGGATCTATGTTGTCTAAATCCTGCCTGCTGTGGAATTAGTATGTGTTTTTCTTCCAGGTGCCACATCAGTCTGGTGTTTATCATACACTCCATCAGTTTGCCTACACAGCTCAGTAGACTGATGGGCCTGTATCCATTTGGATCTGTTCTATCTTTCTCTTTCTTCGGTACTGGTATAAGTACAGCCTCTTTCCATGCCTGCGGTACAATTCCACTTTTCCAGCTTTGGTTCAGGACTGATAGTAACTTCCTCTTTGCTGTTTGGCCCAACCCCATCAGCATTTCGTTTGTTACCCCATCTTTTCCGGGCGATTTCTTTTTCTTTAAAGTTCTCATGGCCTCATCCATTGTTAGTTTTGCCATCATGTGCTCCTCTGGTGCCATCTTGATGTTGTCGTGGCTCTTTTGTTGTTCACTAATGTCTGTATGCCTGTCTGTAGGGACATCAATGTGGTTTGCTTTGGCATAATGTTCTATAAGTGCATTTGCTGCTTTTTTTCCAGTAAGCATGTTGTCGCCCTGCTTGATGGTAATTTGTTTATTTGATGGTGTTTCGTCATTTATGGCTCTGACTAAATTCCAAAGTTTGTTCCCTTTTTTATCTAAATTGAGGCTTTCTGTTTTGTTTTTCCAGCTGTCTCTTGTTATTTGGTTAAGTGTTCTTTTGTATTTCGCAGTGATGGCCTTGAGGGCGATATTGGCTTCCATAGATTGCTCTCTCTCTGCCATGTTCCTAGCCTTTGAGACTTTATTCTCCGCTTTCTGCAGTTCACGATGCCAATATGTCTTGTAGTTTTTCCTTGCCCCTCTTGGGATGGTTTCGGTGGCTGCTTGCAGTATTGCTTTGCTTTGGCTTTCCACCATAGGTTTCATATTGTCATTTCTTGTGTTAATGGTTTCACACAGTCCATCTGTCCCAGTCGGCTCGTCTATAGTTCCAACGTGGCAGCGGTTTTATTTCCTGGGGGCCTACTTCCATATCAATTTCTAGCCTAATTGGCTTGTGGTCGCTACCTGCCAATTGGTCGAGCACCTGATGATCTATATGGCTCTGACTAAATTCCATAGTTTGTTCCCTTTTTTATCTAAATTGAGGCTTTGTTTTGTTTTTCCAGCTGTCTCTTGTTATTTGGTTAAGTGTTTTTTTGTATTTCGCAGTGATGGCCTTGAGGGCGATATTGGCTTCCATAGATTGCTCTCTCTCTGCCATGTTCCTAGCCTTTGAGACTTCATCCTCCACTTTCTGCAGTTCATCATTCCAATATGGCTTGAGAAAAAAACATGAAAAAAACAAGTAAAAGTTGATTACGGTTGAGCTTAATCAAAATTTAAAAATGGGTATGGTCAGATACCGCACCGAGACGAGAACACAAACAAAACCTACGTTACGACCAATAGGCCTTCATATTGGTCATAACGTAGGTTTTGTTTGTGTTCTCGTCTCGGTGCGGTATCTGACCATACCCATTTTTAAATTTTGATTAAGCTCAACCTTAATCAACTTTTACTAGTTTTTTTCATGTTTTTTTCTCATTATACACATCCACAGAACCGCTGCAGCCTCGCCTTATTTTAATCCAATATAGCTTGTAGTTTTTCCTTGCCCCTCTTTGGATGATTTCATTGGCTGCTTGCATTATTGCTTTGTTTAGGCTTTCCACCATAGGTTTCATATTGTCATTTCGTGTGTTGATGGTTTCACACAGTCCATCTGTCAGCATTGCAAATCTGTCCCAGTCGGCTCGTTTATAGTTCCAGCGTGGGAGCGGTTTTATTTCCTGTGGGCCTACTTCCATATCAGTTTCTAGCCTAATTGGCCTGTGGTCGCTATCTGCTCAATTGGTTGAGCACCTGGAGGTCTATTTTGTGGTGAATATCCCCCATGGAAAAGGCCAAGTCTGGAGTGGAGGTGGTATGCCATGTTCTAGAATAGAAGCTAGGGCTGTCCTCCGGCCTATTGATAAGATAGAGATTTGTGTCTATCTCCCAGTCTTCCACTTCATTACCTCTGTTGTCTGTGTCCGAATATCCCCATCTCTCCGAGTGGCTGTTGTAGTCCTTGATTTCCATCTTTAGTAAGTTCAAATTGTGGTAGTGGAGATCCATTTAGATTTCCAACTTTATGCCTGAGGAGCAAAAAATGTTCACACACTTCTACCTATTTGTCTGGGGAAAAAAAAAAGTTATTATTATACGACACTGTCTAAATAAATTTGTAAATTTGTATATCTTACTTTTAACTCCTTGTAGCTTCTAAACGAAAACACACTTCTTAATTAATCTAATCTAACTAGCACGTGTTCCTTCCTCCTTTGAATTCAGAAAATCGCTTACCTACTTAATTACACTGTCTACCACGTGTTCCTTTCGCGACAACTAAAGCGAAAACCCTGTCACCATTGCGTAATCATGGAAAACAGCAACATTTATTGATTGCATAATCCTGTCAAAACGGCAACGTTTGTTGATTACTGTAGCCGACAAAACGGGGTTCTGCTCTCCTAGCTCACTCAAGCCTTCCTTTGACTCTCCACTTTTGCAGTCTTAAATCTATCACTTCAACTAACACTCACTGCAATAAACTAAGGACACTATTTCAAAACAATAAAAACAAATTCTTTATTTCTACACGTTACAATTTCTCTTCCACTCTTCTATCATACAAAACTTACTACACGCTCCTATCTAATGGTTATCTATGACTTAAAACTCTAACTACAGCTAAACCTATAACTATTGTCATCAGTCTACTTTCCGCACTTGGCCTGCTGTAACATTGATCCGAATTATGTATTGACACCGATGGTAAATTCGTGGTTTAAACCCAAGTAAACGTCCTTGGCTCTGTTCCTTAACGACGACTGTCGATCTGCGTGGTGGATGTAGAAAGACTAGGCTACTGCTGTGAAATCTACGATGGTTCTGCGATGACTATAAAATTGGTGAAGGCGGCCACATGTTAAAATGATGCAGGTTGGCCACGTGTCTGTCGCTGGTTGACAATAATCTGGGGAAATTTTCTCTTACCGTTCTAAATCTGGTAGAAGGCCTGTACTCTTCTATAGCGGGTAGCTGTAACTAATCTAGGCTGCTTTTGTGAGATCTATGATGACCGACAAAATTCTAATTACTTTGACATACAAATAAAATAAATAATCCTTTTTTTCTGTAACTGAGGCTGCAACTCATTCAATGCGACGTTCACTATCTCAGCGTTTTCTCTCTGAATGTCTTGGCTCCTGGTTTGCCTTGGTTTTTATAACACCCAGACTAATTTTCCTGCCAGTCCTAATTTCAAAATTGTTCCGTTTCCTGTCTTCCCCTTTGGATTCGCCTATATTGTTCCACGCACTGCTTTAATATTTGCTGACGTAAGTGGTCAGGTCCTGTGGAAAGAATGCCTCTAATTATCTTTGCTATTTTAAAGAAAATATATAATTACGCTTGCATAAAACTAAGAACTGTCTATACTTGAGACACGATTTGTCCGGAAAAACTAAATCTCTCACACTATTCTGGTAATTATCTCAGGCTGTGAGCCCTCGTCACTGATCAGTGATCCCAGATACTTGAACCAGTGTACACTTTCGAGTTCCTGACCGTTTGCTTTTATCACAGATGTAAACTCTTCCATGTTAATAGTCATCAGCTGTGTTTTCTCTGCATTTATCTCCATGCCATAGCTCTGTCCAAACAAAGTATAGACAGATGACAAAATTTGAGGATGAGACTGTATAATGACTGTACATTATCAACAGAAGCTGTAGTGCTGAAGATAGAAGGAACTAATATAAAGGAAAGTAAAAATGTATGTTGTCCTCATGTTCAGTCAAAAATTGTGAAATCTGTAAACGTGGTATTCAATCAGGCAGAGCCAGTGTCTGATATCAGGTAGCCAGATGTTTAACCCTCCACAACTCTCACGACCAATCATCAGTGGTGCTTTAGCACACTCCAGGCCGTCTAACACAGCCAAACTCGTCACGCTGTCAAAAAAACAATTTTTGAAATTTTTTTTCTCTAAGTATGGATACCCTACCAATAGCTATTTTTATACTGCTGGATTCGTCACGTCCATATCTACACACGCTTTTTGCCGGTAAAAGTATCGTATGTTAGATTGCAAATGGCTTTTGAACGATTTATTTATTTTTTTGGAAAGTCCAAATATTTAAAAATTTCACAATCATCTTCTTGTATCTCAGAAACTAACAAACACACAACAACAACAATAACATCAACAACTACTTTATACATTTATGTCTCTAAACACAAGAAAATCAAATTTATTGACCAACAAACAGAAGTTACAATTTTTGAAATTTGCAAAATTGAAAAATGCGAAGAATTTTCAAAAAAAAATTATGGAAGGGTGCTAAAGGTTAAATCGTCCATTACAAAAATCGTAATTAAATTTTCTAATCTTATTTTTTTTTTCATTAGCAAAGGGGAGATTTACTATAAATTTGTTTTTCTTCTGATTCGTAGCTTTCCAATAGTAACTGATAAATTAATTTGCTTGCGTCATGCATGTGCTACCATGTCACTACACTTAAACAAAAATGACCATTATAATTCCAGCTAATGTATTTCACATCTGTTTAATGAAAACGGTGTCTTCTCTAATTCTTAAAAACTGTTTGGGATAACTCAGCCTATCTTGTCTATTCTGATGCATTTCTACTGAATACATTCAAGTTAGATACACTCAAGCTAGATACATTCAAGATGACATCTGAAAGCATACGATGAAGAAGGCATCAGCTACATGCAAGGCACTAGGCAGTTGGTGGTTTTTAAGTCAGTGTTGCTTTTGTCTAAATGAATTACCGCTTGTGAGCTGTGGGCGTTATCCTTCCAGAACATTTTGGTGCTAGGGTATATTGCATGTCTCCATACAAAGAAATGAGCTTCCTAAGCACTCGCGTGTTTGTGAAGATACACAAATTGTCCGGATGGATAATGCGAATAAAAAAATATGACATTTTCAAAATCACGTGAGCTATATTTGAGCTATTTTTATGCAAATTATTAACAGTTTATGCATACCAACTTTCTGTTATCGTAATAATTCAAGTCAAATAAACATCCATAATAATGGGTCCTGACCAGGTACGGAAATGGCGCAAAAGGTGGAATGAAATGACTGCCTAAGGTGGTCAGGGTAACTAGATGAGACAGAATTGATGAACGAAGATGTTTTATAGAAAGCGAGAACAATGCCATTCTTCTTCTTGTCCTTGTTTCACTTCTGCCGAAGTATATGGCCACAACTATAGTTGACCTCCTATATGAAACGAGCTTGTAAGCATTTGCGTGCCTTTGCGGCTGTGGTTTGTGTAGCAATGCGTTTCACACGATAATATTGTTAGCCCCATTCACAACTCTCTTTAGTCACCTTTTACGATAAGTATAGAGATGCAGTGGTCCTATTCTCTCATCCCGTTACTTGAATCTTGGTATTCAATCAGGCAAGAGGGGACGGCGTGGCCTAGTGGTTAAGTGGCACGGCTCACAATCTGAAGGTGCTGGGTTCGATCTCCATCACAGCACCGGCCGTTACCCCGAAAATGCAGGAGGAAGCAGATCCTTACATAAAATGCATGCTGAAGTCGGATGCACTGGGCCGACAGGCGCAAAATAAAAACCACAGTGCAACGCACACGCCTTGGGGATTAGAGAAATAAGGCGAACGCAAAAAAAAAAATCAGGCAAGATTGTCTGATGCCAGGTAGCCAAAAGCTCCTTTAATCTGTGTCTGTCCTTTGCCCTGGAGTAGCATGATGGTCCAAGTGCGTAGTGCAGAGCATCTTTCCATCTCGTTGGCGGGCGGCTGTACAGGCGGTTGTAGTTGTATGGCCACCAGAAAGACACCCTCCCCGTCCATCTATCGTCAGTCATGTGGACCACAAGGCCGGCCCATCTGTACTTTCCATTGACGCAGAGCTGACGACATCCTGGAACTCAGTTCGCGGATGTCGATATTTCGGATATGGTCTCTTAGGGGGTGTTTAGAACTCTTTGCTCTGTTGCTCTTTAGGTAATTCGGAGTTTCTCTGCGTCTGATTTGCATAGACTTCAAATCTCATACCCATATACCATTCTGGAATAACCATGCTATTGAATGTGTGAACCCTGGCCTTGAAGTCCGTCGTCTTTTGGGGTATTCTTTCATCCCTGGCAAGGGCAAATAATTAGTTTGGATGTGTGACAAGAATGACTGCCTATTTTCTGAGCATATAATTCCAGACATGGCTTCAAAGCTACAGGAAGACCGAGTAAAAGATGGATGGACTGGACTATGTTAAAGAAACACTAAATAATATAACGGCAAGAATCGCAAAGACAAGTGTATTTTAAAACGCTCTATAAATATGCACCAGACAACAGAGAAGATGTGAAATGACAGACAGACAATCGGGAATCGAATCAAGCACTTCCAGGAGAGAGACGGATGCCACTTGCTACACCACAGATATGAGTTAGGAAGGATATTCAGCCAACAATACAGAGCTTGACATGAAGTGAATAGAAAATAACAAAGGTCAAACAGATCCCATACGAAAAAAGCTGCACATCTCCGCAACGTATAACGACATAAGTGTATAGATGATATCATGACGTCATTGTAAAACAAAAATACGTTGCACTGTGTCGTTATGTCTGTGGCCCAGTTCATCCGATTTCAACGGGCGTTTCTGTCAAGGATAGGCTTCCTTTGGTGAAGATTACCGTGTACGACTGACTCATCACAAATTACACTTATCCACATTACTCACATACTTCCCACCTGGAGAAAACAGCACTTCCAAGATCTGATAGAGAACTTGCTTGTCATTGTGAATAAGAGCAGCCAGTCAGGCACGGAAAGAAAAGCCAAAACCGAGAAATACATAGCGAAACACTATGCTAGAAATAGATGGACCCACGTGTATACAGACAGGTCAACAATAAATGCAACGGAGAATGAAGGTGGAGGAGTCTTTATGAACCTAAATAATAATACTCAGTGGCAACCGGAACATTTTCAAGTGACTTCAGAACAAAGGCAGAAACATTTAAAACTGCAGCAGAAGTACTTATGATGAATGAAAACACAGAGAAACACGTGGTACTTTTCACATACGCATTATCTGTGGTGGCAGGGAAACCGACAAATTCAGATCTTTAAGATCTCTGTGAGGTACTCTCTAAACCGGTGTTTCCCAACCTTTCTTCATTCGCAAACCAGTGTAAATGGGAAACATTTTTCGCACATTGCTCAGGCAGAAATAAAAACCATTATTTATATGGTATTTTGTGTATGTTTTTAAACATAATATTATAAAATACAAAAAATTGAGCAGTAAATACAAATGCTAATATCAGAGCATTTTTGAGAAAGCAATATTTCATTCAAATAAAGTTAGATTGTGCGAAATCTGTTTTTTTATCGTTTGTGATGGGGATCGAACCCTGCATCTTCTGGTTGTAAGTAGTGTCACTTAACCTCCCCCCTCCCCCCCAAGAGCTGCAGTAAAATCCATTCTGTTTCTTTGATTGATTTTGATCACTGACATGTTGAACAAGTCTTATCACATAAATCATCATCATGTAGCATGCCCTTTGTAGAACGTCGCTCCCATCACAGTCTGTCTGAAAGCATCATGTAGCATGCCCTTTGTAGAACGTCGCTCCCATCACAGTCTGTCTGAAAGCATCATGTATCATGTCCTTTGTAGAACGTCGCTCCCATCACAGTCTGTCTGAAAGCATCATGTATCATGTCCTTTGTAGAACGTCGCTCCCATCACAGTCTGTCTGAAAGCATCATGTATCATGTCCTTTGTAGAACGTCGCTCCCATCACAGTCTGTCTGAAAGCATCATGTATCATGTCCTTTGTAGAACGTCGCTCCCATCACAGTCTGTCTGAAAGAAACTCGTTCTCTTGCCAAAACTCCAGCTTCCGCCACAGTCATACTCAGGCATTTCTGGATATCTTGGTGCCATCGTCTTCTTGGTCTACCCCTTCCTCTTTTGCCTGGCACCATACCTTCCATCACCGTCCTCTCAAGACCGTTGTGTCTTTTGGTGTGGCAAAAGTACTTGCATTTTCTAGACAAAATGGAATTGATAAACCAGTTCTCCTCTATGCTCAACTCTTGCTGAATGTCTGCATTTGTTCTTTTCTCTGTCCAGGATATTCTGAGGATCTTTCTGTAACATTTTGACTCGAAGGATTCGATTCTTTGTCTAGAAGTTTTGGTAATCGTCCATGCTTCACAGCCCTAAGCTGCCACAGGAAAAACACAGGCTCTCAAGACTTTTACTTTTATCGTTTTGTTTGTGCCCTGCCATAATTTCTTCAGGCTGTTCAGTCTCTGCATTGCCATAGCTAGTCTTCTTCTGATTTCTTTCGGGCAGTCGACATTTTTGTCAATTCTGGAGCGCAAATATTCAAAATGTGTGACCTGATCTATTTCCTCACCACCCACTGTAAATTTATGCTGGCATTGTGTTTTGTCGGTGGTCATTATCTTTGTTTTATTTAGGTTTATGAACAGGTTTTGATCTTAACTATGTCCATTAACGGCTGACAGTAGCTGCTCTAGCCCTTCTGCACTTCTTGATAGTATCACATAAATAGGTACTCGAAAAGACAGCCAACAATTTTATAACGCTGTAACTATATATATATAGTGGTGATTCAGTGGATTCATTCTCATTGCAACATACTTGTCAATCAGAAGACTGACATACTGGCAAGAGAAGACTGACATACTGGCAAGAGAAGACTGACATACTGGCAAGAGAAGACTGACATACTGGCAAGAGAAGACTGACATACTGGCAAGAGAAGACTGACATACTGGCAAGAGAAGACTGACATACTGGCAAGAGAATACTGACATACTGGCAAGAGAAGACTGACATTCTGGCAAGAGAAGACTGACATACTGGCAAGAGAAGACTGACATACTGGCAAGAGAAGACTGACATACTGGCAAGAGAAGACAGAACGTTGTAACAACCTAATATATGTATAACATGAAAAGGCCAGGAGGTTTATTAGGTGCAGGTACAAGAACACGCAGTTAGCGGAGCATCCAGGGCGACAACGAAATTATTCTTACTACAAGCTCAGCAGGGCCGACAGATGGTGATTCTCAGACTCTGCACAGACTACAACATGTTACGATGCCATCTAATTCAACATGTTCAACATACGAGTTACAGAGAAGGCACATCTCATGTCCCAATCCAAGACAAGCTCTATGGAGCTACAGATAATTTTCTTGAGAGATACTCAAGTTCATGTCTGAAAGCGGTACGAAGAAAAAGAAGAGATTATGCTTTTGTGTGTGTGTGGAGCTTAGTACCCTAGAATTTTAACAATTGTATATGAATCACACAGACAAAATCAAAGTCAGATTATGTATACATTTTAAAAAACTCACAGAAGGCCATGGTGTTGGCGAAGGTAATGGCCAATTGTTTTGTTTTTCAAATTAGCTGAAAAACTGAGACAGTTCAAATCGCTGCTTGACAGACTGATGAACTCTGCTAGTTTTGGCTTTCTTCTCTCTCTCTCTCTCTCTCTCTCTCTCTCTCTCTTACTCTTCCCAACAATACTGTTACATGGAGCCACCGAGATACTAACTGGTTTTACTTCTAAACAGAAACCCCCGGCTCAATGCTAGTGTCATATTCTGCATAAAGGTGATGTTTTCAAGCTTCACATATCGTTATTTATTTCTATAGGCATGACGATGGCCACTGGTCCAGCTAGCTAAAAGTAAGATGTTACCAATGTGCCGACTATAAAGTATAAGTTACTAACATTATGTTAACACAACACGCAGTACACACACTATGGATGATGCGGCTTTGTGCTTTTAACTTAACTTAACTTAACGTCTTTATACTGGTTTAGAAGATTCCGCAGAGTCTGTATACAACCAGTTCCAATTTCATCATCTTGCTCTAGAAGCTGTACGCATCCAATTTATTCTTAAATGCATTGACCGTTCCAGCCTCCACCACCTCACTTGGCAATGCATTCCAAGCATTCACAACTCTCTGGCTAAAGAAATACTTCCTAATATCTAATCTGGACCTCTCCTTAGTCAACTTGTAGTTGTGCTCTCTTGTCCTTGTTGGTGGTTGTACTTTAAAAAACTTGTTATAGTCTACCTTATCCATTCCTCTGATCATCTTATACACCTGTATTAAGTCACCACGAATTCTTCTCTCTTCGAGACACTGTAGGCCGGTTCTTTTTAATCTTTCCTCATAACTGTAATTCTGGAATCCCACTATCAGCTTTGTCGCTATTTTTTGTATTCTCTACAGCATGTCTATATCCCCTCTCTGATAAGGACTCCACACATGTACACAGTACTCCAATCTAGGTCTAACTAATGCTTTATACAGTTTGACTATCACCTCTTTGCTCCTATGTTTAATATTTCTTTTTATCATTGGTAACATTGCATTTGCCTTTTTTACTGCTACATGAACTTGCTCCCTCACCTTACATGTATGATCTATTATAACCCCTAAGTCCCTTTCTTTATCTATCTTTCTAATATTGTTCTCTCCCATTCTGTAATTATGTTCCATATTGGATCTACCCATGTGCATGACTGTACATTTATCTACATCAAACTCCATTTGCAAGATTACAGACCATTCTCGAATTTTATCGAAATCCGACCTCAATATATCCACTTCTGCTTTAGATGAGACACTACTGCATAGTTTTGTATCATCAGCAAATTTTGCAATAATGGATCCTATACCTATGTCCAAATCATTTATATATATATCAAGAACAAAATTGGTCCCAAAACCGAGCCCTGTGGCACTCCACTTTTCACTTCACACCACTCAGAGTACTCCTTATTTATGCCCACCCTCTGCCTTCTTCCCGTTAACCAATTTTCAATCCATTTGGCAACTTCCCCACCTATTCCATGTGGTTTTAACTTTCGAAATAATCTTTGATGAGGTACTCTATCAAAGGCCTTTGCAAAATCCAGATAAATAACGTCCACTGGCTCCCCTTTATCTAACATTTTGGTAACCTCCTCCATGAATTCTAATAGATTTTTTAAGCATGATCTCCCTCTGGTAAACCCATGCTGACTATTTCTAATTAGATTAAATTTATCTAAATGCATTACAATGTTTTCTTTTATTATTGACTCTAACAATTTACAGACTATGCTCGTTAAGCTCACAGGTCTATAGTTTGCTGGATCTGCTTTTTTGCCCTTTTTGAATAAGGGGATCACTCTCGCATCTTTCAAATCTCGTGGAACAATCCCTTGTGCAAGTGATTGAGAACATAATATAGCCAATGGTTTTGCTAATTAGTCTCTAATTTCAAACATCAATTTTGGATGAATACCATCTTGACCTGGACGTTTATCCACTTTCCTCTTTTGTGTACACTGTGCCAAAGTAGTGATTGAGTAGATTTGCTGCCTCCCTATTTTCACTAATTTTTTTCCCTGTGCTATGAGAGGGCCTACTTTGTCCTTTGATCTTTGTTTATTTCTAACATAAGAGAAGAAGCTTTTACTATCAGTCTTGATCCTCTTAGCAAGTTTCTTTTCGAAGTCTATTTTTGCTGTTTTATTCGCTTTCTGAGATATGTATTGCTTGTCCAAATATTTTAAATGTTTCTTTTGATTTACCTGCCTCTATATATTTTGTTCATGCTTTATTTTTAGCTCTTCTACATTTAACTACAATTTTAGTGATCCACTTTTTACGCTTGGGGTTTACCTCCCTATATGGAACACATTCCTCTTTTACTACTTTTAGCATTTCGAGAACTGTTTTAAAACTCTCCCACTTTTATTTAAAGCAGCTCCATGATTACATATTGCCATTCTGGACTCGCTTGTAAAGTAATTCGTTCTTCTACGTTCTTCCCGAATTTAGTTCGATTTAAAAAATCAAACACACAAATAGGAGTATACAAATGCTCGTTCATATTTAAATTCACGCAAACAGTTTATATTTCTCACGGTCGTTCCGCTGGCAACAGAAAAGTCACATGATATACAAGATGGCAGCGTTTGTTGAAGTGTTGCTGTCACTTCTTGTATTCAACATTGCCATTCATTCGGTAATTGTGCGCTCCTCCCCTCTCCCCGTCCCAAATTTGCTAAGTAAATACACCAACACTAGCTAACTATGCTTTTAAATATGTTAATTCTCTAAGCACACCAGAAAAAAACAACCGTCCATTGTATGATTGTTGGCATCGCTCCTTCATTGTTTCACTGAGGAAACCGTTCATTTATTATATAAATAATATATATAGATCTTTGCATAACTTAATAATGATATATGGAGATTGCAAAAAATAAATACCAACTGACATGAAAGCGTAGAGATTTATAAAATATAACGTCAAGCAAATTAAAATACTTTGGCCGAACACCACAATTGTCTAGGAAAATCTATATTGGTGGGTGTAGTTACTGTAGTACCTGGAAAACAGAGACATAGACTATCTAGCAAAAGATGGACACATGATATCAAAGATGTTCTGAAGATGATAGTGATAGAGATGAGAGAACTGGCTAAAGATTGAGAGTTTTGCAGGGCAGCTGTGACGAGAGCAATGATGATGACGGTTGATAATGATGACGGTTGATAATGATGACGGTTGATAATGATAGTGTTGAACCAATTGTGTGTGATATATTATTTATATTACATCTTGATTAACGAGTTGAAAAACTGGTTGTATATAGACTCTATAGAGTCTTCTAAACTAGTATAAAAACATTAAGTTAAGTTAACCCTTTCAATCATATTAGGAAAAAACATACACTTGCAGCATTTATCAATGCAAATGAGTTGTTTCCTCTCAACTCAAATGTGGAGGAGATTAACGTCTGGTCAGGTAAAACATACTTATCGGTCATGTTAGCCAGGGTCATGTAAAATATACTGGTCAAGACCCCCACTTCACTTCTATGTAGGTCTCCCTGGAAACGGGCTGTTTTCATGGCAGTCTGGCTAATGAGGAGGAGAATAGATGTGATCTCATAATAGAGAGTGACACGCAGATAAAGCCAAGCCTAGCATATTGCCTGGAGGAAAGCAACTGCTACATAACGCCCTTTTCAGGGCACACAAAAGAGTAATCTTACTCATTGTGGGCATTCAACAACAACAATCAATGTATATTGATAATTGTCAATGGAATCTTTCATTCAGTGAATTGATTTGATGCTATCATTTCACACCATGACTATACAAATTAACCACACTCTTGATGCACATACGCATACATAATCATTGTTCTGAATCTGTCACAAAAAAAGTAGTGGAGGTAGATCCTGAAACACGGAGAGAAGATAATTTCTTCTTCTATCCTGTAGCTTCGAGGTTGCATTATTATATTATGAACCACAGAAATAGTGGCAGAATATCGATATTGAAAGTATAAAAAGACCTAGAGCAGATTGCTCAGAATGGCTTTGAGAGATATTGTTTTGTTGAAGGTATATGTTCTACCAGTAGCTGGGATGTGAAGAAGATAGTTTCAACTTTAATTTACTATAGGATATTACAATGACAGAAACAGTTTCATTTATTTGTATATAATTGTCAACAACTGCAGGTCAAGACAGTAAGAAATTTTGATATTGACTATCAAAATAACACCTTTATAAAAGATGGGAAGCCATTTAGATACATCTCTGGAAGCATGCACTACTCCAGAGTTCATCCATATTACTGGGAGGATCGATTACTGAAACTAAGATCAGCAGGGCTGAATGTTGTCCAAACGTAAGTTGTCACAATGTTTCTGTTTTCTAACATTATTCTTATTTGTTTTTGTGTTTAAAGCATCAGATGTCTATAAAAGATCCTTGAAAAGTCCTGTTTGCTGTGATCATGCAGCGTGAATGTGACAAGAAAAGTGAGATATCAGTACGTTGATAATCCCAAACCACTATTTGATAATAGATTCATTATTATATGCACGACCACAATTTAGTTTCATTGTATTTCTGTAGTACCAGCACTAAAGATTTGTCACTGATTTCATTCAGGTATGTTCCATGGAATGTCCATGAGACAAAGCCAGGACTTTACAACTGGGCGGGTTCTTCAGACCTGGGCATGTTTATTTCTCTGGCCCAAAAGCTAGATCTTCTAGTACTACTTAGACTTGGACCATACATTTGTGGAGAATGGGAGTTTGTAAGTTATTTGTATTTATTTATTTATCCTCTTTCATTTAGTTTAATTTAACTGGACAATAGTAAATTAACAATTTATATAAAACAGATATTGTCCATATTCTGCCAGATTCCATTGTGTGTTTCTTTTAGTTAATAAAATAAGAATTAATCTGATCAAATTTTATCAATAATTCTAAGTTGTTTAATTACAATATTGATTGCATTGCATGATCTTTTTCTCCAAACTGGGCTAAGCACAATGTGGTTTGTTGTTATTTCTTACTTTAACAATCCTTTGTTTATTTCACTGCTTTCTTGTTTGTTTACTCTTGAAAAAGCCTTATTCATTGTATAACAAATAGTCTTACATATTCCTTTGTCTGTTAAGATGGAGTGTGTAGGAAAAGGTGCAGGGGGAGGAAGGGTGTTTGGTTTAGTGGTTGGTGACACGGCTCACAAACAAAACTTATGTATGATCATATTTATGAACCAGCAAGGTTGTAACCCAATGGGAAATTAGCCCAATACAACAATGAGTGCTGAAGTTGAATGCTCTGGTCTGTAAGGCATAAAACATAGTAAAATGCATTCCACCTTTAAACACAAGGCAAACAAAGAAAAAAAATATTTCCAGTAATCTGTTGACATGCCAAAAATTTGTTTTCAAAACCTGGAACACCATATTATTTGAAAAATTTAAAACTACTGATATCAACAACAAATAACGAATTTAATTTTTGAACAGTTAACAAGCTTCAAGATGCTCTTTGATTGGACAAAGCGTTCAGAAAGTGACATGAAAGCTTAAAACTAGTATCTATTGTGAATTTGTTCTGTTTTTCTTCTCCTTGTTTCACTAAATCTTCATTTACAACTGTAATTTATGGATATATAACTTTACTTGACAGGGTGGATTTCCTGCCTGGCTGCTTACAGAGGATCCAAATATGGTTCTTCGTACAAGTAATACTTGTAAGTGGGTTCTGTGGAAGGCTCAAACTGTTAAAGATATTTTAAATTGAGTTTTTGTTAAATATGAGGGGGTTCAGGAACTAATGCACCACATTTTGTTACCCAGCTAATAATGAAAACAGCAATATGACATTTTGCACACTTCAAATATGGCATTTGTCGATTGTGTGTACCAAATTTGACCGCAATCAGTCAAATAATACGATTGCACTAAACCGTTGAAATAAAGCATGTTAGCAACTTTATCAGCAGGAAATTGTGATAGACTTTCTTGTTGCAGATAAGGAAACAGTTGTGAACATTGACAAGTGTCTATGTGATGTGTACAGAAGTTTTGTAGTTGACAGGAGTACAGTTAATTTCTGGGTTCAGAGAATCAAAGGATCAGGAAGGGTGGATACGCAGCGGCTGATCAGCCATGAAGTGGACGTCCTGTCACAGCCATCAAGCAGAAATGTTTAAATGCTCTGAGGGCATTATTCTTACTGATAAGCGAATCACTACTCAAAAACTGACCTTACAGCTGTCAATCAGCATTGGTAGTCCAAAGGAATTTGTAAAAACTCTTTTCTGAGGTTTGCGCAAGATGGGTTCCTTGAAGTCTCAGAAATGACCACCAATTGCAAAGGAAAACAATTTCGTCTGAATTGTTGGAGCATTTCAATGCTGATGGAGATATATTTTTGGCTAATATTGGCATATCATTTTGAATCAGAGACCAAAAAAATTCAAGACAACTTCAGCTGAAAAGGTCATGTTCACTGTCTTTTGGGACATTAAAAGTGGGATTTTTGGTGGATGTGCTGCCAAGAGGAGAGACAATCAGTTTGCAAGCTTACATTAAGACATTGAAAAAACTAGATCAACGTTTCTGCAGAGTTCGGCCGCTCAAGAATCCAGCAGACCTGCTTCTCCTTCATGAGAATGCACTTAACTTAACGTCTTTATACTGGTTTAGAAGACCTTGCAGAGTCTGCATACAACCAGTTACATTTACATCACCTTGCTCTAAAAGCTATGCGCATCCAGTTTATTCTTAAATGCATTAACTGTTCCTGCCTCCACTACCTCCCCTGGCAATGAATTCCAAGCAGACATCACTCTCTGACTAAAAAAATATTTACTAATATCTAACCTGGACCTCTCTTTAGTCAGCTTGTAGCTATGCCCTCGTGTTATTGTAGGTGGATGTATTTTAAAAAACTTGTTATAGTCTAATTTATCGATTCCTCTGATCATCTTATAAACCTGTATTAAGTCACCACGATTTCTTCTCTCTTCGAGACACTGTAGGCCGGTTTTTCTGAGTCGTTCCTCATAACTGTAATTCTGGAATCCCATTATCATCTTTGTCGTTCTTTTTTGTATTCTTTCTAGCATGTTTATGTCCCCTCTATGATAAGGACTCCACACCTGTACACAGTACTCCAATCTAGGTCTAACTAAAGCTTTATACAGTTTGACGATCACTTCCTTGCTCCTATGTTTAATATTTCTTTTAATCATACCTAACATTACATTTGTCTTTTTCACTGCTACCTTAACTTGCTCACCTTTCCTGTATGATCTATTATAACCCCTAGGTCCCTTTCCTTATCTATCTTTCTAATATTGTTTTCTCCCATTCTGTAATTATGTTCCATATTGGATCTACCCATGTGGATGACTGTACATTTATCTACATTAAACTCCATTTGCCAGTTTACAGACCATTCTCGAATGTTATCTAAATCCGACATCAATATATCCACTTCCGCTTTAGATGAGACACTACTGCATAGTTTTGTGTCATCAGCAAATTATGCAATCATGGATCTCATATCAATGTCCAAATCATTTATATATATCAAGAACAAAATTGGTCCCAAAATCGAGCCCTGTGGCACACCACTTTTCACTTCACACCACTCAGAGTACTCCTTATTTATGCCCACCCTCTGCCTTCTTCCCGTTAACCAATTTTCAATCCATTTGGCAACTTCCCCACCTATTCCATGTGATTTTAACTTTCGAAATAATCTTTGATGAGGTACTCTATCAAAGGCCTTTGCAAAGTCTAGATAAATAACATCCACTGGCTCCCCTTTATCTATGATTTTAGTAACCTCCTCCATGAATTCTAATAGATTTGTTAAGCATGATCTCCCTCTAGTAAACCCATGCTGACTATTTCTAATTAGATTAAATTTGTCTAAATGCATTACAATGTTTTCTTTGATAATTGACTCTAACAATTTACAGACTATGCTCGTTAAACTCAGCTATAATTTGCTGGATCTGATTTTTTGCCTTTTTTGAATAAGGGGATCACTCCTGCATCTTTCCAATCCCGTGGAACAATCCCTTTTGTAAGTGATTGAGAACATAATATAGCCAATGGTTTTGCTAGTTGGTCTCTAATTTCATACAGCAATTTTGGATGAATACCATCTTGACCTGGACATTTATTCACTTTCAACCCCTCCAATTTTTTAAAAACCATTTCCTCTGTAATACAGATTGATCTTAATCCCGCTGTATCCATGTCTCTTTGAAAAATATCTATAGGCTCTGGGATCTTGGAGCAGTCCTCTTTTGTGAAGACTGTGCCAAAGTACTGATTGAGCAGATTAGCTGCCTCCCTATTCTCACTTATTATTTTCCCTGTACTGTCTATGAGAGGGCCTACTTTGTCTTTCGTTCTTTGTTTATTTCTAACATAAGAGAAGAAGCTTTTACTGTCAGTCTTGATCCTCTGAGCAAGTTTTTTTTCAAAGTCTATTTTTGCTGTTTTATTCGCTTTCTGAGATATGTTCTGCTTGTCCAAATATTTTACATATGTTTCTTTTGATTTACCTGCCTCTATATATTTTTCCATGCTTTATTTTTAGCTCTTCTACATTTCACTACAAATCTAGTTATCCACTTTTTACGCTTGGGGTTTACCTCCCTACATGGAACACATTCCTCTTTTAGCGTTTCTAGAACTGTTTTAAAACTTTCCCACTCCTGTTCAACATCTGTTCCTACGACAATATCTTTCCAGATTGTGTGGTTCGCTGCCTCTTTCATCCTCTTAACATCTGCCTTAGAGTAGTCGTATATTCGTGTGTTTATGTTTACTTCTTTCCCTGCAATACGATCCCAACGGATGATTTGATGGTCACTTGAGCCAAACAGTTCCCCAACGGTAACGTTTTCAATCATATTTTCCTCTGTGGTAAAAACTAGGTCGAGTATGTTTTTGCCTCTGGTGGCTGCTTCTACATGTTGAATTAAAAAATTTTCAGTTATGCACTTAACAAAAGGTTTTGACTCTACAAGTGCTTCTGCCAAATGCCATTTTATTTCTGGATAGTTGAAATCTCCCATTAATAATAATTTCCCGTCACTTGCCTTTGCTATGCTACTAATCAGCTCCTCATCTTCCTCTGTTTGACTTGATGGACATCTATAGCACACTCCAATCACTGTTTTTTCACCCCCACTTTCTATTTCTCCCCATACACTTTCATTTTTGTTACCACATGATAAATAATCTTTGATCGTTATATTAACAGAATTTATACAGTATAATAAAACGCCACCTCCCTTAGTCTTGTCTCCAATTATCCTATCTTTCCTTAACATTGTATATTCCTCAATTTCAAGTTCACTATCTGCAATCTCCTCATATGTCCATGATTCTGTTAACCCTATTATATCTGGGATTTCTTCTTCTACATACAGTTCTAATTCTTCTCTTTTATTTACTATGCTTCCTCACACAAGTCTGGCAACATGGAAAGAAATCACTAAATTGAGTTGGACTGTACTACCCCATCCATCATATAGTCCCGATTTGGCACCCTCTGATTTTCATCTGTTTGGTCCACTCAAGGATGCACTCCATGGGACAAGGTTTGAAGATGATGAAGAAGTGATTCATACAACCAAGAAATGATCAAGACAAAATCTGGTACGGGCTAGGAATACATGCACTTGTAAACTTGCACTTGTTTACCTTGGTAAACCCAGTTTTCAGAATATCATTTATTATTATTTTTGCATTTACATGGTGAACCTGTTTTAAAATATGCAATTTTTGTTCCCTTGTGAGCTAACAGCCTATATAAAGTGGGTTGACAAATGGTTCACCGCTCTTCTCAACTATGTTAAATCTCATCTGTACAGTAATGGAGGTCCAGTTATCATGGTACAAGTAAGTACATTTTAAATTTGTATAGTTGTGTGTATGGTATCTGAATCTCACACATTTTTTTAGAACATCTCTACTAGACAGCATTACATTCGTTTAAAAAATCCCACAAGATAATTAAATTAAATTTTACTTGAAGGATGCCAAGTGTTGGTGAGGTTGACTTGGTAGCAGATATTTCTCATTACTTAGATGAAACCTATAGCAACCCTTCCTCCACAATCTTTATTATCATCTCTTTAATCTTATTCAGAAATCTTGCATGCATAGCATCTATTTTGTCATGCAGTTTGATGTTTAAAAGTATTACTTGCATCAACAATTTTCACAAAATGTATTTGCAATGCGAACTGATTTAAAACTAGTATTGTACACTTATATAAACTCACAAATTCTTGAAAATCTCCAGAATACTGAAACAGATGTGACATTTACAGCACAACATTTTAGTTAACTTAACTTAACGTCTTTATACTAGTTTAGAAGATTCTGCAGAATCTGTATACAACCAGTTACATTTACATCACCTTGCTCTAGAAGCTGTACGCATCCAATTTATTCTTAAATGCATTAACTGTCCCTGCCTCCACCATCTCCCTTGGCAATGCATTCCAAGCATTCACAACTCTCTGACTTAAAAAAAAAATACTTCCTAATATCTAATCTGGATCTCTCTTTAGTCAACTTGTAGCTATGCCCTCTTGTTCTTGTGAGTGGCTGTATTTTAATAACTTGTTATAGTCTAATTTATCCATTCCTCTGATCATCGTATAAACCTGTATTAAGTCACCACGAATTCTTCTCTCTTCTAGACACTGTAGGCCGGTTTTTTTAGTCTTTCCTCATAACTGTAATTCTGGAATTCCACTATCAGCTTTGTCACTCTTTTTTGTATTCTTTCCAGCATGTTTATATCCCCTCTCTGATAAGGATTCCACATCTGTACACAGTACTCCAATCTAGGTCTGTTGCGTCCTGCTGCTATAAAGAACATAGATCTAGTGATAGAAATTTATGTTATTTTAAGGTTATGTGAGCATCTATTAGCATCATACTGATAGTGACTCAAAATTATCTCACACACAATCAGAAAACCCACTATTTTCAAAGAAAAAGTTATTTTCACATAAAGTCTGTGTATCTGTTGTTTCAGATAGAGAACGAATATGGCAGCTACTTTGCCTGTGACAGTTTCTATATGAACTACCTACTTCACAAAGTGAAATCTCTTCTTGGAAATGTGACAGTTTACACAACTGATGGATGTGGATTACATTATGTATTTTGTGGAAAGGTTGATGGAGCATACGCCACAGTTGATTTCGGAGATAGTGGTAACCGTTTTCAATATATTACACATATTTTTATAAGTAAATAACAATTGTTAAAAATTGTACAAAATCTAAACATCTACATTTTCCTCATTAATTAAGGAGCCTATTTTTAAGAAGAAATACTGATAATAGTTGTCCATCACAAGTGATGAAGACCACTCTCTTTGTTCAGCCGTGTGGACAGTCGTATCTCTTGCTGTGTCCGCTGAAATGGGTGACTTGCGCGGTGATTTGGATTAAAGTGAGGAAGAAACTGCGCCTTTTGTCAATTTCACTCACAGAGCCTAAGCTACCTTTTGCCAGTGGCAAGACATTCATCGAAATGACTGGAGATATCATAGTATGCAGATTTTGTCTCAGGGTTACCACCGAAGCCTTTCCGTAAACATGTAACCCGCAGGGTAGAAAGATGGGATGGCATCTAACGCAGTTTGTCGTGCCTTTTCGATAACCACAAGAGGTCGTATGGACAACACTCAGCGTGTGAGTGAGTCTGGCATCTCTCCCCAGCTGTATTCAGCTCATCATAGTAGCATAACGGCATCCATAATGATCCAAAATAGTAGAGAAATGTAGACTCCCAGCCAGTTATGGCGCCATCTTTGCCAGATTAATACTAGGTGTATTCAAAAAGTATTTGACCTTTGGGCCGGAACAATACAATTACTCACCTGTAGGTTTGAAACGCTAATGTACATTAAAGTAGTCTCCTTGGAACCACACACCTCTCAGCGGTCCTGCCATTGTTGGAAGCATTTAAGAAAGGCTTCTTTGGGAATGGAGTACAGCTGGATTGTTGCATTCCATATAGCGTCTTCTCATGACTCAAATCGAGTCACTTGGGGAACAGCCACAAATCATAAAGAGCCATGTCAGGAGAATAGAGAGCCTGGCGAACCAGAGAAATGTTTTGTTGGGTCAAGAAAGTGTAAATCAGAAGTGAAGAATTGGCAAGTGCATTGTTATGATGGAGTTGCCAGGATCACGTTGTCCGCTAGTCCGGTAGTTTGTGTCGCACAGCATCACTGTGGCCAAACACAACATTTATCTGGTTCATCAGGCTCCCTACTCCTCTGAAAGGACTCCTTGTGGTTGTGTACTGTTCCCCAAGCTGAAAATGCAGCTGAAAGGGGCCTGATTTGAGTCTAGAGAAGATATGCCCAATGCAACGACCAAGCTGTACTTCATTCCCAAAGAGGCCTTCCTGAAATGCTTCCAACAATGGCGGAACCACTAGGAGAAGTGTATGGAGCCCCCATGGAGATTACTTTGAAGGGTATTAGGGTTTCAAACCTCCAGGTAATTGTATTTTTCTCGCCCAATGGTTGAATACTTTTTGAACACACCTTGTATTTTCTTTTTCACATTGAAGAACCTTTTCCAGTAAGTGCCTGATAGCTAACAATTTTTTTTTAATGTAACATTCTGACTAAATTGTTTGTCACACTGTTTGAGTTATTTATTATTCTGTAAATTTTGAACACTTCTTTGAATCTGGTAGTTTTCTCTTTATAAATGAACTTCATCATGAAGTCGTTAATGTCTTTCAGATGATCCTGACAGTTGTTTTGCTGTTGAAAGATTTTTTGAACATCAGGGACCAAAGGTAAATGCATCTCTCCATTACATTTGTTATCATGATCTTGGTGACCCGTTCCTCGATGTGGCTGCGGGTCCTAACTTTGTCTCCAGAGGACCCTGTCTTTGGCCAGTGTCCAGTGTATGGTAAGTGCTCCTTTGGAGGCATCTCAGATGTTGCAGCGTACAGCAAGGGAGTCTGACCAATGCATTCAAGGTCTTTCCCACAGTCTCTTCTTACCTGGGGGGTACCAGACTGCTGTCGCTGTGCTCCATCGTTTCATTGCAACATGTGACCTGCCCATCTATGTTTTGCCTTGTCTGCATGGATTACTGCATCCTTCACCAGGGACAATCATCTTATGTCAGAATTGTGGAGACCTTGCATGCATTGGTTCCGAAGAGTGATCTGACCAAGCATCTCTCAAAGGAGGCCTGGATCACTCTCAATTTGTCCTTTAGTGATTTTGTTAGTGTCTACATCTTGGCACCGTAGCACATCGTAGGGAGTACAGTGGAATTGAAGAGGGAGGCTTGTAAGTCTTGGTCATGACAACCATCCAGGACCATGTTAATAGACGAGAAGGCTGCCTAACTCGGCGGTGACATCTTGTCAATTCAGGTTCCAGATTATTCTCCATGTTGAGAAGACGTCCAAGATAAATGTACTTATTGACATCCTCTAATCGTACCTCGCCAAGGAAGACTGGATCACAAGTGGCGATTGCGCAACACTTTGGTCTTCGAAACATTCATTTCCAGACCCACTTTCTTGCCCTTTCCATTGAGTAGCTGCATCATTTGGTTGGCTTCTGCTGCTGACTCTGCGATGAGCACTATGTCATCGACAAATTTAAGGTGATTGAGGCATCTGCCATCAATAAGGATACCAAAGGTGTCCCAGTTGCATAGGCTAGGATTGCCCTGATAGAGTCCCTTTTGAATTGGTACCACAGTTGGACATGGAAGGGACGAAATGTGGTTATAAGTTCGTATAACTGTTGGTGAGAACTATGATGTAACTAGGATCGACACCTTGTTCCAACAGTGAAAGCCATACAAAATATGGTTTTACAAAATCAAAAGCCTTTTTATAGTTGATGGCGGTGAGTATCAAGGGCATCTGGAATTCGCGAGCTGATTCAATAAGGCGGCAACAGGTTGAAATATGGTCCATTGTGCTGTACGAACGCCGAAAGCCTGCCTGTTCTGGTTGCAATTCTTCAAGAGTGGTGCGGACTCTGGTAAGGATGCATTTTGTAAACATCTTGTAAGTGACCGGGAGGAGAGTAATTGGATGATAGTTTCCTAGATCCTCTTTGTCTCCCTTCTTGTGCAAGTGTGTTGTCCTCGAGGTGTACCAGGCAGCAGGTGTTCCCTCCGAATGAAGATAACATGTAAAACGTTGCGCTAGGGCTTGGTAAAGGAGTAGACTGCAAGCACGGATGCCATCTTCACCTGGTAATTTTCCAGATGGCATTGACTCGACAGCGCAGCGAATTTCTGAGGACAGGAAGTCGGGGGGGGGTTAAAGTGGATGGGAGAGCAATTGGAGGGGGTTCTGATGATCTAAACAGGTTGGTATAGTATGCTTTCATTATTGACTACATGCCTAGCTTTGATATTGTGCCAGACCTATCAGATGTTAGCGGGCAAAGTTTTCATGATCTTCTTTGAGTTTGTGATGGTAAATCTTGCTTAAGGGGGTGAAGGCTGTGGGGTTGTCTGGAGAACGAGCCATCTTACGCCGCTCCTCTAACAAAGCTCGAGTGGCAGGTGAAATGCGATTTGTGATGTGAGTATGTGCTGGGAGACTGGCTGCCTTTGAAATAGATGTGATTGTTGCAATCAGATTTGCATAGTCAGCATCAATGTCGGTGTCGATAAAAACTCACAGTTGCTTGCTAGCTGCAAGGGTGGTAGCAATCGAGGGGTTGATGAGCGTCTCTGGACCTCGATATGATCACTGTTGCTGAAACTTGACAAGTTTTAGATCGAAGTGGAATCGGACATGGAGGAGGCGATGATCGCTTCCAGTACAGAAGAAACCAACCACTGAGACATCAGTTGCTGATCTACGATTGGACAAGACATGGTCAATTTCATGATGATGAAGTCCACTGGGTCATATATGTGTGTACCACTTGTGGATGGGCTTTTGGAAAAAGCTGTTTCAGTGAAAGTCGATTTGATTTACAGAAAGTGGCCAGTCTGTCACCTTCATCTTTCCTTGCTTCTCCAGAGTGTGGTCTCACATAGGTTCCACATGTTGGTGAAGCTCTATTCTGACATTAAAGTTGCAGATAACAATCTTGTAATACCTGTGGCGTCGGAGGAGGACTTCATGGAGATTGTCATAGAAATCGGCATGTTCTTGTTCGTCTTTGTCTGCTGTTGGTGCATACACTTGAATAATGATAACAGTATGGTGTTTGAAGATGGTGATGTCCAAGAAAGCCAGACCGTGGTTTACAAATGTCACCTATTGGAACGAGATGAACAGAGCAGAACCTACTTCTTGTCGCAGTGGGGATCATATTTACATGAATTTTACATGAAACCGTCAACGCAAACAAAGAAAGCAGCCATCTTGCTGGGCACTGGAAGTACATTTGTTATATCTGAAATATATAACCAAAGTGTTGCAGAATATTGATTTATTATTACTTTCAGTTTATATTATTGGAATATCATGTAATCTCTTATGATTTTTACTGCTCACATGTCGATTTGTATTTTAGTTGTGACTATACCCTGATATAATACAACTTCCTCTCTCATTTCTGTAATCCACATTTTTATACTTGTCAACCTGTTGAGATGGAAACCTGTACACTGGACCAAAAAGAACCTTACAGAAACACACAAAATTTATATAATGGGTTGATTAATTTACACACAATTATTATATAATAAATAAATCTCAAATCACTAATATATTTATTTACATAAGTTATTGACATATCAGAAAACCTCACTTTGTTTATTTGCATTAAAGTTTGATTTACTGTATGAAACACATACCCCTATAAACATGCTAGATATTTTAATGTCAATGCAGCAAGTGTTTCAGAAATTTGTGTACTCCAGAAAATGAAGAGATTGCTTCTGCTTTGGGGAACTGTATAATTGAAAATAAACATTTCGAATTCACATTGCTGAAATGTAAAATAAGATTGATTCTACTTTTGATTAATTTATAATGCCAAGGAAGACTTTAATCCTCCAACCAGAATGAAACTTTTCATGACTTCTGCCTGGCTGGACAGATTGCATGCGTGAGTGAGTGAATGCATGGAGTCAGTCCTTTTTAATTGTAATTTTTGAAGTTTAAAAATATAACTCACTTCATAGTTAACTTTTAGTATCATATGACAAGATGCTAGATTTATCTTACAATCTGCGTTGCAGAAAAGAAAGTTTAGAGCTAGAGTACAGATCTCAGTTTATGTCTGAAATTATAAATGGCTCACAAAGCTCAACTAAAATTGGTACTAATACTGAAGTCTACATTTAAACTAAATTTAAACATTATGATATCATGAAATATGTATAGTAGTAGTAGTAGTCCTTTCAGTCATGACTGACTATAGGATGATATGACTCGGGTTTTTAAAAACAAATAATTTAAAAAATGTATATTTAGTTTTTGCTGTCTTTCTCTGAATGCGGCCATCTTCCAAGCAAAGAACATGACCAAGCCATCGTATTCTTCACTGCCTGAGTAGAGTGTACATGCTTGGAAGACTAGTGCGAGAGTGCACCTCTGCATTTGTCACTCTGTCCCTCCATGTAATTCCAAGAATTGATTGCAGGCACCATAGGTGGAAGGTGTTAAGTCTGTGCTCTTGTTTGGCGTAAGTTGTCCAAGTCTCGATGCCATATAGAAGTGTGCTTACAGCACATGCATTGTATACCATGGCCTTGGTTTTAATTGTCAGCTTCTGGTTTTTCCAAACACGCATTGCGAGGCAGGCAAATGTAGCAGCAGCTTTGCCAATGCGACTGGGTTTAGAGAGAGCTAATCATTGATTAGGGATCCCAGGTATGTGAATTGATGCACAGCTGCCAGTTCCTAATTATCGATGCTAAGATTTGGCATCTATTTCCTGTTCCAGAACATTTGTTTTGTTGACAACACAACACTAAGCAGAGAGACACCTCGATAGCTATTACAGTCACTTCTATCACCTTTGTTTTTGTATAATGTTACAATCTGCACATCTCTCATATCTTGAGGTATTGTGACCTCTTTCCAGCACTGACATATCATATACAGCGGTTGCAAAAGTGTATTTTTACAGCGTTTGATCAAATCAGGTGGGTTCTCGTCGCTGCCTGGTGCTTTTCTCAGGGCTAAGCTGTCAATAGCTTTATTGAGACCTTCTATAAATGGTTTGATGTCAAGCTCGTCCATACGAATAACTTTTGACAGCTTCAAGGGCTGTGGGACAGACTATAGGAAATATGTATACATATACTTATATACATTATGCTCGTGGTTAGTGGAGTCTAAAGTTGGTCCCAGTATCCATGAGGTCTCTGAATCCACGAGGTCTGGTGAAGAACCATAAACTGAATGTGGCATTTTGCGTACTATAATTCTAGTTATTTAAATACATAAATTGTTGGAAGTTATCAGAAATACAGCAGCATGAATATTTGACAAAAACAACCACACATATATCACATAAAGTGTCATAATATTTCAGGAAAACCATACTAGTTGGAAGATATACTTTTCCCTCAGTATTCCCTTTTTTCTGAAAAAATATGATTTTCTTTCCTTAATAATATTTATTTGTTGTTAAAGTCTTTCATTATCCTGGCTTTTTTTTCCTTTTTCTGTGTTGCAGCAGTGATATTTTTTGTATACATGGGACATAAATTAAAAAATAAATGAACATGAGTTAACCAGTAATAACTTAACCATGAAAATGAACGGTTATTATTTCTGACACTTAACTGTAACCTTTACATTTATAATGACATGATAACTAGATCAGTCACTGAGGACTTACATGAAATACATGATTAACTCAGTCGATGAATTCTCATTTGTAGGGGCAATGGTTTGTAGCAAGAGTCTCTTTCACATATCCCATAAAACCTTATCCTCTGACCTATAATGTGAGTGGCCCCATAGTGTATGAAATTAGATAATAAGTATTTGAGAAGGACATTAAACTATAAAATATTTATTCTAAAATGTTGTGAGTGAATAGTAATCAGAGTCAGGTAAAACATACTGATAAACACCCCACCTCAAGCCATCATTTGTGCTTCTGGAAACAGGTTGTGTCTCAGTCTAGTCAGCAAGGTGGGGATTGATACTGTAATCCCTATAGTAGTGAGCTTGCTGAGATACCTCTTATTGCACTACAGCCAGGAGGACCCTGATCCACCTCAAGTACGTCACGCCTCCTGATGTAAAAAGGGCCACTGTAACCCGCTACCAAAGTAACGTCATCAAGAGTTAACCCAAGTAGCTTCAAACAACAACATAATCTAAATGATAGCAACAGAAACAATGGTGATGGTAAGAGAGAAAACACAGATTAATTAAGTATAAACTTAATGTTGAGAGATATTTGATGGTGTGAACAACTACACCGGTCAGTAATAAATAAATACGTTCCACAACAGTCTGATAAAGTAACAGAAAAACCATATTTAGCCCAAAGATCCTTATCAAGTAAGTTGGCATGTGTTAATACTGTGCTATCCTTGGGCCATCAAAATTTTCTTCTAGTGGCCTAGCGTTATAGATTTTCATTGCTTAATGCTCTTGATCTATTAACTTGGCTTGCATTATTATTGGGTGGTTTAAGTGTAGAATTACTCAAAATTACTGAGGTCTAGTGATGGAAATTGTCACACTTAAACATCATGTACCTTTTCTGTAACATCAATATGAAAAAGAGTCACAACTGAATTGTTAGATAACAGAGGAAGGAAGTTGGGTGACCCATAATCATCTATGTCCATTCACAATAAATACAGACAAAACCTCCATAACACTGTTCTCCCTCTCAGTCAAAGATCAAAACAGCTAACATACTTAGGGATGTCCCTGATTAATGAAGAAAGCTACCTCATTTATTATGGGGTGACATTTGATAAAAGGCTCAATTGGAACAAGCATATTGAAAATCCAAAAGGGAGGGCCAGAAGACGGCTAAGCCTACTGAGAAAACTAGCAAGCACCAGCTGCAGAGCCAATGAAAGAACCCTTAAGAAGATTTATAGCAGAGTAATACGACCACACCTGGAGTTTGACTCAACAACACAGTCAACAGCTGCTAACACATATTTGCAGGAATTTGAACCAGTTGCAAAATCAAGCCGTCATGCTCATCACAGGAGCCATGACCAATAACTGAGATGCAGAGGACTACTGGAATACGCAGAAGAAACATAAAAAATATGATCCTGATGGAAAAGCACAACAGTATGTCAATGCTCCTAATGAAGGCAAGGCGAGACAATGTGGCATTGGGACGTCTAAAATGTGGCAGCTTTGTACATCAGGGAAAAAGACTACAAGACACCATGAAGTCTAACTACTTATGAAGATATCATTGCTGAAGCTCACTCTATATCCTTTTCATTGAGAACAAGACAACGATACAGTACAAATGAATACATCAATCAGTGATCTTACAGTCTGGTATGAGAATAATGATCTGCAAAAGCAAACTGCTACACAGCATATGATCAAAGAAAACTATCTAAACAGCCTGTTAAACAATATGATCAAATTGATGTATATTTATTTTACATACTTTTAAAAAGTTTATAAATTATATAAACTATTATTGCGAATGTCATCAGTGAAATTAAATTTTATATTTTACAAAAATTGTTGTTGATCAGGTTAATTCCGAATATTATACTGGCTGGCTAGACCATTGGGGAGAGCCACATTTTAAAGGGAACACAACTGTGATCAGCAAGCATCTAGATCAATTGTTAGCATCAGGAGCTAATATTAATATGTGAGTCCCATCTGAATTATTATCAGTTACTCTTAAAGTAGAGATAGTGCTGTATGTTTATAATGTTTTGCAAAATTACTGTTATATTGTTTCAGGTCAGGTCAGGTCATCCCGTAACCTATAGGTCGTTGGGGCACTCATGAAGACATCCTCACAACTCCACGCCATCCCTCTCTGTCAGAAGCCGCTGCCTGTGACTCTTCTGGTCGGAGACTGGTCCATTCTTTTATGTTGTCTTCCCATCTCTTTTTGGGCCGGCCTCTTCATCGTCTGCCATGCACCTTCCCGTGGAGGATTGTGTTTGCAAGACCATTTGATCTCGATATGTGACCGTACCAAGTGAGTTTCCTTCTTTTGACAGTTGCCAAGAGATCTTCGAAAGGCCCTATTGCCGTCGTAATTCTATTTAGGATTTCCTCGTTTGTAACTCGATCTTTGTACGTGACGTTTAAAAGTCTTCAGAAACATCTCATCTCCAAGGCCTGTATCCTTCGTTGAAGGTCAGCTGTAACTGTCCATGTCTCACACGCATAGAGAAATATTGACAGGACCAGTGTACGCATTAATATGATTTTCGTGCGTAGTGCTAACCGTTTATCTTGCCAGATTTTGTTAAGCCGTGCAAGCACCGCTATTGTCTGTGCTATTCTGGCCAATACTTCACATTTTGATCCTTCATCACTGACAATCGACCCAAGATATTTAAAACGGTCAACTACTTCGAGTTCTTGACCGTTTGCTTTTATCTTGCTGTTGAAGCCCGTAGCGTTGTTTGTCATTAGTTTTGTCTTTCCAGCGTTTATCTCCATACCATAGTCAAGAGCTGTTTCATCGAGCCTTCGGACCCATTCCTGGAGTTCTGCTTCTGAACCCGTCGATATCATCTGCAAAACGAAGTTTTTCACTGCCAGCAAATTGAGAAAACACACATTTAACTAAACAGTTTTCTTAAAATGAGTTAAACACTTTATTTGATGTTAGTAATGATACAATTGTTGATTATTTCTCTCTTAGATTCAGTACTAAAATTGATTTTAATTGATACTTTGGTGGATCTGTAATCTGTAATGTGGAGACAATGAGATTTCGTTTGTTATTACTTACAACAAAGCTTATTTATATCTTGTTCAAACATATTGTAACTTAAATATGACTATACCAATATCTTCTCAGGTACATGTTTGTAGGTGGAACAAACTTTGGTTTTATGAATGGTAGGTAATAAGAGCATTTTATACAAATTGACGTCATTTTTGTTTTCTTTAACATGTTACTCCTTGTTTTCACTTAATCATAATTCTCCCCATTTTTCTGTCCACATAATTTATTTGTACACATTTTGTCATCATTGTGTCACAATAGCTAAACATCTGTGTTAGTACTCAAAAATAAACTAAATACTGCTACAATGTAACATTGATATCTAAAACGTTACATAGTATTAAATAAAGTTGGACTTTTAAAATTTACTTTTAAATTATTTAAAAAATATATTTCAGTTTTCCATGGAATGAAAATTTCTCCACAAAGAAATCAAGCTAACACTTTCCTTCCCAGAAACCAGTAAAGATAACATGGGACCTTTAACCTGTCGATTTATATCACAGGTTCTTAGAGTCATCTTAATGGTAAACCAAAATCTATGTACTTTCACAATATATAAGTACAGCAAATTCAGAACTATTTGTATGCCCTACAATAGCTCAGTTAGTAGTGGGAAAATTTTTTTTGTCTCTGGTTCTAATCTGGTTTGTGATAAATTTATTTTTTTCAAAGTTGCATTATTAAAAACATTTATTTAAAAGATTGAATTTTGATTGACATCTAAAATCGTTCATCATTATCGATGAGTTAAATACTATTATTTAATAAATATAATATTAACCATGTTTTCTTTATTATATGTAATCATGTATTTGTCATAGTTGTTTTATTTATGAGACAGTATTCCTGAAGTCAGTTTTGTGATGACCATTACTATAAATAGAGTGTGACAGACAATATTCTCAATTTCATCTAGATTTTTCTCCATCACATTTTTGAGCCTTTAAGATTTCTAGATGTTGTTGTTTGAAGCTACTCATTCTGAGCTCTTCAACCTTGATGATGTTTCTTTGGCAACAGGTTACAGTGGCCTTTCCTATATCCTGAGACATACTGAAGAAGTTGGAACTTCTTAGTCGACTCACCACTATGTGGATCAGTGTCGATTCCCATTTTATTGACAAGATTGCTGTAACACAGTCTGTTTACTGAATAAATTGCATAGAAGTGATGTGGGGGTCTTGGTCAGTATTTTGCACCTGATCCTAACGTTACTCTTGGCTCCCATAGTTTCTCATTATAAACAGCCTTCCTTTTAAGAATTTCCTCTAATGTAATTTTTCTATCAATTTTCCTTGCCATTCTACATTTTTATCAGATGCTCTTCACATTACCCATCTTGAGACCATCACAGCATCAGAGAAGTTTGGCCACTGTGGCATAGAGCCAATCCCAGCTGCAAGTCCTGTGTAGTGATCAAATAAATTAAACAATCTGATCTAGTTGAAGATTTTAATTTACCACAACTTAATTTGTACACTCAAACCAGGATGAAAAACATTTACCACAGCTTAATTTGTACGCTCAAACCAGGATGAAAAACATTTACCACAGCTTAATTTGTACGCTCAAACCAGGATGAAAAACATTTACCACAGCTTAATTTGTACGCTCAAACCAGGATGAAAAACATTTACCACAGCTTAATTTGTACGCTCAAACGAGGATGAAAAACATTTACCACAGCTTAATTTGTACGCTCAAACCAGGATGAAAAACACTAACTTCAAATAATGACGATAAAGAATAAAGAATGTTTTTCAGTAGAGTAGTTGATGTGGGAGCATAAGATCTGATCAACTATGTGAATATTCTAAATCGGGTAAGTTCTGTTGTAATGTTGAGGATGGGATGATAGGGCTAACATCTGGTCAGGCAAAGTTCGGTGTGGTCTTTGTAGTAGTGAGTGACACGCAGATGAAGCCAAGCATATCCACAATCGCCTGGAGGACCCCGGTCCACCTTCATCAGCACGCTTGAGATGTGAGGTATGCTACTGCAACCCGTCACTTAACGCCCTTTTCAGGGTACACATAAGAGTAACCTACTCATTGTGGGCATTCGAAACAACAATGTTGAGGACAATAGAGAAATGCAAGTCGTTCATATTGAAGAATTCCAAGTGTTCTCAGGCAGGACATTATTTGGGAGGAAATAATAGACCACAGTTCTGTATTGTTTATATCATAGGAGGAGGCAGGTTTTTCTGGTAGAACAAAATACTACAGTCTCCATTACTGTAAGAGAACATCAATTATTTAGTGCAGACCACTGTAAGAAGCTGGTTGCAGTGATGACCACATGCCCCCTTTGAAGCAATAAAGAAAGGATAATACAAATTAATCATTTCATCAGTCTGAAAGAAAACAAAAATTACAAATGATAAACAACAAAGTTAATGGCGAAAAATGGTGATATTATGTTTTGTTATCTCATAGATTATATTCTGACCAAAACACAGGCAGGTTTGATAAATGCATGCCACTGACTCTTACATTGTTACCTATCTTTATGTAGGTGCAAATAGTCCCCCATATCAACCTGTTCCTACCAGCTATGACTATGATGCCCCCATTAATGAAGCAGGAGATATAACATCAAAATACTATGCTATAAGGGACATTGTTTCCAAGGTAAACAATTATCATTCTTAATTAAATTATTTAGATGATTTTGATTATCATTATACTAGCATACCTGTACAGAATATCAGCCAGCCAATCACAGTTTAATAATTAAAGGTTTTACCTTTCCAATACACCTGTCCTGCACCCCCCCCCCCTTCCCCCCCAACCTGCCCATCCATCACTTTCTCCCTTCAAAACCTGACATCCCGTCAACCCCACCCTCATCTCTTAACTATGCTCAACCATCTCTTTCGGCCCGACACACCTGATTTCATCCTACTTTTTTGGGTACCCGATTTGCCTGTCTACTGTGATCCCTATTCTTTTAGCCAGATTACATTATTGCAGGCTTGTTTCCAAAGCGGCGCTTGGAAGTGGAATACAGTCTTGGTCAGCTGTGGTTCGCTGATCCTGATGCAAGCAGCCAGCTAAGAGTCACCACCTCCTGTCAGCTCATTCACTGTTTCATCTTCATCCTCAGATTATACATTAGTACTGGATTGGAAAAAAGGCAGTTTGGGAGGAGTTGATAATCAGATAATGAGTGTTAGTAGTTATTTAGCAGGCTGCTTGTGATAATGGGAATAATGAATAACTGAATATGCTCTAGGAAATTTGTGTTGCAATTTTGTTCTTAGTACTTAGTCGACCTGTACTTCTATAGGGGCAGATGCCTCTGTGCAGGTTCCAGCTGTGGTATGAGCTTGATTTCCTGCTTAGCAGGCTAGGCTTGAGCAGCTTAATACTCCGCTGTGCTAGGTGGTTAACCGATGTACAAGTTCATCTTAATAGACTCAAACATTAGAGCAAAGTAGACCCGCAGCCTGTTAGGCGCCATCTATGCTGCTCTAAACAAACCACCTAACCATGGCCGGTGTTATGCCATGTCACACAGTTAGTCGCCTCTTACAACATGCTCTCTGTGAGGCAGTGGTGCTATTCTTGTCCTTGTCATACACAAAGACCCCGACAAACCACTCGGGTTCAATTTTGTTTGATTATGTGAAGTATGAAAGTGGATCATTGCTAGCTGTTTTATAATGTTTGCTCATATTATATGGTAGTAGTGTTGCATGCAGTTAATTTATTTGTTCATTGTTTAATCTTTATTATTATTTAAAATAATGCATCCAATTGTATCTGTTATGTTTCAGTATGTAGAGCTGCCACATAGGCCTATTCCTCCAAATACAAACAAGTCAAGCTATGGAAATGTGGCGATGCAATTTGTAAGCTTGTCTTGTAGTTTTTATTTTTAACTGAGCTGTATAATGATAAATTGCAATGAATGTTGTGCAAATGAACCTGTTATGTGGAAATAAGTCAAGGACAAATAATAAGACCAGAAGATCACTGGATGCCGCAGAGTTGCTGTTTTATAGATAAAATTAGGAATTCCATAAACATCTAAGAAGGCGAATGAGGTTGTGCTTATGGAATCAAGTATACAAAGGAAATGTGGACACATATTCATTTCTGGATATGCTTTAACAAAGGCACCTCTCTATTTTTTAAAGGCAATAAAATGGTGAATATCTTAGAAAGTAATACTTATTTTCTCATTCTGCATTATAAGATTTGTTTAAATACAATTTTTGGCTGTTGTTCTATTGGAAAATAAGCAGATGCATTATTTAGTGGTTTAAATTACTTATTCCAGATATGTACCATTCAAGATGCCCTATCATATCTTACACCAGATGGTCCACTCAGATTCACTTATCCTGTTTCCATGGAACAAATAAAGTTTGTAAGTATTTGCCTGTCGCTAAAAACAATGATATATCCAGAAATTATATTTCTTAGTTTCTGTTTCCCATAATTTCTCTGATTTCAGATTTGGTATCACATATTACATAAGTAAAATTATTTCTTGCAAGTTTCTTAGCTTGTACAATTTTTGTTTTTGGTAATTTTTTTTAACAGCTTGACACGGTTTTTGCAGACACATTTAAGGAATATGGTTCATCGATAGATGGTGTCAGCTTTATACTAGTGACATACAAGAAAAATTACATGTAGAACAAATTGCTCAACGTGCATTTTAAATCTGAAAAACGGGACGGTGTGGCCTAGTGGTTAAGTGGCACGGCTCACAACCAGAAGGTGCTGGGTTCGATCCCCATCACAGAACCGGCCGTTACCCCGGGGAAGCAAACTCTTAGAAAATGCAGGAGGAAGCAGACCTTTACATAAAATACTTGCTGAAGTCGGATGCACTGGGCCGACAGGCGTAAAATAAAAACCACAGTGTAACGCATAACGCATACCCGCCTTGAGGAATAGAGAAATAAGGCGAACGCAAAAACAAACAAAAACAACAACAAAAATCTGAAAAAATTTAATATTTTAGAATTAGGATGCAATATATATAATTTGTAATCAGGTCTATTTTAAAATGATTTCATATTTCTCTCATTATAATCAGCCAAATTTATTTTTCTCTACAGTACTCTGGGTTTATCCTGTACAGGTTTGTTTTGACAAAGAATTATTACACACCCACAGTTCTTCAATCAAAAGGTATCCGAGACAGAGCTATTGTCATGGTTAATGCAGTAAGTTCATTTGACAGATCAAATCTAAGCTCGGTATCCTGCAGCAGTGCCAGTCAGTTCTATCACATACATTTGTAAAAAATGCTGGTAATAAATCAGGTTAATTTGTTCTGTAATTTTATCAGTAAGCTGAGAATGGCATGAAACAATAAGTAATGGTTAATTTATAGAATTGTATTTATCTGCGGCATGTTTTTTCTCTTATTCTCTCTGTCACTCTCACTTAAGTCTCCCCTCTTCTAGCCTGGGGGTATAGAGATCTTTGTATATATTTGCATTCAAGTGTTCAGATAAACAAGTGATTGATCTGTTATGTCTTTGCATGATGGAGGGGTTGCTTCCTTTTGGTCTTCATGCAGACCACTATTATTTCACAATTTTTACCCGAACAAAAACTAACAGCCTGCTCTTTTCAGTTTTCAACTACCAACAGTTTTTTATGTGCACAGCATGTACACAAGACCTCTAAGTTTATTGTCCATCTTCAATAGGACTAGGCAGCTTGATCTCATCTCCCTTGAGACCAATGGATGCTTGAAACTTCTTGGATTCGAATATCCAACCAATTAATGCTTTCGTTCATTTCTTGAGAGAGGAACACCTTGCCTTTTGGCTATATCGACCTCTGTTCTCTGTCTTCATTGTCAGTTCACTTTTGTGCCAAGCATTCATCTGTTCTTTCTTGCAGTAGGGGTTTCTGTAGCACTTGCTTGATATAAAATTGCCTGCCCTATGCACGGTCCTCTTCAGTCTCCCACCTTGTTACAAGATCTGTCCTCCCTAACTAATCGGCACATGAAGAATTTGTTCTCTGTAGGAAACTGTTTAAGAATATGTTTCACAGTTTGTGTTCATGATCTTTTCCGTTATATTTAGATTGTTGATCTTGATATTTCCTTCTTACCATGTTATCTGTCATCTGATAGTGCTCTATACTTTCGTAGCTAGCTGATCACTCACATTGTCATACAGATTAGTAATTGTTTATAGCCTCCACAGTTGAAAATACATTATAATTTTCACCAAAAAAATGGAACAAAGATTGTTATATCCCAAAAAGCTGATTTTATTTGTCTGAACCATGCATAATCTAATTGTGCATAACCTGCACCAGGAAAGCATATACTTTGTAAAAGTTCATTACCTATTTTTAGAGCTATTCTGTGTTTCAATAGATTTACCTTTTTTAACATAAAGATATGGTGAAAAATGCTTAGTGAATTGAACATTTGTGGTAAAGACATTCACCACAGAACAATTGTATTACGAGGCATATTCTTCTTCTTCTTCGATCGTTCTCAATCTCCAACTACCAAACCCTGAAAGGGCTTAAGTAGCAGAATGTAGTCCAGAGAACGGAATGCGTTGTGTCGTAGTTTACAGCTTGACTGTGATATTTGCACCTTTTGGTCCAACACATCCGACTTCAGTAAGCATTTTTTTAGTACCGGGTTAGCATTCCCTCTTCGATCCCTTCTCCTTAGCCAGTCTGTCCTACTGCAGCCTGTTATCCAGGATCACCGCGTGGAGGTGTAGAAGGGTCTTGGCAGCTTTGGTTCGCTGGCCCTGATGCTAGCAGTCAGCTATGGGTCGCTGACGACTGCAGCTCATGCGCTGCTCAGCATCTTGATCCCCGAGGCATATTCAAATGAAACCTGATCTAACTGCACCAAGTGAACATATGAACAATGTGCATGATTGCGTCACTACTGATGTAAGCACCACATACCAACCCCTAAGAATTTCATTATCCTCCAACTCATAGTTTCCCCAGCAGACCGTTGAAAACATGAAACATGAAGGGGGTGGGGGGGGTGTGTGTGTGTGCGAGAGAGAGAGAAAGAGAGAGGGAGGGAGGGACGGAATCTGTCCAGAGTTGATCAGCGAGCAGTGATTCGGTTTCTAACTGCTGAAGGATGTTGACCAGTTGACATTATCACATAATGCAGGCAGTGTATACTGACAAAGGTCCACCCGAATTGCTGCATAAATTATGGTGATGGCATCTTCTGATGCAACAATATGCACCTGACCTGATCTCAGAAGATCTTTTATTAACTTATGTCCTTCTTTAAACATCATTGTCCAGTTCTTCACGGTTGACTTCATCAAACACTTTTGTCACCATACACTGCCTGCATTCTGCAATGAATATCAACTGGTCAACATCCTTCAGCAGTTAGAAACCGAATCACCGCTCACTGATGAACTCTGGATGGATTCAATATCACATCCGCCGTGTTTTCAACGGTCTGCTGAGGAAACTATGAGTCAAAGGATAATGAAATTTTGCAAACTTGACGATTGGTATGTGCTACTTACATCAGCAGTCAAGTCATCATGCGCATAATACGTATGTTCACTTAATGCAGTTAGGTCCAGTTTCATTTGAACACGCCTCGTAGATTATCAGACATAATTACAAACTAGAAATTGTTGTGGAGTACTAGACATTCACCAATTAGTCTGAAGTTAAAGTGAAAATGAATAGGACACATCCTCCGGAAACAACCAACATGTTTTTGACTGGAAAAGGTAAGGAAGGAGTGGAGAAGCCAGGAGAATGATAGAAAATCAAGATAAAGGAGCTGGAAATTAATGCGTGAAATTATAGAAGAAAGCCCAAATTAGACATCTGCACTATCATTAATGCCAGCCATATGTTTTGTGGACACCAGAAATAAACTAGATGAGGCTATTGTAAAGACTATACAATGTGCAGTTATGTAAGATGTTATAGAGTGTTCACAAAAGTTCAACTGATTTTTATAATCTGTATGTGCAGGTTCCATTTGGAAAACTTGACAGAAATACAATAACAGTAAACATTACAGGAACACTGGGTCAGTATGTGGATATACTTGTGGAAAACCAAGGTAGAGTTGGCTTCGGCACAAACATGAACTTCAATTCTAAGGTAATAGTTGTCATGGACAAGGGCTACAATAGATTCAGAAATGTACAGTTTTATACATTAGATTTTGTCATGACACATACGAATTTAATGTTTTTTTATACTCCAATTTCACTGTATCTGGAGAAAATTTGTATTCTATGAAGTAGAAACCTGGACCCTGACAAAGAAAATGGAAAAGCATTTTGAGGTCTTTGAAATGTGGTTTTTCAAAAGACTTGGACAAGTTTCTTGGAAAGATAGGGAAACCAATAGTAAGGTTCTGGAACAACTCTAGATGGAACAGACACTTCTGAAGGAAATAAAAAGCAGAAAAATGAAATATTATGGTCATGTCAAGCGTCATGACAATCTGCTAAAGGTTATTTTGGAGGGCAGAGTAGAGGACAAAAGAGCCAAAGGGCGACAGAGGTACAGACAAAACATAGATGTGCTCGGGACACAGTTTGACTGAGTATACCAGCCTGGCGCGAGACAGAGACAGGTGGATATTCATTACCGTCAACCTCCATTGCAGAGACAGCACTTGATGATGATAATGGAGCAAATTTACTTGCATTATTTGGCCTTGGTGGTTTGAAATATATAGTTTGTAAAATATAGTTTGAAATATATAGTTTGTAATATATAGTTTGAAATATATAGTTTGTAATATATAGTTTGTAATATATAGTTTGTAATATATAGACTTCTGGGATGTTGTTATTGTTACAGTTTAAATAGAATTTGGGTTCTCACCCTTTGACTCAGGGCCATGTAAAGGTATCTATACATGTTTATTAGAGGTTATTTAGTGCCGTACAAAGTGTTCCATTTATCTTGTCTAAGAGGAAGAATCCTTTTTCTAACACCGTTGAACTCCGAGCACTCAAAGAGATGATGATCAAAAGTTTTGTATGGATGTGTACACAGCTGGTGCTCCAGAGTGTGTTGTGGTTGGATTCTGTTCAGTGCTAGTTGAGTAGAATGTGTTGGATTTGCAGCTGGAAAATGATGCTCTGATCCCTTTAATGATTTGATTGATACTGTCATGTCATTTGGAAGGATGATGTCTATAGAAGACAATGATATAAAATTATCAGTTAGTAATAAAGGCATTGGATTTTGATAACAACTAATATTTTCTGTTCTTTTACTTTGGACTAAGATGTTCAGTAATACCATTATCACTTTTTCTTTTGGTCCATTATTTGCTCCTTATTTTTTTTTTTTTGCCATCGCCTTATTTCTCTTATCCCCAAGGCGGTGTGTGCGTTACACTGTGGTTTTTATTTTGCGCCTGTCGGCCCAGTGCATCCGACTTCAGCATGCATTTTATGTAAGGGTCTGCTTCCTCCTGCATTTTCTAAGGGTTTGCTTCCCCGGGGTAACGGCCGGTGCTGTGATGGGGATCGAACCCAGCACCTTCTGGTTGTGAGCCGTGCCACTTAACCACTAGGCTACGCCGTCCCCACTCCTTATGAAGCATGAGGACATTATTTTAACTAACCCTTTACATGATACATATGTCAAAGCACTTTGTGCATTTTTGCAATGGTGAATTCTGTATTTTTTATGATGAGATTGCTAGCTTCATGGACAACCCTGTTTAGTAACTTTTTATGACATTCATAGAAGGTTACAGTGGCTCTTTTCTATGCTCCCCAGGATGCACATTAGTGGTTGTGATAACTGGCTAGTAGTAACATTTATCTGGTCTCTACTTATCATGTTCACATTGTAAGATCACATTTGTGGTTGTGATAGCTGGCTAGTAGTAACATTTATCTGATCAAGTTATTATGTTCACATTGCAAGATCATGTTGAGAACACATTCAACCATGTATGTTAACTTCATAAATTGTAATGCTTCCATTCATAAACAGATTGTGTATCTCAACAGGGCATTGTAGGAAATGTGACATTAGATGAACAAATAGTATCTGACTGGCTGATTTATCCACTAAATGTAGAGAACATAAATGTGTCTATTACAAGGAACATTAAAACAAGGTAATGAGGTTACTTATATGTTCAGTTAATCACTTTGTGTCTTGCAATGTTCACTGTTTATGTTGTTGCTACATTCAGATAAAATTATAAACGTATCTCAATTTTACACGACAAAAGTTGTTCCCAAGAAAATAGGCACTTTCAATATTTCCAAAAGCTTTAGCTTTATATGTGTTGTGTAATGTATCTCCTTGGTCGTGGATTATAGGGTAATATCAATTGACTAACAATTTATCAGAAAGGATATAATCTAAAATTGAAATCCCACCTGGATAAACTACAAACACCTGGCAAAGTAAAGTGCAAGAAGTGAGTCAGGGCTCAAGAAGTCAGCTTGAAATAGAAGTTAGTTGAGAACAGCTCATTAGCAGAGCTCTAGAAGTCAGACTGAAATAGGAATTGGTTGAGAGCAGTTCATGGGCAGAGTTCAAGAAGATTACATGAAATATGAATCAGTGGAGAACATCCCATGGGCAGAGCTCAAGACGATGACCTGATCTAGGATTTGGTGGAGATCATCCCTTGCTGCCCTATGCTCCAAAAGAAACCAGAAGGATTCAGTCAAGTATTTGAATTCCCATCTTGCCCGAGTAGTTTCTTTGAGTACTTTGTGTCTGATAGACAAGAATAGAATCACTGCTGCACTGAGAGTGTGTTGTAAGGGACGAATAATAGTGCAGTATAACCCCTTTAGGGTAGGGGACTCTCCAACTCATGGGTTTAAGCATTCACTATTTATGCAGGCTATAAATCTGAGTATGGAGTTGTATTTTGGGCTGGAAGATAAGTTTTTGAAAGAACACCCCATATGTAATGCAGGAAAAATAAGAGTGAACAACTAATTTTCCAAGGGCCTTGGAGAATAAGAATTCTATTCTCATTACCAAGATTCACAGATACCATGGTTTGATGTCCAGCTCGTCCATCAAACAGGTCATGTGAGCAGAATCAGCCCTTTTATGTCACCTTCATTGACCTAACAAAGGCATTTGATTTGTTAGTTGGGATGTACTATTCAAAATCCTCTCTAAAAATAGGCTGCCCAAGCAAACTGCTACGACTAATAATATCGTTTCATGAAGGCATGCAAGGAACAGTCTAATTTAATGGTAGCATATCACAACCATTTGGTATTTGAAGTGGTGATAAGCAGGGCTTTGTTCTGACCGCAATACTGTTCAGAATCTTCTTTGCTCTGTTACTGAAACATGCATTTGGTAATGAAAATAAAGGAATTTGTCTCCACACTAGGTCGGATGGTCAGCTGTTTAACCTTGCAAGGCTCAAGGTCAAAACAAAGATCAGGAAGATCACTATCAGGGACTTGCTTTTCGCTGATGACACTGCAATTGTCACCCACAGTCAGCAGGAACTTCAGAGGTTGATAGATCGCTTCTCCCAGACTTGCAAACATTTTAGTCTCACAATGTCTCAAAAACACTGGACAGGACAGGAAGTAGATCCCATGCCAACTCTTAACATCGATAATTATGAACTAGCAACACACATACCTGGGATCCCTCATCAATGACAAGCTTTCTCTAGATCCAGAAATATATAATCCCATTGGCAAAGCTGCTGCTACATTTGCTTACCTCACAATGCGTGTTTGGAAAAACCAGAAACTGACAATTATAATCATGGCCATGGTGTACAATGTATATGTCATCACCACATCCTTATATGGTAGCGAGACTTAGACGATCCATACTAAACAAGAGCACAGACATAACACCTTCCATCTACAACATTGCGACCCATTCTTGGAATTACGTGGAGGGACAGTGATAAATGCAGAGGTGCACTCTTTCACCAGTCTCCAAAGGATGTACACTCTCCTTAGGCAATGAAGACTACCATGGAAGATGGTCACATTCCCAAAGATATCCACTATGGACAGTTTGCATATGGCAAAAGAGCAGTCGGCAGACCAGAGTTGAGGTTCAAAGATGTGTGTAAGCGTGAAATGAAGACCCTGAACATGTATCTGAAAGACGAAGCTGCAGACCGATTGGTGACGAAAAGCTCTTGTAATGCAAAGTTGGCAAAGTTGCCAAATAGATAGACAATTGGGAAGAAGGCAAAGAGTTGGCATAAATAAGGAGTACTCTGAGTGGTGTGAGGTAAAAAGTGGTTTCGGGACCAATTTTGTTCTTGATACCGTATATATAAATGATTTAGACAACGATATCAGATCCATGATTCCAAATTCATGGATGACACAAAACTATGCAGAAGTGTCTCATCTAAAGCAGAGGTGGATATATTGAGGCCGAATGGTGGTGGTGTTTCGAATGCCCACAGTGAGTAGGTTTACTCTTTTGTGCACACTGAAAAGGACGATAAGTCGCAGGTTGCCGTAGCTTTCCTCACATCCTGATGACCGGTGTCCTCCAGGCGGTTGTACTATGCTTGGCATCATTTGTGTGTCATAGTCATCCACGTAGGTATATCCAATATGGAACATAATTGCAGAATGGGAGAGAACAATATTAGAAAGATAGAAAAGGAAAGGGATTAGGGGTTATAATAGATCATGGAGGAAAGGGGAGTGAGCAAGTCTAGGCAGTTGTGGAAAAGATAAATGTAATGTTTGGTATGATAAAAAGAAAAATTAATATTTGTTGGTATTTCTTCAGTGCTAATAAGCCCTTCAAATCAGCTGATGGCTCACTGATGACTCCATCAATTTATGTGGGTTCAATTTTCATCCCTGATGCCACAGACCAACCTCAGGACACTTTTCTGGACCCACGGCGCTGGGGGAAGGTTGGTTCTGTTTTGTAATATTGTCATTATGTTGGTTACAGGCATTTCCTTGAATCCAGGATCTCATTAGTTTATTTAAACATAAACTTAACTTAAGGTTTTTATACTGGTTTAGAGGACTCATCAGTCTGCAGACAACCAGTCACATCTGCATTAACCTGCTCTAAAAACTATGCACATCCAATCTATTCTTAAATGCATTAACTGTCTCTGCCTCCACCACCTTCTGGGGTAATGCATTCCAGGCATTCACCACTCTCTGACAAAAAAAAATATTTCCTTATATCCAATCTGGACCTTTAGTTAATTTGTATCTATGCCCTCATGTTCTCGTTGGTGGTTGTATTTTGAAAAACTTGTTAGTCTAATTTTACCTTTCCTGTGATTATCTTATAAACCTGTATTAAGTCACCTCGAATTCTTCTCTTTCCTAGATGCTTTATACAGTTTGACAAACACCTCCTTACTCCTTCGTTTATTATTTCTTTTTATCATACCTAACATTGCATTTGCCTTGTTCACTGCTACCTGGAATTGCCCATTCATTTTTCCTGTATGCTCTATTATAACCCATAGGTCCCTTTCCTTATCGATCATTCTAATATTGTTCTTGCTCATTCTGTAACTAGGTTCCATATTGGATCTACCCATGTGAATGACTGTACATTTATCTAAACTCCATTTGCCATTTCACAGACCAGTCTTGAATTTTTATCTAAATCCGACCTCAATATATCCAACTCTGCTATAGATGAAACACTTCTACATGTCTAAAAGTCAAGCATAGATCAGGTAGGAAAAGCTATAAAGTTGAGTAAGACAGCTTTCTAAGGCAAGAAACCTCTGGCAACAAGCAATTACTGTCTTGCAGGTAGACTGGGAATAGCCAAAGTTGAGGGAAGCTGCCCCAAACAGCCATGATGATCTGCACTATGATTAATTGGCATCCTGTCAGTCTCAAGAAACAATGGACTTCACGATAGAGAGGGGACAGACAGTTGTTGCCCTTGCTTTCACCACACACGTTTGGAGTATGCATCTTACCTTCCCCTGCCTGCAGACCAACACACAAAGCCTGCCTTCAGCCGGATCTGACCATGTCAAGTTCCTCCCAGTTACAGGTGTTCATATCAAACGCCTTTAGGTCACGCTTGCAAACATCTTTGTAGCGGAGGAAGTTTACCTTTGTTACCCTTGCCTGTTGGTAGCTCTCCTTATAGGATATCTTTTGGTATTCGCCCATCCTCCACATGTGACCAAGCCATACAATGATCTTTTAGAATGAGAAGTTACTTTAGATCAAGATGCTTACACCACAGTGGTCATGTATAATCACTAGATCTAGAGTGAAGCAAGTAGGGGTCAACATATGCGAGTCATGTGCCCACAACACCAAAACATCATACATATGGTCGTTTCACAAGCCTATGTCCCTAAGTACAGGAATAAGGCACATGCATATTCTAGTAATGGAAAAAATAATAATGTACCCAAACAAAAATGTCTTACCTCCTTTAGGTTGTAATTTTGTTATGTGCATATGGAAAGCAATTTATTAATTTGTATACATTGTGCTAATCAGTTGCGTGTATTTTAATTGCAGGGTCAAGCTATAGTAAATGATTTCAACATTGGACGTTACTGGCCAGGCAGAGGTCCTCAGGTGACTCTGTACATTCCAAAACCAGTCCTAAACAAAGCACCAATGTTGAACTTTCTGTACCTACTGGAATTGGAGCATGCACCATGCCCTGGTGAAAGAACCTGTTATGTGACCTTAACAGATGTACCTTATTTAGATGGCCCTACTGCACCAGGATACAAGTTGAAAAAATCAGTTCGAACGAGACATCCACATGAGCATTGATGTTATTTTATAGAGGTATGATTATTCACTTTTGCCTCTCCAAGTGAGGCAAATTACCATCACTACAGCTGGCCTCTTTACAGGAAGCCTGGTGTCTGAGCAATTGTGAAGACAGTTTCATAGCAGCAGTTATATTTTATGAGATGGCTAGCCCCATCCACAACTCTTGTTAGTCACATTTTGTGACATGATTGGAGCAATGTGTATTTGTAATCTATCTTTTCTCTGAGATGCAAGGGACTTCAGTAAGATTGAATACTAACAATGATTGAAAATCTAAATCTTGAAAGGCAGTTTTTGCACAATAACAGAAGTGTAAAATAAAATGTCAAAATACTAGAAAGTAAAAGAAATGGGCATTTCAGCGAGCAATTTAGGGGTGATGTAGCTGAAAAGAAGAATTAAATGAGAACTGGAATTAATTAGGGAACAACAACAAAACTTGTGGAGGTGGGCTAGCAGTAGGAAAAAAAAATGAGAAAACGTCTTTGATCAACTGATGCTATGCTTCTAGCCCGGTGAGGTTCACGAAGGAGATTGTGTTTCATGTCTTCGCCGGCCCCTCACAGCTTTTTGAGCATGGTTGCTACTCCATGGTAATTCTGAGACCTATAGTTTGGACAAAATGAGAAAACAACAGGACCAGTTTATAATATAGTGTACTAAACACAATTGTCATTACAGCATCATATTACACTGCCGATTTCTGCTTGGTAAATTTACAGGGCTAAGAATTAAAGGCCACTTATCTTTACAGCTACCATGAAGTGTGCAGAATAGGTTTTTATTTCACTACTGATAGAAAAAATCTAGTATTTACCATAGTTTAAATCCATGTTCTCATGAGTGACATTTCGTTTGAGTTATTTCCATTCTAAAAATGTGTGTGTGACCAAGTATAATTGCTCATGTAGTTGGCATCATCATGTAACATAATTTACTACAGAAGCACATCAAGTATTTGGAAGAAGAAAGAAACAAGATTATTATTATAGTTTTTGGAGGCCCAATTATCTGGGATATGTCTCTAAATGCAGTTTTTATGTTGAAATGTTTAACCTTTACCATTTTCAAAGAGTCAAATGTTTGCAGACAGAAATAAATAATTCTAATAAGCAGTTGGATATTAGCTGAGGAATAAATACAATATTTATTTATTTCTGGGTCAAATTTTCTCTTGAAATACTCAACTATTTACAAAGTTTCATCATCCATTCTATTATCGTTGTCCTGAGAACATCAAGTTCCAGCTTTTGCATACCTGTATCTCATTTTTACACTTTGAATTAACTTTCAACACACCACCCATTGATTCGACTACTTTTTCTACCATTCATTTCCTAATTCTCTTCTGCTTTCCCACTTTTCATATCAGTTGAAATATGTTTGGCTACTCTCATGTATCTTTACTTGATACCTTATAATCTCAACGTTCTCTCTATAATTACTAGCTGTATTTGTTGCTTGGTTTACTCCCGTAAGGCTTTGTTACTTTTCAATTCACATGCCATTAATCATTGTGGGAAGCTTAAGTTGGCTTCCTTGGGCCAAGTGTATCGCACCAGTTGTTGTAAGGCCATATTTTGTAGCTTTTATTTTATATCATCTATCCTCGTGCCTTGTAGCTACTAGATCTTTTGTGTTGTAAACGCACAGTGGTAGTTGATCTGGTTGCATTCTCATGAGATGACACCATATTTTCTGTCTTGAAATGTTTCAGTCAAAGGGCAGTTCTAATCATATTTCTGTCATCATTTATAATATTTTCTCTCCAGGTGACACCAATGACTTCTCTTAGACATTGCATTTCTCAAAATGTAATTTTTCTTACCTATGCCTTGGTTATAAATCAAGTTTGACAATTAGTAGCATGGGGAGGAAGACTAACGTCTGGTCAGGTAAAATTTACTGATCAGACATATTAGTCAGGGTCAGGCAAAATATACTGGCCAAGACCCTCACCTCATACCCCTCCCTGGAAACGGACTGTTTTCATGGCACCCGGCTAACGAGGTGAGGGATCGACATGATCCCTGTAGTAGTGAGTGACACGCAGGTGAAGCCAAGCATAGCACAACCACCCGGCGGACCCTGGTCCACTTTCATAAGCACGCTCGCGATGTGAGGAAAGCTACTGCAACCCGCCACTTAACTTCCTTTTCAGGGTGCACAAAAGAGTAACCTACTCATTGTGGGCATTCGCAAACAACAGTGCAGTACCATATTTTTAGTGTGGCTGATCAGAATCTCAAAGCCTCAGTCCATGTTTGGAACTGATCAGTATAAGGAGATGCCAGTCCTTTGACCCTGGACAATGTGCTCCATCCGCAAAATTTCAGTTTTGTTACTTTCATTCTCATGTGCAGTTTTGTTCTGATGAAATTTTCAGTGTTAAGTGAATATTTACATTTTAAAAACTCTCTAACAAGCGAAGTCGTAGCAATCAACTCAACCTATTTCAAGTCACTATGTCAACTTTAAATAACCACCGAACTGTGTGTATTAAAAAATTATTTTCCGGATGGAGCCTGGTACTAAGATTTTAGTTACGTCTACCACCATTTCCTATAATTACAAAGTATCTAATACAACTTTATATGCCAAATCACCCATTATTCGTATCTGCATTAAGCTAAATAGTTAAATGCCTCCATTTGTATTCAGCCATATAGTAAAAACTTATATTCAGTGCATCCCTAGTTAAAAGAGTGGTGTTGGCACTGCAGTTTTTAAAATTACAATTTAATGCACATATGCGTTTTATTTTTGATAATGCAGTTCATATGCATTCCATTGTTCGAAGCTACTCGTGCTGAGTTAATTGAAGTCTTGATGTTTCTTTGGTAGTGGGTTACAGTTGCACTTCTTACATCTTGAAGATAACTGAAGAAGGTGGACCTGGGACCTCCTGGCTGTAGCATAATGTGATACGTCTCAGTAGTCTCACCACTGTGGGGATCACAGTGCAGTGTCTGATCCCCGCCTTATTGGCCAGATTGCTGTGACACAGCCTGTTTCCAGGAGACTGGCATGAGGTGGTGGTCTTGATCAGCATGTTTCATCTAACTGTGACATTATTATCTTTCTATGAGACACTCCATTCAAGCCATCGAGAACTCTCAATGTGGAACTGCAAATGGCTGGGTGTCTCGCTTCTGCGTTGTAATGATACAAGACAACTTCATCAGGATGGAGGAGTTGATATTTGTCTCCTGCATCAGAAACCACAGACAATAGCAGCACAATTTCCTAGATGTCCTACCAAGTGGGTAGTGTCATATGTTTTGTCAACACCACCGTATATTGGTTATAAAAATGAATTGGCAGGGGTATGCTGCGGTCTCTTCTGTCTTCCTTTGCACGAAACACATTTCTGCACAACACTTGTTTGACAAAACAGTCTATTTGAAAGTCTACTTGACACTTGTCATACTGTTGAAATATAGTCTTCCACTGAAGCCAATCATTGCCTCATCAATGATGAGCTCTCTACCAGGATAATAGTTTTTCTGACTATCTTCATTATTATCATTGGTTAAACTTTGTGGAGTGGGTTGCAACATGATTGACCTCAAGGAACAGACCTGAGTCAGTAATTTTTAAAATCTATTCTTTAACATCACATCTGCAGATTGTCTTCTTCTTCTTCGTATGCAGTCAAACATCAACCTTAATTTTTTTTTTAAAAGCAGCGGTCATCCTGAGGCTGTCGACACTGCCATAGAGCTTGTCTAGTGTTGCCACTGGTGATGGTCACATCTGCTCTCTCTGATCCTCGTATGTCGGGCAGTTTTGCAGCAAATGCTCAGCGGTCATTTTCCCGGTACCACATGGGCATTCGTCAGTGCCACCTATCTTCAATTTGTTGAATAGGTGGTACCTCAGTCTATTGTGGCCAGTGCGAAGTCTGAAGACCATGACCTGCTCTCTTCTGTTCAACTGTTAATAGGCATCGTTTTTTTGTGTAGCCAGTATGTTCGGTTTCCCATTTGGTCATGTATCTAGCTCTAATAAGCAGTTTTGACTCTTCGTATGTCATATTAGTATCTGCTTGTGGTAGTTTTGCACCTTCTTTTGCCAGTTTGTCTGCCTCCTCGTTGCCTTGGATGTTGCAGTGCGATGGAACCCACTGTACCACTAACCTTTTTGGTGCGGACTGCTGGCATAGTTGACAGAGTACTGCTCTTAAGTCATTAAGTTCAGTATTTTTCTGGCTTTTTAGTGCTGTGACTACGGCCAGGGCATCTGTAAGCAGGTGCAGATTATCTAATATCAGATGACCAGCTGTCACTATATAATACTAATAGTATATATGTTTGTTTCAGGCAGTGCAACTATGCCAAACATAAAATTGATGTAGAAGAAACTTGGTACTTCTTCTGGTGAGCATGGCTTCAACCAATAAATTTGTTGTCTCTGCTCAGCATATAAATTAGTTTGCACTGCGCACAATTCGCAAAACTGTTTATTTATAAATAAAGTGAAGGTGTCGTATGGTGCAGCATCGGCATTTAAATTGTGTTTAGGTACAGAACATTCCACAAAGTCTGAAATTCCTACAGCTGTATTGTGTTGATCAGACTTCATCCGTCATCACTACTAGTCCCAGCCCTAGTAAAGTCACTATTAATTCCAATAAACATTCCATACCAGTAATGTAAAACATTTAGGAGAACAATATACTGTGCAATTTTTTGTTAAAGATTTAATAAATTTTGGCGCACACCCTTAAAGCCTTTTCACCCTGACACTGCCAAAGATGCCAGCTAAAATTCCATGTGACTACACTCCCTTCAGAAATAGCATATATTTTATCCTGGAAATTTTTTCATAAACTAAGCTTGTTTATATTTTAAAATATGTGATTTCCAGACTTATTCTAAGCTAAAATGTTTCGGGTCCCTTGTATATAGGATGAGCTAGAATTTGTGGAAAGTCAGTGTGAAAAAAATCATGACTTTTATCCTTTTCATTGGATAGTTTCAGGATATGACAGATGGAACAAATAGTGATCAAAATAACAGTACTGATGAAGAAAGTGAAACTGAATCAAACAGATATTTTTAAAATAAAACAAATGACAATGAAACATGGAGTTCACATTTGATTAAGTTTGTTAGAGACTGTTAATGGACATACTTATGAGGCATTGCTCGGGGTTCAAAGAATCAAATCGCAATATAAGTCTCCTGTGTTTGAAAATCTACTAATTTTTCTGTATTCAACATATATTGCATCTATCAATTTCAAATGCCTCTAGTTACTGCGCATAATAATTGCAGTACTACATAATAATATATATCAATATATAAATCAATGTTTCAATCTTTTATTGATGCATAGTACAATATAACGTTTAACACACCAATAGTGTGTTGTACAGTGTTCATAAATAAACACACAAGTTTGATCCACACACACACACACAAAAAATACATGTAGATGCTCTGAACTGTTTTTCCACATGCTACATGTATATGTAACATATTGACAGTTACATTTGTGTTTTTAAATTGTGTCTTAAATTAAGAACAAAAGGGAATTTATAATGCTTTTGTATTTATTCAACTAATGAGGGAGAATAAATGAGAGATCACTTTTATTTTGAGTCTCAAGTCACCATCTTGTCTATACTTGAGCAGCTTAAAGAATGGAGAGTTTTATATAAGCGTGTTATCAGTAAACACTCTTATACACGCTTGATTCAGCTATTAAGCATACAGTAACAAACAAACTTAACAAAATATAAAGGGTTGACTGTTTCATTGTGCTTCTAACCCCGCAGACTAAGGATCTGTGAGAAATGTATGTCCGGCACCACGCACACCTAGTACAAAACTGTCCAACATGTCACACAAGTGAGAACAAGAATGGGGATAGTGTGTTCATAATAAGGTGACAATGTCACAACATGTTTAGAAGAAATCCACATTTAAAAAAAAATTGAAACACATTTCAGCTTATGAAAATTACTGTTTTTTTTCTCAAAGTTGTATGGTGCAAATTATTAATAGTAAAGTTATATTTTTCAGAAACTTACCATTTTTTAAATTTTTCATTTTTATTTTAAGGGATGCCCGAGTGGTCTGCCAGGGTCTTTGTGTATGACAAAGACAAGACTAGCACCACTACCTCACAGAGAGCATGTCATAAGAGGCGACTAACTATGTAACATGTCATAACACCAGTCATTGTTAGGTGGTTTGTTTAGAGCTGCATAGATGGCGCCTAACAGGCCACGGGTCTACTTTGCTCTAGTGTTTGAGTCTATTAAGATGAACTCGCACATCGGTTAACCACCTATCGGAGCTGAGTATTAAGCTGCTCAAGCCTAGCCAGCTAAGCAGGAAATCCTTCTCTCTGCTATATCCAGCTATAAGAGCTGGGACATGCACAGGGGCATCTGCCCCTGTAGATATACAGGTCGACTAAAAACTAAGAATTTTAAAGGATCATAAATTGGAAGTGACCACTACCTCGTGATAATATAGAGGACAACTGGTAGAGTAAGAAAAAGAACATACATAAGTTAGAACCAGGGGCCTATATGAACAGCAGTGGAATGTATGGAGAAATCTCTGCGAATCTAGGATGTCTGGTTAAAATTCAAGACTATCCTCAAGACAGCTTCAGCAGAAGCATGTGATGAAGTCAGTCAAGAAAGATATAAAAAGGACATCCTGGTGGACAGAAGTCAAAATCATAATAAGGGAAAAGAAAAGGCATTGTAGGAATACTTGGAAGCCAAAAATACAGCAAACATAAAAGAAATACAAAGAATTAGTTGCAAATTCCTCGAAGGACACGGAAAAGAAGAATGTCTGTGCCTAATGAACACGAGAAAGAAAAGCGTGCCTTATGAACACGAGAAAGAAAAGCGTACCCACTGAAATTAGTAATTAAAAAAGAAAGATAGCTATGCTTACAACTCTGAGGGAGATAATGCATAGTTGTAAAGACTATTTCTCAGGAAGGACACTTCTATGCAAAGCAAAGGATGACCAAGTTCCAGGTACGTACAACAAGCTCCAATATAGAAGAGGCAGAGAACATCATGAAGAAAAATAATTAAGATCGACAAAGTAGCTAGACAAGATAGTATAGAACACCAGAAATAGTCAAGCTCTATGGATAAGGAATATATTTTAACATTAATTATAAAAGATAATTTTGTGCATTCCACATAGCATATACAATTAAACCCATTCAGAAAATCAAACACCAAGGTATGCATTCATTTCTGTTACTTTAATTGTTCTATAATTAATACAATTGAATCCTAGATAGAAAGATTTACATTACCCATTGTGTGCCAACGTAAAGATAAAGTTTCTGTCAATTGATTGAAATTAATATTAGGAACAATCCAGATCTCTTAAATATCAACCCTCTCCAGTGAAGATAAAAGACAACACTGGTGGGCCACACAAACAAAAAAATACCCTTTCCACTCCCCAACCTGGGTCAAATACTTTTACCAGCCATGTAGGAAGGTCTTTTAAATCAGAATAAACATTTTTACATCACCCCCACCTAATGTACAAGATTCCTGGTCATGTCACTACCAGTGTTTAACCATACAACCATTGTTGAACTTCAACCTTAAACTTTGTGTACATATACACAATCTCAAATTTATTCAACTTTGAGAAAAAAATATTTTATGTGGGAACTAATTTTAAAATGCAGATCAACACTTCTTTAAACTAATTATACATTTTCAAGCTTACAGTTGGTACCTACGATTTCATCAGTAAATAGTAATAGGTAATAAGTTACAGTACAACAGAGGTATTGGTGGAGAAAATACAAACTGCAGTAAGTGCTACCATCCATACAAGAGAGTACAACAGGAACTGCTCGCTTGTTCAAGACAGGAACAAAAAAATTGTTGCCAGATTCCTTAACAATCACTTGTCACCCGACAAGCTCTTCCTCTCAACTATCAAACACCTGAAAATTACTCAACTTGGCATTGACTACAAAATAATTAAAATGTTGTGCATATACATGTATGTACTTTTGAGGGCATTATTCCATAGATACTGATTGGTTCATTTCTTCTTCTTCTTCTGCGTACACAGTCAGACAGTAACCATTATTTTCTCGAAAAAAGCGGCGGTCATCCTGAGACTCTCGCCACTACCATACAGCTTGTCTTGCAGTTCCACTGGCAATGGCCACATCTGCTCTCTCTGATCCTCGTATGTCGGGCAGTTCTGCAGCAGATGTTCAGTGGTCATTTTACCAGTACCGCACGGGCATTCGTCGGTACACCCTATCTTCAGTTTGTTGAATAGGTGGTACCTCAGTCTGTTGTGGCCAGTGCGAAGTCTGAAGACAACGACCTGCTCTCTTCGGTTCAACTGGTAATAGGCATCGTTTTTGGTGTAACCAGTATGTTCGGTTTCCCATTTGGACATGTATCTGGCTTTGATAAGCCGTTTTGACTCTTCGTACGTCATACTGGTATCTGTTTGTGGTAGCCTTGCACCTTCTTTTGCCAGTCTGTCTGCCTCCTCGTTGCCTAGGATGTTGCAGTGTGACGGAACCCACTGTACCACCACCCTTTTTGGTGCGGACTGCTGGCACAGTTTGCAGAGTGCTGCTCTTAAGTCATTAAGCTCAGTGTTCTTCTGGCTTTTTAGCGCTGTGACTACTTCGAGAGCATCTGTCAGCAAGACTATATGGCTCTCATTTTCACTGTGTGTTACCATTTCTTCCACTGCCGCCCTCAGTGCCTCTGCCTCTGCTCTGAAATTGCTTGTGTACTTACCAGTAGCGAATGACAGTGTTATTTTTCTGCCATTTGGTAGGTTCAGGAATGCTCCTGCCCCTCCGTTCTGTGTAGTGTTTGTTACAGAACCGTCGGTGTATGCATGGGTCCAGTCCATGCTTGGGTAGCTTTTCGTTATGAAGCTTAGGGTAGTGTCTCTCCTTTCTTTCTCACTCTGGCAGTTTTTGTTTGCAATACCTGGTATATTTTCTACCACCTCTGGAAATATATCCTGCCTCCAAGTAGGTTTTCGTACAGTAGTGATGGGTTTTGGTGTTGTTAGTGCGTTTATGGGATCTTCGTGCATCTTTGCTTTGGCTATTTCTGCAAAGTTTCTCCGCTTCAGTTTCCCATTTCCCAGATTGTTTAGTCTCTGGTACATTGGATGGTCCGTCAGTCTTCGGAGTTTCTCTGACTGCAGCTGGGCTCTGCAGTCTCTTCTATCGGTCATGGATTGCAGTCTTGTAATCTTTTCAAGTTCTACAATTGGCGTTGACTTCATGCCACCTGTTATGATTCTCATGGCTTGGTTTTGAAGTTTGTTAACTTTGTCGAAGTTCGCCTTCGCTGCTGTTGTCCATGCCGCAATGCCATACTCGAGAACTGGTCTCACTCTTCCAGTGTACAGTTTCTTTAGTATGCTTTCGTCTGCTCCCCAGCTTGTGCCAGCAAGTTTCCTCATGATCGCCATTCTTTCTCTGGCTTTCATTCGGTTTCTCTCAATCTGACTTTTCCATGTCATGCGCCGATCAAATGTGACTCCCAGATAGGTTGGGTTGTCGTTTGGCTGCAGGATTTTGCCGTTTAGGTTTAATTTGGTACTTTGGGGTTTTAATGAGAGCGAGAATATTGTGCACGTGGTTTTCTCCTCGTTTATTTTGACCAGCCATGAGTTCGCCCACTCTTCCAGCGATGTTAGGGCCGTTTGCATCTGATTTCTTGCTATGGTGAGATTCTTTTCAGAGGTCCACATAGCCAGATCGTCTGCAAACATTGAGCTATGGACTCTTCTTGGTATATTCTCTGTAATATCGTTTATATATACCAGAAAGAGTGTGGGTGACAGTACTCCCCCTTGGGGTACTCCCTGCTCGAGTGTCACCTTTTTGCTCATCTGCCCTTGTACTTGGACTCTGGGATTGGTTCATTTAATTAATATTTCTTGTTTGGCCTACTCTGTTCTATGTGGCATATCATGATTCATACATTCTTTGTTAACACTCTTGGCTAATAGTTGCCGTATTGTATAGTTTGGCATGATCATTGTCTTTGTTTATTTTGTGATTTGTTTGGTGTTTTCATTTGTTCTTTGTCCCTAATGTGGTCGTAATATAAGTTTCATTTTGTTTCTTTCTCGGTGCGGTAACTGAGTCATACATGCATATATTTTTATTGAGTACAAAAGACCAAACAGCTCAGCAGAATTAGTTAATCCACACAGTGTGAAACTGAAGTAAAGGTTTGTTACCATAATAGTTATACTACTGTCAGGGAATGATTTTGTTAGAGACTTCAATATACTAAGCCACAGCTGTGTCTGTATGCCCGCTGTAGGTTATACGCAATGTCCTGCAAGTGCTCCATACACAGAAACATACATGAAAATTGTCAAACTGCTATCACAAAATAAATAATGAAAGTCTTTATTTTCTTCATTTAAGTAACAGGCAAAGAAGTCTTTTTTATATGTCTGCTACGAAAAAAACATAGCAAAGTAAACAATTCAACACTCAAAATTGATATATGCATAGTTGACATGAGTTTACAAATCATTCAATCCATTACTTACCTATTTTTCCTAAATAGAAACCATTTAGATGGCACTGAAAATGCAAATCTGATTACTGAGCCAAAATTGTTGTTTTCATTGAATCTATATAAACACTTTGTCATTTCATTATTTCCACTTTTTGCTAACATTCTGTGTTTTTCTCCAAGCACTATTTTAAAACTTTCAGTTTGCTTTATTGTTTTCCAATTTTGCTTCTAGTGTTTCCTATTAACACTATCGTGATATATTCTTTGTCAGATCAGGCGATATCACTATGTAACATACACCATTGCATTATTCAAAGAATTTTATAAAGAAACTCCCCATTTTTATCATAAACACAATCCCCTGATATGTAAGTTTTGCAATGCATTTGCTGCGGCACTTTAATTTTATATCGAACATCTTTCATACTTCTTGGTTCTTCAGGATGGCTTGTGAATGGATTGTCTTTGTATTTTCTGGAAATAAATCTGTCTCTGTTTTCTTGTTGATTCCCCTTATTTACATCAACCATTGACTGCTCAGTCTCTCTTGACTGAGAAGCTCTTACCTGAGCATTCTCCATATTTGCTGATTTGAGATGGCTTGATCTGGCCGTCTTCTTTTGAGACTTCACCTGAAATATTTTTGAAACCTCAGACAATTCTGCAGACAACCGCTCTAATGTACACTTCAATTCTTCTCTTGCTTTCTCTGTTGCTTGCTCTTTAGCATGATAACAGTCTATAACAATAGATGAAAAAGATCTTCGTGCATTAAATTTGTCTACTTTTTTCACAGGAAAAGGAAGATCTTTAACGCCTCCAGCATTCTCAATTATAATCTCATTTTCTGAATTTGTGAAAGCTTTGTAAACATCATCATTTGTGGTAACATCTTGACTTTTCAAAGATTCTTTAAGGTCTGCCCAGTTTTTCTGCACAGTAAGATCATGTTGAAGAATTTCTTGCACATGTTCTTTGCATTGTCTTGATTTCATAATTTCTTTAATAACATTTTCACTCACTGGAAACAGTTCTGACAACATTTGTGCACTCCATTCTTTTGAGTCTTGTTGGTGTAAGTATTGTATCTGCTCTTTAGCTGACCATGTCAACAAATTTGGAGGCAGAGGCTTTCTAAAAAATTTCTTCTCAATGACCCTAGCCCTGATAAATTTCAACTCTCTAAACACCTTCCTGCGGAAAAAAGAAATATTTTATTTGGAGAGAAATAAACTGGCTGTATACAGACTCTATAGAGCCTTCTAAACCAGTATAATGAAGTTAAGTTAAGTAAGTTAATAGATTAAGCTTTTGATGTACAGCAGAAAAATAAATAGATATCTGCTGTAAATCTAAAAAGGCCAGAAGTTGAGACTGTGATAAATAACAACTTTATGAAATATGAACCAGACAAAACGAGGAGTCAAATTAAATTAAATGACTAACAACATAGGATCCCAACTCAAAACTGTCAAGTGGGTCGCAAAGTGTTTTTTATGGGGCTATCACTGTTTTTTTTTAGTTGCAATTATTTTTATATTAAATTTCACCATGAAGGTGTTCAACACATATTTATTTCAACATGGCTACACTACAATATTATACTAGTGGTTGAAACACTGATTTTGTTATATATGAAAGAAAGTGACTAAAGGTCCATCTCAGTGGATACTTAAAAACAACAAATTAAAAGTATGTCATGTTCATACATATTATTCGTTTTATATTATATTAATTATTTGCTATGGCGGGCCTTAATATTTTTTTCAAATTTCCATTAAGGTGGACCTCGATTCATTCCCTAACCCTAAAATATACAAATGCAGTGTTATCAGTAGAAACAAATTCTATTACAAGTAGTAAATTTAAAATAAATTCACTATGATGCAAAATTCAATATCAAAGTTCATTTTTAATCAGTGCCTCAATGTTTGAATAACAGACTGTCAATAATAGACCGTCAAATAAAGATGAGTTGCTCTCTTACAGCAGTTGAATATCACCTCGTATGTTCCGTACTATATCACTAAGATAGATACATTTTTTATTATACTCAGTAGACTATGCCTATTTTAAAAGCATCAGCTGCTAAGTCGTTCATATCCAGATCAAGTAAAACATACTGACTAAGATCTCCCTCACATCCACACAGATCCCCTGTAAACAGGCTGCATTAGAACAGCCTGGTCAACAAGGTAGGAATCAGCACTGTACTTCTAACAGTAATTTTATTAACCTGCAGAGAAGTCTAGCATAATTATACCATAACCAGGAAGGGGTCAGACTCCCATAATTCAGCACACTCCACTCCACTGTGACCCAGGGATATAAGAGCCATGACTACAATTACAATGTGCTATGAGAGAAAATTCATCAAGTTTGATGAACTCAGTATGTATAGGTTCAGACAACAGCACTTTAAAAACATAATTAACATATGATTAGTTTGAAAAATGTCAGAAGTTGAGGGTGAAAGATTTGTGATGATACAATGCCAATAGCTCAGCTGGGAATACAAGTAACATAGAAATGCTCAAAAGACAGCTCAGCTGGGAATACAAGTAACATAGAAATGCTCAAAAGACAGCTCAGCTGGGAATACAAGTAACATAGAAATGCTCAAAAGACAGCTCAGCTGGGAATACAAGTAACATAGAAATGCTCAAAAGACAGCTCAGCTGGGAATACAAGTAACATAGAAATGCTCAAAAGACAGCTCAGCTGGGAATACAAGTAACATAGAAATGCTCAAAAGACAGCTCAGCTGGGAATACAAGTAACATAGAAATGCTCAAAAGACAGCTCAGCTGGGAATACAAGTAACATAGAAATGCTCAAAAGACAGCTCAGCTGGGAATACAAGTAACATAGAAATGCTCAAAAGACAGCTCAGCTGGGAATACAAGTAACATAGAAATGCTCAAAATACAGCTCAGCTGGGAATACAAGTAACATAGAAATGCTCAAAAGACAGCTCAGCTGGGAATACAAGTAACATAGAAATGCTCAAAAGACAGCTCAGCTGGGAATACAAGTAACATAGAAATGCTCAAAAGACAGCTCAGCTGGGAATACAAGTAACATAGAAATGCTCAAAATACAGCTCAGCTGGGAATACAAGTAACATAGAAATGCTCAAAAGACAGCTCAGCTGGGAATACAAGTAACATAGAAATGCTCAAAAGACAGCTCAGCTGGGAATACAAGTAACATAGAAATGCTCAAAAGACAGCTCAGGCTGAGAATGCAAGAAGTAATGAAATTCTCAAAAGACAGCTCAGTTGGCAACTCAACTGCGATTGGAGGTGGTCGCCAACTAGACGGAGATAACAATAATATTAAAATCATTCATTCATAGGCATCTCAGTCTTTGCAGACCATGCTCGTGGCACCCTGTGAGTAGCCTCTCAGGGTGTAAGCCTGGCGCTGAATATGGAGACCCTGGGCTGCCCAAACTGCAGGATCTCCCTCTCAGTCTCGCTGGTGTAATCCAAAGCATTACAATTTGGCACCAGCTCAGCTACCGGAATGAGTTCGCGATTTTGAAACCACCCGCCTTAGGTGCTACCATTCCGGATTTTTTGTCTAGGTTTACTCCCGTAGCCGTAGCCTCTCCTGAGGTTTCCACAAGGCCATGGAGTCGTTACCCTCAGATGCTAGTTACTCGAGTCAATCGATGATACTCTCATCATCCCAAGACTAGCCAGCACTCTCTGGGACTTGTGGGTTTAAAATCAGAGTTCCTCCTCTCCTAGGCGAACAAGCTTCGTCTACCCAGGTTTAGAGTCAGAGTTTATCTTCTCTTAGATTTGCCGCCAACAAAGGCTAATGAGCCCAGTTATACCGCCGGGTACTTGGTTGCGCCCCACAACAGGCTCTGTAAGAAACAGGGGGCCCTCATGAAAAGTGCTCCTGGGGACACAATAATGTAGTAGAGGCCATTGGCATAGAAACTACTGAACAGTGATGAGTGAATCCAGCGGCGATCTCTACACCTGCAAATGTGGTTATTTCAGACGCGTCGTTTCAATTTCCTTTAACGAGCGGGACGTCCCCCCCCAATATATTAATATAATAAGAACATTACTCATGATACATTTGATTTGTGATTACAATATAAATATAATATAACGCACCCACTGCATTCGGTGAGTTTTTCAAAAATGTATCATATCAGCTTAGTTCTATCACTATGCATAACTCTCTCACCTCATGTGATCTTGTTCTGCATCGCGTGCACCACTTTTAGTTGAATAGTTACTGATCCTGTTTGCCAGATCATCCAGCTCGTCTTCCGAAGGTATAGTATCTGAAGTATCTCCGTAACCACCTCGATTAAACGGTGTGCCCTCCATTTCGTTCGATGATCTAATTCTATGTTGTGTCTTCCTTACAGATGTCACTTTTACAGGTCGTAAAGTACCTGAATATGCTCCAGTATGACGAAACCGAGCTGGAAAAAAGAACTGATTCGTTGAGTTACTCTCCAAATAAAATTTCCACCACGTATTTCGACTTAAAGACATTAAAAGTAATTGGAAACGCATATTGTCATAATCTATATGCTCAGCACCGTTGTGTCAGTATCTTTCGCTTTCTCACTTTATTTGTTTCTTCGGGTCGTGGTGATGGCTCTTTTTAAAAACGTCAGTTAAATATGCCACATTGGCTTGTCAAGGACTCGGCTACCGCCAAACGAGGCTGTTTTCAGTTCAGTTCATCCCGTAACCCATCAGGTCGTTGGGGCACATTTGAAGACACTGCCAAAATCCCACGCCATCTCTCTCTGTCCGCTGCCGCTAGTTCTGCCTCATCGGGACGAAAGTTTGACCACCCAGCGATGTTGTCTGTCCCTCTCTTCCTTGGATGTCCGCACCCTTTCTTTCCTGGTTCGGAACCACGCAGAATCGAATTTGTAATTCCGCTGGACCTCCTGACGTGCCCATACCAAGCCATCTTTCGCCTTTTGATAGTCTTGAATAGATCCTCAAAAGGCACAATTGTGTTTTCCACTTTTCGTCGTATTTCTACGTTCGTGACACGATCTTTATATGTAACATTTAAGAGACTTCTAAAGCACCTCATTTTCATTGCATGTATTCTACACTGGATATCCGCAGTAATGGTCCAAGTCTCACACACATGCCAAAATATTGAGAGCCCCAATGAACGCATTAGCCTAACTTTAATGCTGAGGGCGAGCCGCTTATCTTGCCATATCGGTTTCAAACGCGTAAGCGTCGCTGTTGTCTGTGCTATTCTGACTATTATCTCAGGCTACGAGCCCTCGTCACCGATCAGCGATCCTAGATACTTGAACCGGTGTACAACTTCGAGTTCCTGACCATTTGCTTTTATCACAGATGCAAACCCTTCCGTGTTATTAGGCATCAGATTTGTTTTCTCTGAATTTATCTCCATGACATATCTCTGCGCCGCTCTGTCCAATCTACTAATCATCTCCTTGAGTTCTGTATCTGTGCCTGCCAGACCATCTATATCATCTCCAAATCGTAGGTTTGTAATCGTCGTCACCTATTCTGACGGTACCAATATGTCCCTCCAGGACTGCCTCCGTTATTCCTTCCAAGAATATATTGAAGAGTGTTGGTGAGAGTATACATCCCTGTCTCACCCTAACAGACGTACGGAACCATTCACCTAGTATCCAGTCTACAGAAACTGCACTTGACGCCTTCTCATAAAGGTTCTCGATTACCTTCACAATATTACTATTGATCTTGTAATGCTTAATGTTGTCCATAGCGCCGCATGCCATACTCTGTTGAACGCCTTTTTGAAATCGATGAAGACATGATATATGTGTTTGTTAATACTCTAAGTATTTCTCATTCTTCTTCTTCTTCTTCTTCTGCGTACACAGTCAGACAGTAACCATTATTTTTTCGAAAAAAGCGGCGGTCATCCTGAGGCTCTCGCCACTGCCATAGAGCTTGTCTTGCAGTTCCACTGGTAATGGCCACATCTGCTCTCTCTGATCCTCGTATGTCGGGCAGTTCTGCAGCAGATGTTCAGTGGTCATTTTACCAGTACCGCACGGGCATTCGTCGGTACACCCTATCTTCAATTTGTTGAATAGGTGGTACCTCAGTCTGTTGTGGCCAGTGCGAAGTCTGAAGACAACGACCTGCTCTCTTCAGTTCAACTGGTAATAGGCATCGTTTTTGGTGTAACCAGTATGTTCGGTTTCCCATTTGGTCATGTATCTGGCTTTGATAAGCCGTTTTGACTCTTAGTACGTCATACTAGTATCTGTTTGTGGTAGTCTTGCACCTTCTTTTGCCAGTCTGTCTGCCTCCTCGTTGCCTTGGATGTTGCAGTGTGACGGAACCCACTGTACCACTACCCTTTTTGGTGCGGACTGCTGGCACAGTTTGCAGAGTGCTGCTCTTAAGTCATTAAGCTCAGTGTTTTTCTGGCTTTTTAGCGCTGTGACTACGACGAGAGCATCTGTCAGCAGGACTATATGGCTTTCATTTTCTTTGTGTGTCACCATTTCTTCCACTGCCGCCCTCAGTGCCTCTGCCTCCGCTCTGAAATTGCTTGTGTACTTACCAGTAGCGAATGACAGTGTTATTTTTCTGCCATTTGGTAGGTTCAGGAATGCTCCTGCCCCTCCGTTCTGTGTAGTGTTTGTTACAGAACCGTCGGTGTATGCATGGGTCCAGTCCATGCTTGGGTAGCTTTTCGTTATGAAGCTTAGGGTAGTGTCTCTCCTTTCTTTTTCAGTCTGGCAGTTTTTGTTTGCAATACCTGGTATATTTTCTACCACCTCTGGAAATATATCCTGCCTCCAGGTAGGTTTTCGTACAGTAGTGATGGGTTTTGGTGTTGTTAGTGCGTTTATGGGATCTTCGTGCATCTTTGCTTTGGCTATTTCTGCAAAGTTTCTCCGCTTTAGTTTCCCATTTCCCAAATTGTTTAGTCTCTGGTACATTGGATGGTCCGTCAGTCTTCGGAGTTTCTCTGACTGCAGCTGGGCTCTGCAGTCTCTTCTATCGGTCATGGATTGCAGTTTTGTAATCTTTTCAAGTTCTACAATTGGCGTTGACTTCATGCCACCTGTTATAATTCTCATGGCTTGGTTTTGAAGTTTGTTAACTTTATCGAAGTTCGCCTTCGCTGCTGTTGTCCATGCCGCAATGCCATACTCGAGAACTGGTCTCACTCTTCCAGTGTACAGTTTCTTTAGTATGCCTTCGTCTGCTCCCCAGCTTGTGCCAGAAAGTTTCCTCATGATTGCCATTCTTTCTCTGGCTTTCATTCGGTTTCTCTCAATCTGACTTTTCCATGTCATGCGCCGATCAAATGTGACTCCCAGATAGGTTGGGTTGTCGTTTGGCTGCAGGATTTTTCCATTTAGACTTAATTTGGTACTTTGGGGTTTTAATGAAAGCGAGAATATTGTGCACGTGGTTTTCTCCAGTTTATTTTGACCAGCCATGAGTTCGCCCACTCTCCCAGCGATGTTAGGGCCGTCTGCATCCGATTTCTTGCTATGGTGAGATTCTTTTCAGAGGTCCACATAGCCAGATCGTCTGCAAACTTTGAGCTATGGACTCTTCTTGGTATATTCTCTGTAATATCGTTTATATATACCAGGAAGAGTGTGGGTGACAATACTCCCCCTTGGGGTACTCCCTGCTCGAGTGTCACCTTTTTGCTCATCTGCCCTTGTACTTGGACTCTGGCCGTTCTTTGTTTGAGGTAGTGGTTGATCCACTTGTACATCTTCCCACAGACATCACTTCTTCTTAGCTTGACTCTAAGTCCATCCTTCCAGACTTTGTCAAATGCCTTTTCCAGATCCACCCAAACAGCTACTGTGTGTTTCTGTGCCTGGTAGGCATCTTCTATCTCCTGGGCTATGAGGATGACCTGGTCCTCAGTGGATCTGTGCTGTCTAAAGCCGGCTTGCTGTGGAATTAGTATTCGTTTTTCTTCCAGATGCCACATCAGTCTGGTGTTTATCATCCGTTCCATCAGCTTGCCGACACAGCTCAGTAGGCTGATGGGCCTGTATCCATTTGGATCTGTTTTATCCTTTCCTGTTTTTGGTACTGGTACCAGTACTGCGTCTTTCCATGCCTGGGGTACAATACCCCTTTTCCAGCTTTGGTTCAGGACTGATAGTAGTTTCCTCTTCGCTGTTTGGCCCAGCCCCATCAGCATTTCGTTTGTTATCCCGTCTTTTCCGGGAGATTTCCTTTTCTTTAGTGTTCTCATGGCCTCTTCCATTTCGCGCATTGTTAGTTTGGCCATCATGTGCTCTTCGGGAGCCGTATTTATGTTTTCGTGTCCCTTTAGCTCTTCGCTAATGTCTGTATGCTTATCTGCAGGGACCTCGATGTGGTTTGCTCTGGCATAGTGATCGACAAAGGCGTTTGCGGCTTTCTTACCTGTGATCAAGTTCTCGCCCTGCTTGATAGTAATTTGTTTATTTGACGGGGTTTCGTCGTTCATGGCTCTGACTAGCTTCCATAGCTTGTTCCCTTCTTTGTCCAGGTTTAGACTTTCCGTTTTATTTTTCCAGCTTTCTCTTGCTGTTTGCTTGAGAGTGTGTTTGTACTTCGCCGCGGCGGCTTTGAGGGCGATGTTTGCCTCCATGGATTTTTCTCGTTCTGCCATGTTCCTAGCATTTGTTACTGCATCTTCCACTTTCTGCAACTCATCATTCCAGTAGGGCTTATAGTTTTTCCTGGCTCCTCTTGGGATGGTTTCAGTGGCGGCTTGCATTATTGCCTTGCTTAGGCTCTCTACCATGGGCTTCATTTTGGTGTTTCGTGTGTTGATGGTTTCACACAGCCCATCTGTCAGGATTGCAAATCTGTCCCAGTCGGCTCGTTTGTAATTCCAACGTGGGAGCGGTTTTGTTTCCTGTGGGCCTACTTCCATGTCAATGGTTAGCCTGATCGGCCTGTGGTCGCTACCTGCCAGTTGGTTTAGCACCCGGCGGTCTATTTTATGGTGTATGTCCTGTGTGGAGAAGGCCAAATCTGGAGTCGAGGTGGTATGCCATGTTCTTGAATAGAAGCTAGGGCTATCCTCCGGCCTATTGATTAGGGAGAGATTTGCATCTATCTCCCAATCTTCCACTTCGTCACCTCTGCTGTCTGTGTCAGAGTATCCCCATCTCTCCGAGTGGCTGTTGAAATCTCCAACTACTATGCAGTTGGAGTCTCTGACCTCCATACTCGAGAGCGATAGGTCTCTGTTTGGTGGTCCGTACAGATTGAAAATGCGGAGCTTCGTCTCTTGAGCCATTATGTCAACTCCTACAATTTCTGCTTGTCCGGTGTGATTGACAGGTACCGCGCTACTCGGTATGCTGTTTCTGGTCAGTATCAGGACCCCCTCCTTTGTGGCATTCTCTATCTAGACGGAAGGTCTGATATCCTCTGATTGAGAATTTATGGTTATTGTTGAGGTGTGTTTCCTGTATTTCTCATTCAATATCCGCAGATTAAATATCTATTCAGTGGTACTTCTTCCCGCTTGAAACCCAGCTTGCTGTTCAGCAATGATATTCTATGCATGTGGTTGTAATCTGTTGAGGATTATTCTTAAGAGAACTTTGATAGGGTGACTAATGAGACTAATTGCTCTATAGTTCTGACACATCTTTAGGTTCCCTGATTTAGGCAGCGGTTTTGAGACTTCAGCATTGTTTCTAATCTTTTCTTTTGCCTGTATTGCACATTTGTTCCGCTTGAGCCTGCCGCGTTCCAATTCATTTAGTATATGGCGCATCGGGTGGTTTATGAGTCTTTTTAATTTCTCTGCTTGCTGTATGATTTTACTGTCTCGTCTGTCTTCCGTTGGCTGTAGCCTTGTCGTGGTTTACAGGACCTTATTTGAGTGGACTTTAGGGTCCCTGTTAGGATGCGGGCTGCTTGGTCTGGGTGGGCCCCATTTTGTCGAAGTTTGAATTGGCTGCCGTGGTTCAATCTGCAATGCCGTATTCCAAAACTGGTCTTATTCTGCCTGTACATAATTTCTTTAGAGTTTTTCTGTCAGCACCCCATGAAGTACCAGCAAGTTTCTACATGATGGACATACGTGGCCTCGACCTCAGCTGGGTATTTAAAATTTGCGTTTTTCAGGTCAGACATCGGTTTAAAGAAACTCCTAAATAAATTGGAGCGTCAACCAGCCGTATCTCTTTTTCATTTAATTGAAGTTTTACATGCTACCGTACGTTTGACAATGAGAAGATGGTATGTGTTGTTGTTTGTTCTTTTAGTAACCAAATTTTGGTCCATCTTTCGAGGACTGTCACAAAGCCTCGCATTCGTGTGCTGTCTGTAGTGATGTTGGTTTCCTTTTAACTGGTAGGCCCTTGGATCTGCACTCTTGCTCTTCTATTTTCTAAGTAATTGCTGATCCAGTTGCACATTTTCCCGCATTCTCCATATTGCTGTATTTTTCCGCGTTGGTTGAAGGTTTTTTTCCAGGTCTACCCATTTAGCCAGAGTGTGTTTTCCTTCCAGTAAAGTATCTTCAATGTGGATTACTTGATTCTCCGTGGACTTGTGCTGCATGAAGCCTGCTTGTTGTGGTATGATCATTTGCTTTTCTTCGAGGTGCCAACTCAGTCTGGTATTTATTATTCTTTCCATGAGCTTGCCTATACAGCTCAGGAGATTGATTGGCCTATAGATATTTGGGTCAAGTTTGTTTTTCTTTTTCTTTTGTATGGGAATCATTAGCACTTCTTTTCACATTTGAGGTACAATGCGACGCTTCCAGCTGCAGTTAATGATCGTAAAAAGTATTTTCTTTGCAGTGCCACCCAATCTCATAAGCATGTCACCCCATCTTTTCCAAGGGACTTTCTTGGTTTGAGGGAGTAAATAGCTGGTTCAAGTTCCTTCATGGTCAGATTGGTTGTCGCTCTTCTGGGTAGGTTAATTAGATTTTGTGTAGATCTATCTCTTTAGCCATTGTCTGTTTTCTTTCAGGTGGGATATGTATTTGACTCGCTTGAGATAATATTTGTATGAATGTGTTGGCTGCATGTGTTTTGGTCAGTATTTTTGCACTCAAGTGTACTGCGGTTTCATAGTTATTGCAGTACTCGTTGTTTAGAGCTTTGGCTTCCGACAGAGCCAAAGAAGAATTGAGATGTAATGTGTCTAGGCGACAAAAAGACAGCATCAATCGATATAACAAATGTCAAAGACAGCATCGATCGATATAACAGATGTCAAAGACAGCATCGATCGATATAACAGATGTCAAAGACAGCATCGATCGATATAACATATGTCAAAGACAGCATGAATCGATATAACAGATGTCAAAGATAGCATCAATCGATATAACAGATGTCAAAGATTAGTGTTTTGAATTGCTTGAAAAGAAAATGGACGATTGTCATGACAAAATTATCCTCCTCGGAGATTTCAATGCCAGAGATTGCCAGTTATTGGCAGAGACTATGAAGATGTTTTAAATGACAATTGAAGACGATACCTGAGATTCTGCAGCGAGCAAAACTTGATCATCACAAAGTTTCCTCACCAGCGCACACATACATACACTCGATGTGAACCAACAATGGAAGAAACCCATTATTTACTATATCATCAGGTCAGGTCAGGTCATTCCGTAACCGGTGAGGTCGTTGGGGCACACATGAAGACATCCTCACAACTCCACGCCATCCCTCTCTGTCAGATGCCGCTGCCCGTGACTCTTCTGGTTGGAGACTGGTCCATTCTTTTATGTTGTCCTCCCATCTCTTTTTCGGCCGGCCTCTTCGTCGTCTGCCGTGGAGGATTGTGTTTGCAAGACCACTTGATCTCGATATGTGACCGTACCAAGTGAGTTTCCTTCTTTTGACAGTTACAAAGAGATCTTCGAAAAGCCCTATTGCTGTTGTAATTCTATCTCGTATTTCCTCGTTTGTAACTCGATCTTTGTACGTGACGTTTAAAAGTTTTCGGAAACATCTCATCGCAAAGGCCTGTATCCTTCGTTAAAGGTCAGCTGTAACTGTCCATGTCTCACACGCATAGATGAATATTGACAGGACCAGTGTACGCATTAATCTGATTTTCGTGCTTAGTGCTAACCGTTTATCTTGTCAGATTTTGTTAAGCCGTGCAGGCGCCGCTATTGTCTGTGCTATTCTGGCCAACACTTCACATTTTGATCCTTCATCAATGACAATCGACCCAAGATATTTAAAACGGTCAACCACTTCGAGTTCCTGACCGTTTGCTTTTATCTTGCTGTTGAAGCCCGTAACGTTGTTGGTCATTAATTTTGTCTTTCCAGCGTTTATCTCCATACCCTAGTCAAGAGCTGTTTCATCGAGTCTTCTGACCCATTCCTGGAGTTCTGCTTCTGAACCCGCCAACTCGTCGATATCATCTGCAAAACGAAGGTTGGTAATCGTTCGGCCCCCTATCTTGACAGTACCAACGTGACCTCCAAGTGCCTCACTCATAATTCCTTCAAGGAATATATTGAAAAGAGTTGGAGAGAGTGTACACCCCTGTCTCACACCAACTGATGTGCGAAACCAGTCTCCTCGCCTCCCATTCACAAGAGGACAAATTCATTTAAGTTTGTGAGAGATATCATGGCCTGGAGAGGACCAGAAATCAGATGTGTCTAACCGAACTACGAGATTATCGCAGTCTCGCTGTAAACTATGACACAACGTTACAACGTCCTTGTCAGGAAGAAAAAGAAGATTGTGGTCAAACCAAGATTATTGTCAGAATGAGTTAATAACTTCTTTATACTGGTTTAGAAGACACTGCAGAGTCTTTATACAACCAGTTTCTTCTATTGCACTAGATCTAAAAATAGTTGTGTGCATCCAATTTATTATTGAGGCATTAACCACAGCCAATTCTAGATACAGAAGGCTGTGCATTAACTGACCCTGCCACTACTACTTCCTGTGGGAATGCATTCCAAACATTCACCACTATCTGACTAAATAAATATTTCCTAATACCTAATCTGGACTTTTCTTTAAATAATTTATAGCCATGCCCTCCGTTAACTTAACTTAACGTCTTATACTGGTTTAGAAGACTCTACAGAGTCTGTATACAACCAGTTTCTAGGAGGCTGTTTTTTACTAATGTGCGAGTCCGTCTTAATAGACTCAGACAATAGAGCTAAGTAGACCCGCAGCCAGTTAGGTGTCATCTATAGCTGTTTTTAATAAACCACTTTGGGAAAGGTAGAAATAACTTGGGTAGATTTTTAACATTTAAACCTTATCGCGAAAATTATACACGTGGACCTCCCCTGATGGTAACAGCAGAAATCAAATAGATTACATCCTGGTACAACAAAGATGGAGGTCAAATGCCAGAACCGGACTGCGAAATGGACCACTAATTACTGTTTGCAGTTTTCAAAACAAGACTACGTAGGATTAACAAAGGTTTCCAGCCAATACGCCTCGATGTAACAGCAATACCTACTGAATACAACATCAAAGTAGAATACAAATTTGAAGCGTTGCTTGCGGTACATGAAGAGATGACATCTGAGGAGTTGGCATCGCACGCAGACGCAATAGCTATTTTAATGCCGACAGCGAACGAAATGATTCCTAAGATGTCGCACAAGAAACAGCTATATATCAGAGAAAACATAGAAACTCATTTAAGAAAGGAAACAATTAAAACAAATTGGAAGTCAGGGGACCAACACAGCATATAAAAACTGCACAAGAAAAGTTAGAAGAGAAATAGTGGAAACTTGTAAGGACATAGAAAACCTACAGCAACAAGGCAGGGAGAGAGATGCCTTTAAGGTGATATAAACACCGACAAGGGAATTCCGTCCGGTTCCGCATGTCATCAATGACAAAGAGGATAAAACATTAACAGAAACCAAAGACATACTGAATAGATGGAGAGAGTACTGCAGAACCATGTATGGAGATAGTACAAAGCCTTCATTTACAATCCTATCCTACCAAAGGAGGAGAAAGAACCTGAACCAACATTGGAGGAAGTACGCTCAACATTCAAAAGCCTGAAAAAGGGAAAGTCCTCAGGATGTGATGATATCCAAGCAGAGCTAATACAAGCAGGAGGGGAGGCCAGTGCTCGAGTCTATCACAAGCTGTGTAAACAGATATGGCACAGTGCAGAGGGACCAGAAGCATGGAAGAATTCACAATTTTTATTTCCCTCTCCAAAAAAGGCAACCTGAAGCTGTGCACGAACTACTGAACTATTGCGCTGATCAACCCCGCTAGCAAGATACTCTTGCGAATCTTGTTAAGAAGGATGGAGAAAAGTTTGGAATCTGAAATTCACATAGTCCAGGCAGGTTTTAGGAAAGACAGAGGGACGAGGGACCACATATTCAATATGAGGAATATCTACGAAAAATGTAGAGAGTTTCATTGATTATACCAAGGCCTTTGATACTGTTAAACATTATTCATCTCATTGAAACATTATACCAAGATCAACAAGCCGCTGTCCGAGTGTCTGGGCAAACATCAGATTGGTTTGCAATACAATATGGAGCAAGACAGGGATGTATCTATCCTCTCACTTTATCTATACAACATATGTATGCGATAATATAAATGTATAATGAGAAATGTTCGAGAAGACGATAACATTGAAAGTTTCGATCTATTTACAATTGGCGGGTACGAGATTCCAGAGTTATGATACGCAGACGACACAGTGATACTATTAAGAAGTGCAGAAGGGCTAGAGCGGCTAATTTCAGCCGTGAATGGACACAGTAAAGATTAAACCTGTTTATAAGCATAAATAAAACAAAGATAATGACCACCGACAAAACAAGCTGTCAGCATAAATATACAGTGGGTGGTGAGGAAATAGATCAGATCACGCATTTTGAATATCTGGGATCCAGAATTGACAAAATGGCGACTGCTCGAAAGAAATCCGAAGGTTAGCCATGGCAATGCAGAGACTGAACAGCCTGAAGAAATTATGGTAGAGCACCAACAAAATGATAAAAGTAAAAGTCTTGAGAGCCTGTGTTTTTCCTGTGGCAGCTTATGGCTGCGATTCATGGACGATTAACAAAATTTCCAGACAAAGAAACCAATCCTTGGAGTGGGATCAAGATGCTGAGCAGCACATGAGCTGCAGTGGTCAGCAACCCATAGCTGACTGCTAGCGTCAGGGCCAGCGAACCAGAGCTGCCAAGACCCTTCTACACCTCCACGCGGTGATCCTGGATAACAGGCTGCAGCAGGGCAGACTGGCTAAGGAGAAGGGATCGAAGAGGAAATGCTAACCCGGTACTCAAAAAATGCTTGCTGAAGTCGGATGTGTTGGACCGAAAGGTGCAAATATCGCAGCCAAGCTGTAAACTACAACACAACGCATTCCGTTCTCTGGACTACATTCTGCTACTTACCCTTTCAGGGTTTGGTAGTTGGAGATTGAGAACGAACGAAGAAGAAGAAGAAGAATCCTTGGAGTCAAAATGTTACAGGAAGATCCTCAGAATACCCTGAACAGAGAAAAAGATAAATGTAGACATTCGGCAAGAGTTGAGCATAGAGAACTGTTGTATCAATTCCATTTTGGCTAGAAAATGCAAATACTTTGGTCACATCAAGAGACAACGGTCTTGAGAGAACGGTGATGGAAGGTATGGTGCATGTAAAAGAGGAACGGGTTAGACCAAGAAGGCAATGGCACAAAGGTATCCAGAAATGCCTGGGTATGACTATGGCGATGGCTGGAGTTTTGGTAAGGGGACGAGTTTCTTTCAGACAGACTGTGATGGGAGCGACGTTCTATAAAGGGCATGCTACATGATTAGATTTTTAACTGGAATTTTGTTCCGGACAGTGGCCATTAAGCCTACTCTTTTCGATTTCGAACTGCTAATGAATTGCTAACGTGCTCGCCACTGAACTCAGGGAGTCCAATCTCACTACCCAGAGATCAGGGGTCCGATCTCACTACCAAGAGATCAGGGGTCCGATCTCACTACCAAGAGATCAGGGGTCCGATCTCACTACCAAGAGATCAGGGGTCCGATCTCACTACCCAGAGATCAGGGGTCCGATCTCACTACCCAGAGATCAGGGGTCCGATCTCACTACCCAGAGATCATGGGAATTTTTACCAGAATATTCATGTGAAAAAAATCCCGGTCTCCATTGTGGTTCGAACACACGATCTCCGGCACCCGAGGCGGACAACTTACCTCGAGTCCACTGAGTCGTCTGTTCTTCTTGCCGGCTGTACTTTGAAAAATCTATTTTTTAAAAAGCTGTCCAATTTCTCAGCTGCTTCAGCTCCAGCTTGTTTTTCATTGTCCATGTTTCTGCGCCATAAAGTAGTAACGATTATACACAACACCTGACAATTCTCATTTTTAATTCTGATTTATCTGTTTGCATGTCAGTATGTGTCAAGTGTTGTCGAATTACATCTTGGTCATACCTATTCTCTTTTTTATTTCTTTTTCACAGCTGCCATCTTCCGTTATTATATGACTTGACTTGGCTTTGGCTTTGTTTGTTCTCAATCTCCCGCTACCAAAACCTGAAAGGGCTTAAGTAGCAGAATATAGTTCAGAGAACGAAATGCGTTGTGTCGTAATTTACAGCTTGACTGCGATATTTGCACCTTTCGGCCCAACACACTCGACTTCAGAAATCATTTTTTGAGTAACAGGTTAGCATTCCTTCTTCGATCCTTTCTCCTTAGCCAGTCTGCCCTGCTACAGCCTGTTATCCAGGATCACCGTATGGAGGTGTAGAAGGGTCTTGTCAGCTCTGGTCCGCTGGCCCTGACGCTAGCAGTCAGCTATGGGTCTCTGACCACTGCAGCTCATGCGCTCCCGTTATTATATGACCCAGATAAGAGAAACTATGTATGTATTCAAGTAGTTGATCTTTTATTTTTATCTGAGTACATGGTTTTTTGTCACTTTCTTCAATTATCATAGTCTTTGTTTTCTTTATGTTTATGTCCAATCCAAACTCTTGACTTATTTTGTACATTGTTGTCACAAGCTCCAGTAATTCTTGCTCACTTTTTGCCATCAAAATTGTATCATTCACATATCTAAGACAATTCATTGCAACACCTCCCATGACAAGTCATGACATCCCCTCTATCTGTTTGAATATTTGTTCTGTGTAGATATTAAAAAGACAATGGGATAATACACATCCCTGTCTGACTCCCCATTTTACATCTATACTTAGAGGGCATAACTTTCCAGATTTTACTGTAGCAATTTGTTCCCAGTACAGATTACTGGGCAGGCTTATGTCTTTACCATCTAGACCTATTTCTTGGATACATTTGATTAATTTCTCATGTTGGGACTCTATCAAAAGCCATTTGGTAGTCTATGAAGCAAATATAAATGGCATTTTGTATTTCTATATATTTCTCTGTCATAGTTCCAAAACAGAAAATTGCCTCCTTATGTTCCATTAAACTTCCGAAAACCAAATTGTTCTTCTGACACTTCCCTATCTACTTTACCTCGTATTCTCTCTTGTGTGATCTTGAGTAGAATTTTAATTATGGGACTCATTAGACTTATTGTTCTAAAGTCTGAACATTCTGTTACATGAGGTTTTTTTCGGCAGTGTTATAAACGTAGATATTTTTAGGTCCGTTGGTATGCATCCGGGATTGTATATGTCATTACACAGATCATCATCATGTAGCATGTCCTTTGTAGAACGTCGCTCCATCACAGTCTGTCTGAAAGAAACTCGTTCCCTTGCCAAAACACCAGCTTCCGCCACTGTCATACTCAGGCATTCCTGGATATCTTGGTGCCATCGTCTTTTTGGTCTACCCCTTCCTCTTATGCCTGGCACCATACCTTCCATCACCGTTCTCTCAAGACCGTTGTGTCTCTTGATGTGACCAAAGTATTTGCATTGTCTAGCCAAAATGGAATTGATAAACCAGTTCTCTTCTATGCTCAACTCTTGCCGAATGTCTGCATTTGTTTTTTTTCTCTGTCCAAGGTATTCTGAGGATCTTTCTGTAACATTTTGATTCGAAGGATTCGATTCTTTGTCTAGAAGTTTTGGTAATCGTCCATGCTTCACAGCCATAAGCTGCCACAGAAAAACACAGGCTCTCAAGACTTTTACTTTTATCGTTTTGTTGGTGCTCTGCCATAATTTCTTCAGGCTGTTCAGTCTCTGCATTTCCATAGCTAGTCTTCTTCTGATTTCTTTCGAGAAGTCACCATTTTTGTCAATTCTGGAGCCCAGATATTCAAAATGTGTGTCCTGATCTATTTCCTCACCACCCAATGTAAATTTATGCTGACATTGTGTTTTATCGGTGGTCATTATCTTTGTTTTGTTTATGTTTATGAACAGATTTTGATCTTTACTATGTCCATTAACGGCTGAAAGTAGCTGCTCTAGCCCTTCTGCACTTCTTGATAGTATCACTGTGTCATCTGCGTATCATAACTCTGGAATCTCGTACCCCCCAATCGTAAATGGGTCGAAACTTTCAATGTTCTCATCTTCTCGAATATTTCTCATTATACATTCCGCATATATGTTGTACAGATAAGGTGAGAGGATACATCCCTGTCGGACTCCCTTTTGTAATGCAAACCAATCTGATGTTTGCCCAGATACTCGGACAGCGGCTTGTTGATCTTGGTATAATGTTTCAATGAGATGGATTATATGCAAAGGAAACCTCATTTCCTTCATGATTCTCCACATATTTTGATATTTTACCGTGCCGAAGGCCTTAGTGTAATCAATGAAACATGTGTACAGGTCTACATTAAACTCTACATTTTTCATAGATATTCCTTAAATTGAATATGTGGTCCCGGGTCCCCCTGTCTTTCCTAAAACCTGCCTGGACTACGTGAATTTCAGATTCAAACCTTTTCCCTATCCTTCTTAATAGGATCCGCAAGAGTATTTGCTAGCGGGGCTTATCAGCGCGATAGTTCGGTAGTTCGTGCACAGCTTCAGGTTGCCTTTTTGGGGGAGGGGAATATAAATTGATTTCTTCCCTGCTTCTGGCCATTCTGCACTGTGCCATATTTGTTTACACAGCTTGTGATAGACTCGAGCACATGCCTCACCTCCTGCTTGTATTAGCTCTGCTGGGATATCATCGCATCCTGCGGACTTTCCCTTTTTCAGGCTTTTAATTGCAGAGCGTACTTCCTCCAATGTTGGTTCAGGTTCTTTCTCATCCTTTGGTAGGATTGTAACTGAGCGCTTTGGGCTATCTCCATACATGGTTCTGCAGTACTCTCTCCATCTATTCAGTATGTCTTTGATTTCTATTAATGTTTTATCCTCTTTGTCATTTATGACATGTGGAACCGGACGGAATTCCCTTGTCAGTGTTCTCATTGCTTTGAATGTATCTCTTTCTCTGCCTTGTTGTTGTAGGTTTTCTATATCCTTACACGTTTCTACTATGTATATTCTTTTATCTTTTCTTATTTCTCTTCTAACTTTTCTTGCGCAGTTTTTATATGCTGTGTTGGTCCCCTTACTTCCCATTTGTTTTAATTATTGCCTTTCTGCAATGAGTTTCTGTGTTTCCTCTGTTATATAGCTCTGTGTCTTGTGCAATATCTTTGGAATCATTTCTTTTGCTGTCGAGATCAAAATATCCCTTGCGTATGATGTCAACTCCTCAGATGTCATCTCGTCTTGTACAGCAAGCAACGCCTCAAATTTGTTTTCTACTTTGATGTTGTATTATTACACAACAGATCAGTTCATCATAATCAGTCCCGTAACCTACATGGTCGTTGAGGCACCGTTAATGCAGTTTGTCGAATCAGTTCCCGCCATACGTCTCGATTTTTTGCCAGGGTATTAGTTTCAGATAACGGCTCAGTGCGCAGATATCGAACGAAATCTGGGACGAAATGATACCAAGGGAGCATATAAATTAGTAAAGGACTTAGTAAGACCTGTCCAAAGTCGAAATACGACGATTCAGGACATGAGTGGGAAATGTCTCACAGAAGCTCACGACATTCGTGAGCGCTGGACAGAGTACTGTTCGGAGCTATATAAGCATAAAGATCGAGGTGACCCAATCCTGGGGGTGGGGGGGGGGGGCACTCTTCCCCTTCTCTCTCTTCTTACCTCACTCTGTTTCATTTGACTCTGTCCCACAGTCACACTCTTGCACAACTTTCACACGCGCCCTCGTGGTAAAGCCCTTCCATTGCACTTTGGTTGGGCTAGCTTCTGAGGGCGCACAAACCTAGCATAGGTACATACAGATGCACACATGCATCCAAGCACTGGTTTATGCGTCCTGATATCGCCCAATTGACTACGGTCTGGGGTGGAAGATGGCGCGCCTCCGCCAGTAGAAACTAGTGAGGCAAACATCTAAGCAAAAAAAAAAAAAACCCAAGAATTGCAATGTCTCCTGAACTGAGTCTGATAGATGAAAATCAAACGATAACAAGGGAAGAAGTATATGAAGCCGTGCCGAGTCTGAAGAGAGGGAAGGCTGTGGGTGTGGATAATATTCCAGCAGAGCTCCTACAAGTGGGAGGTGAGGGGACAATTAATACCCTGACTTACATCTGCAATAGAATTTGGCAGACAGGAGAGTTTCTCCGCTCTGTGTTTCCTTCCTTGTCCTATGATTGTAAGTTTTCATACACGCTCATTACTGCTGACTGGCACTTTTGCCGTATATCTGCACGGCCATCTAGAATAATATTATCTAGATGGCCGTGATATCTTCTTCTTCTTCCTCGTTCGTTTTCAATCTCCCACTACCAAGCTCTAAACGGGCTTCAGTAGCAGAATGTAATCCAGAGAACGGAATATGTTGTGTCGTCGTTTACAGCTTGACTGCGATATCTGCAACTTTCAGTCCAACACATCCAACTTCAGCAAGCATTTTTTGAGTACCGGGTTAGCATTCCCTCTTCGATCCCTTCTCCTTAGCCAGTCTGCCTTGCTGCAGCCTGTTATCCAGGATCACCGCGTGGAGGTGAAGAAGGTCTTGGCAGCTCTGTTTCGCTGGCCCTGACGCTAGCAGTCATCTATGGATCGCTAACCACTGCAGCTCATGCGCTGCTCAGCATCTGATCCCGCCGTGATATCTGATTGTTTTAGCGCTAATCTGTCTTTATTATGTGTCTTTATACCTTTGCTCTCTCTAATTGTTAGTTGTATATGCACTTTCATTCAAAGTGGGTTGTAGTCTGAATTGATGTCTGCTCCTGAGTATGTCTTTGTGTTTTTGACAATATTTCTAAATCTGTCTGATCATAATAAAATCAATTTGATTTCTTGTCCTATCACCTGAGCTTTTTCATGTATATAATTTTCGAATATTGTGTTTAAAAAAGTGTTACAAATACTAAGCTTGTTTTTAACGCAGAATTGTCTCAGTCTTTCTCCTCGTTCATTCTTTTTTCCAATTCCAATTTTCTCACTAGATAATGTCGAAGTCTGCAATGTGTAATAACGGTTTCCCACCGGCTGGCTGGAGGCATGGGAGGGGCCGTTCCCGTTCTACATGGCTCCGACAGAGAGCAGCCTCTCCTTCAACAGTGGACGAAGTTTGGCTACAAGCCTCAGCAGTTGGACATATTAGTGGTCTATCTACGCAACGGGCCCTAGATGCCTAGCCGAACACATTATTATTATTATTGTATATATATATATATATATATATATATATATATATATATATATATATATATATATATATATATATATATATATATATATAATGAAAATAATAATAATAATAATAATAAAAGTAATTCGTCCATCGTCGTCGATGAGGACCACCAACATCAGCACATGTCATAATTTAACCTTGAGGTTGTGTGTGCGCTCGTGACTGATCAAGTTAATTCGAGCCTGGAAACGTCTATAGCACGACTGGCAAACGTAATCAACAATTGTCTCTGCTCTTGACTTCATGATTGCACGTCTATCCTGAGCTGCCTGGATACGAAGACCCTCGCTGAGTTCAATGCCGTCTATGACCGTGCTCTTCCATGTTGAACGATTGTGAACCAGGTTCTCCCAGGCGTTAATGTTTATTCGACATATATACACACACACACATATTTTAAAATATGTAAATTGGGGGGTTGGGGAAGATTTACGTCTAATCGGGCAAAATGTATTGATCAGACGATGTTATTCAATGTCAGGTGATATATAATGACCAGGACGCCCACCTCACTTCCACGCAGTTCTCCTCGTGCTATTTCGTGGCAGTCTGTCTAACAGTGTGTGAGAACAATGTAATCCCCGCAGTAGTGAGCGACATCCAGATGGCGATGAAGCCAGGCAAAGCATAACTGCCTGGACGACCGCGGTCGATCTTCATCAGTACGCTCAGGATGTGAGGAGAGAAACTGCACCCTGCCACCTAACACCGTTGTGAGGCGCACAAAAGAGTAATGTTATTGTTCGTAGTCATTCAACAACAGTTTATTTCCTGGTCAGTACAAAAACGAATATACGAGGCGTCTTCAAATGAAACCGGACCAAACTGCACCAAGTGAATATTCGTACGTTGGGCATCACGACGTCATATCTGGTGTAAAAAGCACATACCAACCGTCAAGTTTGCAAAATTTCATTATTCTCCGATTCATAGTTTCCTCAGCATACCGTTGAAAACATGGCGGGTGTGATACGGAATCCGCACAGAGTTGATCAGCGAGCGGTGATTCGGTTTCTAACTCCTGAAGGATGTCGACCAGTTGACATTCATTGCAGAATGCCGGCAGTGTATGGTGACAAAAGTGTGTCGAGGACAACAGTGAAGAACTGGACAACGATGTTTAAAGAAGAACGTGAGTTAGGGCAACAAGATGCCCCTGACCTGGTCTCGGAAGATATTTCATTAACTCACGACCTTCTTTAAACATCGTTGTCCAGTTCTTCCCTATTGTCCTCGACACACTTTCGTCCCCATACACTGCTTGCATTCTGCGATAAATGTCAACTGGTCGACATCCTTCAGCTGTTAGAAACTGAATCACCGCTCGCTGATCAACTCTGGGCGGATTCCGTATCACACCCGCCATGTTTTCAACGGTCAGCCGAGCAGTTGGTGGAAAATGAAATTTTGCAAACTTAACGGTTGGCAAGTGCTGTTTATACCAAAAGTGACGTCATCGTGCGCATCGCACGTATGGTCACTTGTTGCAATCTGGTCCGGTTTAATTTGAACACGCTTCGTATATTACAGGAAAACACTATTTACAAATCTTGCTAACTAAATTCCAAAATAGATAGGCACATTTTTCGAAAGAAGGTCGTATGACAAATGTTTGTAGAAAGCAATTGATTGTCATCGTCGTGGGTCTCAAATGCAAGCCAGTCAGAGGGCTGCACGAGGGCAAGTTTTTTTTTTTTATCGGGCCACACATAAGTAGAACTCGGTATTTTTTATTCTCCCCGTTAACATAGGAGATCATTTTGATACCACATTTCACTGTATTATGAATTATCATTTAATGTTCGACAAAACATTTCATTTCTTGACAAAAGCGTGTTTCAGCTTCAGAAGTGTTCTCTATCATTTTTCCATCAACATTATTTTGTCTAGGCATCCATCGTATCGTAGTAGCAATGCACAGTATACCCATTGTTGGAATACAAATTTAGAATTGAACCACAATGATTGAACTTCAATTAATTGGGATCAAGAAGCTGAGCAGCACATGAGCTGCAGTGGTCAGCGACCCATAGCTGATTATTAGCGTCAGGGCCAGCGAACCATAGCTGCCAAGACCATTCTACACCCCCACGCGGTGATCCTGGATAACAGGCTGCAGCAGGGCAGACTGGCTAAGGAAAAGGGATCGAAGAGGGAATGCTAACCCGGTACTCAAAAAATGCTTGCTGAAGTCGGATGTGTTGGACCGAAAGGTGCAAATATCGCAGCCAAGCTGTAAACTACGACACAACGCATTCCGTTCTCTGAACTACATTCTGCTACTTATGCCCTTTCAGGGTTTGGTGGGTGGAGATTGAGAACGAACAAAGAAAAAGAAAGAGAAGAAGAACTTCAATTAATCAAATTCTCAAATTTATCCAAGACGTTATTATATTTCATAGCATTCTATTATTAGACGGTGTCATTTTAGAGGAGTCTAATTTCAAAATACTGATCACATTACTTCTACAGGCGTAATCTGTTTAAAAACTATACCAGAAGGAAGAACACTTTACAGTTAGTAACTAAAAATGGCAGCCACTCTATAATGTATGTCTTCATTACTCATTAGTAACAGTTACTCATCATCATCTAGTCGATCAGTCATGAGACTGGTTGTAAGGTTGTCTGAGCGTGTCTCTCCATTTAACCCTATCCTCTGGTTAATCAGTCATGAGACTGGTTGTAAGGTTATCTGAGCGTGTCTCTCTATTTAACCCTATTCTCTGGTTAATCAGTCCCGAGACTGGTTGTAAGGTTGTCTGATCATGTCTCTCCATTGGACCAATTCCTTTGGTTGATCAGTCCTGAAACTGGTTGTAAAGTTGTCTGAACATGTCTCTCCATTGGACCCAGTCCTTTAGTTGATCAGACCTGAAACTAGTTGTAAAGTTGTCTGAACATGTCTCTCCATTGGACCCAGTCCTTTAGTTGATCAGACCTGAAACTAGTTGTAAGGTTGTCTGAGCATGTCTCTCCATTGGACCAATTCCTTTGGTTGATCAGTCCTGAAACTGGTTGTAAGGTTGTCTGAGAATGTCTCTCCATTTGATCATATCCAGTGCAGCTCTCTTCATTTCAGCATAAGTCATGTCTCATTTTGTGTCCCACTCAACTCAATCTTTGTTTTTGTATCATTTCCAACATGGGTCTTTGTGCTACTACTTCGGCGAGGACATTGGCATTGGATCTTCTTTCTGTTCAACTCACGCTTTCAATTACAAGGTATCGCCAAATTTCAAAAGCTTCCAAGCATTTTGAATCCTCCTTTGTTAGAGTCCACGTTTCAGCCCCATACAAAGCAACTGGCCTTATATGAGTGGCGATTATTTTTTTCCTATCAGAGAACGCATGTGAGAGGCGGGTCGTGAGTTTGAGACCCCCTGTCAGCGTCGTTCGGCACGCCACTGGGTGATGATGATATCCATCGCGTGGTTATCATGAAATTCCTATAGTTGGGCACACCATTATAAAGTATTTCCCAGTCCTTTTGTGTGTGTGATATTTTCAAGTGAACTTGTACGCCAGGAGTGAATGTAATCAATATGTTCATTATAAATGACAACCAGAGAGCGTATTTCCTAATATATAATGTTAGCATACAAACGTTATGTTTACCTGGTTCATGCTTTGAACTGACCATCCGGCAGATTCACATTTACCTCCCCTATACGAAGAGATGGAATATCATTCGAGCTCGAAAACAGAAGGTTGATCTATTTTTTCTTGATTTATGTTTAAATGTCTCGGAGATTCAAGTCATATCTCAGTAACTTTGAAATGACGGAAAAGGGAAAAGCAGTAAGTAAGGACTATGCAGCTATCACAAGTTGCATTATTGTCATTTTAGAACTTTATTATTCCTGGACTGGAGTGGTCCTTTCGCTCATTTTCGCTCTTACGATAAAAGCTACCCCACCCACTTTTAATTACTGAATATATCCTTTTTTTCTTTCTACAGTTTGACATCCAAGGAAATAATCATAATAGAGTTATATAGATGAATAATAAATTATGTTAACCTTTTTTATAGAAACCATAATAACGCTATGCGTACTATTTAAACTGAAAATTGTAACTTGTTGATATAATGATTTATTATGTCATGATAAGATAACTTATAACTATAAGTAATATAAGAGGGCAAGAAAAGAAGGCAGATGATAAGACATAATTAGAACTTTATTATAACAAATGTAATTATGTTAAATTATAACATATATATAAATCATTCAAATAGTTTCTTACATTTCCAAATGTACAACTGGATCAAAATTTACATTGCACATGTTATCTCGTATTTTATTACATTAAGAGTTTGTTCCCCTCAAAGCTATGTACAATAATCAAATTATAATGTTAACTAGACATAGACTAACATTAGTGTAACTTATAGATCTAACTGTAAGGACATATGTCAGGGGGAAGTATATGCCTACAATATGGTACATTCAACATTGTATCATTAGATCTACATACCATTGATTTATATCATCTTGAAATATTACAATGAAAAAATGTTAACCCGGACTCACAGAAGATAAGCACAAACTAATGAATAAACACAGTTTTAACTTCATGTCAGTGGCTGAAATATAAATGGTTAGTAAAAAAATTAACTTGCTTGATTACCAAAACTTTTGACTTTGCAACACCAAATCCTGTAGAGCACGAGAGACACAGGGTTCCCTTATCTACTCCTGGAGAAACCATAATGGGAAATGCCAGAAACGACCAAAAGTTTGATCCTTTTACAATTGGTTGGAGCAACATAACAGAACATAGATATGTAGGTGACGTTATCTTTCTATAGAGCACAGCAGAACTAGAACAGATTATCCTGTCTGTTAAATAACATAGCAACAAAACAAAAAACAGATGCTAAGTTACTTTGATGAATTTGAAAACATCACAAGTTTAGAATATCTCGGCTCCATTATCAGCAACAATGGAGACTGCCAAAAATAATTAAGATGAAGAATGACCATGGCAATGCAAAATAAAATAAGAACCATTTTTTCCTTCGGCATTCATTCTGAAAAAGACACTGTGTCATAGTTTACAGTGAGGCTGTGATATTTGTGCCTTTCGGCCCAACAATTTTGAATTCAGCTAACTTATTTTTAGTATCAGGTTTAACTTCCAACTGCGATCGCTATCCTTTGGCCAGATTACAGTAGTGCAGCCTGTCTCCAGGGCCACCACGTGGAGATAGAATTGAGTCTTTGTCAGCTATGGCTCACTGACCTTGATGCAAACAGCCAGCAATGAGTCGCTGGCTACTGTCAGCTCATGCACTGCTGCATTTTGGGCCCCTTGAAACATATGACAGAACAAAAACCAAAATTCGAAGAACATATGTCTTCCTTGTGGCACCGTACGGATGTGAAACATGGAACCATCATACAAACACTAAAGAAGAAAAATGAAACATTTTAGAGCTAAAATGCTGTAGGAAAGTTATCAGAATATGATGGACAGTTAAAAAAGAAAAACACAGATGTCCTAAAAGAGTTGGGTCTAGATAAAAATTGGCTGGTAAACAACATTGCAACTAGGAAACTAAAATACTTTGGCCACATCATACATACATGCAGCCTGAGACTCAGCCACTCATTATGTTCATGGACAGTTGGTGCAAAGGACCCTTGTCACATAAGTAGACTACCTACCTGCCTACATCAAACATCACAGTAGTCTAGAATAAACTATACTGGAAAGTATGGTATCTGGAAACAAAAGCAGAGACAGACTGAGGAGAAGATGAATTCAGTTCAGTTCATCCCGTATCCTATCAGATCATTGGGGCACACTTGAAGACATTCCCAAAATCCCACGCCATTTTTCTCTGTCAGCCGCCGCCTGTCGTATCTCACTGGGATGAAGGCTTGACCACTCAGTGATGTTGTCCACCCACCTCTTCCTTGGACGTCCTCGCCCTCTCTGTCCCGGTATGGAACCAAAGAGTATCGAGTTGGTAATTCCGTTGGACCTCGTGACGTGCCTGCACCAGGCCATCTTTCGTCTTTTGATTGTTGTGAACAGATCTTCAAAAGGGCCAATAACGTTTTCAACTCTCTATCGTATTTTTACGTTCGTGACACGATCTTTATTTGTAACATTTAGGAGTTTGAAGATGAATACATGATATCAAAGATGTTCTGAAAATGACAGTGACGCAGGCAGAAAAAAAAACTGTCTAAACATCAAAATCTTATAGAGCGACTGTGATGAGAGCGACATTTTGCGAAGGATTTGTTACATGATAAAGAAACTAGCAACACCTGCAAAAAAGGGCATATGATTCACAATAAAAATGGGGGTTTGGGAATAATTTCTCACATATTATATTCATATGTTATCAATGGGGTCAGTGTGGGCTAGTGGTTAAATGACATGGCTCACAACCCAAAGGTGCTGGGTTCGCTCCCCAATCACAGCACCAGCCGTTACATCAGGAAAGCAAACTCTTAGAAAATGCAGGAGAAAGCAGACCGTTACATAAAATGCATGCTGAAGTCGGATGCAGTTGGTCGACAGGTGCAAAGTAAAAACACAGTGCAACGCACACTGCCTTGGGGAATAGAGAAATAAGGTGAACACCACAAAAATAATATATTATCAGAAGATGTAACTCAGAACTTCATTCACAGTTAATAGAACATTTTAGTTGCACTGATTGATATTTTTCATTTCTTGTATTTAAAAAAAGGAGTAATAAACTTCTCTTTTGTCTGCAAACTGCATTTGAAAAAAAATTTAGATAATGTAATTACAAATCATTTAGTTGTGTACCATCTATTAAATCATGTACACTTCTTTTTTGTTATTTACTTTTAAAAAAGAAATTATGTAAAATAATATGTATTGTGATATATAATATAACTTGGTCTGGCTATTATATGAGGTATTTGACAGTTCAAATAAAATTAAATATGTCATTTTCAAATATTTATTTATTTATATATTAATTTTATTTTCAGGAGTTATGTATGAGTACATCTGTATTAAATACGTGATTGATTTTAAAGATAATGTGTGAATGAACATATGTATAATATAAATTATTTTTTAAACAATTAATTGTTATGGTGATACATGTCGCTATGAGTATGTGGAGAAAGGTAAATGATTTATTGAAAAATTAATTTTAGCTGTGCATAATATACAAGATTTATTAAAGCATTAATTGTCTATTTTCATCTGCAGTATCAATCAAAGTTAGATATTTCCACTTTGAAAGTATAATGGAGATTAAATATTCTGAGACAAAGTTTTCTTTATATCTATTTTGTTCTTCAAAAATTGAACTGGGTGACTGCATTTTTTAACACTATAACACTTTCTTTTAAATACAAAAGCAGCAAATTTCACAACTTTTCCAATTGATTGTAGGTATATATAATAGTTTGGACTGTTTAATCTTTAGTGTGTGTGAGCAGTATCTTATTTTCACAAAACAAACTACCTGACCAAAGTTTTTTTATATTCTCAGCATCAGATGCTAAAATTACATTTGGTGATATCGTCTCATGTGTACAGATTTCTGAGAATATATTAAAATTAAATGCAGCAAGCTAACAAATAGAACATGAAAACACTTGGAAGTAAAAACTTCAAAAGCAGTTTGGTCTAGAATAAGACCTCGTCTTGCAGGAATTATAATCCTTTTAAGGATTTGCTCACATGGATTTGTAGTTTGCATGACAAAGGTGGATTAGTAATTTTAACTTTTACTATGTATTAGCCAATCTTCACAGCACAGCATGCTACACACAAAGAAGATGCTGTTATTGCATTGGGAGTTTTTTGCTTGCAGGGTATTCTTTTCTCTATTTAAACAATTTTTTTGGTTTGTTCTTCAATAATTATTATTGGTAATGCTAGTTGCCAGTACCAAATAACGATTTTCTAAATGTATTTTAGAACTTAAAATAATTTTATTTTTGATGTTCTTGGCTTGCTATTATCTATTATATAATTAGAATCTTTTTTTTTTTTTTGTTTTTTTGCGTGATGTTATGCAAATGGATAAAATCTATAATGCTGTGTGAATATCTGTCAGTAAACTTCACACATGGGCAATATTGCATGTTGTAGAAGTTGAAGCATGATCAATAGTTAATGCAGCTACTGATTTATTGTTCACTGCATTGCTAAAAGCCACACTCGATATGTTTATAAGAGATCAGTGCTGTATACATGAAGCCTCAGTATTGTGTTCACAATATACTCTTTACACCAAATGCAATGCTCAACAGTGGTACTCTTTATTGCTTGTATGAAGTATTTTGTAATACTCTTATTGGCAACACGTAACAACATATTTTCAATGCCAACTTCTGCCTTTATATTATGCTGGAGTTGATTGTCTCATGTAGGGTTGTGATCATATGATTTAACCCTTGCACTTGCAGACATTTCGATCTTATATTGACCTCAGTGATGATGAGAATGGTGAAGCTGAAGATGACGTGAGTACAAAGTCTATACTCCTAGACATCACAGCTGCCAGTTATGCTATCATTTATTCACAGCTATGCTCGCTGGCTGTGTATTTATACTGCTTTCATGGAATCATAAAAAACAGAAAACACTTTTTGCAGCAGCCTGATAACAGAATTATTGGTACTTAGCACGTACATCTGCCTAGGTTAAATTGGCAACAGATCTTTATCAATTTAAACTTTGAACATATTTTAGTAGGCCTTGTGTTTGATATATATTAGCACAAACATATTTGATAACATTCTTTGTGATAGGAGACCTGCTCACTATACCATTCTGCTCTGTAAAGCCTGTACAGATACGTCAGCTGACACCAGAATCAGGTTTGAGTGAAAGTATTGGTATCTTGTAATAGGTTCCAAATTTGGTCACAACTGGGAATGAAATTGAAGATGAGATCTCAGTTCTAATTGCTCAAAAATCGTGCATAGGGTGAAAAATAATCAAGGTTAGGTAAAACAAACTGAGGAAGACCCTACCTCATTTCTTATTTGTGCTTTTGGAAACAAGCTATGTCACATCAATTTAGCCAACAAGGTAGGGTTCGACACTATAATCCGCGTAGCAGTCTGCATGCTGAGGAGTCTCACATTGCACTGCAGCTAAGAGGACCCCTGTCCACTCAAGTATGGCTCAGGGTGTAAGAAGAGCCACTGCTACCATCAAAAATGAACTCAAAAGCCTGAGTAGCTTCAACATATTACGCTTTTTAAAAAAAAGATTCAACAAATAAAAAGAAGAACTTGAAAAAATTGGAAATCAGATGCTACTTGTAATGATTTCATAATTTGAAATTTTCTGTCACTAGTGTGTGTACTTGCAAAACCAGATTGAACACCTCTGTATAAATATAAAGTATAGACAATCTTTGCAGGATTGTGTCAACAGACCACAATCAAGTGATGGTCAAAGTTGAACTTAAACTACAAAAGAACAGAACAACTTAAATTCAATGAGCCTCACTATAATGTGGGATATCTCAAGGAAGATGACAAGAAAAGTAGTTGAGCATTACACTTTGCAATATATTTCAAGCACTGAAACAACTAGCTGCAGCTAGAGGAAACTTGAAAGGTCTACATAACACTGTCAGGATAATACCCACAACAAAGCAGACCAAGAAAAGACAAATTGGGAAGAAGGATAACAAATCTTGAAGAACAGAAAATAAGATGGGCGAAATATTTTGGAGCTCCTAAATAGACCACCATCAGTCATCCGACCTGATATTTTACCTGCTGAAGAAGACCTCACAGTTAACTGTGATAAACCAAGTAAAGAAGAGAGCAAAGAAGCAATTAACCTTCTAAAGAATGGTAAAGTGGCATGGCCTGATGGAATGCCAGTTGAAGCTTTTAAAGCAGGTGTTGAAGCATCCACCTATTTAGCTTTACCTTTATTGGAAATTCATGTACATGAAATACAAAAAAGCATTTCAAAAGATTGAAGAGAATGCTATCTGGTTAAGTTACCCAATATAGATTATCTACAGGAATGTAAAAATTACAGAGGAATAATGTCTGGTAAATTGTTAAACACAGATCTACTTGAAAGACACAAAAAAGCTGTGGATACCGTTAAGAGATGATAAGGCAGGTTTCAAACAAACAAATCCTATGCAGTAACCATATTGTGTATAATTGTAGAGTAGTCACTAGAATGGACTCCAAGTCTGTATATCACCTTTTTTGACTATGAAAAAGCCTTTGATGGTTTGGATAAGAATGCACTCTGGAAACTACAAAGGCCTCATGATAACCTACAAAGGCCTCATGATAACCCACAAAAGCTTACCAGTATAATAAAGCAACACTATGAGAACATGCAGTGTAGAATTTTGCACAAGGGACAACTCACATAATAATTTAACATTAAATCTGAAGTTCATCATGGCTGTCTTCTGTCAGCTTTTCTGTTTCAGCTGGCAGTTGATTTGATTATGAAAGAAGCTATAGTCTATGAGAGAAATGAAATCCAATGGACTTTCTATATATGCCTGAATGACCTAGACATTGCAGATAACAAAGACCTTATATCTCACAGCCAACTCTAAATGCAGAAGTCAGACACACTAGACAGAATCTTCTAGATCCAATCAGGAAGTAAAAATATTGTAAAAATAAATATTACCAGCAACACAACAGCTCCTATCAAACTGAGAGAAATACCATTGGATGAGGCAGAGAGCTTCACATACCTAAAGTGCATCATAAATGAAACTGTCAGTACAGATGACCTTATTAAAAAACAGGTTACAAATGACAATAATGACATTTGCCATGTTGAAAACCAAATTGAACTCTAAAATTATCAAAATGTACACCAAGCTAAGGATATTCAACTTCAATGTGAAGTTGGCTCTTCTAAAGGGAGCGGAACATGGCAGATGACCAAACTCAATATTAAGAGATTACAGAGTTTTTTCAGTGCATCCCTGAGAAAGATTCTGGGCGTGCAGTTGTTTGACGTGGTTTCAATCGATAGCTAATGGAAGGGAACAGGACAGAGACAGGTCGAACTGGAAGTCTTGGGTAGAATGTGGCACTGGATAGGCCATACACTGCAAAAGCACCAAGCCAGTATCACCAGACAATCTCTGCTATGGAACCCTGAGGGGGATAAAAGAGGAAAAGGAAGGCCAAAGTACAAATGGAGAAGAGATAGAGGCAGATTTTTTTTTAAATATGGAGAAGCTGGATAGAGCTGAAGAAAATAGCTCAGGACAGGTTTGGAGAGGGTTGGTGGATAGCCAATGCACCCCAAGGTGAAATGGGAAAAGAAGTGTTAACTAGTAATAAGTCAAGAGTTCTGTTAGCCAGGACATTCATTCTAATTGAGTACAAGAAAGACCAGCAACATAATCATAACACTACGTATCATAGTCCATACCTTTATGGACAGCTAGCCATTGGAGTTAGAAGAATCTTCCGTCCCACACTGCCATTCAAGGATGTATGCAAGAGGGACATGAAGTCATGCGACATCCCATCCGAGGGTTGGGAAGAAATTGCTCAGGGTCAAGTTATCTGGAGACAGTCAGTTGGAGGGGGCAAAGTGACTGTTGACGTTCAAAGAGGCCTTCTGACTGCAGAGAAAAGAGAAAGATTGAAGAGATCAAGGAACAGCCAGGCAAGCCAGCCTTCTCGGTATGGTTGTACGATCTGTGGCAGGGACTGTCACTCACGGATCAGCCTTTACAGCCATAGTAGACAGTATCGAAATACAGGAGACAGAGCTGAACAAAACTTACAGGTCGCCACGTGCATGGTCTATAGAGACTGAGACGCCTATGATGATATATCATAATTTAATTATTGTACTCAACACTCATGACATTTGTTAATTTGTTGATGTTATTGACTATTTACAGAACTTATATAGGCAGACATAAGGCTTACACTTTATAATTAATGCTCTCAAACGAATGTCACTAATTATTCCTAGACACATGTATACTTTATAAGAGGTCACAGAAATTAAGATTTAGAATACACAAAAGAAAATACAAATATGAAAATAAATGCAACTAACGACAATCAGATTGTGTTGGGAGACACACTCCTACAAGATAGGGAGTCATTTATGTATTTTGGTGGCAGTGTACAGATCTTCATCTCTCTGTAAAAGTCTGTTCTATTATATGACTAAAACTTGGAAAACAACAAGAACAACTAAAAAGGTACAGACTTGTATAAATGAATGCCTGTATAGAATATAGAAATTGGAGGTGTTAATAAGCAGCACTGAATGAACTGACAGCAGCCAGCTATGAGTCGCTGGCTGCTTATGTCAGTGTCAGTGAACCATTGGTGACCAAGACCCTATTTTTCCTCCAGATGGCGGCCCTGGAAACGGGCTGCGCTTGTGTAATCTGGCTAAGAGTATAGGAATCAAAGAAGGAAGGCAAACTGAGTTTAAAAAATGACCAAATACCTCGAGTAAACTATGACACAATGTCCTTTCTAGGACAACCACTAGAAAGAAAGAATGCTGGGGTAAGGACAAATACTGGAAAGAAAGAATGCTATGGTTAGGACAAGCACTAGAAAGAAAGAATACTATGGTAATGACACACTAGAAAGAAAGAATGTAATAGTAAGATCACTGATAGGGAACTGTTGATAATAACCAGGCATACATCAGTGGAACATTAAGGAAACCAGTTGCTTGCATTACAAGATAGTCTCTATTCTTGAATCTCCATGGCAAGAAAAGTAGAGGCAGACCAAAATACACACGAAGAAAAGAGCTTGAGGCAAACATAAAGAAGACAGGGATGGCATGATCGAGCTGGAACCGATGGTCCAAGACAAGAAGACTGTGTATTTGTTGAAGACCTGTACTCCATCAAGGTTTTGATTGATTGATTGAGTTAATCATAGCTTCTATTTAACAAGTCATCCATTACACATTTATCTAACCAGCACTGTTTCCTACTTAAATACTTTATTGCATTTTCAATCACTTGATCGTCCTTCCTCCAATACTGTTTTTCTGTAGGGTTATTGTAGTTTTAGAGTGAGCCCTACTTGGCCCATTCTGGAATTTGTCATTACCATTCATCATTATGTGACATATTCTTTCCAGCATGTTGTCTCCATTACGACAGCATTAAACATATCATGGTTTTGGACAAGTCGACCTGTGTCATACAAGGAAATCTTCAAACTTCCGTAAAATCTTGATACCATTTTCTGGGATGCCATCTCCTGGGCACCATGCCTTTTTACTATCAGCCTGTTCAGACCAGTGTATCTTTTCATATGACTGAAATATCTTAGCATTTTCATTGTGAAGTCTAAAAGCCAATTTTCTTTTATACTCATTTGTTGCAAAATGTCTCTATTGTTTTCTATTCTGTCCACGAGTTGCCTAGTTCTCGCAGTACAGTTGTGCGATTATCATTAAACTAGTTACAATAGTAACATTTTAGTTACTTTTGTTAATCCTAATTAAATTAGATCTTTTCCACTGTTACAACTGAACATAATTAATATCACTACCCTAATATGGTGTGGTCAGTCTGTTTAATTCTTTTGTTTCTCTTCATAATAACCTGTTGCTTCTGCTATAATCAAGAGGCCATTGGTCATCTGTTCAATTTCTGTGGTAACTCTAATTTGTGAGGTATCTTAATATCTTGATTCATCTAGAACCGTGTTTCTTAAAATGCAACAGTCATGTGGTCCCTGCAGTGATATCTGTACTCATTCATGCATGATCAGGTCCAAACCCCAGTTTATGAATCACTGATTTATGTAACATTTTTTATCTATTTTACCTGCCTTCAATTGTGCATATGATGAAATCCTATCTCACCTTCATATCTTCATAAAATTCTTTCACCTCATCACTTCAAACCAAGTCAAAATTGTCCATTAGGAAACTTTCTCCATCTTTATTCCATTTGTGTACAGTACTCTTTGGTCAATTATTCATGTTATGTTTAGTGTTAATTAATGTACATAGTGGCTGATGAATGTTAGTGCTGCTTTCTTAAACTGAAATGGATGATCTGATCTTCTCTTTATTGCAGCTAGAGGAATTTCATCAATATTACATATCTCTGTCTAGTAGTTATTTATATATATTTACTTTGTATCATTTGTGTTAACAATCATCTAAAATTTATGATATACAAAAAAACATAAAATAGAGTTCTGAGCAAAAGTTCTTTGCCTGCGCACTTGTGTTCACACTGTAACATTTTTATGTTTTTATTTATTTATTTAACAGTTGCGTGTAAATATAATAGAGCTATGTTTTCCATTTTTCTCTCACTTTGATGGTAACTTTAAATTTTCAATGGGATATGACTGACAGTAGTAGCTCTCAGTCTCAGCAGGAGGACACATTATTTATAAGGAACAAACATGTTTTAATTAAAGTTCGCAAGATCAAATAATTCACACAAAAATTTCAACCATCAATTTAAAAAAAACCCATTTATGAGAGGATCTTTATTTGTATGTGATGAGTTGTACTTAAATTGCATACATTTTCTGATCAGCTTCAAAACACATACATGTTATTAATGATAGAAGAAAAGCTGCTTCATTGTTCATATTTAACAGTGCTAAGAAACTCAAGAACAGTTTTCATATAGCTATTTAACCATTTACACCCTAGGCCTTGATATTAGGAATTATATATTAATAAGAGTAGGGTGATACTTTTTCCCCCATTAATATTTATTCAATTTGTTTACAAATGAGATTTACATGTTGTTATAACATAAAACATAGCATGTTTATAACATAAAAGTGAAATATTACATTTATCACAATAATAGTTATGGTTTCGAACAATATATGTTCGGCATCTTAGGGTGTAATAGGTTAAAAAAAATATACAAATTAATGTAAAATATAAAAATTAATGTGATCCTATTACGCAAGTTATGCAATCATATTGGTAAATTGCTGCATTGTACATTATAATAACAGCATGCAAATTGCTTTATAAACCTATATAATGCTTTAGCTTGCTTCACAAAGTGTTAAGATATTAGACAACATGTAGACCTGTTCTTAGTGTTTTTACTTTACACAAGGGAGAAAAGCAGTGTAAATAGCATTAGTATCAAGTTACTAATTACATCCAACAACACTTTTTGAGTACGCCCAATACTCTTAACTATGAAGATGTAGTTTTGTAGTTTATAATTATTAGCTAGAATTGTATGTTTTCTAACAACCTAGTAGCTTTAGCATGCATCTTTACTGCTTCTGATTGCACATTTGAGGTAAAACAAACAAGTTCATCCATTTAAAAATATTATGGATGAAAGTATGAAAGGGTCCATTAGTCAGGGAATGAAAGGGTTTCAGATCAAATAAAGTGCTGTCTCTGTATTTAATATATAAACTTTGTGTCCTTTTTTTTCCTTAAATGATATGATTCTTTTCTTGGTAGTGCACTTGAAACAAATCTCATTTGTTTTTTTGATATTGCCTTCCTACTTATAGTGCTGACTTTCTCTTGACCATTTACCTGCTTTCCATTCAACTCAACTGATAAGACAAAACTCCAACCTAAAATCGAGATAGCTGGTGAAAATATGGTGATTGAAAATCTTGCACCTTTTGAATATCTGAGATCAATACTGAACAACAATGAAGACTGTACAAAAGAGGTAAGAAGACAACTGACTATGGCAATGCAGAAGATAAGGAGTATGCAGAACCAATGGCATAATACAAACAAGGAACTAAAACTAAAAATCCTAAGAGCATGCATTTTTCCTGTGGCAACCTATGGATGTCAAACATGGATGATTGCAAAAGCAATAAGAGCGAAGTTCGGTGCTTCTGAAACACAGTGCCACAAAAGAGTCGTGAAAATCCTGTGGACAAAGAAAGAAAGAAATTAATCCATCCGGTAAGACCTGAATGTAGAGGAGAATTGGTTAATAAATGACGTAATCACCCGAAAACAGGTTTTTTTGACATGTCAAATGACACAACGGACTGGGGAGAGCGGTTATGGAAGGCATGTTCACTGAAAAGAGAACCAGGGGCTGATCGAGATGAGGTTGGACTCAGGACATCAAGGAGACACTGAATTTGACCTTGGGGCAGGCCGGAAGACTGGTGAAAGATAGTTTCCTACAGACAGGCTGTCACGAGAGTGATGTTCTGCAAAGGACATGCTACATGATGATGATAATGCTAATCTTAAATTATATTTTAAAATATGGAGGTCTGAAATTTAACATTACATACATGAAACATCTTTGGTTTGCATATGCAAATTGAATACGCCATGAGGCCTGTGTTGTCACAATTTGATGGTACAAATGTTTAGAATATTCCTCATGAAGAATCTAGCCATGGACTAATATTCATAATACATCACATGGGTGAGAAGAAATCAAACTAAGGCAACGGATGTTAGTGCCACATAAAATGGTACTGCTAATCCTTATTATATATGCATGCATATGTACTGTTTATAATGTCATATTGTTTTGCTATAATTTTCATGTATATAATTATTTAACTTTATATGTGATATAAATAATGTTGTTAATATTTTCTAGCCCTTAAATTTTTCAACGTATGTATAGCGTACATTACAATATCTATAAACACATTAGTGTTATCTGTACTAGTTTTTAATATTTCCTAAATTGAATGTGCATTTATATTTTTCAGTTTTATATGTTAGAGCTTAGCATATTTGAAACAACTTCAGTCATTTTTTACTGTGTCTTTTGTTTGTTCACATTTTTATGACTGTAAAAACTGTTGGGTAAATTGATCAAATGCGCTTAAGACAGAAAATTTACCACAAATAGTCATTGGCAGTAAATACCTTCTTTGGCTTCTTAAGAGCCACTAAGCGGTATATTGCAAACTGATGTTCAGAAAACCACATTAACACCCAGACCAATGTGGAATCTACTGAAATTGTAAACAGTACACAATTTAAAGAAATGACTCTTTTTGCAACCTGGAGCATACTGAAGAAGTCAATCTTGGTTCACCTGGCTGTAGTGCAATACAAGACTTCTCAATATGCTCACTATTACAAGAACCACAGTGTCGATTCCAACCTCGTTGGCCAGGCTGCTATAACAACCTGTTTTCATGTGCACAGTGTGGACAAGAGAAAATCATGATAACATGAGTACTGCAACAGTAGCACCTAAACCAGGGGTCTCAAACTCAAATCACCCTGAGGGCCGCATAAGAACAATGTCAAGGGCTGTACCATAGTATAACTGTTCTCACTTCAATTGCCGTTGACTTAGTTGTTAGATTAGTTTGTTTTATTGTATGAAAGCCTTTATTGTGGGATTATGTTTTTTCTTTCTGTCATGCAATTTGCAGCCTTCTGTCATTAGGGTTCCAATGTAACAAATTGTTTTATTTTCTTAACTCATTCACTATCACGAGCCGATATATTGGCTTCCGGTTTTTTCTAGAAAACCCAGAAGCCGATGTATTGGCTTTTGCTACTGTGTTCACAAAATCACATATTTTCCCATTCCTAGTTCTCCTAAAGGTTTTATTTTGGTTATTGGCAGAAGTCCAGATTTTTTCCTTTTTTTTTCTGGAAGAGTTAGCCTGAGTTTTGTTGAAAAAATGTTTAGTTTCGTAACTTTGAAAATATAATTTTTTATTCTGAGAGCAACTTTGAAGCTATCCAATGCACCTTCAGCTACACCAAATAGAGTTTTTTTCAGTACAAGCATGGGAATAGATAGATTATATTATTGCTAATGGTAGGGATGATGAAAATATCGATCGTTATCATAGCACTGTTTCAATTTATTTATCTAGTCTTAGTTCTAAGTCGAGCGATGAAAGTAAAACTAAATCTACTGACGAAGGGGCTGTGCCCTCTTTTCTCTCAAGCAATGGTAATAACAGTTCACAAATTCAGTTAAGGTTCAAGATCCTGCACAATCATTCTAGTGTGTATAATATAAATGTGTGTATATATACTTTGAATACAGCAGGAAAATGTACAAATGGATCAGTCACTACCTCAAAAACAGAACAGCCAGAGTTCAAATACAAGGGCAGATGAGCAAAAAGGTGACACTAGAGCAGGGAGTACCCCAAGGGGGAGTACTGTCGCCCACACTCTTCCTGGTGTATATAAATAACATAACAGAGAATATGCCAAGAAGAGTCCATAGCTCAATGTTTGCAGACGATCTGGCTATGTAGACCTCTGAAAAGAATCTCACCATAGCAAGTAATCGGATGCAGCAGGCCCTAACATCGCTGGAAGAGTGGGCGAACTCATGGCTGGTCAAAATAAACGAGGAAAAAACGACATGTACGATATTCTCGCTATCAAACAAACCCCAAAACACCAAATTAAGTCTTAACGGCAAATACCTGCAGCCAAACGACAACCCAAACTACCTGGGAGTCATATTTGATCGGCGCATGACATGGAAAAGTCAGATCGAGAGAAACCGAATGAGAGCCAGAGAAAGAATGGCAATCATGAGGAAACTTGCTGGCACAAGCTGGGGAGCAGACGAAAATATACTAAAGAAACTGTACACTGGAAGATTGAGACCAGTTCTCGAGTATGGCATTGCGGCATGGACAACAGCAGCACTGGCGAACTTCGATAAAATTAGCAAACTCCAAAACCAAGCCATGAGAGTTATAACAGGAGGCATGAAGTGAACGCCAATTGTAGAACTTGAAAAGATTACAAAGCTGCAATCCATGACCGACAGAAGAGACTGCAGAGCCCAGCAGCAAGCAGAGAAACTCAGAATTCTGACTGACCATCCAATGCACCAGAGACTAAACAATTTCGGAAATGGGAAACTAAAGCGGAGAAACTTTGCAGAAATAGCCAAAGCAAAGATGCACGAAGACCCTATGAACGCACTAACAACACCAAAGCCCATCCCTACTGTACGAAAACCTACCTCGAGGCAGCATATATTTCCAGAGGTGGTAGAAAATATACCAGGTATTGGAAACAAAAACTGCCAGACTGAAAAAGAAGGAAGAGATACAACCCTAAGGCACATAACGAAAAACTACTTAAGCATGGACTGGACCCATGCATACACCGACGGTTCTGTAACAAACACAGCACGGAACGGAGGGGCAGGGGCGTTCCTGAGCCTACCAAATGGCAGAAAAATAACACTGTCATTGGCAACTGGAAAATACACGAGCAATTTCAGAGCGGAGGCAGAGGCACTGAGGGCGGCAGTGGAAGAAATGGTGATAGGTAAAAGGAATGAAAGCCATATAGTCCTGCTCACAGATGCCCTGGCCGTAGTCACAGCACTAAAAAGCCAGAAAAATACTGAACTTAATGATTTAAGAGCAGTACTCTGTCAACTATGCCAGCAGTCCGCACCGAAAAGAGTAGTGGTACAGTGGGTTCCATCCCACTGCAACATCCAAGGCAACGAGGAGGCAGACAGACTGGCAAAAGAAGGTGCAAGGCTACCACAAACAGATACCAGTATGACGTACGAAGAGTCAAAACGGCTTATCAAAGCCAGATACATGACCAAATGGGAAACCGAACATGCTGGTTACACCAAAAACGATGCCTATTACCAGTTGAACAGAAGAGAGCAGGTCGTGGTCTTCAGACTTCGCACTGGCCACAATAGACTGAGGTACCACCTATTCAACAAATTGAAGATAGGTGGCACTGATGAATGCCCGTGTGGTACCGGGAAAATGACCGCTGAGCATTTGCTGCAAAACTGCCCGACATACGAGGATCAGAGAGAGCAGATGTGGCCATCACCAGTGGAACTGCAAGACAAGCTCTATGGCAGCGGCGACAGCCTCAGGATGACCCCCGCTTTTTTTGAAAAAATAAAGGTCGATGTCTGACAGCGTAAGAAGAAGAAGAATACAGCAGGGACATTCTTTCCATGTGCGCGTAAATTGTAAACACTTACGCTGATCTTGATTAGGGCTTTTTTTTTTTTAGCACGTTTTCAACTTCACGTGCCTTCAGTAAAATGTAAATACTGTAAAAACTGCACCAAATTAGGTGCAACTTTCAGAACATCGTCCCTTGAGGATTACCGTCAATAGAAATTAATTACGTTATTTTTTATATTGGGTTAGAGCTGAATAATGTATTGTTGTTTGTAACGTTTTTGTTCATAATTTAAAAAAATAACAAACGATTATGCAACTTTAATTCATCAAACACAAATTGACACCTCCATTTGTAAAATATGTGTATTCCATTGTATTCTAGCCTCAATTGTGATCAGTTTGGTATATTTTTTTTTTTTTTTTTTTTTTTTTGCGTTCGCCTTATTTTATCTATTCCCCAAGGCGTGTGTGCGTTACACTGTGGTTTTTATTTTGCGCCTGTCGGCCCAGTACATCCGACTTCAGCATGCATTTTATGTAAGGGTCTGCTTCCTCCTGCATTTTATAAGGGTTTGCTTCCCCGGGGTAACGGCCGGTGCTGTGATGGGGATCGAACCCAACACCTTCTGGTTGTGAGCCGTGCCACTTAACCACTAGGCCACGCCGTCCCCTAGTTTGGTATATAATATGTGTTATTTCAGTGAACGTTTATTGAAGACAAATAGATTACAACTAAGTTAGGCTGTGTTTCAGTTTTACATAAGAAAAAAATTGTGTCCAGAGGTCCAAAATATTTTGGGGTGAATGAGTTAACATGTCTTTCTACTTTCATCTCACAATTAATCTGTGTTTCTCATTTGTTATGGCCCTTGATTTTATTTTTAAGATATTTAATTTTAGATTGACCTATTCTGTTATTTAACCTTTAATACATCTTATCTCGCTTTATGATGTCTATCGGATATGACTAGGTAAGCCACAAGTTTAAGACTGATGATCTATACAAACAGAATGTAACATCTAATATAGACACTGCTTGAATTAAAGATAAAGCATAAGAATTGGTGCAGGTATACAGAGTGAATGACCATGGATCACATATGTCTGCTGGGCATCAACACATAAGTTAATAGGAAATTTATCAATTTATTACAAGAAAACCAATTAAGTCACCAATCCTTTAAGAGCATGGTAGAAGAACCATGTGTACATATGCATCACTGAAAATCAAATATAGAATGTTGCGAAAAAGAATGGTGTACATAAATACATTTTTCTTTGTTATCAAAAAGTACTTATTTAAAAAAGTTAAGCAGTTGATGGTATATAACTATGTAATTTATCTTTGCTTAGTAGTGTAATAGGATTGAATGTGTTCACTTTAGTAAATAGTGTGGTAGATATGTTATAATTCATGATTTTAACAGGCAGTTCAATTCATAACATTTAGAAATCACTACATGGTAATATGTTGTTAAAGATATCTAGTTCTTAGTCGACCTGTACTTACACAGGGGCTGATGCGCTTGTGCAGGTCCCAGCTCTGGTATGAGCTGGATGTAGCCAGGAGGAGGATTTCCCGCTTAGCGGGCTAGACTCGGGCAGCTTATTACTCCACTGTGTTGGGGCAAGTGCGACAGAGAGTAGTTAATCAATGTGCCAGTCCATCTTAATAGGCTCAAACACTAAAGCAAAGTAGACCCGCAGCCTGATAGGCGCCATCTTTGCTGCTCTTAACAAACCACCTAACCATTGTCGGTGTTAAAGATATCAGTATTTTAATATTATCTTTCTGCATTTTGAATGTTACTATCCCTATGTGTAAATCTACAATTTGGCATGTATTTATACAGCTGCTTGATCTAGAATGTAAGCTTATATATGCCCTAAATCAGTGCTCTTCAACCTTTTTATACTTGGCACCCACCTTTATAACTTTCATGAGTGTAAATTTGCCTTACCACCAACTAAAATATAAATTAAAGTAAATTCCACGATCGACCGCAGAGTCTGTGTATTTTGGATGTTTTTAAAACAGCATGTAATTAATCTGCTACCGCCTATCTGAAAGCTAACATCGCCCTCTAGTGGCCCATGTTTAAGAGCACTGATCTACATGATTGATCGTTGTATTATGCATGTCCTCTGTTAATATGGTGTTTGTGGCTTCAATTTTGCTTTGTTTTTTGTTTATTTTTCTTTAAGAAGCCATTAGATAATAATGTACAATGTAGTTAGTAACCACCAAGTATTCAGTCCTTATCTCGAGCACTAGCTTACTTCTATATCCATATTTTTTTATGTTAAAATGAAAGCTGGGAAATATGTAGAAATTGTGTTTGTATTCTTCCAGCCTAAAATGTCAGGACATGTCATTTCATACTTCAATAACAATCTGCAGCTCTAGATTTACCAAAAAAAATTGCCTTATTTTAGTCTTCACACTGTTAAAACAATGCACTTATTTTGTCAACAAATTTATGTAAGTATGTCTTTTTTAACTATGTAATTTTTTCTTTTGTTGCAGGAGGATGTTGCAAAATTTGCCTCTGCATTCTTTGATGGAGGTCTGGAGCCAAAAAAATTACAAGGTTTCACTTTGTGTGTGTGTCTGTGTTTCATAATATTACAAATTTTAATGAATGTCAAAACTTAAGAATCATAAAAAAAGGCCATTTCAATCAATCAAGGCCTTTCAGTTCCCTGTGGGGCATATGTCTTCAACAAATATATGCCATATCTACCTGTTCTGGATCATACATCCCAGTCCTGTCCACGTTTTCCTTGATATTTTTATGTTTGTCTCAAGTAGTCCTCTTCTCCATATGTGCTTTCATCTGCCTCTACTTCTTTTACCATGGGGGATTCCAGAATAGAAACTGTCTTGTAATGCTGTCAGCTGATTTCTTTAATGTGTGTCCTACCCAATGCCAACGCTTTCTCATGTTATGTTCTTTTGATATACAATGGGCTTCTCATAAGTCTTTATCCTGACCATGAAGGAGTAGGAGGAGAAAGTTTAAATTTGGCTCAGTGCTTATTCCTTCTCAATGTAGCCACCATCTGAATGTATAGATTTCTGCTATCTCTACATGACCTTGAAAAGACCTTCAGAATAAAATAATCTATTTTTTTGGCTGAACCAGTTATCACAACCCAGGATGACATCTTCATCACTGTCAAAATGATTTCCTTTCAGCTGTTTTTTAAGTTTTAGGAAAAGAAAAAAGTCTGATGGAGCTAAATCTGGAGAATATTTTGGGTGTGGGAGAATTTCAATATTCAAATCGTTGGCTGTTTGCAGCACAAGCCTTGCTTTATGGGAGGGCGCGTTGTCTTGAAGCAAAGACAGGATTTGAGTGCCCGCTATCCCTCGTTTTCTGGTCACAGTCTTTCTTAGTTTGGTAAGGAGATCTGCATAATATTGCCCATTAACTGTGTTGCCATAAAGCAGGTAATCTTTCAATATGGCTTGGCTTGACTTCGTTCGTTCTCAATCTCCTGCTACCAAACCCTGAAAGGGCTTAAGTAGCAGAATGTAGTCCTGAGAACGGAATGTGTTGTGTCATAGTTTACAGCTTGACTGCGATATTTGCACCTTTCGGTCCAACACATTCGACTTCAGCAAGCATTTTTTTAGTACCGGGTTAGCATTCCCTCTTCGATCCCTTCTCCTTAGCCAGTCTGCTGTGCTGCAGCCTTTTATCCAGGATCACCGTGTGGAGGTGTAGAAGGGTCTTGGCAGCTCTGGTTCACTGGCTCTGATGCTAGCAGTCAGCTATGGATCGCTGACCACTGCAGCTGATGCGCTGCTCAGCATCTTGATCCTGATCTTTCAATATGACACCTTTGACATCCCAAAAAACAGTCAGCATCATTTTTCTAGCAGATTTCTGTGGTCTTGGCTTGACATATGTTGGTAACCCTGGGGTTTTCCACTGCATGCTGGAAATTTTTTATTCTGGGTCATAATGGTGAACCAAAGTCTCATCCACATGGTCGGTAACATGTTTTTCGACCGACACATTTTGAGCAACTGGCCACAGCAATCAATCCTCATTTGTTTCTGTTCACATGTCAGATGCTGAACCCAGCGGGCACACACTTTTCTCATGTTCAGTCTGTTGTGTAAAATTCTAAAAACTGTACTTTCATTCAGTTTTGCTGACCTAGAAATCTCTGCAATTGTCATTTTTCTATCCTGGTCAATGATTTTCTTCACTCTTGCAGCATTTTCATTGCTGCACTCAGATGGTCTTCCTGATCTTGGAAGATCAGCAACATGGGAACGGCCACACTTAAACTACCTACACCAATTTTTTACAGAAGCATACGAAGGACAGAATTTCTCAAACACTGGTTTCATCTCCCTGTGTATTTCTGTAGGTGTTTTTCCCTTCAACATCAAGAGTTTTATCCCAGTTCTGGCCTCTGATTTCTCCATTGTTTTGACAAACCTTTAGAGTAGCAGATCCGGTCATTAAGGTGTGTTGCACCATACCGGGTAAACCCGTCGAGGAGGGAAATTCGTACTTCTCAGGTCCAGTACAAATTGAATTGAATGAGCTACATATGTGCCAAATTTCAACTTTCTCCTCCTACTCCTTCATAGTCAGGGTAAAGACTTATGACAAGCCCCTTGCATGTCTATGTTATTTAATTATTGTTGCAATTCGTTAGGTTTTTTCAGATTTGTTATTCTTTGTCTCTGAAGAAGACCTTGTAGCATAACATGCGTTTTATTTCTGTTTCCATTTGGTAGCTTGAGCCATTTCTTATTGTGTAATTATCAACTTCAGATTTAATCTAAAGCTCCACTCTACAAACAAGCATGTCCATTATTAAAAGGTAATTTTGCATTTATGGTTGCTGACACTGTAGAAAAGTTACTCTGCATGCCGAGCCATCCAATGAAAGACAGATTCCAAAATTTAGCAATGGGAAGACTGAAAAGAAGTAGTTTTATGCACCAGGCCAAACGACTTTGCAGGCAAATTATAGATCTACCTGAAATTGACTTCCCCACTAAAGTCTGTGCCAGAACAAACCCCTTGGAGAGACGAGCATGGACTATCAGTATACATTCAAACAAAAGTGAAAGGAATACTAGACAAGGATTGGGTCAGAGAATACACAGATGGGTCAGCACAGAATACAGTAAAGAATGGAGGAGCAGGAGTGTACATAGAATACCCAAACAACATTAGGGATACAGTCGTAGTACCAACCAGGTAATTCTGTCATACAGAAATCCAGGTGGCAACTGAGAAACTATTGAACACCAATGTCAGTCCACAACCTATAGTATTTCAGACAGATGCACAATCAGCACTCCAAACCCTGAAGTCTGGGAAACTCAGGTCTACGTGTTCTACTGTCTGAACTGAGAAACCAGCACAAGATTGTCATGCACTGGATACCTTCTCATTGTGGAGTACCAGAAAAGGAGAAAGCAGACCAACTGGCAAAGGAGGGTACTGCAGACGAGCAACCAAATGCTTCAGTTACATACCAACAGAAGATAAGGATGATCAAATCAATCAGAAATCCACACACGCCGATTACCATAATATGAACAGACAAGAGTAAACTGTTGTGTTGCGCCTTAGAACAGGACACAACCAGCTCCGCAGACACATGTACACAAAATTTAAGATTGGCAACTCAGCTGCTTGTACATGTCGGACAGGTACCCCAGACTACAGAACACATACTACAGAACTGCTCTGAATATAATATACAGAGAAAATCTTTCTGGCACATTGAAACAACACTGGAAGAGAAACTTTATGGACCTATATGTCAACTACAAAAGACAGTGGTTTATACAAGTGACGACATTGCAGATACAGACATATTTTCAAGCGAACGAAAGAAGAAGAAGAATTTCGCTAAACTCTCTTTGTTTCTTTGTGTCTTTTTCTCTGCTGTGCTAATTTTGCAGCCTTGTCAATTAACAATTTTTTTTTCTCCGGCAGTTATGATTTGCTATAGATTATTCATTTAAACAGGTGATAATTTTTGTACCATTATTTGAAAATGAATAGAATGACAGCTACTGATGTCTATGTAAAACTATCCTACACTTTTATTTATTTGTCATTCTCCTTTGGTATTCATCCACTTGTACTACATCCCAGAAACTGGACAATATTATAATACAAACAGCTCAGATAACTCATTATCTAAATGTGAAGCTGCCTTTTCCAAGCAAGGCTATTACTTCTGTAGCTAAATTTTCTGTTCTTGTATATCCTAGAAAGCCTATATTTTAATATACTAAATACACTAGAATAGTTAGGGATAATTTCATTCACTGACAAAGTTTTAATAGCTGCCAAGTTCTGTTATGTAGTATTTTGTCAGAAATCGACATCATTGTACTCAGATAAACTGAGAAAAAAACATGAAAAAAAACTAGTAAAAGTTGATTAAGGTTGAGCTTAATCAAAATTTAAAAATGGGTATGGTCAGATACCGCACCGAGACGAGAACACAAACAAAACCTACGTTACGACCAATAGGCCTTCATCAGGGACAACAACACTGAACTAACAAATCAACATATAAGAAAAAATTGTCAACTCATCTGTTTCAGGTGGGAGACGCTTTCTGTCTAAGCGACCGGTCGTGCCAAGTACTCGATAGAAACTGAAATAGGAGCGGTCAAACAAAAAGTGGCTGAATATGCCTGATAAGCCAAGCGTGGCCAAATAGTGGTCCAATATAAGCCGGGAGGGCGTGATATTGATATAAGAGAGGGGGGAAGAGAACTGATGGAAGAATGGGGGGGGGGGGGGGGAGGAAGACAAATAAATGGGGGCCAGTGTGAGGGCTTAAGAAAAAGTATGGAAGATATTTATACCATGTGGTTGGAGACAGCCCATACTCGAGATAAGTCTGTTCTCAAGGGCGAATCGATGACGATCGTCAGAGAAGCACGAAACTAGACCAGTGACAAGTAGGAAGAGACGATAGGTTTGTTCGGGGGGAGAGGACAGATAAACTGAGAAGTGGTTATTCTCCCTCAGCAATTTGATAAAAACTGTGAATGCTGATGGTTCAAGTAACCTGCTAGTTGTACATGGTCTTGCTCATTCCTCTCTGGTGCTCCTACCTGCTTGACTCATAAATGATTTCAAAATTCAACAGTCCGTTGATTGCCAGTTAATTTATTGTAATCTCAATGTCTGAGAAGCAGTTGATCATTGACCGACCTCAGAATGTTACCCCTATCTATACTCAAAGTCTCCATTATGGGTGCCCTGGAGGTGAAGATGTCAGCTCGTTCATTAACATGAGCATCAGCATGATGAAAACAGTAGATCTATACAAGTCCCTGTAGGGTTTAGTCCTCCATGTCTACTATCCACTCACTCCCAGGGTAGAAACGTCTACAGAATCCATTATTTAGTAACTAGTCAATAACGGCTTTATAGTTTCCAGCATTTAAAAATATTGTTTCCCAAAATTTCAGGTGAGGAGGTTATTGCAGAAGCTGACAGTGTGCTTATGTTTGCACCTTTTGCTGACCGAAAGCGAGGTATCTCAGGGCACCTTTTTGTCACCAACTTCAAGATTTCTTTTATTACTGCTGACAAGTCTTCATATCCAGATGGAGATGTAAGGCTGTTACATTTTTTAAAAATGTTTTTTTTAAATTATTGCTTTTGTAAAATTAATTAATCATGGACAAAGAAAAGTGTGGAAATACATTAAATGCGCTTTTAGTCAGCATTGCAGGATAGACTTGTTCTGGAACCATGGGTAAGATAAAGAGAGGAATTGAATAACCCACACAAAAAATATAAAAACATGCAAAGAAGAAAAAAGGATATATGTGAGAAGTAGAAAGTAGTTCAAGAAAGAACTGGTGAGATCTAGTTGATATTCAAAGATACTCACAGTGGGGACTTCTGCATGATAAAAAATAAGAAATAGTTACATGCTTTGTGTATGGGACCAGGGAAGACTTATACAATCACCTGATAGTTTATGCTGTCTTTTAAAGGTAAAGATATGGTTTATTCAGTCTGTGGTGGGGGAGGTAGTTTTGAGAGGTGAAGAGATAATTCAGTCTGTGGCAGGTGAGATAGTTTATGAAGTCTTTTAGTGGTGATGAAATAATTTATGGAGTCTTTTAGAGGCGAAGAGATTATTTAGTCTGTAGGGGTAAGATGGTTTATGAAGTCTTTGAGAGATTAAAAGATAATGCAGTCTGGAGAATGAGATGGTTTATGTTTATGAAGTCTTTGAGTAGTGAAGAGATAATTTATAGTCTTTGAGAGGTGAAGAATTTGTTTGTGGTGAACATATTTTTCAAAAAATCTGTAGGGTAAAGATGGACATGGCATTCTCCAAACTGGAATACAAAGGTGGAAACCGATTATATATTGTTTGTTATACATGTAGAAGTGCTACATTGTTTGGACACAGACAGTGACCACAGGCCAATCAAAGCCTCAATAGACATACGCTGTCAGAAGCAGACACACAGAGCCATAATATTGCTTAATGGTACCAAGCTTTTAGATTAAATCAAGCAGCAGGATTGGCAAATCTCTGGATCCCCAACACAGCACTTCCACAAACTTGTTATGTAACTTAATAAATGTGTTATAAATCTCCCTACCCCTTCCTACACAACAAACCCCCAACAATGGAAATCACTTTTAGAACAACTATTTTGAGGGATAACTATTGATACAACCAACTTCAAACCATGTATAAAGCCTATATTGTTTTTTATATTATATTTATTCCTGACAGTAAGATATTGAAGATATGTTTATTAACTTTCAGAATAATAAATCCCTTCAAAGGAATAAACTGCTGGAAAATACAGACATTCCATTAACTTGTGTAGACAGTATTTATCAAGGTGTGTATCAACTGCTATTTGTCTAGTGGGTATTCAGATATTGATTGTTTAAAAAATTGTGTACAAAAGAGTGGAGCTTACCTCACATGTGTACCTGGTTCTGTTAGAATTAGCCTCAGTAAGAGGCAGCACATTTAAAACAAAATGTCATCCCCACCTCACAAAATACCTCATACAATGAAATCCAAACACTTCATCATTATTTGTCTTCTCTCTCTTTCTCTCCCTATATATATTTTTGTGTGGTTTATATTCTCCCTCTTTCAGAGCCAAACAATAAAATGTACTTTATAATGGAGTTAAGCATTTTTTTTATTGGACTTAGTTTCCATATCTTCCCCAATGCAGGTTAACAGTGTTACTATTCTTTGTTAATTGTTCAGGTTCTGGCAACACCCAGACTGTAAAATTTTTAACCAGCAGTGGTTAAACAAGGTTACAATTTTAAGTTTATGGGAGAGAACAGGACAAACAGATAAAACAGAAAATATTAGGTAAAAAGTGGCATTGGATAGTTACAGATTATAAAAAATCCTTAAGTAATCCCTTAACCAGTATCATCAGACAATTTATGCAGTGGAACACCCAGGGAAAAGGAGGCAATGGAAGGCCAAAGAACATATGAAGAAGAGACCTAGAGGCTGATGCATGAATAATGGGTGGCGGGGTGGCTGGAGTAAATAGCACAAGACAAGTCTGCTTGGTGAGGATTGGCTACACACCCATAGATGATAATGGTGAAGAAGAAGAATGTCCAGTAATGTATAATGTAGAGGTCGGACATCTGCTTGGAAAGTAGCAGAAATTGTGCGTTAATCTTCTTAGTTACATGCTGTCTGATTGAAAGTAGTGACTATCAATTGTGTACTAGCATGTTACCGAGACCCAAAAGGGAAGCAAGGAGTAATAACACTGTAACCTGCTAGACATGTGGTAATAGGCAACTCAGAAGGGTCAGCTACCCTATCTAGAAATTATAAGCCACAAAAATAAAAAGAAAGACCTTTACACCGCAGGATAGAAGAGGAATGAACAAGATAAGACAAGACAAACAATCTTGTTCTGCAGAAAATAAGTATATTGTGAGGAATTCTGTATAACAGGGGTCACGGACATGTGAGTCATCAGGCCCATTCTATGCATTTTCTAAATAGTTTTTGGTAGTATTTTGAGATGTGTATTAAACTACAGAAACCTGAATCTGAATATTTCCTAAACATAAGCGAAGGTGATATTTACTGTACTTTTCCCATCCACTTGTCCCGTTAAGTGTAGTGGGGAGCTCAAGTAATTTTCTTGAACCAAATATACTATGTCAGTTGTTTTAAGCCATTGTCGTTGTAGTATTTCTATCATCTACTCATCTGCCACATATACTTACTTGTGTCTTGTAACCAGATCGTCTCGTGTCGTATTCGTGATTGTTAGTTAGGCTGCATTCTTGTGAAATGATGAACCACCTTATTCTCTGTCATGCAATGTATTCAGCACAAGTAGTAGTTCTCACAATATTTATATCATTTTTCATTCATCTCTCTTAGTGACATTGACTTCTCTCAGACATTTCATTTCACGTCATAATTTTTCTTTTATGTTCCTTTGGATAAAGGACCAAGTTTAACACTGGTAGCAAAAAGTTGGTATAAATTTATTGTTATTAAGCTGTTGTTTTGTGACCAAGCTGATGTTTAGTTGTTTAAGTAGTGGCGACAATTATAATAATAAACGAAGATGATAGTGGCAGAAAACATAGATCAAATATGAGAATAATGTTCACATCACATTAATTGGTAAGATTGCACTATGCAAACTGAATAAAAATATTTGTCACCAGCTCAAAGACGACTATGAGCAGTGACTAGTCAAAGCGGTTGGTCAGGAGCAATCTATTAAAGTACTCTAAAACTATGCAGCAGAAGAGAGTTCTTCTTAAAGCACTTAAAAGGATACAAAACACATCACAACAGGTAGACGGAGTAATGAAACAAAATACAAATATTATTACACAGACCTCTTTTCATCAAAGGCTGAAATCACGAAAAGGCTGGCAACAGCAAAGAAAGAACAAATAGCAATGATTGAGTCTAATGAGAACAAATAGCAATGATTGAGCCTAATGAGATCCTCCATGCCATCCAGATTCAAAACCAGGAACACATGGGGTAACCAGAGACGTCCTTAAAGCAGGAGGTTAAATCCTAGCAGTTCAGCTGGCAAAACTATTTAATAAATGCTTCTATACAGAACAAATTCCTGATCAGTAGAAATACACAAAGACTATTCTAATCCCCAAAAAGGGAGACACCAAACGTATTGGAAACTATGACCCAATTTGTCTACTACTGATAATATGCAAGATATTGACTAGAATTATTGCCAACAGAATGGGTCGGCAACTCACCATAAATCAACCTAGTGAAAAGCCAGATTCTGAAAAGTGTTCTCCGCCACTGACCACCTCCACATTATCAAACAAATGATGGAGAGAGCACCCGAACTGCTCATATCCTTATGTCTTGTATTTATTGATTACGAGAATAATGTTGAGGGATAAATATTAACTCTTTCAGGCCTGTTGTTCAGGATGGGAGGCCACTGTCAGGGGCCCGGTGACTTTAAGATTATATTTTTTATGATAGATATATTTTTTCTGCTCTACAAACTTTTGAGATACCTTAAAAGCAAAAGTTTATACTTTAGTTTCATTTTATATGAAAATTGTAAAAGTAAGCAGTTTTTTGTTGAAAAATTATTTGCTACTTGTTAAAGTAATTCAATTCTATTATTGATAGCCAATCTGCACACATCAATCTGCTCTTTTTTTCTGCACAAAAAGCAAAAGCGCTTAGTTTCTTTAAAACTATTTCTGAAATTGAAAATGTACACTGCATGTTAGCATCTGTGATGATTTTTCTAGTCAAAGAATTTTTCTGACAGAGAAGTCAATGCTTCACAAAAAGTAGGCATTGTTGAATAAAATAAACATTGAATCTTTGTGGCCGGAGACAATAAAAATACATTTTGTTTTGTTTTCCCGGTTGATAAATGTTTTATATGACTCTTAAGTGATAGTAGATAAATTCTTGCGATGTTTGGCTATAAATAAAGTAATGTGGAGCCGGTGACACTTGACATTTTTGTAAAATATTAAATGTTACCTGTTTAAAATGATAAAGGGGGCATTTCCACATCAGGTAACAATGATTCTCAAAGTTGTTATATGCTAGACCAATGTTTCTCAACCCTAACTGAACTGGCGCCCCCTTTTCAAAAGAAAAATGTGTAAACGCCCCCTGCCCACAACAATCATACCCCTCACATTGCTTTGAATCATTCATTTTCAATCATTTATTGAAAGATTGATTTGTTATAAAATGTCACTTACCAATTAAATTTAGTGTGATCCCTGCACTTTGTGTGACACAGCTAACTGAACAATATCTAGTTCTATATTTGTTAAAAGAAGTCTCAAGTCTCCTCTGTGATATATTTGCAATCAATTGCATCATTTTTAAAGCAGCATCACTACAGAACTAAACCATTTCTCTACTAAATATGATGTTGAAAATGCTGTAATAGGCAGATTAATTTGTTGCCAAAGAAGAGGATAAGGCATCCTAAACTGGATCTAAAATTTTTCGTAATGATCGTTACTAAACCGTACTTTTGTCTCAAAGTCATTTTGACGCTCAATCAGCTCCTCTTGGAGATGTCTACTAACAAGATTCGCGTCTATTTCAAACAGATCTATCACCCATTCTGGTACGTTGAGATCCTGCAAATCTTTAAATCTGATCATAATATCATTCTTAACAGCCTCCAAATGGCAGCAATACATTTTCAAATCTGCATCTTTCAAGCTGTTCTTGTCTAACTGCTGCAAACATGGAAATTGATATAGTTCACAACAACTGAGATTATTTTTAAACAATCCAAATTTGCTGATGAACCCCATAATAACTCCTTTCACTTTGATAAGACTGATGTCATTCCCCTCTAGCTTAAGAAGGACATAATTTCTTTTATCAAATATATCTTAAAGATAGGCCACATTAGTACTTAGTTTCAATGCTAAGCTGTTCTTGCCTTGAATAAAAAAAACTCCATAATGGTATCAAATAATGCCCAGAATCTGTTCAAACAATTGTCTCTGGCCAGCCATCTTACTTTCATGTGTTGGAGAAGATGTTCAAACTCATCATTGAAATAATCTATTATTCAAGGAATGCGACTTGATTTTATTAATAACACTGATAACTACACTCATTGATTTGTTGAGTCTGTCGCTAAGTTGTTTGACTACTAAGTGCTGCCGGTGAAAAACACAAAAAATTGTTAAGAAATTTGGTGCCACCTTTTTTAGGTGCGCCGGCGAAAACCGCGGTAGCGACCAACCATTGCAGGACCTTCATCTGTCGCACATGTGTTTTGTAATGAAATATTTTTCAATAATTTAAAAGATAGACAAGCTATTGGAATCTGTTGTCAGTAATTTTGAGAATAACATTTCTTCCACAATGTTTTCATTTTTCACAAATCGAACATATGCGAGGAGCAAGGCTTCATTGCTGCATACTGTGCTTTCATCAAGCTGTCATGAAAATTCAGTTGATTGTAAATCCTGGCAGAGTTGATTTTCAACATTAGTTGCCATCTCATCAATTCTTCTAGACACAGTATCATTGCTCAGTTGAATAGATGTAACTATTTCACTTGGATTTCTTTCCATCATGGTTTTAATAACCTCTCGTACAGCTGGTAATATTAAATTTGTTCCACTACTGTTGGGCTTGTCACATTTTGCAATCATTTATGCTATGCTGTTAGATACGATGAAGCCTTTATTCTTCTGACTAGAAACTATGGCTACAGAAACCACTGTTTAAAGAGCACTCATGTCTACAGAAACCACTGCATCAAGACCACTTACAATAAATACAAATGGCTACAGAAACCTCTGCTCAAAGAGCACTCAAAACAATAAATATAAATGTCTGCAGAAACCAGTGCTCAAATAGCACTCACAATAAATACAATTGACGACGGAAACCACTGCTTCAAGAGCAGTTGCAATAAATGGGCATATGCATCATTGAAGAAAGTTAATTGTTGTCAACTCAATTTTCTTTTGGGAGCAATTAACAGAAACATTAATAAATAGAAGCTGTTCAGGCAGTTAGATCCATAAACTTGTCTCTCTCTTACAGTGAGGTGCTTTCATCAGCTTGATTGAACTGAGCTCAATTCCAAAGTGCTTATCACTTCACTTTGTTCAGTGTATATGTTTTCTGAATATTTAAATACTTGTCTTTGTTATTCAAGAAGACTAGCTATGGCAATGCAGAGACTGAACAGCCTGAAGAAATTATGGCAGGGCACCAACAAAACGATAAAAGTAAAAGTCTTGAGAGCCTGTGTTTTTCCTGTGGCAGCTTATGGCTGTGAAGCATGGACGATTACCAAAACTTCTAGACAAAGAATCGAATCCTTCGAGTCAAAATGTTACAGAAAGATCCTCAGAATATCCTGGACAGAGAAAAGAACAAATGTAGACATTCGGCAAGAGTTGAGCATAGAAAAGAACTGGTTTATCAATTCCATTTTGGCTAGGAAATGCAAATACTTTGGTCACATCAAGAGACACAGCGGTCTTGAGAGGACAGTGATGGAAGGTATGGTGCCAGGCAAAAGAGGAAGGGGTAGACCAAGAAGACGATGGCACCAAGATATCCAGGAGTGCCTGAGTATGACAGTGGCGGAAGCTGGTGTTTTGGCAAGGGAACGAGTTTCTTTCAGACAGACTGTGATGGGAGCGACGTTCTACAAAGGACATGCTACATGAAGATGTCTTTGTTATTCTGTTTATATTTAATCTTTTTCACTTTATAAATTTGTCACTGTATCAGCATAATTGTTGTTTAGTAAATCAACTTTGTGTTCTCAGTTTTACGTATACACAGTACATACAACAGATTCACTGTCATACAAAATTGTGCATTCTCTGCTGTATCTGTTTTTCCTACCACCTCCTCTACATATACTGCAACAGAGAATCCATGCCGTGGCAATAACTATATCTGTATTGTTATGCACAGTCCTCAGTGTTCTTACTAATTTTGAAAGTACCTTATGTCAGTGTGATTTATTCACCAATATTATGCCTCAATTCCACACAGTAAGTTCTGGTGCCCGCCGCCGCAAACTTATGCCTGGAAGCTCTGTTGCTTCTGCGACCACGAAATATCTGGAGATACATTGCAAGGTATGTTGCTGTATCCTTATTTATATGTAGATTCTCTTGTAAATGTAAATGATCAAAAATAAGTGAGTCATTCAACCTTTCTTCAACATGTGTGGGTCAGACCTGTAGATAGGTGAATAGTCTTCAATGTGGAAACAAAAAAAACTTACAAAAGACATAAGAAAGGTAATATTTCTTTGCTTTGTATAGCCTTGGATGCAGTGCAATATTTAATTTTGTGTCATATATGCTTGGGAAGACTGTTCATACGTTCAGTTCAGTTTTATTTTATAATAGAAATTTACATTTTCTATTGGTTATTTCATTCATTAGCGAGTTCGCCTACTTCTACTATGTATTTGTTTTGTTTGTCCATATAGCTCACATAAAACTATTACTTTGCAGGGAAAGAATATATTGATAATATGAAGAGATGAATAACATTCAATTCTAAAATATATCATAGAGACATAACATAGTAAATAAATGTTGACAAAGCATAGAACTAAACAGCTCAAGGTATTCTTAATATAAGGCTGAAAAGAGAAATAAATAGATAACCTTTGTTGTATGATGCCACTAAATAAAGTGTGCACAAATAGTAGAAACAGTTTGCTTCATTTCTTGTGTAAGATCAAATTATACATTTCTTGCATGATCATAATTTCTCTCTTTCTTAAATTGTCATTTCATCTGATTACCATGTTACTGTTAGTACCTTGTTAATATTGTGGTTATTTTCTCTGATAATAGGATTTTCAGATTTATGTATTTGGGTTCAAGTTCACACCAAAAGAAAAGAATAAACGGGTAAGAAGAATTAAAGACAAATATTATATTTGTTACTTTTTGTGTTTTACTTTACAATTATAATTTCATCACATTTGTAATGTATTGTAGTTGCATTTTCAGTTCAGTTCATCCCATAACCCATCAGGTCGTTGGGGCACACATGCAGACACTCCCAAAATCCCACGCCATCCCTCCTCCTCTGTCTGTCGCCACCTGACGTATCTCACCGGGACGAAGGCCTGACCACTCAGTGATGTTGTCCACCCATCTCTTCCTTGGACGTCCTCGCCCTCTCTGTCCCGGTACGGAACCAAAGAGTATCGAGTTGGTAATTCCGTTGGACCTCGCGACATGCCGGCAATAGGCCATCTTTCGTCTTTTGATAGCTGTGAACAGATCTTCAAAAGGACCAATAGCGTCTTCAACTCTCTGACGGATTTCTACATTCGTGACACGATCTTTATATATAACATTTAGGAGTTTTCTATAGCACCTCATTTCCATTGCATGTATTCTGCCCTGGATATCTGCTGTAATGGTCCAGGTCTCGCAGGCATACAGAAATATTGATAGCACCAAAGAGCGCATTAGTCTAACTTTTATGCCGAGGGCGAGCCGCTTGTCTTGCCATGTATGTTTCAGCCGAGTCAGCGCCCCTGTTGTTTGTGCTATTCTTGCAATTACCTCTGGCTTCGATCCCTCTTCACTGATCAATGATCCCAGATATTTGAAACGTTTTACCACCTCAAGTTCCTGCCCATTCGCCTCTATTACAGATTTAAATCCTGCTATGTTATTGGTCATGAGCTTTGTTTTATCAGCATTTATTTCCATACCAAAACTCAGGGCCGCTCTATCCAAGCTACCAATCAACTCCTGGAGTTCCCTTTCTGTGCCTGCCAATACATCAATATCATCAGCAAATCGGAAGTTTGTGATAAGCCTGTCACCTATTTTAACCGTGCCAACATGTTCTTTAAGGTCATCTCCATTATTCTCTCCAAGAATATATTGAAGAGTGTTGGGGAGAGTATACATCCCTGTCTCACACCCACCGTCGTACGGAACCAATCGCCTAGCGTTCTCTATACAGAGACTGCGCTTGTCGCCTGTTTGTAAAGGTTTGCAATTACCCTCACAATATCACTGTTGAACTTATAATGCCTCATTGTTGACCATAGCGCCACATGCCACACTCTGTCAAACGCCTTTCTAAAGTCAATGAAGGCATGGTATTGTTGTTGTTGATACTCTGAGTACTTCTCATTCATTAGCCGAAGTACTCCTTCCCGCTCGAAAGCCTGCTTGTTCTTCGGCAATGATATTCTCTGCCTGTGGTTTCAGTCTGTTAAGTATTATTCTCAAGAGAACTTTACTTGGATGACTTATCAGACTGATTGTTTGATAGTTCTTACACATATTTAGGTTTCCTGATTTAGGCAGTGGTATAATTACTGATTTTGTCCAGCTGTAGGGCCACTCTCCTGTCTGCCAAATTCTATTGCAGATGTATGTCAGGGTATCAATGGTTGCCTCACCTCCCACTTGTAGTAGCTCTGCTGGGATATTATCCACACCTACATCCTTCCCTCTCTTCAGCATTTTCATGGCTTCATATACTTCTTCCCTTGTTATCGGTTGATTTTCTTTTATCAGACTCACTTCAGGAGACATTGCATTTCTGGGGTCACCTCGACCTTCATGCTTATATAGTTCCGAACAGTACTCTGTCCAGAGCTCACGAATGTCTTGAGCTTCTGTGAGACATTGCCCACTCTTGTCCTGAATCGTTGTATTTCAGCTTTGTACAGGCCTTACCAAGTCCTTGACTAATTTATATGCCCCCTTGGCGTCATTTCTTCCTAGATTTTGTTTGATATCTGCACACCAAGTTGTTATCCATTCCACCTTGGCCCGTTTCATCTTGGCCTTTATGTTACCATTTATCTCTCTATATTGCTGAATCCCATCTAGTGCTTTCTTCGCTCTCTTCATTTGTCATCTCTTGTCACATAAATCCAGTATTTCACTCGTGATCCATGCTTTCTTCTTAATCCTGCACCTACCTAGAACCTCAGATGCCGTGGAGATTAATGCCGAATTCAGGGCTTCAGTCATCGTCTCAACATCCGTCTCTTCGTTAAGAACCAAGAGAGGTGCGAATCTTCCCCCCATCACCGCTCCAAAGGTCTCCACTATATCCGGGTACTTCAACTTCTCCAAGTCAAATCTTAGTTATCTCTCTTTTCAGAACTTTCTTTAGACTGAGATGCATGGTCATCAGCACTAAGTCGTGGTCGCTCCCTATATCTGCCCCTGGGAAACTTATTGTCCGGGCGCTATTGACGCTAGATCTGAATCTCCGTTGGACCAGAATATAGTCGATTTGACTATGAAGCGTACCATTTGGGCTATGCCACGTCCACCGTCTCGACATTTTATGTGGTCCTAGCGTATTCGCTACTACTAGCTTATTATAATACGCAAATTCCAGGAATCTCAGTCCTCTATCGTTCGTGGTCACATTTCCATATGCTCCACATGTGCCTTTCCAGTCACGTACCATGTCTCTGCCAATTTTGGCATTCCAATCTCCCTGTACCACCAGTATATCCTTCTTCGGTACCTCGTTCACCAAAGCCGGCAAGTCCTTGTAGAAGCTCTCAACCTCGCTGTCCTCGTAATCTGAGGTAGGTGCATAGCATTGTATCACCGTGATATTGAAGGGCTTTGCATTTAGTAGTATACTGAGCAATCGGCTTGATACTGGTCGGCAACCCAATACACAACATGCCGTGTCTTTGTGCACCAGCATTCCGACTCCAGGAAGGTGTTTGTCAGGTCTTCCACTGTAATAGAACTTGTGACCTTCTTCTGTGGTGTGTTCTCCGAAATATTTCCGACGTGCTTCGCAGATGCCAAGCACATTCCAGTAGTATCTATCCATCTCTTAGGTCAGTTCTTTTATTTTCCCACTTGCACTTAGAGTTCTAACATTCCAGGTGCCCAGAATGAAATCTTCTCTTCTGAGTCTTATGGTATCACCAGCTGCACACTTAACACTTCCGCCCTGGTGTGGGATGGCAGGCGCTATCCCTGTTGACCCGGGCTGCGACCGATCCGGTATAATAGATTTCGTTTTTGTCCTCATGTGTGATTCTTAGGCTTGAAATCACCTGGCAGCGCCCATGTCCTCTCCAAGCTGAGGTAGGCCAACATCTGCATTTAACATGGAAGAGCCCGTCCCCCCAGGCGAGCCATTGCCTCGTTAGCCTAGAGCTTCACGGTTCTAGTTGCCTAGTGTGTACCCCGAGGAGGTGAGGTTGGCTTGTGAACTCACTTAATCGGCAGGCTACTAATTTCACTTTTCACTCTTCCAGGGAAGAGTTAGCCGACCTCAGCGCCACTGGAATGTGGTGCCAAGCATGAGCACACCTTACACACCAGTTGCATTTTAAGGAAAGAGAAATATTTTATTTATGTAAAAGTCAGAGAGAGACAAAGATATTTTAAAAAATGATATTGTTTATTGATTATTGACTCAGTAATTAAATGGGTTTAGCAACCTCTTCATGTAAAAACCATTTTTATTGAAACCACCATTGCATTGAACACAAAGCTTAAAATTCACAAACAAGCACTTATTTTTCTTGAAAGTTATTATTTCTTAACAGTACTGAGTTACATTTTTGAGACAAGAGAAAATAAATTTAGTTGTTTTGGAGAAGAAAAATTATCTATTGAAATGAGTTTGTTCTCAGATCACTGATGCAATTGTGCACTTCTCATACCCTGGGAAAGAGGAGTTACTGTTTGCATATGCATTTGGTCATGGAAGTCGTTTTGAAGGTTAGTGTCATAAATCTGGAATCGGTTTTTTTCTGCTTGGTTGGGGGAGATGCTAGACCCTGTGTCTGACTATAAAGATGTACAGTAGTTGTATTATGAATTGCACCTGTAAGGAAGCAAAAAAACTACATAGGTAGATGTTAGACAGGCTACAAAACATTTAAATAATCATGACTCTGAAAACACATTATCTACAATCTTGGGTTCCAAACAGTTCTTATAAATGGATTATTGACTTGTTTATTGATGACCCATTCTTCAGGAGTAGTTGCCATGTTTATTGATGACCCATTCTTCGGGAGTAGTTGCCATGTTTATTGATGACCCATTCTTCAGGAGTAGTTGCCATGTTGTGAGTCTTAAAATTTCATCTCCAAAGTAATCTGTCTTGAGCCACAGAGTTCCAGTGGACAATAAGCTTCCCTCCTGACTCGCCATGAATGTTGTTGCTGAGTGCGAACTAGTTTGTCACATTTCTGCCTCTGTGGTATCAGATTGCCATTGTCATGTTCCAAGTCCATCCTTTCTTCCGAGCACATGGCTTGACCACATATGTTTTTCTTTTCTTGCTTAAACAACTGCATTCCTCACCAATAACAATTGTCATGTGTCAGATTTGTAGAAATTACGTGTGCACTGGCTGTGGGAAGTAAGGTAGACCATGCGTCTCATGATGGAAGCTTGGTTTGCTCTCAGCTTGTGCTCCCTTGCCTTAGTTAGTGTCCATGTTTCTGCAGCATAGCACATTGCAGGGTGCACAGAGCAGTTGAGAGAGGCATGTATGGTCCGATCACAGCAACCATCTAGGACTGTTATGATAGATGTGAAGGCCGCCCATCCCACACAGTGACGGTGACATGTTAGTTCAGGATCTAGATTATTCTGCATTTTTAAGAAGGCATTCAATGTAAAAATAATCCTTGACATCTTTCAAGCTATTTCTATCGAAGGATGACTGAGTAATTATGAGTGAAACAGTTGCTCTTGACTTTGGTCTTGGAGATATTCATTTCTAGTACTGCTCTCTTTCTCTCCTTGCTGAGCATCTCTAACATGCAGTTGTCTTCTATGACTGACTGTGTGATCAGCATTATGTTGTCCATGAATTGAAGATGATTGAGCCTCCTGCTATCTATACTGATGCCAAAGTATGCAGAAAAGAGGATCTCCCTGGTGAACCCTTTTCTGTATTAGAACCGTGTCTGGGTTCTGGAAGGTAGTAGTGCAATCAGTGTAGCAGTTTACAAGAGTGAAGATCATTGGGGTCTGGAACTCTCAGGCTGCTTCAATAAGGCAACAGCAGGTTTAAATATAGTCCAATGCTATAACAAAGCTGAAAGCCAGCCTTTTCAATCAATTGTTAGTCATCTAGAATGTACTCACCCCTGCAAGAATGTATTTCATGAACGGTTCGTAAGTAACTGGGAATAGAGTAATCGGATGATAATTTCCAAGGTCTTCCTTGTCACCCTACTTGTGCAAGAGTACCATCTTGGTGTATTCCCCATACAAAGATATTTTGTAAAATGGTGAGCCATAGCTAGATAAGTTGCAATCATAGCGATCCTCAGCAGTAATGGCATCCTCTATGGGAGATCTTTGAAACTGTATATTTTCAAAGGTATGACTAATTTTTGAGAGCAGAAAGTCCAGAGGGGAGAATGATGAACATAACTTTCCTCCCTTTGTAAGAGTGTTCATATCTTCATGAATTTCACGGGCAAACCAGCACCGTGTGTAAAGGAGGCAGCCATCTTGTTGGGCACCAGAAGTTGCAGCAATGATGGATATGAGCATTAATCTCAAATCTGCAGGAGATGAATAAGTGAGAATGATGACATCCAATTTTAACGGGTGGTCAAATGGTTCGGATACCTGTCTTCTGACTAAGAGGACACAGGTTTCTTTCAGGGGTGAGATAAAAAGTCTGCATACTACATAGCACCTGCACCTGTTGGACCCCTGCAATCGAAATAACTCTGCAGTGGTATTAAACATTTTTTTGTTAACGGCAACCAAGTGTTTGAATACACTAAAAATGTAAAATTAAATGAGCAGGACTGCTATTTTGTACATTCACAGAACCAACTTCAAGTTGTGTTGGTGTGAAAAAGTTAAAAAAACATAAGATTCAGATACCACGCTGTGATGAAAGCAAGAACAAAACCTACGTAATGATCAGAAGACCTTCTTCAGGGGCAGCGGACAATTCACACGTAGCATAATACATCATGGAAGAAGATATGAATACGTGAAAAGGAGATAGGAATACATAAAAAGTATATAAAAATGATACTAATTAAATGCTGCATGTGTAGACTGGGGATCTTACACCACAGTTTACACATGTGGTATTTTGGTTTGTAGCTTAAAAATGAAGTTTCTTTTTGTAAATATTTAGGTGGAAGTATTTATTTTCCAGATCATCATGTACCCCAGTTTATGAAAAGCGAGGATTGGGAGAAAGAACTAGAAAGACTGAAGTGCCAGAGCATGTGGAGGGTAGCTGATGTAAATAAGAATTATCATATTAGCACAAGGTAAGAGCAAAATGCTTTTTATTGAATCTAGATGCATCCTGTATTCTTTCATAGCACCAGTTATTCTTGCCATTTATCTTGATGGGATATTTTATCTTTATTCCGTTTGTTTTGACTTATCACATCTTTGATCTGTAGTTCTATTGCTGGTTCTTGTTAATATGTCTACATTTTAGCATGTGTCTTGTTATTCAACGGTAGGCATATATCATCTGAAAAAATTAAGATCTTCCATTTGTTTTTCAAATGTCCATTGTATTCATAATTTGAAAAAATAAAACTTACAATAAAAATTAAAAATAAATAAACCTAAGTACCTTTGTACCTATGTACCTTGCCAGAGTGGTCAGCCGGGAGGTGACTAACTGTGTGACATGGCATAACGCTGGCCATGGTTAAGTGGTTTGTTTAGAGCAGCATAGGTGGCGCCTAACAGGCTGCAGGTCTACTTTGCTCTAGTGTTCGAGTCTATTAAGATGGATTCGCACATCGGTTAACCACCCTTCGTAACACTTGTCCCAACATTGCAGAGTATAAAGCTGCTTGAGCCTAGCCTGCTAAGCAGGAACTCTTTCTCCTGGCTACATCCAGCTCATACCAGAACTGGGACCTGCATAGAGACATCTGCCCTTGTAGAAGTACAAGTCGACTAAGAAGTAACTAAGATCTAGCCAGTTGGCCAGAACAAATGTAGCAGGATCTCTCACTGTTTCTTTGCAATCCTATTCTAGGTCATATGGACCAAATAATCTAATACATAAACACAGTCTGGAACATACTACACACTCACTCCTCAACGAATGCTCAGCGCATTGAGAAATATCACACTTAAAAATTACAAAGGAAGATTTATTTCAACCACATTTACAAATGCATATTTCTTCTTCTTTCGTTCGCTTTAAAATATGTCTATATCTACAATGTTGTCTCTTTTGTAAACTTCACTGTCTTTTGTAGTTTACATACAGGTCCATAAAGTTTCTCTTTCAGTGTTGTTTTTATGGGTCAGGGGGATTTTCTCTGTTATATTATATTTGGAGCAGTTCTATAGTATGTGCTCTGCAGTCTGGAGTGCCTGTCTGCATGTGTACACAGCTGAGTTTCCAATCTTCAATTTTGTATAGATGTGGCTGCAGAGTTGGCTGTGTTCTGTTCTAAGGCGCAAGTCATTGGCATTCGTCTTTTGTTTGTGTTACTGTTGGTAGCTTTCTGATTGATTTGATCATCCTTATCTTCTGTTGGTATGTAACTGGTACATCTGGTTGCTCGTCTGCAGCACCCTCCTTTGCCAGTTGGTCTGCTCTTTCATTTCCTGGTACGCCAAAATGAGAAGGTATCCACTACATGACACTTTTGCGCTTGTTGCTCAGTTCAGACAGTAGAGCCCGTAGACCCGGCAAATATGAGAGATTCAAAGATTGTCACATTATACAAAAATAAAGGTGATGGAACTGACTGTAATAATTACAGAAGCATCTCACTGCTCAGTATTGTTGGCAGGGTCTTTGCCAGAGTGATCTTACTGCGACTGCACAAACTGGCCAAGCACGTGTACCCAGAGTCACAATGTGGATTCCGATTTGGAAGATTAACCATCGACATGATCTTTTCTCTACGACAGCTACAAGAAAAATCACATAAGCAGAACAAGCCTTTTTATGTCGCTTTCATCAATCTTACAAAAACATTTGATTTAGTTAGCAGGGCTAGACTCTCCAAAATCCTCAAAAAAATTGGCTACTTTAACAAACTGCTGCAGCTTATAGTGCCATTTCATGAAGATATGAAAGGAACAGTGCAATTCAACGGTAATACATTACAGTCATTCAGTATTCACAATGCTGTTAAACAAGGCTGTGTCCTGGCCCCGACACTATTCAGAATCCTCTTTGTGCTGCTATTGAAGCACGCATTTGGTAATGCAACAGAAGCGATTTGCATTCACACTAGATTAGATGGCCATCTGTTTAATCTTGTGAAACTCAAGCTAAATCCAAGATCATGGAAGTTACTGTCACGGACTTATTTGCTGATGACGCTGCAATTTTCACTCACAGTCAGCAGGAACACCAGAATTTAATAAATTGCTTCCCCCAGACATGCAAAGATTTAGGCCTCACAATAAGCCTGAATAAAACAAATATGCTGGACATGACGTAGATATCACCCCAACTATCACAATCTATAACTACAAACTGGCAACTGTGGACCAATTCACCTACCTGGGGTCCCTCATCAATAAAAAGCTGAAATAGACAATCGCATTGGCAGCACTGCTGCCATATTTTCTTATCTCACAACACGTGTCTGGGAGAACCCCAAATTTACAGCCGCGACCAAGACCATGGTCTACAATGCCTGTGTTGTCAGTATGCTTCTATATGGCAGCGAAATGGGGACAACCTATGACAAACAAGAGTATAGGCTCAACACCTTTCACCTACGACGCCTGTCCATTCTTGGCGTCTCATGGAGAGACAGGGTGACACATGCAGCTTTCTCACTCTGGTCTTCCAAGTATGTACACCTTCCTTTGACAACGAAGACTAGGTTATGTTCGTTTCATGGAAGATGGTCTCATCCCTAAAGATATTCTCTATGGGCAGCTGGTGTGTGGTAAAATAACAGCTGGCCAACCACAACTGAGGTTCAGTGACGCATGTAAGTGTGACATGAAGGCACCTTATCTAACATCTTGGGAAGACCAATAAAAATGGAGATGCAACCTAAAGAACCACCTCAGGTTCAGCGAAAATAAGCTCATGCAACACAGAAAAGTGAAAAAAACAACGCCCCCAGGATAAGGAAAACCAAAAATTCGGTAGAGAATTGCTACTCCAGGGTCGCATCAACCTATAGTCAGACATGACTGAAATGGAGCTACTTAATTACTTATATTTACCTAGGTTTTCATCGAGTTCAGCTGGGTCCAGCTTTTGGGCGCTTGTCTCTAACCCGATCTGAACAGGTTTGGACTAATCTAAATCTCTTTCTTCACAGGGTGCCATTTTCTGTGTCAGCTTATTCATTCAATCCTTGACCTATGACTGACAGAAGTAGTCAGTGATCATCGTTTGATGATGCCTTTCAGAGCAACGTTAAATTCTCATCACTTTACGTGTTGTTTAGACATTATGGGGATGTTTTCATAGTCTCTTCTGAGGACATGACTGATTCATTTCCAACATCAACCATTTATGATAGCGGGTATATATATGGTTGCCGCAAATAAGGTTTTTTGCCTAAATATGTTTTAATATATTTATAACTGAGACGATAAATAAGTGATGGTAAGTCAGTCCATGTCTGAGAAGCTTACTAGATGTATTTGTTGCTACTTGCCCATTGTTGTTTTATTATACCAGTTTGCCAGAATACTTTGTGACTCCAACAAATCTCTTCAATACGGACTTGGAGAAGGCCTCAGGACAGTTTGTGGACAAGCGACTTCCTGTAAGCTTCATATAACTTGTCAGTATTTTCAGATAATAAAGGCTTACAAGGAAAAAAACAATTATTTTTTGCTACATGCTCCTTGTGAGTGTATTTTAACTCTGTGCCTCATTCTTCATTGTACCTTTAGTTGTTCTGTATTTGATTTCAAGAAATATGATGTGGCTCCCTGGATGACGTAAGAACCACTTTGGGAAACTATTTTGTTTGTTTGTTTGTTTAATATCCACAATGAGTAAGTTTACTCTTTTGTGCACCCTGAAAAGGGCGTTAAGTGGTAGGTAGTAGCTTTCCTCGCATCCCGAGTATGCTGTTGAAGGTGGACCATGGTCCTCCAGCTGGTTGTGCAATGCTTGGCTTTATCTGCCTGATGCTCATTACTACGGGGATCACGTTGATCCACATCTCGTCAGCCATACTGGATGTGGAAGACATTCAAAGTGCAGATCCTCGATGGTTGTAGCCATTGCACAGACTGTATGAGGTCGAGCATTGTCATGATGCAACAAGACACTTGTATTCAGCCATAAGACACCTGTGTTCAACAACAAGACACCTTACTCAGCAACAAGAAAGACACCTGTACTCAGTAGTCAGCGTTTTTAAGATTTGATTGCAAGTTGAAGGCAGTTTTTTAAAATTTGGTATGTAGTGCTCTTTAATAAGGCCTCGTTCATTCCAAAAGAGACTCAGGATAACCTCCCTTCCGATGGCTGCATGCAAAACTTCTTTGGTTTTTGGTGTGGAAAGATAGTGGCATTCTTTGCTCGCAGTCTTGTGTTCTGGCTGATGGTAGTGAATTCAGGCTTCATCTACAGTAATAATTCTCGTTAGGAAGATATCACCTTCTGCTTCAAAGCACTGCACAAGTTCTTGACAGATATCAACATGTTGTTGCTTCAATTCTGGAATCTGTTGCCATGGCACCCACCTTGCAGACATTTTGTGGAACTGTAGCACATCATGTGTACTGAAAATTGACTGATGTGCAGAAGTGCGACTATTTCATTTAAGTCATTTGACGATTGTCCATCAGGATGTGTTAACTATTGCAATCAACTCTAGTGTCACTAGTCGTATGACTGATCTGGTCCAGAACAGTCTGTCACAGAACTCATGCTGTTTTAGAACTTCCTACTCCACTCGTTCACTTGCTAGAGTGATAGACATCATCGCCATGCCGATCCTTCATTTAATGATGAATTTTGATACATTTCATCCCATCGCTGTTCTAAAAACTGATAACCACTTTGGGAAACTATTTTGTTTGTTTGTTTATTTAATATCCACAATGAGTAAGTTTACTCTTTTGTGCACCCTGAAAAGGGCGTTAAGTGGTAGGTAGTAGCTTTCCTCGCATCCCGAGTATGCTGTTGAAGGTGGACCATGGTCCTCCAGCTGGTTGTGCAATGCTTGGCTTTATCTGCCTGATGCTCACTACTACGGGGATCACGTTGATCCACATCTCGTCAGCCATACTGGATGTGGAAGACATTCAAAGCGCAGATCCTCGATGGTTGTAGCCATTGCACAGACTGTATGAGGTCGAGCATTGTCATGATGCAACAAGACACTTGTATTCAGCAATAAGACACCTGTGTTCAACAACAAGACACCTTACTCAGCAACAAGAAAGACACCTGTACTCAGTAGTCAGCGTTTTTAAGATTTGATTGCAAGTTGAAGGCAGTAGTGTTCTAAAAACTGATAACTGAACGCTGCTCCTCTTTGGTGCATGTCACTTGTGGGAAGCTCATCTTTAAACCATTACTATAACAACATGTGGCTTGCCTACACCTTGATGCCACCTGCCAGACACTCCTTAAGAACGATACTGCCAACGTACATGGTAATGGCATTGTGTTTTGAATTGCTATAGCAATATTATGGTTTTTATTTGAAACCATCTTGTATATTGCAGTAATGTATTAACAGACATGGGGAGCCGCATAGCCCAATTGTTAGCGAGCTGGCTTCTCATCTGAGTGGTCCTGGGTTCATTCCCCATTTGAGGTGGAAATGTTTTTTCAGGCCACAAATTCAGACAGCAAATTTAACAATTAATGAATTGTTAATGGCAAAGAGGTCACCAAAGAAAAATAAATTGCCAGGAAAAGATGGAATAACAAATAAAACACTTATAAATCTGGACACAAAGGCAAAAAAAAAAGCTCCTGACAGTCCTAAACTGCATTTCTATAAAGGGAATTGTACCGTAGGCATTGGAGGAGGCCATATTGGTATCATTACCGAAGAAAGATAAAGATTTACCAAATCCAAATGGTTACAGACCTATCAGTTTACTTAGCTGTATGGAAAAACTGATGGGCCATGGCACTGAGGATTAGATAACAATAACTTCAAACTGACTGCTGCTTTCTTTAGATATATTCAAGATGACATTTCAAAGTGTATAGCAAAGAAAAACAAAAAGATCACTGCAAAAATAAATGAAAAAGAGACAAAATTAGTTGACTAAATACTTATTCTTATTCAAAAAAGGCAAAAAATCAGATTCAGCAAATTATAGACCGGTGAGTTTAACGAGCATAGTCTGTAAATTGTTAGAGTCAATAATCAAAGAAAACATTGTAATGCATTTATACAAATTTAATCTAATTAGAAATAGTCAGCATGGGTTTACTAGAGGGAGATCATGCTTAACAAATCTATTAGAATTCATGGAGGAGGTTACTAAAATCATAGATAAAGGGGAGCCAGTGGATGTTATTTATCTAGACTTTGCAAAGGCCTTTGATAGAGTACCTCATCAAAGATTATTTCGAAAGTTAAAATCACATGGAATAGGTGGGGAAGTTGCCAAATGGATTGAAAATTGGTTAACGGGAAGAAGGCAGAGGGTGGGCATAAATAAGGAGTACTCTGAGTGGTGTGAAGTGAAAAGTGGTGTGCCACAGGGCTCGGTTTTGGGACCAATTTTGTTCTTGATATATATAAATGATTTGGACATTGATATGAGATCCATGATTGCAAAATTTGCTGATGACATAAAACTATGCAGTAGTGTCTCATCTAAAGCAGAAGTGGATATATTGATGTTGGATTTAGATAAAATTCGAGAATGGTCTGTAAGCTGGCAAATGGAGTTTAATGTAGATAAATGTACAGTCATCCACATGAGTAGATCCAATATGGAACATAATTACAGAATGGGAGAAAACAATATTAGAAAGATAGATAAGGAAAGGGACCTAGGGATTATAATAGATCATACAGGAAAGGTGAGTGAGCAAGTTAAGGTAGCAGTGAAAAAGGCAAATGCAATGTTAGGTATGATAAAAAGAAATATTAAACATAGGAGCAAGGAAGTGATCGTCAAACTGTATAAAGCTTTAGTTAGACCTAGATTGGAGTACTGTGTACAGGTGTAGAGTCCTTATCATAGAGGGGACATAAACATGCTAGAAAGAAAACAAAAAAGAGCGACAAAGATGATAGTGGGATTCCAGAATTACAGTTATGAGGAACGACTCAAGAAAAACCGGCCTACAGTGTCTCGAAGAGAGAAGAATTCGTGGTGACTTAATACAGGTTTATAAGATGATCAGAGGAATCGATAAATTAGACTATAACAAGTTTTTTAAAATACAGCCACCTACAATAACACGAGGGCATAGCTACAAGCTGACTAAAGAGAGGTCCAGGTTAGATACTAGGAAATATTTTTTTAGTCAGAGAGTGGTGTCTGTTTGGAATGCATTGCCAGGGGAGGTAGTGGAGGCAGGGACAGTTAATGCATTTAAGAATAAACAGGATGCGCATAGCTTTTAGAGCAAGGTGATGTAAATGTAACTGGTTGTATACAGACTCTGCAGGGTCTTCTAAACCAGTATAAAGATGTTAAGTTAAGTTTAAGTTTATTTAGAAGGATATGGAAAAACTTGATAACTACTCAAAAGATTGAGATGCCATGACAGGAAGTATAGAAAATTCTAATTCCATGAATAGGAAAATAGTGTTATAGTATATATTGAAATGTTGAGATGATAGTTGTGTCACAGCTGTTTATTAAGTTTATCTCATACACATTATAGTGTGGCAAAGACTTGTTGACTTTACAGCTGTGCTATCACTGTATTATTTCAGACCTGGTCCTATACATATGTAAATGGAGCCAGCCTGGTTCGGATGTCTCAGATTCAACCAGACTCAGATTTTAAGGCATTTGAGAGCAAGTAAGTGTCACATTTTTGCAGACTACTGTGAGCTTATGAGATTTGTCCTCCAATGAATCCTATGGTTGTCACATTTGTTAATAATGTCTCTCGTCCCTCTAGAATTTGCATTACAATTTGACTTCTAATACCAGCCTGACACATTCCATGGCTACTGCTATAGACTATTCCCTACCATATGATTTTAATATTATATTTTTAAGAACTATCTTTGCGCTGTTCATTCCCATTACTGGGGTCCACCAGGGCAATTAATATGGATGGGGAATAAAGGTTGCTTGTCAATGTATTTGCCAGCTAGTGTGCTTGCTAGGATTTTTTAAATTTCACCCTTGATTGGAAAAAAAACACCTATTTCGTTCCAGAGTTTTGAACCAATACTTCCTTGGTCAGAATAACAGAATCCAAACCGCTCAGCCGCTTGCTCTACTATCATTTTAATATACTTTCTTTATTCCAGAAGGCAGCTAAATAAATGGCAGATGCCTGCATATACATAATTTGTGGAATTGAAGAAATTATAGTTTTAGAAATAATGTCAATAATATAGATCACATTCTGCTACTGGTGATACTGAGACATATAATCATTAAGAAAAGACAACAGATCATACTACATTCCTGTAGAAATATAACCAAAAGAAAACTATCAGAGTCTATGAAAAGCAAAGTGCGATCAAACATGAAAATTTTTCTCCTGGCTACAAAAAATAGACACACCGTGAATATTTGACAAACAGTGAATCTTGATTTTGCAGATATGGCTTGGCTTTGTTCGTTCTCAATCTCCTGCTACCAAACCCTGAAAAGGGATTAAGTAGCAGAATGTAGTCCAGAGAATGGAATACGTTGTGTCGTAGTTTACAGCTTGACTGCGATATTTGCACCTTTCGGTCCAACACATCCGACTTCAGCAAGCATTTTTTGAGTACCGGGTTAGCATTCCCTCTTCAATCCCTTCTCCTTAGCCAGTCTGCTCTACTGCAGTCTGTTATACAGGATCACCGCGTGGAGGTGTAGAAGGGTCTTGGCAACTCTGGTTAGCTGGCCCTGACGCTAGCAGTCAACTATGGGTCGCTGACTAGCATCAGGGCCAGCTAACCAGAGCTGCCAAGACCCTTCTGTCACATAGGAATCCGCGGTAACCCAGGAGTTGGTGCAGGATTTTTTTTCGATCGCAAATTGGCTCGTGTCGTTCACCCAGCCACAGAAATCGGGTACCAGAAAAAATCTGGGAAGTAAAGGCGATCGACTTGATGCTGACCACATCATCCACTATGTGCCGTGTTTCACAAAATAATATGGACCTAGCACCATATTTCCCATTCACTGCATGGCGTGACAGGACCTTCTACTTACATTTTTGCTACCACAAATCCTATATGAAAAGATAAAAAGACAGACGATTGAGGCAACATGTTTATGGATCAGCATTAATAAAACAAAAGGAATAAAAATAAGTAATAGATGTAAAGATCTGTGACCATGTAACTGAAGAAGTACAGTTTTACATTTTTTTATAGCAATATTGGCAAAGGTTGAGAACAATTAAGGATGCTAAATTTGAATTTAATTCATTTCTACATAATGTGGAACCTACTGCTTTCTCTCATTAAGAATAAAATAATATTAAATGCAAATATTTTTATGTTTACTCTGTGATTCTGAAAAATAGCGTGCCATTGTGAATTTCATATCCAAACTTGTGAAATAGAACTGGGCAGAAACCAGTTTATCTGAAGATTAAGTAGAGAAAGAGAAATAGATAGAGTAGAGCTTGAAAAATCAATCTACATGTATAATTAGACATACCCCAAACTAGAAACCACAGGGAATAAAAGTGTAGGGAGGTTGTTGAAGATTCAGAAAAGGATGGAAACAGAGCTAAAGATGGTCACTCAGAAGATGGTAAGCAACTACTACAGCTGTGTATTCCACAGGAAGCAAAAAATATGGACAGTAATTATTCCTTTTCGCAAATTTTTATACCACAATTTTTTTAGTTTGACAGGCGAGTTAATTATAAGACGTTATTAATATATGTGTGTGTCTCTCTCTTATAATAGTCACATGTTATCATTGGTCTGCTAATGAAACAATCTAGGCATCATTCACATCTACCAGTCAGGAACTAGAACTCCTCATGTCAGAAACCCAAGAGCTTCAACCTCTTCATCATTCCTTTGCAGTACTGTTACTTCAGTATTTTTGAGCTGTTTTACAAATTGCCAAAATAATGTAAAGACAGAATGACAATAAATATATGAAATGAAATTCAAATACATATCTTGGTAGCGGTTAAGTAGACAGAGTTCATCTCAGCAATATAAATATGATCCGAGTGGTCTGCCGAGGTCTTTGTGTATGACAAAGACAAGAATAGCACCACTGCACCACAGAGAGTGTGTCGTAAGAGGCGACTAAATGTGTGACATGGCATAACATCGGCCATGGTTAGGTGGTTTGTTTAGAGAGGCATAGATGATGCCTAACAGGCTGTGGGTCTACTTTGCTAAACTGTTTGAGTCTATTAAGATGGATTCGCACATCAGTTAACCACCCTCCGTAAGCGCTTGTCCCAACGCAGCGGAGTACTAAGCTGCTTGAGCCTAGTCCGCTAAGCAGGAAACCCTTCTCCTGGCTACATCTAGCTCATATCAGAACTGGGACCTGCACAGGGACATCTGCCCCTGTAGAAGTACAGGTCTTCTAAGAACTAAGAAAATAAATACAGATATTTGACTTGTATAATTTATGGGAAATGAATTAAGCTAACTTTTATGAAGAATAACGGAAAAGTTTGATTTTAAGATCTGACTCAACTTCAGAACTGAGACATTTCAAAACAAATTAATAACTCAGTTCCTCGTGGACCCTTGTTTATAGCCATTGCTTAATTATATTAATTTTTTATGATTCTTTTTCGTCGTTTGCTCCAAACTCCTGGTAACACGCCCTAAAAAGGTCTTTACAAGTAGCAGTATGTTGTCCTGAGAACAGGATGCGTTGTGTTGTAGTTTACAGTTTGACTGTGATATTTGCACCTTTCTGTCCGACACATCTGACTTCAGCAGGCATTTTTGGGTACCGGGATAGCATTCCCTTGTTGCAGCTTATTATCCAGAATCACCACATGGAGGTGTAGAAGGGTCTAGGCAGCTATGGTTCGCTGGCCCTGATGCTAGCAGTCAGCTTTTGGTTGCTGACTGCTGCAGATCATGCGCTGCTCAGCATCTTGATCCTATGTTTTGATTCTAACTGTTGACATTTACTGACTTCATAGGCTCACTTTATTGGCAGCTTTGGGTGTGTTTAAAAGCTCTGAAGTTGAGTGAGTTTGATAAACCCATTTTTGTGAATTAGCAGATGATATTACAATTACAATAAAGAAAAAAAATGTTTGAATATTTGTATCGAAGGATTTTAAATGCCGTCAAGCAGTCCAGTGGAAATGAAAAGGACCTGATCATCTTGGACTTAGTAAAAATGTGTCCATGTTTGCTGGACATCAGAACAAGTCATGAACGGCTGAAGAGTATCATCATGACAGGTGAAGCATTTGTGTTGTATAATTTATTCTTGTTCATCTCTCAGAATTCTGGGTGTTTTTGTCGACAACACACCTAATTTGTCAGAAATGTTTTTGGTTGTATAAGGTCATTGGACATAAAAATAATCAGCGCTAAGACCTGAGTCTTTTAACAATGCTGATAATAATTTGAAATAATCTTAAATTGCATATCCAGTAGTCCATTTTTCACCCATTTGCAGCCTGGTCACCCACTGCCATGCATGGGCCTTGATGACCGAGGCGCCGTCCGAGCTTATTTGTAAAACTTTTCAATTTTGTACTTCTCATAATTTTGGCATTGTCAGGCTGGTGAGTTGTGGATGTTCTTCCCACCCAGGCAGAAGCCAGAAATGTACTGTCTCGACATTAAGCAATTGAGAGGGTGCATTAGTAATGCCCAAAGGTATCAAAACAGCGGTATGGTTCACTGTGCTCATTGTTTACTGGTTAGGCCGAGTTCTCCTAGGTTCTAGACCTGTGACCAAAAGTGGGCCACTGTGCTTTTACAATTGGCCTCGATTGTCATGGTGTGGCGAATGCAGCTTCTCTTTTGCCAGATCTGTTCAACATAGTGCTGGTTCCTTCCTAACCACAGAGGGTGTATGCGTATTGTCCAATAGGAGACACATTTATACAGATGGGTTACTGGTAAGATTTTAAGAATAAAAACCTCATTATATAGTTTCTCATCTACTCAATTATATTGTAGCATGATGTTAGATCTGATATGTCATGGGAGAGGCTGTCAGAGCTGGCTCATGCAGTGAGCTGAATGCTGTTTTTGGTAACCATGTCTTTGTCTTGTTCTATTCTCAATTTCTTCTGTCTATTATTCCAGGTACAATCCCTCATCTTTTTTACTAATAAGATGCTAAAAATACAGATGGAGCATTCTTATTTTGGATTCTCTGATGGAGGTGTATAATTATCTAATATTATAGTGTATTTTCTAGTATTCAAAGTGATTTCTAGCATTTTAAAGTATTATCTAGAATTATAAAGTGTTGATTAGTACTATAAGGTATTATTAAGTGTTATGTTGTTGTTGTTTGCTTATAGCCCACAATGATTAGGTTACTTTTTTGTGTGCCTTGAAAAGGACGTAAAGTAGTGGGTTGCAGTAGCTTTCCTAACATCTAGAGCATGTTAATGAAGGTGGAACGGGGTCCTTTAGGTGGTTGTGCTATGCTTGGCTTCATCTGTGTGTCGCTCACTACTATGGTGGATCACATCGATCCCTCACGTTGTTAGCCAAGCTGCCATAAAAACAGCTCGTTTCCAGGGAGGGTTACTATGTAGCCAAGGTGAAGGTCAGTATATTTTGCCTGCCCAGACATTGGTCTTCCTCCTATTTAGTGTTATAAAGTGTTACTAGTATTACAAGGTATTATCTAGTGTAATAAAGTGTTGGCTAGTTTTATAAGGAATTATCTAGTGTTATAAACTGTTGCCTAGTTTTATAAGGAATTATCTAATGTTATAAACTGTTGCCTAGTATTAAAAGCTATTATCTAGTGTAATAAAGTGTTGGCTAGTTTTATAAGGAATTATCTAGTGTTATAAACTGTTGCCTAGTTTTATAAGGAATTATCTAATGTTATAAACTGTTGCCTAGTATTAAAAGCTATTATCTAGTGTAATAAAGTGTTGGCTAGTTTTATAAGGAATTATCTAGTGTTATAAACTGTTGCCTAGTTTTATAAGGAATTATCTAATGTTATAAACTGTTGCCTAGTATTAAAAGCTATTATCTAGTGTTATAAACTGTTGCCTAGTTTTATAAGGAATTATCTAATGTTATAAACTGTTGCCTAGTATTAAAAGCTATTATCTAGTGTAATAAAGTGTTGGCTAGTTTTATAAGGAATTATCTAGTGTTATAAACTGTTGCCTAGTTTTATAAGGAATTATCTAATGTTATAAACTGTTGCCTAGTATTAAAAGCTATTATCTAGTGTAATAAAGTGTTGGCTAGTTTTATAAGGAATTATCTAGTGTTATAAAGTGTTGGCTAGTTTTATAAGGAATTATCTAGTGTTATAAACTGTTGCCTAGTATTAAAAGCTATTATCTAGTGTAATAAAGTGTTGGCTAGTTTTATAAGGAATTATCTAGTGTTATAAAGTGTTGGCTAGTTTTATAAGGAATTATCTAGTGTTATAAACTGTTGCCTAGTATTAAAAGCTATTATCTAGTGTTATAAAGTGTTGGCTAGTTTTATAAGGAATTATCTAGTGTTATAAACTGTTGCCTAGTATTAAAAGCTATTATCTAGTGTAATAAAGTGTTGGCTAGTTTTATAAGGAATTATCTAGTGTTATAAAGTGTTGGCTAGTTTTATAAGGAATTATCTAGTGTTATAAAGTGTTGGCTAGTATTAAAAGCTATTATCTAGTGTAATAAAGTGTTGGCTAGTTTTATAAGGAATTATCTAGTGTTATAAACTGTTGCCTAGTATTAAAAGCTATTATCTAGTGTAATAAAGTGTTGGCTAGTTTTATAAGGAATTATCTAGTGTTATAAAGTGTTGGCTAGTTTTATAAGGAATTATCTAGTGTTATAAACTGTTGCCTAGTATTAAAAGCTATTATCTAGTGTAATAAAGTGTTGGCTAGTTTTATAAGGAATTATCTAGTGTTATAAACTGTTGCCTAGTATTAAAAGCTATTATCTAGTGTAATAAAGTGTTGGCTAGTTTTATAAGGAATTATCTAGTGTTATAAAGTGTTGGCTAGTTTTATAAGGAATTATCTAGTGTTATAAACTGTTGCCTAGTATTAAAAGCTATTATCTAGTGTAATAAAGTGTTGGCTAGTTTTATAAGGAATTATCTAGTGTTATAAACTGTTGCCTAGTATTAAAAGCTATTATCTAGTGTAATAAAGTGTTGGCTAGTTTTATAAGGAATTATCTAGTGTTATAAAGTGTTGGCTAGTTTTATAAGGAATTATCTAGTGTTATAAACTGTTGCCTAGTATTAAAAGCTATTATCTAGTGTAATAAAGTGTTGGCTAGTTTTATAAGGAATTATCTAGTGTTATAAACTGTTGCCTAGTATTAAAAGCTATTATCTAGTGTAATAAAGTGTTGGCTAGTTTTATAAGGAATTATCTAGTGTTATAAACTGTTGCCTAGTATTAAAAGCTATTATCTAGTGTAATAAAGTGTTGGCTAGTTTTATAAGGAATTATCTAGTGTTATAAACTGTTGCCTAGTATTAAAAGCTATTATCTAGTGTAATAAAGTGTTGGCTAGTTTTATAAGGAATTATCTGGTGTTATAAAGTGTTGGCTAGTTTTATAAGGAATTATCTAGTGTTATAAACTGTTGCCTAGTATTAAAAGCTATTATCTAGTGTAATAAAGTGTTGGCTAGTTTTATAAGGAATTATCTAGTGTTATAAAGTGTTGGCTAGTTTTATAAGGAATTATCTAGTGTTATAAACTGTTGCCTAGTATTAAAAGCTATTATCTAGTGTTATAAAGTGTTGGCTAGTTTTATAAGGAATTATCTAGTGTTATAAACTGTTGCCTAGTATTAAAAGCTATTATCTAGTGTAATAAAGTGTTGGCTAGTTTTATAAGGAATTATCTAGTGTTATAAAGTGTTGGCTAGTTTTATAAGGAATTATCTAGTGTTATAAAGTGTTGGCTAGTTTTATAAGGAATTATCTAGTGTTATAAACTATTGCCTAGTATTAAAAGCTATTATCTAGTGTATTAAAGTGTTGGCTAGTTTTATAAGGAATGATCTAGTGTTATAAAGTGTTGGCTAGTTTTATAAGGAATTATCTAGTGTTATAAAGTGTTGGCTAGTTTTATAAGGAATTATCAAGTGTTATAAACTGTTACCTAGTATTAAAAGCTATTATCTAGTGTAATAAAGTGTTGGCTAGTTTTATAAGGAATTATCTAGTGTTATAAAGTGTTATGTAGTATTAAAAGGTATAATCTAGTGTTATAAAATGTTATCTAGTATCTGGCAAAAATGGCGTCATCACTGGCTGCGAGTCTACATTTCTCTACTGTTTTGGATCATTATGGATGCCGCCAGACCACGGATTTGCCTGGAATTCACACTAGTCGACGACTTACACTTGTGTTCACTGAAGCGTGGTGTTGTTTTCCGTCTGGACTTGTTATTTCGTTCTTTTTTTGTGATTTCTTTCATCCGTTTATCCTGGTCTGGATGCCGGCTGAATGGCACTACGCTTATACCTGTGACGTATTTCACGGGTTAGTTCTGCCGGTTCACCTTCGCGAATTTGGCGTATGGGAATTTTAGATGCTACTATGATGAGTTGAATACAGCTGGGGTGAGATGCCAGACTCACTCACACGCTGAGTGTTGTCCATACGACCTCTTGTGGTTATAGAAAAGGCACGACAAACTGCATTAGATGCCTTCCCACCTTACTACCCTGCGGATTACATGTTTACGGAATGGCTTCGGTGGTAACCCTGAGGCAAAATCTGCATCCTATGCTATCTCCAGTCATCTCGATGAATGTCTTGCCACTGGCAAAAGGTAGCTTAGGCTCCGTTAGTGAGGTTGACAAAAGGCGCAGTTTCTTCCTCACTTTAATCCAAATAACCGCGCAAGTCACCCATTTCAGCGGACACAGCAAGAGATACGACTGTCCACACGGCTGAACAAAGAGAGTGGTCTTCTTCACTTGTGATGGAAAACTATTATTTAAAGGTAGCATCTAGTGTTATAAAGTGTTACCTGGTATTGTAATGTGTTATAAGGTATTACATGGTGTTATAAAATGTTACCTAGAACTATAATTTATTACCTAGTGTTATAAAGTGTTACCTAGTATTAAAAGGTATTATCTAGTGTTTAGCCTAAGACAAGCAAGTGTAATAGTACAGTGGAATACCGTAGTCAACTAAACAAAGTTTTCATAGATCAAGTGAAGGCCGTCAGTATAGTGGATAGAAACAAACTCTGGTCTGTACTAGAAGACCATGGAGTACACAGGCAGTTATTAGATAATATGGGAGCTCTGTACCAAAGCATAGTCAGAACATCTACAGATGAATTTGAGATTACCATGGTAGTCAGACATGGCTGTGTTTTATCACCACCTATTCATTACAAACATGGATAAAATAACATCAGAAGCAAATACTGAAGGTAATAAAACTGCAAAAAGTGAAGACCACGAATCGTTGAGGGAGTTACTTTTCTTAGATGACCAATGTCTAATATACAAAAATGAAAGTGACTTACAAGATCATGCAATGCTTAATACAACTTGTACGAGATACAACATGAAGATTAGTACATCAAAGACAGAAACTATGAAAATCAACAGATCACCAGGTCCTCTAAACACATGTTGACAACAACAAGCTCAAACAGGTGCTTGAGCTCAAGTACCTGGAAAGAATTTCACTGAAGATGGACGATTGGACAGAGAAATCGAAACCAGATGTCAAAAAGCAAGTGCAATGACCTATCAACTGTCACCACTACTCAAACATTCAAACATCAGTATAGAAACACAACGGCAACTGATAAACACTATTTCTGACCAACTCTGTGCTATCAGTGCCAAACCTGGCCTCTGTCCCAGGCACAGGAAAACAAAATTGTAACCTGTAAATGAGATACCTGAGAAAAGCCATCAACATAACAAGGAGAGACAATGAAAAATATGGACATCAGTAAAATTGTAGGAACAACATCCTTCCAAGAATACGTGCACAGACAGAAATTTAAGTGGTTTGTTTAGCTCATGAGAATGAAACCGGCTGGCATTAAAAACATACAAGAGGAGATAGCGGTTTAGAGCCAAGGGAAGACTGTGATGCAAATGGATAGACAACATCAAAGCCATTCTATGCCAGCATGGGCTCACAACAACCTCAACAATACATCTGGCCCAATAGTGAGATCTACAACTCTCCACTATGATTCACGGCATTCAGTGGAAAGATAAAGTAAAGTAGATATATAGTTTTAAAAAGCATTTTCTAGTATATTAAAGTAAAGTAGGTATCTAGTTTTAAAAAGCATTATCTAGTATATTAAAGTAAAGTAGGTATCTAGTTTTAAAAAGCATTATCTAGTATATTAAAGTAAAATAGGTATCTAGTTTTAAAAAGCATTATCTAGTATATTAAAGTAAAGTAGGTATCTAGTTTTAAAAAGCATTTTCTAGTTTATTAAAGTAAAGTAGGTATCTAGTTTTAAAAAGCATTATCTAGTATATTAAAGTAAAGTAGGTATTTAGTTTTAAAAAGCATTATCTAGTATATTAAAGTAAAGTAGGTATTTAGTTTTAAAAAGCATTATCTAGTATATTAAAGTAAAGTAGGTATCTAGTTTTAAAAAGCATTATCTAGTATATTAAAGTAAAGTAGGTATCTAGTTTTAAAAAGCATTATCTAGTATATTAAAGTATTATGAAGTATTATCTAGTGTGGTAGTAGCCATGACTGACTATAGAATGAGGGCGTGATAACTTTCATCATGAATTTTTGGTTCTCTTTCTTCCTGCGATGTTGTTGCTTCTGGGCTCACTTCTCCATCTTGCATGAGCTTCTTTTCACTCAGCATGAGATGGCTTTTAAGGGTACATCTCCACTTGATTTGTCTGCAGCTTGTCTTCCCAGGATGTCAGATACATGTTCAGTGCCTTCATGTCACGCTTACAGACATCCTTGAATCTCAGCTGTGGTTGGTCGACTATTCTTTTGCCAAACGTCAACTAACCATAGAGGATATCTATGAGGATGCGACCATCTTCCATGTGACGAACATGAACAAACCATCATAGTCTCTGCTGCTTAAGATGATTGTACATGCTTGGGAGACCAGAGCGAGAGTGCACCTTTGTTTTTCTTCTTCTTTGTTTACTCTCAAATAATCACATCCATCTCCCTCATCAACCTAGTGGTCCTTCTCAGGCTTGTCTCATCGCCATACAGTTTATCTGGCAAGTGGGCGGCGGAAGACCATGTAGTCACTCTGTTCTTCTTGTGGAGCCAGCAGATCTGCAGAACATGTTCCACTGTTTGTTTGTTCTCCCTTCATGGGCACATGCCTGTGTGTCCAATTTTTAATTTATTGAACAGATGATTTTTCAGTCTGCAGTGACCTGTTCGCAGTCTGAATATCATCATGTGATCTCTTCTTGGCAAAAAGTGGTATGCTTCTGATCCTGGGTGTTCTCCGTGTCACTTGTCTTTGAAGTTAAATTTTATCATTGTCTTCACATGTAGCTATGTCGTGAGTTTGGGGTTTGCCACCTCCCTCTTTTGCCAGTCTATCTGCCTCCTCATTTCCATGTATCTTACAGTGTGCAGGAATCCACTGAATTTTCACTCTTATTGAAATTTTGGCTTGTAATCATGAGTGTCTCAGACAGGCTGTCTAATTCATTGTTTTTATGGTTTCTGAGAGCCATTATGACTGAATATGGTTTCTGAGAGCCATTATGACTGAATATGGTTTCTGCATTTGTCCCTCCATGTAATTCCAAGAATGGATCACACAAGGTAGATGGAAGTTTTAAGCCTGTGCTCTTCTTTGGCATAGTTTGCCCAAGTTTCTCTGCCGTAGAGAAGTGTGCTGATGACACATGCACTATAAAACATGACCAAAGCTTTAATTGTAAGTTTATGGTTTTCCAAAACACGAGTTGTGAGGCGAGCAAATGTAAAAGCAGCTTTGCCAATGCAACTGCCTATTTCTGGATCTAGAGAGAGCGTATCATTGATGCGTATCTGAATTGATGCACAGTTGCCAGTTCATAATTATTCATGTTAAGAGGCCTCAATCTCTTCTATCTTCTTGTATGTCCCAATATGGCTCTGGTGTGCCACACACCTTCCTGTTCTGCTTTGAAAGCTGTTATCTAGTATTATAAAGTATTTTCTAGTATTATAAAATATTTTTTAGTACTACAAAGTATTTTCTAGTATTTTAAAGTATTATCTGGTATCTTAATAATCTACACCAGATCAAGTTCTGCCCTAAAATTTAAATTGGGCTGTATTTTTTTTCTAAAATGATCAGTCTCTTGTCTTGATCATGTAGCGAAAAGTAGTGTTTGTCATCGACATACTGATGTCTTGGCCTCTTTGAAGCGAGAAAGCCAAAAGGTTACATCAGCAAACATCAAAATATGTGTACTCGGGCATGACCTATCTATCTCTGTCTTATCTTTTTGTTTTTATAAATGTTGATCAAAGTGCATTTTATCATTTGTGTATCTTGTGTTGCAAACAAAAAACGGCAATGGATTTTTACTGATGTGAGGTAGGTTATTCGTTGTTTTTGCTTTAGTATTGTTTGTGCAATTACAATAAAGACATTTTCCACTTATTTTAAGGGAATAGTTTTTCCTTTTAAAACAGGATAGGAAGATATATTAATCCTCCTTCAAAGGTTAGGTGGGGGAACTTTTGTTTGCACTTCTTTAATATCCAGATAATAAAATCAGGGTCTATCTTCTTTTAGCATTTACATGTTCTTGATAATACCCATGTAATATGATGTTCACTTCATTTCCTTGAGTATTTTGTTACTTAAAAGTGAATTCTTGTTTATCCCTCACTGTCCTTGATGATGAAGGTTTAATTTTCTTTATTTAGAACTTTCTTGTTGACAATTATGTAAAACATGCTGAAAGTTTGTGGAAATGGTCTTTGACAACAAACAAGATGTAGCCGTGTAGAAAGTTTATGTAATGCTTTCAGTGTGATCCATGGCTGATTACATGTAGTATGTGGATTCTCTGTTATGTGGTCTTGTTTATATATCATGTACTGATCAAGGAGAAAAAAGCTTATTAGTTGTGCTATGCTATGTAGATCTTCTTAGTTGGGTCATGTTATGTAGATCTTGTTAATTGTCTCATGTTATGTAAATCTTGTTAGTTGTCTCATGTTATGTAGTAGTAAAGTAAAGTAACCCATAGCATTACTACCGTAGGGGTGTGAGGTGTTAGTGATCTCACATTTCAAAGGCTCGGCTATATGGGGTCGGTAGCCATCTCCTCTCCCTCGCCGCTTTTACTTCCCGGACTGAACCTGTACCCATTTAAGGCTGGGTCGACCCGGGAGCCATTGCGGTCTGAAAAAACATTACCGCCTGAACTGGGGAATGAACCCAGGACCACTCAGAAACAAAGCCAGTGTGCTAACCACTGCGCTACGCGTAGTTGTTTCATGTTATGTAGATCTTGTTAGTTGTCTCATGTTATGTTAGTTGTGTTATATTAACAAATTACATCAACCAAAAATTTCCGCCAACAGCCTGGACGCACGCCTATACGGATGGCTCAGCCAAAGATGCCATTGGAGACGGGGGAGGGGGCATCACTATAAAATTAAAAAGCAAAGTATACTCAACAGCATTTGCCACTGGGAGACACTGCAGCAACTTCAATGCTGAAGCCAGTGCCCTGAGACAAGCAGCTGAAATCCTTATAGACCATAAGGAGCAGGCAGAAAAGGAAGTGGGCATTTTCACAGACGCCCTCGCAGTGTTAATGGCGCTCAAGAACCAGCACAAAAATGAACTCGGTGCTCTGGCAGACTCGCTCGAACGCCTGTCCCAGTGCTTCAAAAAAAAGCAGTCCAGTGATACCAGCCCACTGCTACATTCCAGGCAATGAGGAGGCAGACAGACTTGCCAGAGAGGGAAGAATGCTGCAGCAGAGTGATACAGAAATCACATACAATGAGACAAAAGCATTCATCAGGGCAACGTACAGTGCAAAATGGAAAAAAGATCACCCTGGCCACATAGAAAATGATGTCTACCATCAACTCTCCAGGCGAGACCAGGTGATAATGCTCCGGCTACGTACAGGTCACAACAGACTTAGATGCCATCTGTACAAGTTCAAGATTGTCACTACAGACCTTTGTGCCTGCGTCACAGCCCCCATGAAGGCAGAACATATTTTGCAGTCCTGTCCACTGTATACCGACAAAAGAAGTAGCATTTGGCAACAGCCAGTGTCCTTCCACGAGAAGCTGTACGGAAGCGTACAGAGCCTTGAGTTGACCACTGCCTTCATTAGAGTCATTGAAGTTGAGGTCTGAAGATGAACGAGGAAAAAGAAGAAGAAGAAGTGTTATGTTATGTAGATCTTGTTATTGTCTCATGTTATGTAGTTCTTGTTAGTTGTCCCATGTTATGTAGATCTTGCTAGTTGTCTCATGTTATGTAGATCTTGTTAGCTGTGCCTTGTTATTAAAAGTTTATTCATTGTGCCATGTTATGTAGATGTTTTTATTGGTTTGACTAAATTGAATACAGAGGTTACTGTCATGGATCTCTGGAGCATTAGATAAACTTTATAAATGGCCAAAGTTTTAAAGCTTTTTGACTTTGCAGATTCTACTAAAGATTTCTTCAGCACAGACTCTCGCTGGTTGAGCAACCTGGAAAACAGCCAGTGGTTGCAGCACATAGCATCTTGTCTGAACACAGCGAACCATGTGGTGAACATGATGGTGAGAGACTCACAGACAGTGGTGATCAGAGGTTGGACACATACATACTTGTTTTATTCTAGTTTTATTGTGATGAATAATTTCAAAATCGCACATAAATGTGTAATCCATAATCCATGCCAGCTCATTGTCCTTAACTGTTAGTACACGCGCTCAAAAACCACATTTTACGAGCTCATTTTAAGGAGTAACTTTTTATACTTGACTGTTGTTACTGATTTTAGATGTGTTATGTGTCAAAATATGCAGAAATGAAAGACCTATTATATGAACATATAAACAGTTTAAAATATTTATGAAAGGTACATAAAGATTGGAATAGAACAAAGGTCAATTTACAAAATAGAACAACAAATATTGTCTTCACAATAATAACCCTTCAGCAACACAGCAACTTAAAAATTCAGGATCATTCTAAAGTATATCCATTTTCACAGAAGTTAGGACAGTTTTATGTGTGTCTTGTAATAAATAAATATTCTACATGCATTTTGAAATTAGTTGTCACAATTTTAAAAAAATCATAATTTACAACCAAATCAGTACATTTTCTATTTTAGTATTTGCATTTCAAATTTTAAAAGTAAAACTATATTGCTTCAACATTATCAGGTGTACTTGATCTTACATGTCTAAGTTCGGATTGATCTCAATTTTCTACTTCTTATTGGAACATGATTTGTTCCTATAGTAAGTAGTAGCTTAGAACTAGTCACTAGGTCCAGCCAGGGTCAAACGTCTCCATGTCTTCATAGTCTGACAACTTTGTCAACTACTATAATTTGGCAGCGCATGAGCTGCAGTGGTCAGCGACCCATAGTTGACTGCTAGCGCCAGGACCAGCGAACCGGAGCTGCCAAGACCCTTCTACACCTCCACGCGGTGATCCTGGATAACAGGCTGCAGCAGGGCAGACTGGCTAAGGAGAAGGGATCGAAGAGGGAATGCTAACCCGGTACTTAAAAAAATGCTTGCTGAAGTCGGATGTGTTGGACCGAAAGGTGGAAATATCGCAGTCAAGCTGTAAACTACGACACAACGCATTCTGTTCTCTGGACTTCAATCTGCTACTTGAGCCCTTTCAGGGTTTGGTATCAGGAGATTGAGAACGAGCCAAGCCAACTACAATAATTTTATAAATATTAGTCATCCAAACTTTCCCCACTCGAGAAATCACTATTTTAAAATGAAATTCATAAATGAATAAGTGCTGATACCTGTTTGGCCGAGAACCTTTGCCTTTGTCTTTAAAGCCATTTCTCGTAACGAAAAAGTTGACCAAAAACTACGGATCACAGAATATACCAGTTTATTTAAAATGGATGATTAATCTCACGCAAGGTTTGCAATGGAATGCAAATGTATATTGTTGATTTGATTGGACAAAAAAGGTGGGCAGACTGGCTGTTACTATATAAAAATAAAAATTGTTTTTTGGTTGTTGTTTTTTTTTTTTGCGTTCACTTATTTATCTATTTCCCAAGGCGGTGTGCGTTGCACTGTGGTTTTTATTTTGTGCCTGTTTGCTCAGTGCATCCGACTTCAGCATGCCTTTTATGGGAGGGTCTGCTTCGTCCTGCATTTTCTAAGGGTTTGCTGTGATGAGGATCGAACCCAGCACCTACTGGTTGTGTGCGATGTCATTTAACCACTAGCCCAAGCCGTTCCCAAAAATAGTGTTAAAGAGGGCAGTGTTTTTCTGGTTTCCCAGAGGGAGTCTTGGAAAAAGGTGACAGCGGAAATGATTTCGTAGGGGAAGGCTTGGATACTAGGAGTTACGGACCCCCTGGTTTTCCTTCTGTAGATATTTGTAATCGAGTTTGTAGACAAACAAGCGATTGGCTACCTTTTCTGGTTCATGGCTGTTTATTGAATTTTCACAGATAACCTCCAAAAATGAAGAGGTCATTCAGCTATATATCACCCAGCTAATGCATTTGATTTTGTTTATTTTTAATTGTAATGTTGCAAATTACTACTCATGTGAGATTTATATCTGCTGTCATTGCAGATTCAATCTTGTTTAATACTTTCATTTTTTAATTCTTCATTTTAAAATAAATGTAATTAATAGTTTCTATCCTTCTTTAGAGGAGAGTGGGTGTGATTTGACATGCCTGGTGTCATCTCTGGTTCAGATTCAGCTGGATCCTGAGAACAGGACCATTGAGGGTTTCCAGAACTTGCTTCAGAAAGAATGGGTAGTTATGGGACATCCATTCCAAAAACGCCTTCACCTTATCTTCACATCAGAACAGGGAGACAATGAACAGGTATACTGTAAAGCTCTATCATTAATACATCTGTACTTTAATAAGATTTAAATGTGATTGATAGAACAATAAATTCGAGGAATGGACTAAAGGTAAATATATTGACAGCTGCAGTGAGTGGGGAGAAAACATCAAGAAAAATATGTGTAGTAGTCTATCAGCGTGCTCATGGCGCAATAGACAAAAATATATGGTGTGATCCATTAGGACCAACTTTGATATGGAATGTCCACCTGCAGAAAATGTATTGTAAATAGTTGAATAACAAGAAGAAGATTGTGTAATAAATAGAGCACACTGTAATAAATTTTGTTAATATAATAGGGCAAGTTAGTAAGCAGGTCACAATTGGCTATTTAAAAAAAAACCAAAAGAGATAGAAACTTGAGAACCATTTATTATTGCACTTACATTGTCCCTTATTTCTCAACATAATTTCCAGAACGTATTGTATCACTTTATCAGTGCTCTAAAACCTGCAGCATAGAAGTCGGGTCTGCAGTCTCAGCCACATTTGCATTTTACGCTCAACCTCTTTGTCATTTGCCAAACGTCTCCCACCAAGGATGGTTTTTAATGCACCAAACAGGGGGAAATTGCTCGAGGCTGTAAGCTGTATGTTTAAGAAGTTACCACCCTAGTGGGACAATTTTCCCCTTGGTAAATCCAGCCGTATGTAATCTGGCATTGTCATGATGAAGTGGTACTCCTCTAGTCAGCAGGCCTAGACATTTTCTTATAATTGCATCCCAAAGCGTCAACAGAACTTCACAGTATGAAACTACATTCACATTGTCATTTTTCTTCTGGAAATTCAATCGATCATGCATTATGCTGTAGGCTAAACCATGCGAACACGTTATTGTAGTTGACACACTGTCTATTGTTACTCGCCTGTCAGCTCAAATCATCTTTCCTACCTGTCGCTGCGGAATAAGATGATCAGGTCGGACATCAGCAATTTTTTAGCATCCTTGAGAAAATTTGTCAACCCAGTTTTGCACCGTTTTGCGAGACAAACAATTATCACCATTTTGTTATGAATATCATCTACAGTAGATTCTTTCATGCAACAAAAATGCACAACAGCGTGCTGCTCTTTTATTTAACACTTTGTGAGCATGGACATTATTTTGTATCTGAGCTGCGCGCATGAATGCGGCACTTAGCATCTGCTACTTATAATAATCACAAAGTTTCATGTTGAATGCAACACCTTAATAAAAAAATTACCAACTACATTTTCAGCTATCCAATATCAGCTTGTGAGATACTTACTGACGTACTCTTGTATGTCTAAAGAAAGACAGTTCTTCATATTGAAATTAGTAACAGGCATACATGATTAGTAATACGAAGCCATTAAACAGTAGTTTTTCTTTTACATTTATTTATTTTTTTTGTGTGACAGTTATTAATTTTGTTCATTTCTTCCATCTTCCACACGCTACAGGCACCTGTGCTTTTGCTGTTTCTGGATTGTGTCTGGCAGCTGTTGCAGCAGTTTCCTTCATCTTTTGCATTCACTGAGACTTACCTGACATCATTATGGGACACTGTGCACATTGGTTTATTTGAAAATTTTCTGTTCAACAGCTGTTGGCACCGGCAAAAGTTTTTGAAAGAGGGCAAAAAACTGACTATTATCTCCTTGCCCAGTGCCTGGAACTGGAAGTTTCAACTCAATGATGAGCAACAGTTGCTATTTAATAACCCACTCTATAATGTTGTAGATAGTGCAAAGACTGCCTTATGTCTTTCAGGTGAACAGCCTAAGGAGACTTGTTACCGTTTGCGTCTCAGCAACCCACCACTAACTGCGGACATTTTTGCACTTCAAGAGGCCGTACTTAAACCAGAGGTCACAGCAGGTCTTATTAAACTTTGGTCTCAGTGTTATCTTCGCTGGATTGTGCCAGCACAAATTGTTGGAGGAGGAAATCCATCACAGTACATGCAGCAGTGCATCTTAGCCGAAGAGGTTGTTTGCCTTTACCACAGACTTCAAGTTCTCACTCAGCAGTTGCAGCAGATGGATCAGAACTCTCTGTCAACGAGTCTACACGTACAGCCTCACATTAGTAGGAGTCCTCGTCCACACAGTGGCTTGCTGTTTGGTTCAACAGGCTATCAACCCAGAAGCTCGCAGCTTTCTTCACTGTACATCACTTCATCTTTCCCGTTCAGCCCAGCTGTGTCCCAGCTTACACAACACACTCTGATTGGAAAGTTGTCTCAGTATCTCAAGGAAACAGAAATTGAACACGATTATGCTCAAGATGATGATGACTGAATTGTGCTTTTTCTTTCTGGAACATTATTTTATCAATATCTTTTCTGCTAAATCCTTATCCTCAGACTTATTTACATATGCTTGCTCATAACTCAAGCTAATGAAGATGCTAGTGTAATTACATTAAATTCTTAACAATAGCCACAAATAATGACAATAGTAAGAGAACAGTAAGTCCCTTTGATTGAAAAGTGTTTCTCAGAGGGTTAAAAGCTTTCAAACACGCAATAAATGGTCACAAATTATGTTACATTTAAAAAAAAAAATTTTTTGCGTTCGCCTTATTTATCTATTCCCCAAGTCGTGTGTGCGTTACACTGTGGTTTTTATTTTACGCCTGTCGGCCCAGTGCATCCGACTTCAGCATGCATTTTATGTAAGGGTCTGCTTCGTCCTGCATTTTCTAAGGGTTTGCTTCCCCGGGGTAACGGCCGGTGCTGTGATGGGGATCGAACCCAGCACCTTCTGGTTGTGAGCCGTGCCACTTAACCACTAGGCCACGCCGTCCCCCTTATGTTACATTAAATGGGCCTTGTCACTTGTTTCTCGTGTGTGTTCTGCCATCAATCTTTATCGAGCTCAAGGACTTATTTAGACCCAGTACTGCGAAAGTCTTTCCTACAATTTGTAATTGGCTTGGCTTTGTTCATTCTCAATCTCTCACTACCAAACACTGAAAAGGCTTAACCTTAGGCACGCTACATAATTTATGAAAAAAATTTGACCTAATTAATTTTCTTAATTAGTCGCTGTGGTAGTCTTTCAAAATTTGTAACTTTTATGTTTGTTTGTCAATAAATATGATTTTCTGGCGTGTAGATACACAATAGCATAACGAACATGTGGGTGTTATTGTTTTTGTTGTATGTTTGTTAGTTTATGAGATTTAAAAAGATGAAGTTGAAAATTTATGAAAATCTCGGGAAAAATTTGGACTCGACCACTAGGCCTAGTCGCTTCGATAGAAAACCATGGAAACCACAACAACGTATCGATACTGTGTTTACAATATCGCCACAACTGTTAGTTTCAATTCAAACGTAGTTCTTTCATTTAAATAAACAGATCTACGCGATAAAAATCTTTCTCAACAACCTACTTCCCCTTTCGCAAAAAGTCGGCTTGCTCCAAACGGCGTATACAAAATTAAAACTGTTCAAAAGCCATTTGTAATCGCACATACGATACTTTAACCGGCAAAATATCGTGTATATATGGAGGACGTACTCAGCAGTAAAAAATGGCTGTCAGGAGTGACTCCGTTCAAAAATTTTAAAAAAAATTTTCGCACACCGTTTTTGCAGGCCGAGCTGGTTAGAAGGGATCGGACATTGGAGTGCTAAAGGTTAAGTAGCAGAATGTAGTCAAGAGAACGGAATGCGTTGTGTCGTAGTTTACAGTTTGACTGCGATATTTGCACCTTTCAGTCCAACACATTCGACTTCAGCAAGCATTTTTTGAGTACCGGGTTAGCATTCCCTCTTCGATCCCTTCTCCTTAACCAGTCTGCCCTGCTGCAGCCTGTTAGCCAGGATCACCGCGTGGAGGTGCAGAAGGGTCTTGGCAGCTATGGTTCGCTGGCCCTGACGCTAGCTCATGCGCTTCTCAACAACTTGATCCCCAATTTGTAATTGATGCCTCATCTGTTTACTGTATGTAATTTTATTTTGATCTTTTCTTGTGTACCTCTTTAGAGCTCAGTCAATTTACTGTTTCAGATTATCAAAGTCACAATTGATGTGGTAGGCAGAAGTTGAAGACACTTAACTTTTATGGTTATAATGTGGCAAGTAGTAGATTGACTTTTCATAATTTTCTTTCCTTTGTCACTCCAACAAAAGAATAGAACCACAGGAATCCTGTGCCAGAGTCTTTATGTGTTCCCTAATAGTGGTTTCTGCTGTATTTTATTTGACATGGTGAGGATGCTAGCCCAGTACACATACCTCACTAGTCACCTTATATGATATATATTACATAGTAGCATGCAGTGGCCATTTCCTTTCTTTCATCTTATTAACCTCATGATCATCTTGTGAGAGAGAACCCTTTCCAGTCCAGAATAATGTTTGTTAATTTGTGTCCTTCAGTCCGGGGCAAGTGCCACAACTCCATATGACAAATATGTTTTTTTAAATAAATTAATATTAAGCTAGAATTGCGAGCATTTTTTGAGTACCGGGTTAGCATTCCCTCTTCGATCCCTTCTCCTTAGCCAGTCTGCCCTGCTGCAGCCTGTTAGCCAGGATCACCGCGTGGAGGTGCAGAAGGGTCTTGGCAGCTATGGTTCGCTGGCCCTGACGCTAGCTCATGCGCTTCTCAGCAACTTGATCCCCAATTTGTAATTGATGCCTCATCTGTTTACTGTATGTAATTTTATTTTGATCTTTTCTTGTGTACCTCTTTAGAGCTCAGTCAATTTACTGTTTCAGATTATCAAAGTCACAATTGATGTGGTAGGCAGAAGTTGAAGACACTTAACTTTTATGGTTATAATGTGGCAAGTAGTAGATTGACTTTTCATAATTTTCCTTCCTTTGTCACTCCAACAAAAGAATAGAACCACAGGAATCCTGTGCCAGAGTCTTTATGTGTTCCCTAATAGTGGTTTCTGCTGTATTTTATTTGACATGGTGAGGATGCTAGCCCAGTACACATACCTCACTAGTCACCTTATATGATATATATTACATAGTAGCATGCAGTGGCCATTTCCTTTCTTTCATCTTATTAACCTCATGATCATCTTGTGAGAGAGAACCATTTCCAGTCCAGAATAATGTTTGTTAATTTGTGTCCTTCAGTCTGGGGCAAGTGCCACAACTCCATATGACAAATATGTTTTTTTAAATAAATTAATATTAAGCTAGAATTGCGATTATCTATCCACGGCATGCATTATTCATAATTAAAATATAAATTAGTATGAGGCTTTAAATGTCATTAATGAGGAAGAAAAATACGGCAGCCCCTAATAAGTGATTTTAGAATGTGTTAAATTCCTGAAACTAAATAACAGAATGTAACGAATGTGTTCAGAAGTTGGTATTGGCTGGAAATGGACATCATCCAAGCAGCTGATTCCGAGTGATACACGCTGTAAAAAGTTAACATAGTCATTGAGTTTTGACAGCTGTAAAAACATATCTAGTTAATGTTACATTCTTTTTAAACTCCTGGAGTAATGGACTTTAGAGATCATGAAAAGACTGTTCATATGAAAACATTGTTAACCCAATCGCCTCTAGATAATTTTCAAGTACCGGAATTCTGTTCATCAAAGTTTTATTCAAAACAAAATTAATTAATATTGAAAATATTGAGCTAAAATTACGATCTAAACATCGTCAGACAGATAATTAAACTATGACATGAAGTATTCGTAATAAAGATTATGCATTAATAGCAATCATTAAATGACACTAATGCAGAGGCGGAAATGAATATCCAAATATTGAATATCCATGAGTAATCCAGATGCATGGATATTGGACGGATTCAATAATAAATCATTTCTCAGGTCTTGAAGCCCAATTTTCTTTGCAAATGTTTTTTTTTTTTTGTGAGCTCGCCTTATTTCTCTAATATCCAAGGCGGTGTGCGTTGCACTGTGATTTTTATTTTGCACCTGTCGGCCCAGTGCATCCAATTTCAGCATGCATTTTATGTAAGGGCCTGCTTCCTCCTGCATTTTCTAAAGGTTTGCTTCCCTGGGGTAACGGCCGGTGCTGTGATGGGGATCGAACCCAGCACCTTCGAGTTGTGAGCTGTGTCACTTAACCACTAGCCCATGCCGTCCCCCCTTGCAATATATGATTTGACTTTCAAACATAACTTTTGCAAATATCTACATATCGAAAATAACCTTACAGTTAATCGTCAATTGATGGATGCCACCATCATGTCAAGTCATTACAGAAATTAAATTCCACAAAATAAATCATAAACGATGGCTCAAAAGTCTGTTTTGGTCATAGCTGATGGCAGTTTTTGGTTTTGCGGCAAGAAACAACAGTACCTATTAGCTGGAAAGTCCAGTTCTAATGATTCAAAAAGTCAAATCAAGCAGCATTCAACAAATCATGTTTTTAGCTCATTTGTCCACAAAACAAGTTTCTAACTGACAAACAAAATTGTGTGAATGTCAGTTTCACAAATGAACAATGGCTACCAGAGAAGAATTTGGCATATTCTGCATTTTGCCATTTGGCTGGGTTCATTGTACTCATACTCTATCACATATTGCCTGCTTGTCACTCAAAGTTTACCTGGGCTGCAGTGTGTAACCAATGTCTTATGCCAAAGACAATTATTATAATTTGAGGCTCTGTGACTTTATTATGTGTTCTGTTGCACAATGGGTAATGCATGCTAGTTCTCCTCTTCGGGCACATTCAGTTTCTTTATAGCTCCACCCATCCACATGTATGTCGCATGTACGTACTAGTGTGTCGAGTTTATTATTGATGTTTCCTTTTAGTCTGAGGGTTAGCACCTCCGGTTACCAGGTCCATCTTGAGAAGGATGTGAAACTCCATCACCCACAAAGGTCTTATAGTAAACCAAGACACTCCACTGTAAAATAGTTTGATCTAGGGTGAAGCATGAAGGAGCCAGCAACATTCAACACTTCATTTCAAAACCTCTGCATGATAAATCAAATTTGGTTCCCATTAACAAACATCAAGAGTTTCTGGCCACAAGATACTTCAAAACGGATGATGATCATGGTTAATCCGAGCTGCTTGGGCTTTTCAAAGTATTGATGTGTATGTTGGGGTGTTTTAAAAGTGTGCTGATCATGTAGAGTATCCATTCAACACCCTAACAATATATATGCAGTAAAAATGTGTTGGGGAGCCAAGGTAGTGCACCTGGTTCCCAACCGAGTGATCAGGATTCAGCCGCTGGTTGGTGAGGAACTTTTTTCGATCCAAAAATGTCACCTGGGGTCGACCCAGCCTAAGAAATTGAGTACCTGGACAATCTGGGAAGTAAACACAGCCGGCGTGATGCTGACCTCATCACTTCTAGTGTACCGTTGGTCAGGAAAAATATGGGCCTAACACCATATTCCCAATATGCCACACTGGCGTGAAATCGGGATCTTTACTTTTTTCACAAAAAGGTGTTGCAAGAAACTTTGCCAAATAAAAATAAAATAAAATTGTTACTGTCACTAATAGAAACATAGGAGAGGAAGATCACGTATTATATAAAGTGGTGTAAAGGGCTGCAGATGTCACCACAGAGATGTAGCGAGACATAAGGTGTTCAGGAAGTTGGTGGGAACAACTACATGGAGAGTCAGACAATCATTTGGTTTTTACACCTTGTTGGTATACAGTCTACCACTAGAAGCCTTCCTACCTATAGATCATTTGTTTTCAGGTGAGAAAATTAGTCTCTAGGAATGTTGATAGTTGACATTAACGTATTCCTGAGGAAATGCTGGCTGAAGCTAGTAAAAGCCACATGTTGCACAAGAATGGATACATTTCCCTATTGCACTTAATACAGAAGTGAAAGTACAAACTTTAATAGCCCACAAGCAACCACTTGGTGTAAGATTTTATTTTACTTGCATTTTAGTATTTCTAATTGAATTTAACTTAACAAATGTCAATGACCTTCAAGAGTACACAGCTTTGAGAACTGTCCACAAAATTGCAAATTATGGGACAAATTGTTTATTTTTGGTTTTGTTTCAGATCATTTTGGTCCTGTTTATAAATTCCGTTGTTGATGCTTTTCCATGACTTGATGTTAGATTATCCAGTATCTTCTCCCTTTTTCATCCTACGTCATTTTTCCAGCTTTTTAGTCTATTTTAGCCAATGTGCCCTAATCCACTCCTTCTCAAAATATGCCACTTCTAAAAAAAGTAACGGTGAACTTTATTTCTTTCTATGTGAATTAAGCTTCATTTGTGTACCTACTACCCAAAATACATCATTACATTTGTAAATCTTCATTTAGATACTAACATTCAACTGTAAAACCACATCTCTGTATTGATGCCACAATCTGTTTACTTTAAGCATGCTTTCTTTCTTTCTGGATCTATAACTGCCTGAAACCTTATTTACAATACCATGCACAACTTTGCAGATGACCTGTACTTCAAGCTAAAAGCATGTGGTTTGTCAAGTCACGGGGTCAGCAATTTCTGGTCTTACATTGGGCAGATATTCATACAGTCTTAGCCTTAGTCGACCTGTACTTTAAAGGGGCAGATCCCAGGTCTGGATGTGGCTCGGAGGAGCATTTCCAGCTTAGCTGGTTAGGCTTGAGCAGCTTATTACTCCGCTGTGTTGGGAAAAGTGCCGCGGAGAGTGGTTAACCGATGTGCGAGTCCATCTTAGTAGACTCAAACACTAGAGCAAAGTAGACCCGCAGCCTGTTAGATGCCATCTTTGATGCTCTTAACAAACCACCTAACCATGACCGGTGTTATGCTATGTCATACAGTTAGTTGCCTCTTATGACATGCTCTCTGTGGTGCTATTCTTGTACTTGCCTTACACAAAGACCCCGGAAGACCACTCTGGGCATATAGTAGACAACAAAATAAAATAATGGCTATATGCTCAAAGCTTCATGACAAGAAACAAAATCAATCAAAATCTTTGAGCTTCCTGTAGAACACATGTGTTTCATGAAATACATGCCAAGTTCTCCTGTCCTCAGCCATCTGTTCTAGTACCTTTTTTGTCTTCGTTATGTCTTGTGTATCTATCTCTCAATTTCTCTTCTCTATGTTTGTTTTAGTGCCCTTGGGATTCTAGAACAGAGACTGCCATGTAATACTATCTGCTGGTTTAATTAATTTGTGTTCTATCCAATTTCAGTATTTTCTCTTCACCTCCCATTCCACTATTGTTTGTTTGGTCCTTTCCATCAGTTCCACATTTGTGATCTTATTCAACATTTTGTCTAGCATGGACGATGCTTAGAAGATCAAAACTAGTGCATTTATTTTATTAAAAGTCTAAAATTATATAAATGAACAGTACTATTAATAATATAATTAAACAGTTTTAGTAATTATATAAATAAATAGTTCTATTAATTATATAAATGAACAGTTCTATTAATTATATAAATGAACAGTACTATTAATCATATAAACAGTTCTATTAATTATATAAATGAACAGTACTATTAATTATATAAATCAACAGTACTATTAATCATATAAACAGTTCTATTAATTATATAAATGAACAGTACTATTAATTATATAAATGAACAGTTATATTAATTATATAAATGAGCAGTTCTGTTAATTATATAATTGAAGTTATACTAATTATATAATATACATGAGCAGTTCTATTACATAAATAAACCATTATATTAATTATATAAGTAAACAGTTCTATTAATTATATAAATTAAAAGTTTTATTAAGTGTATAAATTAAGTCTATTAATTATATCAATTAATAATTTGTATTCAAGTGATTGTAATGCCGCAGTCTGTACTAGTCTGGACTCCGAAATGACCCAAACAGGTTGCTAGTTTGTTTCAAATTGGTTTACTTTGAATTGTGGACATTTTGGTTAATATGTCAACTTACCATTTTTTTCTCATTGATCTTGTTTCTCAAGGTGGAGTGTGTTGTACTGTATTTTGTGTATTACAGCCCAGTGTATCAGAATTCAGTACCCATTTTAACAATGGGTTCCACTTCATAAAGGAGTACGATCTCATTGGCTCAAGAATCCAAAAACATGCAAGTTTGGTTAGGGAGCTGTTGCCCCCTAAACCCTTTCAATAAATTATTTTTTGGGGTTTTTTGTAAATTGTTTGCCTTTCTGTATTCAACGGGCAGAGGCACGCCCTTTTCCACTCCGAAGCGCAGCCTTTTAGGTGATATCAGATATCAGAACGCATTAACTAGTGTTTGGATGCGTGTATTCGTCTGTATATACCTATGCTAGTTTGGGTACTCTCAGAGGTCAACCCAACCAAAGTGCAATGGAAAGGTCTCGCCCTGAGGGAACGTGTGAAAGTTGTGTAAGAGTGTGATTGTTGGACAGAGTTGTGTAAGAGTGTGATTGTTGTGTAAGAGTGATTGTTGGACATAGTTGTGTAAGAGTGTGATTGTTGGACAGAGTTGTGTAAGAGTGTGATTGTTGGACAGAGTTGTGTAAGAGTGTGATTGTTGGACAGAGTTGTGTAAGAGTGATTGTTGGACAGAGTTGTGTAAGAGTGATTGTTGGACAGAGTTGTGTAAGAGTGATTGTTGGACAGAGTTGTGTAAGAGTGATTGTTGGACAGAGTTGTGTAAGAGTGATTGTTGGACAGAGTTGTGTAAGAGTGATTGTTGGACAGAGTTGTGTAAGAGTGATTGTTGGACAGAGTTGTGTAAGAGTGATTGTTGTACAGAGTTGTGTAAGAGTGATTGTTGGACAGAGTTGTGTAAGAGTGTGATTGTTGGACAGAGTTGTGTAAGAGTGATTGTTGGACAGAGTTGTGTAAGAGTGATTGTTGGACATAGTTGTGTAAGAGTGATTGTTGGACAGAGTTGTGTAAGAGTGATTGTTGGACAGAGTTGTGTAAGAGTGTGATTGTTGGACAGAGTTGTGTAAGAGTGATTGTTGGACAGAGTTGTGTAAGAGTGTGATTGTTGGACAGAGTTGTGAAAGAGTGATTGTTGGACAGAGTTGTGTAAGAGTGATTGTTGGACGGAGTTGTGTAAGAGTGATTGTTGGACAGAGTTGTGTAAGAGTGTGATTGTTGGACAGAGTTGTGTAAGAGTGTGATTGTTGGACAGAGTTGTGTAAGAGTGTGATTGTTGGACAGAGTTGTGTAAGAGTGATTGTTGGACAGAGTTGTGTAAGAGTGTGATTGTTGGACAGAGTTGTGTAAGAGTGATTGTTGGACAGAGTTGTGTAAGAGTGATTGTTGGACAGAGTTGTGTAAGAGTGATTGTTGGACAGAGTTGTGTAAGAGTGATTGTTGGACAGAGTTGTGTAAGAGTGATTGTTGGACAGAGTTGTGTAAGAGTGACTGTTGGACAGAGTTGTGTAAGAGTGATTGTTGGACAGAGTAAAATGAAACAAGAGTGTGAGGTAAGAAGAGGAGAGAAGTGCTATCTTCCACTGCTTATTTTGTGGCAGCATTTTCTGGGGTAATATTTTGGCAACTGGTTTAGTGTTTCTTCATTGTTATTTATTCTGATTGAAGGTCTAAATCTCATTGTTTGTCCACTGGTAAAGTAGTTCCATACCATTTAATGACGTCCTTGTATGTTTATTATATCATTAAATTGTTCCACCAAGGAAAACCTAACAATTCCTCAAGATATCAACCCTTTCTGGAGTAAAATGGCAGACTTGTCAGAGTTATCTTATGTTTCATCTTCTCATTCTCTACCCCTCCCCACTTACAAACTATAATGACCATTTTAGTATACTGTGTATTTGTATTTCAGTAAAAATCAAAGAACTACAGTATTTATTTGAGTATTTATATTTGTATCTCATCAAACATTATTTTAACATGTGTCAATCAAAACTTTTCAGTTCCCTCTGGAGCACAAGTCCTCAACTAATGCACGTCAAGTCATCCTGTCCTGGGCCATCCCTTCAGCTCTGTCCACATCTTCCCTGTTTCCATTATGTTTGTCTTGAGCTTTCTTCTCCATGTGTATTTTTCTCTGCCTCTACCTTGGGGGTTCCAGAACAAAGACTGTCTTGCAATGCTATCATCTTGTTTCCAGTGTATGCACTTGTGTCTTCTCCTCACCTCATGTTCGCCGCCAAATGTCTGGTTCTTTCCAACAATTCCACATAAGTGATCTTATCATATCATTTCAAACTTTCTATTCTGCGCAGGTACCCATTTATGAAAGTCTGAAATTTTTGTTTCTTGTTTTTTGTTGTTCTCCATATTTCAGTGACATACAATAGAATGGACTTTACATTAGAGGTGAAGACTTTAATTTATGAGTCAGACTTATTTTCTTTTAATTTCCATAAGTTCCTCCCATCTTTTGTATTCTTATTTTTATATTTGTATCTCCTATTTTGTCTATATTGCTACCAAGATAGATCAATTATTTCACATCTTGTAGGAGTGTTATCTCCCAACATGATTTGATTGTCGTTAGTTACATTTATCATAATCTTTGTTTTTTTCTTCTGTGAATTCTCAGTGACTTCTCATCAAGTATACTCATTTCATTTTGCGCCTGATTGCAGTTATGGGACGGAAGAGCTAAGTCATCGACAAAATCCAGATCAGCAAGTTGTTTGTCCAGTTTCATTTCTATTTTCATTGGTTGGTGTTATCTTCATAATCCTGTCAGTGGTCTCGAGATAAAAGTGTTCGCCTCGGTGTTGAAGGTCGCGGGTTCGAATCACAGTGGAGACCGTGATTTTTTCACGTGGATCTTCTGGTAAAAATTCCCCTGATCTCTGGGTAGCAAGATCGGACTTCAGTGTTCAGTGTCGAGCACGTTAAAAATCCCTTCGCAGTTAGAAATAGAAAAGAGTAGGTTTAACAGTCACTCCCCTGACAAAATTCTGGCTAAAAATCTACCAAAAAATTATTTGTACCTTCCCCCTGGGGGTTTGTTAAGAGCAGCATATAGATGGCGCCTAATTGGCTGCAGGTCTACTTAGCTCTAGTGTTTGAGTTTAAGATGGACTCGCACATCGGTTAAACCACCCTCCAATAAACTGGTTGTGTACAGAGTCTTCTAAACCAGTATAAAGATGTTAAGTTAAGGTTACTAGTCAACAGATAGGAAAATGATGATAAGCTGACCTTCATACAGGACTCTACATTTCATTTCTTCATAGGTTTTAAAAATTATGTTAGTGAACTTAAGGGGGCATCTATAGGGCCTGCATAACTTCCAGGGCATTTTCTGTCTAAGTAGTAAATTATGTTAGTGAACTTAAGGGGGCCATCTGTAGGGCCTGCACAACTTCCAGGGCATTTTCTGTCTAAATAGATAAATACTTTTTCACAGTTCACAAATCTGTTAAAAAGTGGTGAGTTTCATTCCATACTTTGATCAATTATTATTGTGTGTGTATATATCTGGTCTGCACAAGACATATTTTGTCTAAATCCATATATTCTTCTCCCAGCTCTGCCTATCGCTGGTTTTAGTCTCTCTATAGTTATTTTCCCAGGCACTGATAATAACATTATTACTCTATAATCTGTACACTGTTACAGATTTCCCTTCTTAAACAACTTGACTACATAGTCTTCCTTCCAGTCTGCTTGTATTTTTTCTCTTTCCCAAGCGATTTGTTTAATATCTCTGTTGAAGGCGTTGATGTCTGCTTTGATTGATTCTTCTAAGATATTACTATCACCCCCAGTGGATTTACTATCTGTCAGAAGCATTATGACTTTCTTAATTTCTTCTTTGTTTGGTTTCTTGCAATTAATGTATAGTTCATTTCTGTTGACTGAATGTCTGACGGGACGATCTTTTGGAATTGGTCTATTAAAAGTTATTCAAAATATTCTGCCTATATCTTTAACATGTAAGCTAACAATTTATTATTAGACATATTTTAACACAAACACTTTTGTATTAGATATTGACTGTCAGGCTTAATAGCCTTCCACATTCATACAAACATATAACTGTATCAAGTATTGCCTGATTTAATACTTTTCTGCTTTCTTCTTCTTCTTTCAGTATTATTAATTATTTCCATATGTCTGTACATAGAAGCCACTGAAGTGTTAACATGATAATGAACAAAAATTTCACAAAATCAGGCCAAGTCAGTTGCCCTTGCCACATTGACTGCCTGATACAACAGATCTCCACCCCTAAAATATAGGGTCAGTTGCCATCCCCTCATCAACTGCCTGATACAATAGATCTCTACCCCTAAAATATCAGGTCAGTTGCCATTCCCATATTTACTTCCGGATACAAATATCGCAGTCAAGCTGTAAACTAGCGACACAACGCATTCCGTTCTCCGCACTACATCCTGCTACTTGCAAATCCATGTTCAGGGCTTGGTAGCGGGAGATTGAGACGAACGTAGAAGAAGTGTGTGAGCATGTTTTACCTTGGTGTTGAGATATAAACCCTCGTAATTCAGTCATTAGTGGGAGCATGTCTTACCTTGGTGCTGAGATATAAACCGTCATAAATCAGTCATTACTGTATAAGCATATTTTACCTTGATGCTGAGATATAAACCGTCATAAATCAATCAGTCATTACTGTATAAGCATGTCTTACCTTGATGCTGAGATATAAACCGTCATAAATCAGTCATTACTGTATAAGCATATTTTACCTTGATGCTGAGATATAAACCGTCATAAATCAATCAGTCATTACTGTATAAGCATGTCTTACCTTGATGCTGAGATATAAACCGTCATAACTCAGTCATTAGTGTATAAGCATGTCTTACCTTGATGCTGAGATATAAACCGTCATAACTCAGTCATTACTGTATAAGCATGTCTTACCTTGGTGCTGAGACTTATACAAAAATTCATTCACAGTTAATCATTTTGGTGCTGCTCCTCATATTGAAAATTAAGTTTTCTGTCACTTTCCCAGATCTATGTCTGACAATATTTCAGTTTGAACAGACCCAGTGAAAGTCCTGTAAATTTGTGATTGCGCTTAAACAAAATAAACGACCGTGATGTAACAATGTGCCTCAGCTTTAGAAAAGGTATATTTATATACAAAATTGTGATTTTAACAAAACATAAATTTGATAATTACATACATAATGGCATAAATGTTCTTTGTCATTTTTAATAATCTTTCTATTTCCAATTTGTTCTTTATCATTATTAACATTTTTTGTAATTTATTCCTTTCTTTTCTGTGTAATCATGGCCTAGCAAAGATGAAAACTGCAAATGATTGAAGGACTCTGTCAATTCAAATGTTAATATAAAACTGCTTATAGTGTGTATATATGTTGCTTGTCATTGCTCAAACTTGCTGCACAGTTGATTGTCCTGATAATGTAGGACAGGGATGTTGTTAACCCATTACAGCCTAACATGCCCAATACTTTTTGTTCAGAAACTGTCATGATTATTCTGTTCAATGCAATCTTTCACTTGTATTTAATACTCCATCATTTAAATTCCATTTGTAAGCAAGTAGTATATGAGTGAGGTAAATAATTATCTCCTTGATTTTAAAATATATATTTATAGCTTCAAGTGTGAAGGGTTAAACAAAGGTTACTAGATCTATCTCTTTATTGTGAGAAAATAAAAATGTTCATATATTCACATTGACACTCAGCCTTTAGTATTAAGGTGCAATTTTACTACAGCTATGTGTTTGACTGGTCCAGGTAGACATAAAATGGTTAAAAGGCATACAATGACTGCAAGCAGCTTGAGAGTGCTGTAAGGAATTCACCTTATAGGTACATCCAAACATTAGTCAATGAGCAAGAATGTAGTTGATTCTCTCCCATGCCATTATGTCAGAGTTTTCAGTTTGACTTTGTTGAAAGAAGGGAGCCCAAACACATTTAGAAAGGACATTTTTCAGGCAAGTATATCTCAGAATAGTTTACATGGATATGGATAAATATATATTCAAATGGCAATCTGGAGCACTCTACTCAAAAAATCGTTGGCCATGTTTCCAGTGTTTGAAAAGCGCTTTGTCTGTGTTCTAGACCTGTCACAAGTTACACCTCCCAGCAAGTGAGTGAGAATGTGTTTGGTCATGTTGAGTCATTTGCGTAACTGTATCGATATGGTGAAATGAAGGAGTTGATAGATACTGGACTCTTTTGAGGTGGAGGTGGTAAGCCCAGCCGCGCTTCTCAGAATCGTTAGCTTAACATTCAACACGCACAATTCCAGGTGTATATACTTTCCTGTGGCCGGGAAAGAGCTCAAATTTGTCTGATTTCTGTCCAGGGTGGGAAGGAAAGCCAGAGTCCCCTCCTTATTATTATCTAGACTCCGCAAGATCTAACTGCTCAGAAAAGCTGATAAACAACAATACAGATGACTCAGCTAACTAAGCCACATCCAATGTGAAGGCATCTTTTACAAAGGAACAGAGAATTTAAAAAACTAGTGCCAACAATGGAAACATACTCCAGTAATTCCCATGCAGAAGTAGAGGCACTGAAGGCTGCTGCTGAACTTGTAATTCAAGATAAAGATATCCACCAAGAACATGTATTCCTGGCTGATGCCTCTTCAGTAACAGCCGCTCCAAAACAACATGCACATACTCTTTACACAGCTCTCAGCAGAACACCCAAAGTCAGTTGTTCAAAGGGTCCCCTCCCACTGCAATATCAAAGGAAATAAAGCTGCAGACAGACTAACAAAGTGCAGAGAAGCTACCACACAAACTGATCTGAACATCACATATAATGAGACAAAGACCACAATTAAAGCCACCTTCAGAGAAAAATGGACTGATCAATAAACAACCCCCCCCCCCCCCCCCCCCCCCCCCCCACTTCTGAAAATAAAACTACCATGTTGACTCAAGGGTCATCTTTGCAACTAAATGATAATTTGGCCAGCTGACAGGTGCCCTTATGGGGAGCATACCATGACCATGACACACATCCTACAGAGCTGCACACTCAGAGAGAAAATATACTGGTCTTTCGAGACACATAAGAAACAACAGCTTTATGGAGATAAAGCAGCCTTACAAACAACAGTGTCCTTTGTACGAGAAACTGGGACCTTGATCTGAGAATGAATGAAGAAGTATGGAGGAGAAGAGGATGAGAAAGATTTGACATGATGAAATATTACCTGAGCAATTTTTTGTACAAGTACCATGTTGAGTAGCTAGAGAATCAATCAAGGTCTGATGGCCTTTAAAATAAGACACCTGCAAATTTGGAGCAATTGGTCCAGTCATTGGTTGATTATGAGCTGAGCGCCCTCATAATGTCTCATGGTCACAGTGTGATCTCTTTAAATATATCCAGAATGAAGGAGCGTGAATAGTCCCTAGATTTCACTATATCGTGTGTTTGTGAGTAATCGAGGGCAAGAGACACTACATAAGATTACTATTGTCTCTGTGTGGGTCAAACAGAGTGAGAAAGAGGGACTATAGAGAGCATTGAACAAGATTGTGTACAATAGCTAGCTATGGAACCTTCAATATCTATACTCATTAGCTTAAAGAGACTAGGCACCTTTAGGTCTGCCTAGAATGCAGTCATATAAATTCTTCAAAATCAATGAGTTCAGTTGTTTTGCCTGACTATTCATACTTCTGAGGATACAAAATTGTTAGCTATGGCGTGAGTCTACAACAATCATGGACATCTCAAACTTACAGGAAAGTGCTGCCTCTACTAACCTGACCACACAAACATTCATGACAGTAATATAGCTGATAGGCTAGCTTCAAACCCACATGATGAAGACATTAGGTGCTGATAGAGCCTTGCACTACAGTTAGGGGAACCCCAGTCCACTTTCTCAAGTATGCCTCAGTATGTGAGAATAGCCACTGTAACCTTAACCTTTCATCACGAAAAAGTTAATTTGACTCAGAACAACTTCCAAGAACTAGCCCTTTACAGTCCAGCCTAATTGATTACATTTGTTTCTTAAGACAATTCGTTTGAATTAGGCAGGACCATAAAGGGTTAAGACAAATCTAATCATTTAGGTCAGAATGTAAATGGTTATGATAAGTCTAATATATTAGGCCAGACTGAAAAGGGTTAAGACACAAATCTAATCAATTCGGCCAAACTGTAAAGGGCTATGAAAAATTGAATCAATTAGGCTGGATTGTAAAGGGCTAGTCACAAGATAATGACATAGGAATTGAGGAAGAAGTGAATCTGAGACTGAAGGAATTTGGAAGCATACATTTTTTAAAAGTTGTAAGGGGTAAGTGAAGGGCAGACCAGAAATGTGTATAACCAGAAGATATAGGGCTCTCTCCTTCTCCCCCCGTCTTTTCACACCAGCATAATAAATGTGTTTGGAAATATTATTTATGTGATAAATGTGCTGCTCTCAAGCATGCTGGTTATATGTTACACCATGTTAATGTTATGTGTAAGCTTTATAGCTGTCATTAATCATAATTATGCTGTTATTTTATCAGTGTGGAGCATGGACTATTAGAAAACCACAAATGTAAGATCAAGACTTGTGAGATGTGCTGCGCTAGTGGGGACAAAATTGGTTAGTGACTATATTGAAGCTTAGAAAATAAATGGGTTTGAACATTTGATCAGGATGCATCATGAAGAACCTGCAGTGAGAGCATATTGCATAGAAGTTTTGAAACAATGAGGGGCGCCCCCCCCCCCCCCCCCCCCCCCCCCCGATGACGCTTGCTAGAGGGTGGTCATCAAGACACTCCACAAGTTCAACATGTCAGCAGCACAAACCTCTCACCGAGCTTAAAACCAGAAACAACTGCAAGAGCAGTAGGATAAAATAATTATTGAAGAGCTCTTCACAAGTAGGTACAGTCTCGTTGCGTTTCTTCTTTAAACTAGTTGTTTCAAGTGCATGCAATCTGACCACTACACTAAAATAGGAAGCTTCAGTGTGTATCCTGAGGAACAGAGAATAGATATACAACAATGCTCTAAGCAAGTTGTTAAAGGTAATTAAAAAGGTTTTGTGGATGGGTTTACACCCTCATCCTGTGAAACATATTTCTACAAAGTGCTTTGGTCTAGGTTTCTATAAAGGATCAACTACAGCACTGCCCATATGCTTTATAAGGAGCAAAATTGAGACAGAGAAAACTCACCTACATAGTTTTGTTTTTGTTTAACAACCCATTTAATTTTGAATCCTAAATACTAAGAATAATAAAAAGGTCAGATTGTCTTGGCCACAATATGAGTCAGGGAGGCCTACTGTTTAAAATACTGGAAGACAAAATTTGGGGAGGGAAAAGAAGAAAAGAATATCCAAGAAGGAAGTACATCGCACAGGTGTGCAAGAATATCGAAGTGCAGACATCTGCTGAGCTGAAGAGATCTGCACAGAACAGAGTATATCGGCGTGACTTCAACAACAGTCTCCGTACTCACTAACCTGATGATATTCTATCAAGAAAATTGTGTCGCACATTTTAGTGATTCATAGGAAATAAACAAAGCTAGTGAAAACGTTCTCAATTTGTAAACAGCAGTGTAACAGTGTTTTTTCATGTATGGTCTGTAAATAAATATGAATTAACAAAACCACACTTTGATTGATTGTATACTCTTTCAACTTATAACATTTCATGATTGTAACTAAAGCATGTAGCACCACCATCGGGTCACATTGACAATGGCTGATGGTTGAGTAATGACCACTAACACCTTGACTTGAGAATGCATCATTTCAAATATGATCTCATGATAGTACATGTAAGAGTGTGCACAACAATGATATGGCTAGTTTGCTAACACCTTGACTGCATTCACCATTTTCTTGGGCCAATGACGTGATGCAGCCAGTGACCATAACACGTTGACTTCTAAAGTTCTCCACCAAATTTTAGGTCAGCCTCTTTCTGGCAGCATGTGATTGTGTTTGTATTATCTCTTGCTGGCCCAGAACATAAGATAAGTCCTATAACTCTGAATACGAGGTCTATTCAACATGTATAAGAAAAATACAATTATTCACCTCGAGGTCTGTAACTCTAATCCCCTTCAAAGTACTCTCCTTGGTACTTTACATACTACTCCCTGCAGCTCCGTCATTGTTGAAAGCATTCCAGGAAACCTCATTGCAAATGGAGTACAGCTGAGCTTTGGCGTTCCATATAATGTCTTCTCGTGACTCAAACCCGATTCTTTTCAGCAACATCCTCAGTTTGGGAAACGGCCAAAAATTGCAAAGAGTTGTGTTTGGAGAGTAGAGGGCCTGACAAACCAGAGAAATATTGTGTTTGGCCAAGAAAGTCTGAATCAGATGTGAAGAATGATGGGGTACATTGTCATGATGGAGCTGCCATGTTGACCACAGGTCTGGTCATTTGTATCGCACAGCATCACAATGGCCAAACATGAAAGATACTCCATTCGAGTCACGAGAAGATATGCGGAACATGATGACCCAGCTGTACCCCATTCTCAAAAGAGGCCTTCCTGAAATGTTTCCATCAATGGTGGGACTGCTGGGAGAGGTTTGTGCAGTTCCAAGGAGAGTACTTTAAATGGGATTAAGGTTTCCGACCTCCAGGTGAGTAATTGTATTTTTCCAGCTGAAAGTCTGATACATTTTGAACAGACCTTGAAGTCTCTACAGCACAGAATGTACAAATGCTGTTCAGTCATGTGGAGACATTGGTTATGTGCTGGAACACAAGCATTGCATGGCCTGACCCATGTTTAGTAAGTATGATGGTTTTGCTGGTTGAAGTGATTCTTTTGGAAACCTCATTCTTGCCATTTGTGTCTTCAATCAGTGACTGCACCAGGAATAATGTGATGGATCCTCTGGATGTTTTATTATGTAGCTTTTAAAGTTTTACATACGTAGTTGTCACTGCCCTTGCTCTTAGTAACAACCACCTGTTTAGGTATACAGCTGCATCTTCAGTATTTGCATTTAACTTCTACATCTAGAAGTCACATCATCATCCACCACATGGTGGCCATGCTTCTGATAGGAATAGATCATCCCGTTGTCAAATATTTTGTCATTTAATAATAGGGTTGTTTGTAAATGTCAGGCTATCATGGCAGCTCAATGTTGTATTCTATAAAGCAATAGATAACCAACAATAGTCATTCAGACCTACCTTTAGGGGACGGCGTGGCCTAGTGGTTAAGTGGCACGGCTCACAACCGGAAGGTGCTGGGTTCGATCCACAGCACCGGCTGTTACCCCGGGGAAGCAAACCCTTAGAAAATGCAAGAGGAAGCAGGCCCTTACATAAAATGCAAGCTGAAGTCGGATGCACTGGGCTGATAGGCGCAAAATAAAAACTACAGTGCAACGCACACCGCCTTGGGAATTAGAGAAATAAGGCGAATGCCAAAAAAAAAAAAAGACCTACCTTTTATTCACAAGTGTGTACATTAGTTTTGGCAAACATAATTGACATTGTTTATTAGAAGCACATTTCTTATCTGAGGTATAATAGCTGCCCATCGCACACAAAGATGGCAACAGCATCAGACTTTTGCTGTGATTCTCATATGACAAGTTCAATCATGATACACCATACTATGAGCACACATGTGAGAAGTCATCGTGCAATCAGTTCTTTTGGGCAGCTCCTTTCTCTTAACCTCAGCAATAAAATTCAGCTCATCCATGGTCAACCATAATAGAAGGCTGTCAGACTCATTGGGAAAATAACCATGAAACGTCACATGTATAGGCCAACCAAATTACAGAACTCATCAGTACTCATATTGTGCTAAGGTTTATAATCAATCCATACATCATCCACACTATACAGAAATAAAACAATAATGTTACAAAACACAACAAATCACTGTTGAAAGTGATCCGTTCCCAGAATCCTGCTCTGAAACAAACTGAATACCCATCTTCTTTTATTTATTTACAGTATACAACAACCAGGGCTTCCAATGAAACCAGTCTTTTGCTTGATTGGGGAAAAGTTAAGGGGGAAGGGCCTCCTAGAATCTGGTCAAAATGCATTTTGTTCAGTAAATTGAATTTTGTTGGGCTGTCAAGAAAGTATAATCTTCATTCAAATACAATTTGAACCCCCCCCCCCATACGGCAGGATACATTAGTCACAATTTTAGCTTATACAATTTGAAAGAAAAACAGTTTTGTGAGAATTTTGAGAAATAAAATCATGTTATGACGTGATAATAAGAAAGAAAGTTAATAGGGAACGTAAGTTCTATGGTGATAGGTTACCGAAGGAGCAGATGTCGAACTATGTGACAATTTAATTAGTGGACTGTAGGTTAGGCCTGTGATTATGTTCTGGTAAACTTAGCATCACCATTTAATCTTTTAAAAGTTCATTGACCACGCCCACATGGTCAGAAATAAAGAGATGGAAATGGTATGACCTTGTGAATCAGATTTAATTTTAAGTGAAGATGACAATGTTCATGAAGAGTAGAATAATTGCCATTTGACAACAACATTTTTTTAAAAATAATTACAGAACTTGTTTGTCACTTTTGTTATTCCAATGCACAATTGCTAGAGACAAAGTAGAAGGGCCTAGGCAGTGAGTTTGAGTTTCATTGTAGCAGAAACAATTGTAATATACATCATTTTCTTCATGTAATCAAATATGTGGATAATTTGTGTGTGAATTCAATAAACTGGTTAGCTGTATTAGCATTGAGATGTGTTGGAGGAGGGCTTGCAGACCTGCAGATGTTCTGTGGTGTTATGAACTTGTCACTACCAAATTAGAAGAACAGCCACAACAAATGATGTTCATATAAGAAAGCTGTAGCATATGAACCTGTTCATACAAACATACCAGTAACCTACCTGCTGTTGTTATGGCTAATATAAAATCAGTGTTTTAGGACAGAGACAGGAATGAACTACTAAAAAAGTGTCTTGAAGTAAATGCACAAAATGTCAATGATTGACTAAACAGTGCTATCTTGAAATTATGTCCCCAGAATAAGAATCCTGGTCTAACTATCGTGAAAGCTGTTGTTGCTATTGCAGTGTCTGTTTATAATGATGGGACACAACCTCTGTTGGTAATGGAGGAAATGGAATCACATACTTGCAGGTATCTGAGAGAGTCATGTGAACACAAGAACATTTTGTTGCAAAAAAGGAACTCAGAGAAAAAGCTATTAAAGCAACCTATGATGCCAGGAGAGCAAAAAGGAGGAGGAGATTTGTACTGGATGATTGGCAGGCAGTTACCGAAGGGTTTCTATATCAGGTTGGAGGTCATTGATAAGAATCAAGGTATTTAATCATCAGAAAATGGTAAAAAATTGTATCCTAAACTTTTTGCCAAAAACTGCAATGTACAGACAGTTTATGTGATAACATTTTTGTTTTTAAAGCAATTGTTCCGCAACATTTATTCTAGATAACTATGGCTTAGTTGTGAACTACTAAATCAAGCTATTTTACAACGTGTAAGAGTTATTATAATTTGTAGTATCACATTTTTTGACAAAATTGAGTAAATATTTGAACTTACATAATTGTAAAAAATGTAGCTTTGGCTGTAGTCTACAATGAAGGGATAATGAACAGCATTATAAGAAAAAATAGAGAGTATGATCAAAGACACCGGAGAAATTACATGCAGAGTTTTGCCATTTTTTTCAATATCAATTTTTAGTATTTCTTTTGTTTAATTACGTTTTAAATTAACATTTGGAATGCTACATTAGAATAAATGATATCATGTTGTAGGGTGATCATCTTTACAGCACCAGCTTAAATTTTAAATGGATTAATCAATTTTTAATAAAGTTACAACAATTATTTTTAAAATACCCCTTGCTAGGTGGTACTCCTTAAAGGACAAGTAGCAGCTGAAAATAAAACTTTCCAACTATGCTACATGAAAGAATTAAAGTATGCAGCCTTCTTAAATATAGACAAATTATTGTGCTAAATATGAGGACCATGTCTTGAAAGAGGAAGAGGGCTATTGAAAAAAATATGGACTGTCGTTATTTCTTCCGAGAGCAGTCAACAATGTGTTGGCATCATCCGACTATGATTAAGTGAAATATTAACCTACATGTTTGCTTTCTGAGAAATAGAAGTTTACATCACTTTGGCAAAACGGTCCTATTCAGGGCCACCCAAATCAGCTAGAAGATGGATGTCAGAACTGAATTATAACCATTTATTGTTTGCTATAGCATCTATTTATAAAACTGAACCAATCCATCTGAAGTATGTACATTTGATGTTTAATACAGCATGTGCTTTTACATTTTCACACATTTTTTCAACTAAATGCCCAGTTACTTCTTACAGCTCCTAAAACACATGAACTACATTACAAAAGGGCATTATGTGGAACCTAATATAGAAAATCTCAATCGAATTGGAGAGACGCCTATGCCTAAAGAAAGACATTTTTTTTTACATTTACAGTAAATTATTTTCTCAAGGGACAAAATAATTCCTTTGCTAACAAATATCAAATGAACTAGCCACTTTAAGAAAATGGCTCTACCTAACACAGTGTAAATTATTAAGTCATTGCGACATTGAAAAGATAAGTTCACGTGCAAAAAAAAACGTATATCGGTTTAAGGATTATTGAGATATTAGGCGACAATTGGTGGCAACCATTGTGATACGGACAATACACATTATAGTTTTGTCATTTAGTCGTTGGTCTTTCAAGGGGGTTTTCCTATGAGTCCAAAGGCCTATCTAAAGTGGGTCATGGCTCAACGCAGCAAACTGAGCACCTTGTGTGATTTTAGCATGCCAGGTAGAATGGTTTTGTGAAAACATCTCAGTATTTGACATCAATATTGTAGCCTTTCAGAGACATTTTTAAGGAGTCTCTGTAGCGTTTCTTCCGTCTCTTACTGATGACCGTCTGCCTGTTGTGAGCTCACCGTACAGCAGGTGCTTGGGGAGACGCTCACCAAGCATGTGAAAAACTTATCCCACCCATCTTATGAGTTTTTTGCAAAAGTGTGGATGCTCAACATGACTGACTTGTTAAGAATTTCAGAATTAGGTATTTCATCTTGCCATCTAATCCCGAGAAGCTTGTGGACACGGCACCCATATGGAAACAATTTAACTGTTTGGTATGCCTGCTATATTACTGTCCATATTTCACAGGCATGCAGCAGAGTGGTACAGCTCTATTATCAGCGGTGCAATATATCTATGTGTTCATTTCATAACTTACACTGATTTGTTTGTTTGCATAATTAATAAGATGATTACCATTTTTGTTCTTACACCTGGCTTTAATTTTATATTTAGTTACATATTTATATTTAGTAAAATTATCAACCAATTATTTTTCATGAAGATGATTAAATAATGTTGACATTATTTTAATCTGTGTTCAATACTTGTTTCGTAGTCATGAAGACATGTTCACTTTCCAAAACTATTGATTATATGGTGCAGTGCATTAACTCATTCACTCCCAAATATTTTGGACCTCTGGACACAATTTTATTCTTTTGTAAAACTGAAACACAGCATCACTTAGTTGCGATCTATTTGTCTTCAATAGACGTTCACTAAAATAACATATATTATATACCAAACTGTTCACAATTGAGGCTAGAATAGAATGGAATACACATATTTTACAAATGGAGGTGTAAATTTGTGTTTGATGGATTAAAGTTGCATAATCGTTTGTTATTTTGTAAAATTATGAACAAAAATGTTACATACATCAATACATTATTCAGCTCTAAAACCAATATACAAATAACATAATAAATTTCTATTGACGGCAATCCTCAAAGGACAATGTTCTGAAAGTTACACTCAATTTGGTGCAGTTGTTTTCCCAGTATTTACATTTTACTGAAGGCACGTGAAGTTGAAAACGTGCTAAAAAATAAAAGCTCCGATCAACATCAGAAAAAAAACTATATTTTCCAAGTTACGAAACTAAACATTTTTTCAACGAAACTCAAACTAACTCTTCCGGAATGAAAAAAGTGCAAAATCTGGACTTCCGCCAATAACCAAAATAAAACATTTAGGAGAACTAGGAATAGGAAAATATGTGATTTTGTGAACACAGTAGCAAAAGCCGATACGTTGGCTTCTGGGTTTTCTAGAAAAAAACGGAAGCCGTTGTATCGGCTCGTGGGAGTGAATGAGTTAAACAAACACAAAAATATATATACATCAATAAACAATGCAGTGCCATGCTTAATTAAAATATTGTCACATTAATAATTATTCTGGGTTTTTTTTCTTCCCACCATTGACATATCCTGTGGTGTTGGATAACAGTCAGAATGCTTATGTTAAGAAAATAGATGTTCACTCATTTGTGGGTCCAGAACTAAAATTCACATTGACTGTGATTGCTGAAATATGTGGATGAGTGATATGTAAATCTGTGTGCTGCTATGTATTTTTACCTTGAGATTGCTTCAATTTTGTGCAAGATTAGCAACACTTAACATAAATTGGCTAATAAAATCAGTTCCCAACGATTGTATCTGCATTCTTGATGCTTTCTTAGTTTTTTGTAGAGCACTGCCAAGTGTATTAATTTAGCATAGCTGGCATAACCATTTGTTATTGTTCTGTGATTTATTGGCATACAATAGTGATGCTGCTTCGTCGTACGCTGTCAGACGTCAACCTGTATTTTTTCGAAGAAAGCAGCGGTCATCCTGAGGCTGTCGGCACTGCCATAGAGCTTGTCTAGTGTTGCCACTGGTGATGGCCACATGTGCTTTCTCTGGTCCTCGTATATCGGGCAGTTTTGCAGCAGATGTTCAGCGGTCATTTTCAGTTGCCTTGGATGTTACAGTGGGCTGGAACCCACTGTACCACTACTCTTTTTGGTGCTGACTGCTGGCATAGTTGACAGAGTACTGCTCTTAAATCATTAAGTTCAGTATTTTTCTGCAATAGTGATGCAAATATGAAACACGCAGACATCTTGTTATGCTAAGCTGATTGTTAAAAAGATATTGCATGAATCAATGGCAGAAGAAAACTTAAAGCAACACACTGCCCGCTTGCTGTTTGTGCACATGACAATGCCCATGTCTTCTCTTATCACACATATGTGCATTTACACAGACGATATTTAAAGACAAGCGGGATATGAATGACGCAGGCATCGATTTGGAATCATGGGAACAGGACGCCATGGATCGTGTTACATGGAGGGGCAGGATTAAGCATGTAATACAGACAAAGGAGATACTGATTGCTGATAGGCTAAAGACTCAGAGTTTAAGAAGACATGCCACACCATGCGATGCTGCAAACGGACCAGATTTTCCTTGCACACACTGTGGAAGATGCTTCTCTGCCCGGATTGGTCTTACGAGTCACATTCATTACCGTCATGGACTGTAGTTGCATATCTTTTCAAAGCACAATTACTATCGTCTGACAAGACGGATTGAGCTAATGATGAAATGATGGATCTAAAGACAACAATCTATGCTGTGAAAGACTTTCAGAAATCAAATAACAACCTAGCATGTATATGGTGACTGTACGGGCAAGAAGCCTTTATTCTTCAGCTCTTTAAAGCCCAGTGGTTCGCCAGGGTCTTTGTGTATGACAAGGACAAGAATAGCACCACTGCCCCACAGAGAGCATGTCATAAGAGGTGGCTGTGTGCCATGGCATAACACCGGCCATGGTTAGGTGGTTTGTTTAGAGCAGCATAGATGGCACTTAATGGCCGTGGGTCTACTTTGCTCGAGTCTTTTAAGTTGGACTCGCACATAGGTAAAAACCATCCTCCACTGCACTTGTCCCACTGCAGCAGAGTAATAAGCTGATCGAGCCTAACCCGCTAAGCAGGAAATCCTCCTCACGGCTACATCCAGCTCATACCAGACCTGGAACCTGCACAGGGCAACCGCCCCTATATAAGTACAGGTCGACTAAAAACCTCAACAATAGGAATAAATGCCATGATACGAGGCCTGTTCAAATGAAACTGGACCAAACTGCAACAAGTGAACATACGTACAATGCACATGATGACGTCACTTCTGGCGTAAACAGAACAGACCAACCATCAAGTTTCCAAAAATTTAATTATCCTCCGACTCAGTTTCCTCAGCAGACCATTCAAAACATGGCGGGTGTCATACGGAATCTGTCCAGTGTTGATCAGCGAGCGGTGATTTGGTTTCTAGCAGCTGAAGGATGTCAACCAGTTGACATTCATCGCAGAATGCAGGCAGTGTATGATGACAAAAGTGTGTTGAAGACAACTGAAGAACTGGACAAGGATGTGAGTGGATGAAAGATCTTCCAGGCAATATGCGCCTGACCTGGTCTCTTCAAATCTTTCGTTAACATCAATATTTCCCATACCTTTTCCTAAGACCTATCTCCTCAAATCTTTCCTCCCTCTATTTATATTTCACTCTTATTGCCTCGGGTTCTTCTTCTTCGTTCGTTCTCAATCTCCTGCTACCAAGTCCTAAATAGGGCTTTGCAAGTAGTTCGAAGAACGGATTGCGTTGTGTAGCTAGTTAACAGCTTGACTGCGATATTTGCACCTTTCAGTCCGACACATCCGTCTTCTGGAAGTCCTAGGGTTAATTAATTTTTTTTCTTTACATATCACCATCTGGTCATTTCCCCATTTGGCTGGTCTGTACTATTTCATAGCCAGTTTTTTCACTTCAGATTTCTCTTCCGCGCACATAATCTACACATGTGGCTTTCACTAAGAATCTTTTTTAAAAAACCTTTTATGTGTTTCTATCTCCTTTCAATGTATTTATCTCTCCTTCTGTGTGTTAGCTTATTTGTATATTGTCAGTTGTCCCTGAAGACCTTTTGGTTGTAACTTAGAATTCATTCTTGTTTTCATCCCGGAGGTATCTGAACCATAATAAACTGTTTTCAGTCTAGGCCAAAATGGAATTCCGTGGGTTACCAAGTTTTATTCAAAATAAAATGTAGTTATTATTGAACAAATTGAGCTAAAACTATGATCTTAACATTGGAAGACATAATTTAACTATCTATGAGTGTTAAATGACAAGAGGCTCAGTGATCTCGAGGTAAGATGTCCGCCTTGGGTGCTGGAGTTTGCAGGTTCGAATCACGGTGGATACCGGAATTTTTTTAATGTGAATCGTCAGGTTAAAATTCCCCATATCTCTAGGTAGAAAATGGACTCCTGTGTTCATCGTCGAGCACGTTAAAAGGTCCGTTGGTAGTTAAAAATAAAAAAAGAGAAGGCTTAACGGCAGCTGTCCGGACAAAATTCTAGTTAAAAATCTATCCAAATTATTTGTACCTTCCCCCAGATCTAGTAAGCGCAGGAAGTTTTAAAATACCTACTATGGATAGCCTTCGGCTACCTGGCAACAGACATTAACATACCTGTATGAATACCAGGATTCCAAGTTAAATGACAATAGGCAGGTGGAAATTTGAGAGAAAATGTGTCGCAATGAATCGGCTGTTTTGAATATCCACAACTAACCCAGATGCGTGATCATTGGACTGATAATAAATCATTTATAAAGTCTTGAAGCCAAACTAAAATGTGTCCCAATGAATCGGCTGTTTTGAATATCCACAACTAACCCAGATGCGTGATCATTGGACTGATAATAAATCATTTATAAAGTCTTGAAGCCCAAACTTCGTCAAAACAAATGTGTCTACTTTTCTTCTTCTTCTTTGAGATTTTGTTGTATTGTCTGAAGGTCTGACCTTGACTCTTTTCTAAATGACAATGCAAGACGACTAAGATTTTGCAGGGAACAAAACCATATTACAAGCACAACGTTCCTACACAAGCATATTCATGCCTACACATGATGTGAATCAAAAAGAAATGAAGAATTCATCATTGAATAGAAATAATGAGGAAAGGTTCATTTGAGGATGCTAGCGTTCAGAGGACCAGAAACAGGAAACGACCACTACCTAGTGAAAATAGAGTAACCACAACAAAATTACACCATCAAGACAACACCCCACATCATGCCAGAAACTAAACACAAGGAAAGAAAAAGAGAATCAAGACCTACAAAGAGAACCAGATGTTAATAGGATATACCGGGAGCTTATAGAGATAACAAATGGAAGTATCGAGGAATTAGAAGAGAATATGGAAGTATAGAGGAATTAGAAGAGAATATGAAAACTTCTTGATTAAAATTCAAAGGACATCCTTAAAGTAGCTACCTACAGCAGAGGCATATGGTGGAAGCCAATAAAACAGCAGGAAAAAAAGGAAAGTACAAAGAATATGTAACACTCAGAACGAAAGCCAAGAAAACATTGCTGACAGTAAAACAAAGAGAAAGACTGGAAAAGAATGTCAGTGAAAGGACCATAAAGAGCACGAGGAAGGAAAAAGAGTGGCGGCTGAAATTTGTAAAAGACAAACAAGATGATTTGCTTACCACTCTTATGAAGATGATGGATAGACTTTCTCAGAACTTATGTGCAGAAGAAGACTAAGTTCCTGGTATGAGAGAGAAGAGAACATCAAAATGGTGAAGCTGAAGGCAGCACTGAAGAAAATAGGTTGGCAAAGCATGATAGAATAACACCAGAAATGGTAAAGTACATGGTATCTGCAGGTGAACTCTTATTCCTGAGCGTTCTCCAGACAGGCTGGTACCACAAGGTTATAACAAAGAACTAGATGTCAGTTGTGAAGTTTAAATCAGAATTAGGAACCTGTCCAATGTCATGTTTCAGTCAAAACAAATCCTGGATGAGGTGCATCCAGCACAACAATACCCAAGTTCACACTGCCTGTGACTTTTGGCTCTTTCCAAGGGATGAGATTTCATGACATAGAACAAAAATCAAGACAAATGTGTCAAAGCGCTTTAAGGATATTCCAAAAAAAATTACTTCCAGCAGTGTGTTAACCCTGAAGTAACCTAGTTCAAAGGGTATTAGGTTTTGAACTAAATAGGTAAACTATTTTTAATTTTTCATAAATTAACGTTGGATATTTTTTACTCAGCACTTGTACTGGAAGTGCAAAATTCAGGGAAATAGAGGACACCCAAGAAACAAGTACATGACACAAGCATGCAAGAACTTTGGGTTGCAGATTTCTGCTGAACTGAAAAGTTTTCCTGAGAACGGATGAGTGACATGATCAGACAACTTCAACACCAGTCTTCAGACTGACCAACCTAATGATGATTTTATGCACAGGATGAATATAATAGCTGTCCATCGCAAGCGATGATGACAACAGTAGTTAGACATGTTCTGTTGCACCTCACGAGTTAGTTCGGAGGTGGCTGTAAAGTCCAATTTAAAGTGCGTTTTTTCTGTGCTTCGGAGTTCCTCAGCAATGAAGATGCCTCTGATGGTGGTTCTATGCCATGCCTTTTGATCCTGTGCGAGGCATTCCCATGCATTTGCATCTATGCTGAAGCGTGGCAGAGATACTTTGGAAAGAGTGCTGCCATGGTACGTGAAGCTTTCTACTGATTGGAGGCGCTTGTTCTTGACTCTGATATATGGGTCACGATATGCGTCACGTGGGGCAGGCAGAAATATGACTTCAGTTTTTTGGGTGTTAATTGTAAAATCGAACATGTCGCAGCTTGTTGAGAATTTGTCCACATATGTCTGCATGTCACTTTCTGTGCTGGCAGCAACGACGCAGTCATCAGCAAAATGCAAGTTTGAGATGGTTGTGTCCTATGGTTTGAGATGGTTGTATGTTGGTATGAGCTTGCAGTCAGTCGCCTGTGATTGAAGAGTTTTCCGTCAGCCCTGTATTTTATTCAAACTCCGTTTTGGGTACTTCTTCTTCGTACGCAGTCAGACAGTAACCATTATTTTTTCGAAAAAAGCAGCAGTCATCCTGAGGCTGTCGACACTGCCATAGAGCTTGTCTAGTGTTGCCACTGGTGATGGTCACATCTGCTCTCTCTGATCCTCGTATGTCGGGCACTTTTGCAGCAAATGCTCAGCGGTCATTTTCCCGGTACCACACAGGCATTTTTCAGTGCCACCTATCTTCAATTTGTTGAATAGGTGGTACCTGAGTCTATTGTGGCCAGTGCGAAGTCTGAAGACCACGACCTGCTCTTTTCTGTTCAACTGGTAATAGGCATCGTTTTTGGTGTAACCAGTATGTTCGGTTTCCCATTTGGTCATGTATCTAGCTCTAATAAGCCGTTTTGACTCTTCGTATGTCATACTAGTATCGGGTTGTGGTAGTTTTGCACCTTCTTTTGCCAGTCTGTCTGCCTCCTCGTTGCCTTGGATGTTGCAGTGAGATGGAACCCACTGCACCACTACTCTTTTTGGTGCGACCTGCTGGCATAGTTGACAGAGTACTGCTCTTAAATCGTTAAGTTCAGTATTTTTCTGGCTTTTCAGTGCTGTGACTACGGCCAAGGCATCTGTAAGCAGGACTATGTGGCTTTCATTCCTTTTACCTGTCACCATTTCTTCCACTGCCGCCCTCAGTGCTTCTGCCTCCGCTCTGAAATTGCTTGTGTATTTTCCAGTAGCGAATGACAGTGTTATTTTTCTGCCATTTGGTAGGCTCAGGAATGCTCCTGCCCCTCCGTTCTGTGTTGTATTTGTTACGGAACCGTCGGTGTATGCATGGGTCCAGTCCATGCTTGGGTAGTTTTCCGTAATGAAACTCAGGGTAGTATCTCTTCTTTCTTTTTCAGACTGGCAGTTTTTTGTTTATAATACCTGGTATAATTTCTACCACCTCTGGAAATATATGCTGCCTCCAGGTAGGTTTTCGTACAGTAGGGATGGGCTTTGGTGTGGTTAGTGCGTTCATAGGGTCTTCGTGCATCTTTGCTTTGGCTATTTCTGCAAAGTTTCTTCGCTTTAGCTTCCCATTTCCGAAATTGTTTAGTCTCTGGTGCATTGGGTGGTCAGTCAGTCTTCTGAGTTTCTCTGATTGCAGCTGGGCTCTGCAGTCTCTTCTGTCGGCCATGGATTACAGTTTTGTAATCTTTTCAAGTTCTACAATTGGCGTTGACTTCATGCCTCCTGTTATAACTCTCATGGCTTGGTTTTGGAGTTTGCTAACTTTATTGAAGTTCGCCTTTGCTGCTGTTGTCCATGCCGTAATGCCATACTCGAGAACTGGTCTCACTCTTCCAGTGTAGTTTCTTTAGTATGCTTTCGTCTGCTCCCCAGCTTGTGCCAGCAAGTTTCCTCATGATTGCCTTTCTTTCTCTGGCTCTCATTCGGTTTCTTCGATCTGACTTTTCCTTGTCATGTGCCGATCAAATGTGACTCCCAAATAGTTTGGGTTGTCGTTTGGCTGAAGGTATTTGCCGTTTAGACTTAATTTGGTGTTTTGGGGTTTGATTGATAGCGAGAATATTGTACATGTGGTTTTCTCCTCGTTTATTTTGATCAGCCATGAGTTCGCCCACTCTTCCAGTGAGTACTTGGACTCTGGCCGTTCTGTTTTTGAGGTAGTGGTTGATCCACTTGTACATTTTCCTACAAACTTCACTTCTTCTTAGCTTGACTCTAGTCCATCTTTCCAGACTTTGTCAAATGCCTTTTCCAGGTCCACCCAAACCGCTACTGTATGCTTTTGCTCCTGGTAGGCATCTTCTATTTCCTGGGCTATGAGGATGACCTGGTCCTCAGTGGATCTGTGCTGTCTTAAGCCTACTTGCTGTGGAATTAGTATCCGTTTTTCTTCCAGATGCCACATCAGTCTGGTGTTTATCATACGTTCCAACAGTTTGCCGACACAGCTCAGTAGGCTGATAGGCCTGTATCCATTTGGATCGGTTTTGTCTTTTCCTTTCTTTGGTACTGGTACAAGTACTGCGTCTTTCCATGCCTGGGGTACAATACCCCTTTTCCAGCTTTGGTTCAGGACTGATAGCAGTTTCCTCTTTGCTGTTTGGCCCAGCCCCATCAGCATTTCGTTTGTTATCCCGTCTTTTCCGGGAGATTTCCTTTTCTTTAATGTTCTCATGGCCTCTTCCATTTCGCTCATTGTTAGTTTTGCCATCATATGCTCTTCTGGTGCCATATTGATGTTGTCGTGCCCCTTTTGCTCTTCATTAATGTCTGTATGCCTATCTGCAGGGACATCTATGTGGTTCGCTTTGGCATAGTGTTCGACAAAAGCGTTTGCGGCTTTTTTTCCAGTGAGCAAGTTTTCACCCTGCTTGATGGTAATTTGTTTGTTTGACGGGGTTTCATCATTCATGGCTCTGACTAACTTCCAGAGTTTGTTCCCTTCTTTGTCTAAGTTGAGACTTTCTGTTTTGTTTTTCCAGCTTTCTCTTGCTGTTTGGTTTAGAGTGTATTTGTATTTCGCCGTGGCAGCTTTGAGGGCGATATTTGCCTCTATTGATTGTTCTCGCTCTGCCATGTTCCTAGCATTTGTAACTGCGTCTTCCACTTTCTGCAACTCATCATTCCAATAGAGCTTATAGTTTTTCCTAGCCCCTCTTGAGATGGTTTCAGTGGCGGCTTGCATTATTGCTTTGTTTAGGCTTTCCACCATGGGTTTCATTTTGTTGTTTCGTGTGTTGATGGTTTCACACAGCCCATCTGTCAGGATTGCAAATCTGTCCCAGTCGGCTCGTTTGTAATTCCAACGTGGGAGCGGTTTTGTTTCCTGTGGGCCTACTTCCATATCGATTTCTAGCCTAATTGGCCTGTGGTCGCTACCTGCCAATTGGTTTAGCACCTGGCGGTCTATTTTATGGTGAATGTCCATTGTGGAGAAGGCCAAATCTGGAGTCGAGGTGGTATGCCATGTTCTAGAATAGAAGCTAGGGCTATCCTCCTGCCTATTGATTAGATGGAGATTTGTGTCTATCTCCCAATCTTCCACTTCGTCACCTCTGCTGTCTGTGTCCGAGTATCCCCATCTCTCCGAGTGGCTGTTGAAGTCTCCAACTACTATGCAGTTGGAGTCTTTGACTTCCATACTCGAGAGCGATAGGTCTTTATTTGGTGGTACGTACAGATTGAAGATGCGGATCTTCGTCTCTTGAGCCATTATGTCAACTCCTACAATTTCTGCTTGTCCGGTGTGATTGACAGCTACCGCGCTACTCGGTATGCAGTTACGGATCAGTATCAGAACCCCTCCTTGGTGACCTTCTCTGTCCAGGCGGAAGGCCTGGTATCCTCTGATTGAGAATTTATGGTTGCTGTTGAGGTGCGTTTCTTGGATACATGCCACGTCAATCTTACCTTCATGCAAGTGATGTGTTAGGGATAGCTTTTTGTTAATGACTCCCTCCGCATTCCACTGTAGTATTTTGAGGGTGTTGAGTTTTTGGTCAATAGAAATTGCCCCATAGCCATGTGCCTTGACTCCACAACACATGGGTGGGTGACCACCAGTAGTCAAGGGTGGGCCCCTTCAAGGCATGAGGTCCGGCACTCTCGCTGCCTGGCGGGACTCCGCAGGATCAGCGCCATACATTTTTCTGATAAGTTGTACTGTCATCATACTGCGATTTACGTTGCACTGTTTCGTTAAGCCTGTGGCCCAGTGCATCCGATTTCAACAGGCGTTTCTGTAGGGATGTCCTCCTTAGCCTTTGGCTGTCCCCAGCCTATCTGCAAGGCAGCAGTTGTTTGTGATCAGAGTTGTCTCTCTTATAGAAGTTGTCTTACAGGACTAACGAGTCTTCACTACTCGTGTCTGCAGGGTGCGGTGATGATATATGAGATATGATATGGACTATGTACTGGTTTGTACTAGCCCGGAAGAGAGGCAGTCCAGTGTGTCTGTAACCCAGGATCGTCACGTCCTGCCAGAACGTAGCATTTGCATGTGAGTGGGGTATCTCTTTGCTCCCTTTATTTTCTCGGCTTCTCTGCAGTGATGGTACGCCTAGCATTCCCCACCACCTGGGAGGTTGACACAATAGGGCAGATGTGCAATATCCGCTAGTCTGCATCTCTTTTGCATCCATTGGTATGGCTGATAGCATACAGAGGTAGAGATCGAGGCAGAAGTGCATTTAACCAGGGGACAAGCCTGGTAATGTCACGGAGATGTTGTTCGCCTAGTGTGCGGACAAATCTCATGGTCATTGGTTGAGTCTCGACAGTTCACAGTGAGGTGGCTGCTCTACTGTTTTCGACACCCCGACCAAGAACTAAGTCTTATGTTGGTAGTTTCGCACCCCATCGCCGTATAGGGTGAATATCAAGCAGCTATCCGCCCGCTTTGATCGGCGGACGGCAGAGACCTCTTTCTGCAGCTCTATCGGATAGGGCTGAGGCGCGAGCCCCAGGTCCCGACCATGTCGAAGCCTCCCATTGCAGTGGTGCTGACATTTTGGGCGGGATTCCGGCGTTCGGCCGTAATCCCTCACATGGTAGCCTCGCGCTATTGGCTTATCAGCCTGGTACGTGAACCAAAATGTCTGCGGCTCCTCTCGAATTGAGCAGGATTACCGTAGCAACACCCTGTCATTAGTAGGGTAAAACTGACCTGTCTTCCGACGTTTTGGGTACAACCCTGACAGCTGACACTGAGCATGGCAGAAAACATTGGGCTGAAGACTCATGGGGCTAGTATACAGCCCTGCTTGACGCCATTTGACACAGGAAAGGCATTTGACATTTCCCCATCACTCAATACATGAGCATTCATACCCTCATGGAATTGATTGACGATCTTGGTGAATCTGCTTGAACAGCCAAATTTCCCCTGACCTCCCAAAGACCATCTCTGTTGACGTTATCGAAAGCCTTGGTCAGGTCACGAAAGTCATATATAGCCCACATTGCTGCTGTTGGCATTTCTCCTGAAATTGCTGAGACCCGAATATCATATCCACAGTTCCGCGACCCGATCTGAAGCCATACTGGCTCTCTGGAAGAAGACCATGTTCCAATTGAACGATCAATCTGTTAAGAACTCGTGCCAGTATCTTGTCAGCAGGCGATAGGAGGGAGATTCCTCTGTGACTGTCGCAGGATTTTCCCTTTCACTTGTATAAGTGGACGATGGTAGCATCCTTCAGCTCTTGTGGGACAGTCTCAGTGGTCCATATTGTGTTGTACAAATCAGTTATTCTCTGTGCTAGGACACAACTACCTACTTTGTAGATCTCAGCCGGTATTAGGTTCGCACCTGTAGCCTTCCCATTTGATAGTTGGTTGATTGCTGCTCTGACGTCCTCGGCATTTGGAGGAACGTCCAGTTCTTTGTTCATGTGTGTCTGAGGCAGGCGTTCTATTGCATCGTTGCAGACGGAGAACGGTTGATTGAGGACTGTGCGGAAGTGTTCTGCCCAGCGGTTCAGTATTCTCGGTTTGTCTGTCAGCAGTTCTGAGCAACGGTTGGGAGCCATAAACAGTCTTTATAGCGTCAGCGAAGCGTTTTGTGTCATTTCTGTCTATATAAAGTTGAATTTCTTCTGCCTTGTTTCCCAACCACATGTTCCTGAGCTTTCCTTGCACCACTCTTCGTATGGTTGTGAACGCCATCTTTTTCGCTGCAGACAATGCATCTCTTTGATGAGCTCTAAATAGCTCATTTTTTTTCCTTGATAAGGAACATGTTTTCTGCATTGTTCTCATCAAACCAATCTTGCTGTTTATGTGTCGTGCAACCAATGTGGTCAGAGGCGGAGGAGTATACAATCTCTAATGGCGGCCCAGTCTTCATCCACATTGGTCTGACCGAGCTGCAGATTCTTTAGTTTTCCATCTAGGTCCCTTAGAAGTCATTCAGTGGTCATCGTGTTTTGCAGCTCCTGGGTTTGATGCAGAAGTTCTGTTTGGACACAATGAACCTTTTGGTCGGTCCAGCACTCTGCATCACACACAATTTGGTCACTCTTACATCACATCTGTCAGTCCTTCTTGATGATAATATAATCAATTAAGTGCCATTGATTTGATCTGGGATGCATCCATGTTTTGTTCCATGTGGACAAGCAAAACATTGTATTCATGATTGCTAGGTCGTGAGCTGCACATAGCCCAAGCAATAAGATACCCTTACTATTGCACTTGCCTGTACGATGCACACTGAGTATTCCATCCCAGATTAGATGGTCAGTCCCCACTCTGGCATTGAAGTCACCAAGAAGGACTAGCTTCTCAGACTTTGAGACCAACGCGAGAACAGAGTCAAGTTCTTCGTAGAATTTGTCTTTGCTGTCATCCGGATTGATCATCGTCGGTGCGCAGAGTAGCAATGATCAGGGTGGCATTTTGGTTTCTTCCCAATGGGAAGCCATTATTCTATAATTTATTTCCTTTGGAAGTCGTGTACAAGGGTAGATTTGATGGCAAAACCGACTCCAGAATCCTGATGCTCATTACTGGCTCGCCCACTCCAGAAAAATGTGTATCCTCCACCCACCCCAGGTAGTTGACCCTCATCAGATAGTCTGATCTTGCTGAGGGCAGCTATGCCAACACTATAGTGGGCGAGTTCTTTGGACACAAGTACAGATCGTCTCTCAGCCCTAAGGTTATCGAGTAGCGTTTGCATGTTCTGCGTGCAGAGCATGAGGTCCTTTAAATTCTTTTTTCTTTGGTGTGTGTGTGTGTCTGTATGTTGTCTGACGCTGTAGCTAGCACTGAATTTCGATTATAGTGAAGGAGAGTTGCACTGTTCATCAACCTCTCTCTCATCCCAAAACTTTCTGGAACCAGTGGCAGGACAAAGTCAAGACGACTGGAGATAGTTAGGGATGCAGTGAATGACCAGGGCTTGCTAGGTGTCTCGCCGTGCTCTATGCAGTCCACATCGCTCTGCTGAGAGTCGGCATTCTACCCGTTTAGCCAGGCATGGCTTCATCCACCGAGACCAGTCTTCACATGCCAGGGTAGACATACCTTATTTAGCTTTGTTTGTGACGCCAATCATATCTTTCTGCCAGAACATGATAGGTGTACATAAAGCGATACGATTGCTCTGGGTGGCAAGTAAGCCCAGAGTTTGTAGTACTATCTTTAAAGAACGTACAGCGAGTATCTTCCCCGTTGTAATTGACCGTGGTGTCCTGTGTCGGCTATGTAGCAATGAATCTTCTGTTATGGTGAAGGAAATTCAATACTGTCGAACGATAAGCATTCACAAAGAAACGGTTAAGACTGCTGACCTTCAAAAAACTGCATGTCACCACACTTTCAGAAAACAGAATGCACACATATTTCATAAACACAATAGGAAGTAATACATATCAGCCCAACACTTTGGAACTTCTTATGCACAAGAAAAAGGTATTTTGTTGACTATGTTCGTTACGTCTTTGTGCAATTGTCAATGAATACGTCCTCCCGGGAGGATGTTAACCAAAAGTGCAATTGAATATACTGCTCAGATAACAGACAGTTGGGTGTTGCATAGTATGTTTTTAACAAAATATTACCTAATTAAACAACTGTCAGAGTAATGAAGGAAGGTGATTTCTGTATGTTGTTTCTAGAACAGTAAAACTAGAAACTTTGGCTCCTCACATTTAAATGAATACTGTTTTTATTATACTTTAATTAAACACTGATTTTTCCTAAATATAAATTATTGAAAGGTAAAATATGAGTGTCAATCCTTGTTAAGAGATGCTCATTAAACAGATCACTTATTGTTTTTATAGGCAAATGTTTTGAATCAACTTGTCTGCATATATTTCCAGAGGTGGTAGAAAATATACCAGGTATTGGAAACAAAAACTGCCAGTCTGAAAAAGAAAGAAGAGATACTACCCTGAGTTACATAACGGAAAACTATCCAAGCATGGACTGGACCCATGCATACACCGACGGTTCCGTAACAAATACAACACAGAACGGAGGGGCAGGAGCATTTCTGAACCTACCAAATGGCAGAAAAATAACACTGTCATTCGCTACTGGAAAATACACAAGCAATTTCAGAGCGGAGGCAGAGGCACTGAGGGCGGCAGTGGAAGAAATGGTGACAGGTAAAAGGAATGAAAGCCACATAGTCCTGCTTACAGATGCTCTGGCCGTAGTCACAGCACTAAAAAGCCAGAAAAATACTGAACTTAATGATTTAAGAGCAGAACTGTGCCAGCAGTCCGCACCAAAAAGGGCAGTGGTGCAGTGGGTTCCATCTCACTGCAACATCCAAGGCAACGAGGAGGCAGACAGATTGGCAAAAGAAGGTGCAAAACTACCACAACCAGATACTAGTATGACATACGAAGAGTCAAAACGGCTTATTAGAGCTAGATACATGACCAAATGGGAAACCGAACATACTGGCTACACCAAAAACGATGCCTATTACCAGCTGAACAGAAAGGAGCAGGTCGTGGTCTTCACACTTCGCACTGGCCACAATAGACTCAGGTACCACCTATTCAACAAATTGAAGATAGGTGGCACCGACGAATGCCCGTGTGGTACCGGGAAAATGACCGCTGAGCATTTGCTGCAAAACTGCCCGACATACAAGGATCAGAGAGAGCAGATGTGGCCATCACCAGTGGCAACACTAAACAAGCTCTATGGCAGTGTCAACAGCCTCAGGATGACTGCTGCTTTTTTCGAAAAAATAATGGTTACTGTCTGACTGCGTACGAAGAAGAAGAATCAACTTATCTGCAAATAAAACAGAACATGCCTATACTGATGGGTCTGCTTTTAAGGCCACCATTAAAGCAGGATATGGAGTCTACACAGAGTATCCAGACAGAACGTCTGACTAGCTGTTTGATGCATGTGGGAAAATATGTTCAAATTATGAAGCAGAAATAGCAGCGTTAGAAGTAGCTCTGTACCACCTGAGGACTATATTTGATGCTTTCCTATCACAAGTCCAAAGCATCATAATCTTTACAGACTCATTATATATATATATGTCCTCCAAGCTCTGGTAGATGGTGGTCATTGTAAGTCTGAACTTACTCAAATATACCTAGATGCCAACTCCTCACATCCCATGGTCAGAATAGTTGTGCAATGGATCTCTGGTCATTCTTCTTCTTCATCGTACGCAGTCAGACGTCAACCTTTATTTTTTTGAAAAAAGCAGCGGTCATCCTGAGGCTGTCGACACTGCCATAGAGCTTGTCTAGTGTTGCCACTGGTGATGGCCACATCTGCTCTCTCTGATCCTCGTATGTCGGGCAGTTTTGCAGCAAATGCTCAGCGGTCATTTTCACGGCACCACACGGGCATTCATCAGTGCCACCTATCTTCAATTTGTTGAATAGGTGGTACCTCAGTCTATTGTGGCCAGTGCGAAGCCTGAAGACCACGACCTGCTCTCTTCTGTTAAACTGGTAATAGGCATCGTTTTTTGTGTACTCTGGTCATTCAAATTCACCTGGCAGACAGACTGGCTAAGAAGGGATCAAGTGAAGAACAACAATACACACCAACAGACAGTCAAACACTACTGAAACCTGCAGACAAAGAGGCCTGGCTGAATAGATGGGCAATAGGAAATACTGGGAGAGAAATCTACAAACATATGGTCATCCTAAATACAACATCAACCTCCTGAAAAAGAGATCAAAGCACCATTTTCTGACTTTGCACTCAACTTAAATCACTTGAACAAAGTCCAAGCGCAACAAATGAATGCCGGCTGTGCACACATCCTTATAAAACTGCTGAACACCATATTTTTGAGTGTCCTGCACTTACCGGTGTTAGGATACCACTACATGGCATTAGGCAAAAGCTCACAGGTCGCTGGATCAATTACCAACCACAAATAAAAGGTTATAACTAAGTTCAAGTACAATGAACTACTTATAAGAGTGAGTTCATTAAATGCTCTTGAAGTGACTGTTCTTATATAAATTTGGCAGTCATTCTGTCAGTTGTAATCAGAAAGACATATGTGCATGTGAGGAAATAATAAAGACCTCTCATATTCCTCATCTCATGTACTTTTGTTTTAGATGTATTGAAAAATTAATGAAATAAACAAAATTGTTTACAACACATAAAATCACACACTAAAACTTTGTAGAGCAGCATTCATTCTTCACATTTTACTCACACCACTTAGTAACCCTTCTACCCAGGGGATCTAGGTCTTTTGTAATTACTTGCAATAAAACATACAAACGGGTGATTGGCCAGTTGTGTCTGCCTGGTGGAGGAGTTGCCTCCTTTTTAGGCTATATGCAGACCACAATATGGTAGGAATTGTGTCACCTTTAGAATTTTGCAGGAACAACAGTTAACAGCTTGTTCTTTTCAATTTTCAACTTCCAAAGTGGTTCTTCTACATGCATAGTGTGTACACAAGACCTCCCAAGTTTATTGTCCATCTCCAATAGGACTAAGCATCACTCTCCTTTCAGACTAGAGGAAGTTTAAAATTTGCGAGATTTAAACACTCAATATTTCTTGCTTTCATTCACTTATTGAAGCGAGCGCAGTAACCTCTCAGCTATAACAACCTCCTTTTCAAGATGGTTTCCATAATATTTATATTAATGCCACTGGACTGTATGACTATAATCAATAAGACTAAAACAACTAGGTGAATGATAGAGTAATAAAACTCATTTTAAACTTGACCTAAACTAGTATGAAACCAACTATCCCTCATGATATAAGAACAAAAACTTGAACTTCTGGAACTTGTACTTTATTTGAAGAGTTTACAACATAATAACAAACAACACCAAATATTCCAAGCACTAGGCTTGTAAATCTCACTCAAATCATCAAAATACACAAGCACTTGCATTTGTTAACTATAATTTTCAAACCAGATTCCATTTTTTTTCTGGCACGAAAACATGTTTTGTTAAAGAATATATGTACCAAGAAAGTCAAGTGAAACAATAACAAATTGTTGGAGATCAATGTGGAGGGATGGAGAGAGAAATACCACCAAAAAAATGTGCTTCCAAGTATGGGGGATGTATAAACTGCAAACATTGGAGGACAAGAGAAAGTAACACTGTGCTGAAGATGAACAGAAAATAAATAAAAGATAAGTTGAACGTAAGCAAACTTGAAATTGATGTGGAGAGAAAGAGAGATGAAATGTGAAACACAAATTCAGGGGCACAGAGTTCCACCAATCACTAGTCTAGTTTTGAGTATATTTCAGCCTGTGGCAAGTGCAACAACTCTGTATGTCAAATAGTTTTTTCCAAATAAAATGTATTAATATTTAACAAATTTATATACGATGTAATAATTAAATTAGCTATAACATGGAAGTATTCATACTAAATATATATATATTTATTAGTATGCAGCGTTATATGGCATTAATGTGGTGCGGAAAACATGGCGTAACAATTATTTTGGGGTACTCACCAGGGTACTGTATTATTTGTGCTAATTCCTAAACAATATTACAATTATTTGTCTTCTATGCCCTAGCTAGAATTGGACTTGTAGTATTGAATATACATGTGTAATCCACATGCGTGATCATTGGTCTGATCAAATAACATCTGACCTCCATCAAGAAAAATGTAACGTTTGAAAATTATACGTTCGTTAATGCAGGCATAAAAAATAACTTTACACAAAACTCAGCCCCTGCATGCTAAATTATTTGTCATCTTAGGTCAGCCAAAATATGCAAACGTGGACTGCAAAGCTAAATGATATTGATGCATCAGTGAAACATACTGAATGCCATGGAATCTGAGGGTAACTGATGTTTTCATGCCACCAATGCCTACCGGAAAGGACATGGTAATAAAGGAATCAATAAATTAAGTTTTTGAGTTATGTGGAAATTTTTTATTAAATAACCTGCGTATTACAGGAGGCATATTTTTGTTTCACATTTAACCAAAATAATATGAATGTAATATGTTTGACTTAAACAAATTATACCAGTTTCAGCAAATAGAAAAAAAAGATGTAATCGTGCTGACATAAAAACACATCAAACTACATTGTCAACAACAATTAATTCATCTCAAATGTCTGTTCTAATAAAACAGCAATAAGGGATCAATTTCTGAGCTTTCATCCAATCAGAACATTGCAGAAAAGCGAGCTGTAATGGAATAGGTTGAAATATCTCAAAACTGGTGATGCCACTCAAAACTTGCTCAAACATTCATCCACTTCTGCAATCTTGTCCTTTAGGGCCTGCCACTGCTCTGTACTCAGACTGATCCCTAGGACAGCAATGTGTAACATTGTCAATCAAAGTACAGAACTACCAATAAACAAACTTTAAAAGAAATATCAACATCATCAAAACCTTCTCAGTCACCTGTGAAGCATAGGTCTTGAATAAATGCATGCAAGGAAATATACTCAATTAAAATAAGTTGATGGCCGACCAGCTAGTGTACTAATCTCCCAGTCTGGAGACTAAACATCAACCAGACTTTTTATCTATAAAAAAAATTACCTGCACACTGCCTGTGAAAGCAACCTTACTTTCTTATTCAATCAGGCACGTGTGTCTGATGTCAGGTAGCCAAATGTTGAGTTAAACTCATTTCACAATACTGCAGCAGATGCGAAACGGCAACACTAAGGCTCAAACCTTCAAAAGTGTGATTTTTTCAGCCATGGTATATGGCTGTGAGGTGTGGGACCTACGAAAAGCTGATGCAGATAGACTAGGTTGCCCTACGAGCAATGGAGTGAAGAACACTCAGGATCTCCAATCGAGACCAAATCCGCAACAGAGATCAGATGTCAAACTTCATTCACTGAAATCATAGATGTCACATTGTTCCGGAAATACAGATGGGCCGGCCCTGTGGTGCGAATGCTGGATAACAGATGGACACGTAGAGGGTCGTTGTGGTGGCCCTACAACATCAGATGCCCTAGTGGGCAACCTATGCTAAGGTGGAGTGATGGCCTGAAGGAGGCCATGGGTCAAACATGGTACACCAAGACAAACATATACAAGGATTTTGTACGCAAAAAATTTGATCAAATCAAATCAGATCAAAATTTGATCTTGTGTGCAGTGGAAGAGGTTGACACATCTCTTTGGAACTGTGATGAGCTGCTCTTTGCAACTGTGATGAGCTGCTCTTTGCAACTGTGATGAGCTGCAACTTCAGGTATTTAAGTCCAGTCGGAGAGGAGTACTTTTGTGGTGGTGAATGTGTACGCCTGTAATGTGAAAGTGAATGGCGCGCTAAATGAGATTTTGTCGCAGGAACAGCATGTCATTTTCTGCTGCGACTTCAATGCTAAAGGCAAATCGTGGGGCAACACCTCTGCAAATAAACAGGGTAAGGAGCTTGAGGACAGTTACCACTGATCTCGTATGCATCAATGGCGAAGGGGTAGCCAGAATAGTGAGCCGCCCAGTGGATGATGACAGCGTTATTGACCTAGCATTGGTGTCTCCCTCATTGGCCCCTACATGGAGGTGGAGAGTTTTAGGGCATCACGGGAGTGATCACCTTCCCTGCAGTATATTGGTAGCGAAAGGGAGACCCAAAAGTCATAGACTAAGGGTGTGTCTCTTCAAGTATGACATCACAGGTGAGGATATTGTGAGCAAAATTTGACGTATTAGGAACAGGATGGGCAGCAGTGCCAGGAGTAGTTGGGAACAAACACCTTGGTGGAATGAGGAAGTACAAAGAGCATGGGTTGACAAACGACTAGTCCTTTAACGATGGCGGAAAGCCAGTAAGTCGTGTAGAGCTCAACTTGAACCTCCCAATCTACTGAAACAGATCATGAGCAAGAAAGTGGACCAGTTCAAGATTAGCTACGGCCGCGAAGTCCCTTAAGTTGTTCTGGCATCTGCACAAATCTATGAGCGGCTTTGCAAATAACAGCGGTATTCCTAGCTTCCAGGATGTTGATCTTTCCTGGAAAAGAACTGATGAGGTCAAAGGCACTTCTTTGTTCACAAATTACCAGCAGCAGATAAGTCAGAGGGACTCGCCGGGAGATAGTACTGTTAAAAAGACATTGTCAGATTTGTGCAAGACCCAGGAATTTTCTGACACGTCATATGTGACAGTTGGCAAAATTAGGGCGGCACTTGACCGGTTTAAAAATTCTGCGCCACGGCCTGACAGTATTAGGACATGCGTAGGATGACAGACAGTTGACTAGTCTGACCGGTACGTTTAACAACAGTGTTAAGTGTGGTGTCATTAATGAAGACTGGCTGCACAGCTACCTGATACCTAAGCAAAGAAAAGACTACGGTGCAAAGTTTTTGTATAATCACCATGCAGAACACAGTGGGCAAGTTACTGGAAAGGATAATAGCGATGAAGCCACATTGAACAGTTTCAGCTATTTCCTTCAGGCCTAGGAGGGTACCGTCCACGCAGAGAGACCTGGTGTAATGTGGGTGTCTTTGCTTATGACATTTTTGAAGGTTTCCAATCAAGTAAAGAAACGTGCTGTGGCCATTGATTTGGAGGATGCGTACAACAGAGTTGCTGTTAACTTCTTGACGGCTCGGCTTGTAGAAACCTGGCCTTGTCCCTTCCCAATTACAACGATTTCTTGCACTCTTTCTAGAAGGATCGATTGGGACTTCTGGTGAGCAGATAATTACGGACAATGGTAGAACTTTGTCTTACGCAGACGATATCCTGGTATACCGTCAAGGGAGTCAGTGGGAGCAGATCATAACCACATTGGGGAATGGTGTAGAAAATCTGGGGCATTGATTAATGCGACAAAGTCTGTGGCGACATGGTTCTCCCTGAACAACAATTCTGTCCACACATCATTACCACTGTTATGCTTACCCAGGTCACAATTAGAAAGATCCCACACATTGAAATATTTGGGTCCTCTTCGACAGAAGTTTGCAGTTTAAAGAACATGTCGATCACATCATTATCCAAGCCCATAAAGGTCTGGCAGCGATGAGGCTGATGGTTGCGGTTCACTGCGAACAGAGACTCTTATTGATGTTATTTCAGGGGTTGGTCCTTTCTGTAATAGAATATGCCCTAGCAATTCTCACTCTCAGCAAGACGCAGCTGGAAAGACTGGAAAAGATTCATGAGAATCATTCTCGGTTGTACTGTACAAGAGACACGGCCATAACTGCCATGTTTCTGTTGTACCTGCCAACTGTGGGGTTTAGGTGACAGATGTGTCAGGCTGGAGCTTACCTCCACTTATGTGTGAACAAAGAGCATCCGTTGCATGAGTTGTTACGGAAGACGAAAGGCACACGACTTGTAAGGGGACAATCATAGATGGGACAGGCTGAGGCGGTTGTGCAAAGGGCGTGTGCATTGGGAGACATAACGCATGGCGAAGAACGGATGAAATTACCTGAGAATTTCTTGCAGACTTTCCGTGTGATTGTCCCACTTGACAGAGCGTGTGTTCAGCTGAATCCAGTTGATGTGGTTTCGGAGGTTAACATTTTGATCAATGAAAATTCCACAGATGATGATGCCATTATCTACACAGATGGATCCGCCATCTGTGGGTTGAGAAGTGTATGGGCCTTCACGGCTCAGAGGGGTGGGAGAACGATCAAGGAGGAGTCTGGGGTTATTGCGGTAACCACAAGTAGTCTGACCATGGAGATCATGGCTGTTACGAAGGCAATGGTCTGGCTTGAAACAATGAGTGCGTGCATCCTCAGTCATTCAATGAGTATGCTCAGGAAGGTGGAAACAGATTGTGCGCGGCGCCAGTGGTTGGAGTCGGTAGGGCAGTCACGTTTGCAGAGAGTCACCTTCATACTCATTGCGTGACATGCAGTTGTTGAAGGGAACGAGAGAGCCGATAGTTTGGCGAGTACGGCAATAGTGGAGGGCGTAAGATCAATCGACTGAGCCGATATCCTAAACGCTGTTAGGGAAATTATCTAGAAGGAAGATTCTTAAATTAATCCAGAATCGACATTCTTGGTGCAACTGGTTGAATTGGGTGTGATACGATGGGCAGCGAGGAAGGAACACCACACAGGGATCTATAGACGCCTGGTTAACCAGCACAGGACCGGAACGGTCAGTCATCACGTGCTGGCAGACATACTGAAAATGAGATCTGAATTAACTAACTTAACATATACAGTAACTTTTAAAGTTAACATATAGTTTAGTTTTTCTAAATAATATGAAAGTGCCCCAATTGTTTCACTAATGCTTTCTAACAGAAGTAAAGATTGCAAAACAATTGGTGAAAATTATTTATAGAAGTCAAATACTAACCCTTCTTTCCAGGTAGAATTTTCCCATCTTTTTCATAGTATTCTCTTATTCCAACCATCACCTTGCCCCTGAATTCACTGACAGTGGCATATCTCAGTTTTGCCAACTGAAATTAAATAAATATATAGTGATCAATTATTTTGTTTGACAAACCAAACCCTCATTTTTGCTAGATGAGAAATACAATCATAAAGTATTCAATCTTAGGCTGGGTTAAAAAAACGAACATATTTTGTTCAAAACCTAATCCCCTTTGAACTAAGTCACTTTTGAACTGACACAAATTTTCCAGTGATGCCTCCCACTGCTGGAAATCATTTTTGGGGATCTCCGTCACACGCTACAGTCACATTTCCCTTGATTCCTTCTATGCCCTGAAATCGTGTCTTTTGAATATTGGAAAGAATAACAGGTAGCATTGTCATGATGGATGCTCTAGCCCATGTATCACACATCATCCAAGACTTTTTGCTGAAACATGGCATTGGAAAGGTTCAGCACGCCTACTACTCCTCAGCCCTCCTCGTGACTTTTTGGCTCTTTCGAAGACTCAATGTGCCACTCAAAATGAGATTTCAGGTCCTAAATGAAATCATGAAAAGTGACAAAGTGTCTGATGGATATCCTCCAAAAACTTGCAGAAATGATCCCAACAGTGAGAGTACTGCTGGGAAAAGTGTGTCAGCTCAGGAGGGGTCTATTTCTAAGGGGATTAGGTTTGGAACTATTATTTATTTTGTCCAGCCTAAGCAAGGATACTTTTTAATCAGCCCTTGTATCTTAATATATTGCAAGCACACTTTTTTTTGCAACAAAGATACTAGAGATAGTTTTTTGGGGGCGTTCACCTTATTTCTCTATTCCCCAAAGCATTGTGCGTTGCCCTATGTTTTTAATTTAACGACAGTGCATCCGACTCTGGCATCTATTTTATGAAAGGGTCTGCTTCCTTCTGAATTTTCTCTAAGGGTTTCCCCGAGGTAACGGCTGGTGCTGTGATGAGGAATGAACTCAGCAACTCTGGGTTGTGAGCCATGGCACTTAACCAATAGCCCACATCGTTCCTCCTACAGATAGTGATCAGTGGCAGAGCATATTGTAAACCAATTACATGACCCATGACCTTTTTCTCTAACACACCTGCAGGGTCAAGCTGCCTTTATTCCCCAGCCTTATAAAATTCCTCCAGCATTGGGATAAATGCTGTAATGATAGATAGTGATGACTCTATGAGTCTCTTACAAACACATGTATTGCTTATAATTTATCCTAGACAGTGATTCTACACTTTAGTCCAGGTCCCTGAAATGGCAGCCAAATACAAACTTAAATATATGGCTTGGCTTCGTTCATTCTCAATCTCCCACTACCAAACACTGAAAGGGCTTAAGTAGCAGAATGTAGTCCAGAGAACGGAATGCGTTGTGTCATAGTTTACAGCTTGACTACGATATTTGCACCTTTCGGTCCAACACATCTGACTTCAGAAAAGCATTTTTTGAGTACCGGGTTAGCATTCCCTCTTCGATCCCTTCTCCTTAGCTAGTCTGCAGCCTGTTATCCAGGATCACCGCATGGAGGTGTAGAAGGGTCTTGGCAGCTATGGTTCGCTGGCCCTGATGCTAGCAGTCAGCTATGAGTCGCTGACCACTGCAGCTCATGCGCTGCTCAGCCACTTAAATATATATCTCATGGTCTTCAATCTTTTTTGCCTCATGTACCCTTTTCATGCAAGCACCAAGATCACAATCTCTCTTACATATTGCGTTCACTGGAAACAGGCTGTTTTCAAAGCAATCTGGCTGATGAGGTGTGGATCAATGTGATCCCCGTAGTAGTGAGCGCCATGCAGATGAAGTCAAACAGCCCAACCGCCTGGAGGACCGCAGACAATCTTCATCTGCATGCTCGGAATGTGAGGAAAGCTACTACAATATGTCACTTAATGTCCTTTTCAGGGCGCACACAAGAGTAAATTACCCATTGTGGGCATTAAACAGCAACAACTCTTTTCACCATTTCAGAATGGCATTCTCCCCTTCTGAAGATTGACTCACAAGTTACATTCCAAATAATATTTTAAATCATTTATTTCTTCAATACACATACATTTTATTTGGATTATATTTAATGTTTTGTAAACTTAATAACACTAGAAAAATGTTGGGTCTTAAAAACTTGAATAAAGGTAGTTTGTAAACAATAATAATAAATTATTTAACAGACACATCTGAAAATAATTTACCCCTTGAACCTCATTGGTTGAGGAACCTTGTGATATTTAATGATCGCAAATAATGTTTCAAATACTATCTTTTCCCTTACCGGAAACATGTACTCTCCACCTGGACCTCTTGTTGATTGAGAATCGTTATCTTCCTTGCCAGATTTCCCTTCCTTAACTTCCTTCTTTTTTTCTGGCTTAGCCTCTGGTTTCTTCTTCTTTTGTTTTGGCTGAAGAATTAAAAGAATGCATAAATAATTAAACAAATACATACACTTGTAGTTACATATGCAGAATCTACAAAAGTTTATTATTTACTGCAATTTTTTAAAGTTTAAGATATGATCCTGACTGGGAAGTTCTTAAGATGTTAGTTGATCTCAAGAATGAACAAATATTTTCTAGTTAATCCTAGAGATATTGAGAATAAACACAGGTGCCGTGTGAAGTCCCATAAACTCTATGAGAAAATAGGACATACGCAGGGCTTGACAAAAGCACTCATCTGCAACGAGTAAAAATGTTTGCACTACGAGAAAGAAAAAAAAAGTTTTTAATTGTTAATTACGCTTTTAATCGTTACTACATAACTCTCGCATGATTATTAATGATATCACAGTTCTAATAGATTGTACATAAGCTAGTTTATGACGGTGAATCTAAATGGACCTCCACTGCCCCAATTTAAACTTACTAAAGCCAGCGATAAATGGTACTATAGTGCTAAAACTACCAAGAATGTTCAAGGACACACTTGTTATCATAAATTGCAGGACTGTAGTCCGATCGTGCCGACTGGTGACATTTCTGACTGACCGGTAAGCCACCCTATAATTTGTCACGCCCTGGATATACTCATCTTATAATGACACCATAAATAAAAGGCAATGTGTAGTATTTCATCCCAAATAATGGTCCTTAAATACAGGAAGAAATAGCCTTCCTAATGCATGATAAACAATGAGTTTTGGAATTAATATAGTTATTGAATAACTAGGCCAACAGAGCTGTAGGCTCTTTTTCAGACAATGTCAAGTTGAAGATTTTCCAGGTGTTTTGTAACTGTGATTGTTGGAGGGTCTGGCAATAACATTTCTCTGTGTACGGGAAGTCCTGAGCAAGTGGACAGCACATGTTGAATTGTCTCTGTTGAATGAGCGCAGTTACGATGATTAGTTAGGTGTGTATGCATGATCTCACTTTTTTATGCATATGTTAAGTCTGATGTGATCAGTTCTAAGATTATGCTCTGTTTCTTGCATTGAAGTTTATCATTTATATCTGAGTGTGACATTTCTTTATTCATGGCATGCCCAGTAGACCCGTTTGCCCATCAGTTAAAGTATTTTCTTTGCCATCTGTGTGTGTTTACTTCAACCATGCTTGTTCCTAGTTTTACTTGTCTGCTTTCTCATTGTCTGATGTCTATATATGTCTTTGAATTCACTGGAGGGTGTCCTTAATATGTGTTGTTTTTATTCCGTCAAATATCAGTCGGCTTTATAATTTCTTTATTGTTAGACTGTATGTATGTTTATAGAATCGGCGAAGACTACAATATCATTTTTGTTTCCCTTGTTGGAACTTCTTGAGTATTATCTGAATGGTGGTGTTTATTGCTGTAATTTCTGCCTGGTAATTATTACAGTATTCTCTTTACAGTTCACACATATGTCATTTCAGTACTTTATTAAAGCTTGGTCCTGCCCTTGTATAGGTCTTAAAATAAGTCATATGTATATGCCTGTATCATAGTTTAGGGTAGATTTTTGTTTCTAAAGTTGAGGCCAATATACAGCAGTGCATGATCTGACAGAAGCCAACAACTCATAGCTGGCTGCTTCCATAAGAGTCAACAAACCATAGCTGACCACGACCTTATTCGGCCCCAAGACTGCAGCTCTGGAACCAGGCTGAACTAGTCACTAATGTAGTCTAGTCAAGGGATAGAGATCGCAATAAAAAGGCAAACCCAGTACTAAAAAAAGCCAGCTGAAATCTGATGTATCACAATGAAAGGTGCAGATACTGTAGTCTCGCTGTAAACTACGACACAATATCCATTTTAGGACAATTGCCAAAGAAGTTTCCAAGGTTGCTGTCTTTAGCATTGTTGGATTGGTTTCTCTTGTCACTGTACTTTCCAAAAGTAGAGTTCTTATTGTAAATGGTTTTAACTAATTTCCCAGTTACAGACTCAATATCATCTTATTGAATTCCATGATGATAAGTAGGCTGTGATACAATGCACCACCCCCAAGACAATTATGTGTAGTTAAAACAAAATGTTGATACAATGTGAGTAGGATAATAATGAATGCCTCTCTTAAACAAGCAGCTAGTGTTTGTGTTCTTCCTATATTAGTGCAATGATTTTGTTCTGATACGATTTATGCTACTTGCAATGAGGACAAATTTCAGTGTTCTTGTCTCATTCTTTTATATCATTCTGTAGATTTTAAATACTTCATGTTTCATTGCTGTGGTTATATTTCCCTTTGCACATACATCTAAGAGATTCAATTATCTTCTGAGTTGTTTTGCTCATTGTGGTGTGCAGTGGTAGATAGGTAGTCTTCTTGCCCTCTTGGAAATCATCCTAAAGTTTTCTGCACAAAATGAAAAAGTTGGTCGCCAGTTCTGCAGACTTTTCTAAAGTCTGTCTGGTTTTCATAAATTATTTAATGTTTCCCAACCACCAGTTCATCATTCTTTCTGAAAATTTTCCAATTGCTAAGGTTAGTGTGGCCTGTAGTTTCTTGGATCATCAGTTGGTTTATCTGTCTTCAGAAATGACTGAATGTTTGCAGTAAGCCCTGCTTTTGTGAGATTGCCATTTGACTATCTTCTGTTAAAGTTAATTTAGTTAACAAGACATTAGCATATGAGGTTCAATATCATTTCAATAGTAGTGTCTATTTCTGAAACCCTTATTGATCTTTAATTTTCATAGAGCATTATTCATTTTCTAGGTTGTGCACTCTGTCTCAAATAGTGCAATGTTTGCTTTGACAGCTCTTTGTTATGTTCTTAATTGCTTGGTCTAGTTGTTTCCTGCAATTTGATCTTCCTTTGGCATAGTATATATTATATCTTCTGACTTTTGTGTTGGTTTTTAACCATTTTTTCTAGAACTGAAGTCTAGAAAGCATTAGGGATTATTATTTTAGCTATTTATAGAAAGGTATGTGTGATGCGTTATGTACTCTCTGTAATCTATGTTGTCTGAGAGAGTTGCACATGTTGTCCATCTGGTTTTTGTAGTTCTAGTTTGTCTTTCTCTCTAGTCTGAATTTGTATTGTTTTCCTACAGTAATTAGTATAGTTATGTCATTGCTTTATGTGCAAACATCTGTAAAGTCAGCCGAAAACATGGTGAGGCCAGGACTGCTGGTCACGCCTGTACTTCTGAGTAGGAGAGTTGGCTCTGACTTCATATTTTGTTTTAAGATAACTTGGATGAGTTGCATGTGTTCTCTACGGTCTTGTCTCTTGGTCTGTGTTTGAGCGGGCATTAAAGTCTCCAGTTATTATTGCCTTTTTATATTTATGATCTTAAATTTAACATTCCAAGCACATCAGATCAGAATTCAAAGGTTTTAGCAAGGTCTTTTAACACATTCCGGACCAATGACCGATATAATGGACTCTTATTTAAACCATAAAGGACTATTAATTCGGTTTTTGTTTTGTAGAGTCGTGATTCGGGTTTTGTGTTAACCAAACTACTTAAAAATTACAACCAGAACTAGAACAGCTTCCGTTCGTAACATTTGAGTTGAGCCATATGCGTTTTGGTACTGAATAAGTGATATATTTGCGTTTTGAAGTAGCTAAACTGTTTTGTTGATTCCTAAAAAATAATGGCAACGCCTACTGCTTCTACTAGACCAAAACGATATAGTGCAGAACAAGCTATAGCTGTGTTTTAAACCTTATTAGTTAGTGATTCTGATACAGAATTAGACGATTCAGAGGATAGCGATTACACAGTGATAGTACTAGTAGACCTAGTGCTAAGAAATCAAAACGGCCTGGCTTTGGGTTAGTTGGTGGTTGCTTCCAGTCAGGGACTATCAGTGCTCCTGAATCATCAAGCAGCAGCGATGAGACTGATTTAGAGGATATAACAAGTACATCTAGAGTTGATGGTCATGATGCCTGGGAATTCTGCAAGGAGAAAGGCAAATTTCATACCACAGAGGACTACTAGGCTTGGTGACGGGTGGCGTGATGCCTAAAATAATGGAAGTTGTGAATTTTGTTTATATTTTTTTTTTTATTGATTTTGGTCATTGAGGAAAATTGTACATAATTTCAAAATTTTTGGAGATAAATGCATCAAATAAACAGTGTTTTGAGGGACTTTGGATACTATTCTGCAAAATTACCAGACAAATTGAAATCAACCATTCGGGCCAATGAAAAATTATGGTGAGTTACAATATTTTGACTTGTAAATTATCTACCCTTTAAATTATTTTTTTTTGTACAACATAATTATTTTTTCAAATAATGAAATATCAGCAATTAACTGATGTTTTCATTTTCTATACCCATTTTTCTTTACATATAATGAGTACTATATTTGTCTATGCTATGGTGTGTAATAGTAATTTGTAAAAGGGATGCAGTGAAATTTTGCTACAGCTGAAAATTAATTTGGTCCAAACCTAAAAAGAATCAAGTCCTGAAAGAGTTAAACTAGAGACTTTCAAGAAGCATGATACGTCATTTCAAGACCAACAATGCACGAAAGCAAATCATATACAGTTGGCTCCCTTGGCCACATGTATGAAGAAAATAGAAGTAAAAATCTTTGATACATTGAAAGCACTTTTAATGTTGAATGTAAAATTGAAGATTGCACTACGAAAAGAGTATAATATTGAAAAATATTGCAAGGACTTTATCAGGCAGATAGCCAAAGTGATAGGAAGTGAGTTCATCTGAGGGTTAAACATTGCTAAATATGTGAGTTTAATGCTAGATGGATCAACTAACAAAGAAGGCATGGAAAAACTAATTTTATATGTATGGTTCATAAAGGACAACAGAGTGAGCATTTAGATTAAGATATTCCAGAAAAATTAATACATATCATCTGGCATGTTGAGTAACTTTTCATCCAGTACTATGCTGGGAGGTGAAGACCAGGGCCTCAGACAGGTCAAAAACAATATATATATATATATATATATTTTACCTGGCTCCTAGATCCTAAATAAATTTGTCACCCACTGCATTAAATATGTTGAAACATGTAGAATTAACATCAGAGTTCCAGACATACCCATGGGCACCAAGTCTCTCTCAGCAAATGGCCACAGGTGGTTCCTGTAACTGGATTATACACTCTTGCACCTTATTTGTCCCTCCCTGCTCGACCCATGTCTGATGTGAAACTCATGGAGCCCCGAGTGTGTGAATCATAAATTCATCACCCAGCAAGCACACAATGATTGTATCCACATGTTCTCCTATCCAAATTGAATATCACCACAAAATATCCTATCCAATATGAATATAACCACAATGAGTGCTTTTAAAGATAAAATGTAAGCATGATCAGAACACAATATTGATGGTTTTAGGCTTCTATATTAGTTATCCGCTCATTCCATGGTTTATCCCTTCTGTAATCAAATTCCTGCCTTAGGTAATGCTTAGGAGATCAGCTATGGAGTTGTTCAAAATACTATTTTCAGAAACTATACTTGATGTGATAAAGACAGCACTATAGACCTCAAAGAGGTTGCAGTGTGAATGCCTGTAAGATATCAATGAATGTACTTTTGGATTGTCTCAAAGAATAAAACAGAAACATGTAACAGTAGTCATGTGAAGGAAAACATTTTTGAAGCATGTCAAAGGAGACACCCATACATGTGATTGAAGAAAGATGGAATTGAAGACAAATGGCAGAACTTAACATGAGTCAGATGAATATCATCATCATGAAGCATGACCTTTGCAGAATGTTGCTCTCATGACAGTCGATCTGTAAAGACACTCGATCCCTGGCAAGCTCTCCCACCTCTGTCCCTGTAACTCCAGAGTCTGTGTAATGTCCTTTGTCCATCTTCTGATCGGTCTGTCTCTTTTGCCAGGTACCATACCCTTCACTATTATACTTTCTAGACGATTGTGACGTTTGATGTGGCCAAAGAATGTTATGACTTAAATATAATATTTACGAGCCAGTTTTGTTCTATATCGAGCTCCTGTAGGATTTCTATTTTTCTTTTTCACTATACATGGTATTTTGAACATTCTCCTGAAGCACTTTAACTCGAAAGATGTTTAATCTTCTTCTGAGTGTTGGTGTTGTTGACCAAGTCTTGCATCTGTATGTTGCAAGATGCTGCAAGTAGTTGGGATCTTTGATTTTTGTAATTTTATTTGTGTTCTGTCATACGTATTTCATTTTAGTTAATCTTTGTAGTGTCAGGGCCATTCTTCGCCTCATTTTTTTTTTAGCAATCTCGGTTGTCGCCTATAGTCGAGTTGAGATATTAACAACTCATGACAATCTGAACTTTTTGCTTATCTAGGATAACTTTTGGTCAGTAGTCAATATCTTAGTCTTGCTGGTGTTAATAGATTTTGTTCATCACTGTGTTGTTTGGCAGATGAGCATACAACAAAAATATATGAACATTCACTAGGAAAACTGGAATCTGACATCAAGAAAACTAGACAACATATACAGCTGGAGATTAGGGAGAGATAGATATGTCACATAGGATATTTCATACGATAAGGAACATGATGCAATATGATAAGAACGTGGCATGTCCTATAAGGAACAAAACATGTCATATAAAACGGAAAACAACATAATATAACCCAACATCCACTAGACTGGACAGAGAAATGTAGGGAGGGGGAAGTATATGAACACCTATGGCAGGAAGAAAAGGGTGCCAGAATATCATGGGTCACTTGTATTTGGGCAGCACCTCAGGGGTCGCAGAGGCAGATGTATGGACTAGAACTGAAAAGACAGCCAACGACTAATACCAAGTTGAGATGATTTAATTTGTCAATACTCCTGTATGGTGCAAATATTTAGAGAATGGAAAAGGCAATACAGAGGAAACTCCATTGTTCGTCAAAAAATGCCTGCGGAATATAATGGATATAGGCTGGCAAGACATGGTGAGGAATGAAGATCTATGGGAAAGAAGAAAAAAACAACCAGTGGAGCAACAGATCAAATGTAGTAAATGAGTTGGATAGGAAACACATTATGGAAATCACCATCAAACATGGCCAGACAGGCCCTGACATGGAATCCACATGGGAAGAGAGGTTGACCAAGAAAAGTACGGAGAAGAGACTGAAAATGAACTTAGTCCTCCACTGGAGAGAGGCGTGTCAATCGTCTATGCTGTGAAAGGAGCAATGGGCACTGATGATGATGAGAAATAATGGAATATGGGAAGATCATGAAACAAAAGATACGACTATAGTGACAAAACTGACTGATGGTTGGTACATCAAGAGACAGCTCACATGAGATAAATACTATATCATATACATGCACCGCTGGGTGTCAAAGGTAGTTACGCAAGGAGCAATCTATTGTACACAAATTGTCATGTGACTAAAACATTAATCTTGTCTGACAAACAACTATTACCTCATCAGAGTCTCCACTTTCAGAATCAGAAGAAGTAAGATATTCCTTTGACTTTGGCATTTTCAGATCAGTTGGACAGTGATACTATAGGTTATCGGTCAGGGGTTTTGCTGCAAGAAAAAACAGTTCAGTCATTGGCATGACTAAAAGAGCATGAGCACCAGATACAGAAAATCTGTACCCAGCAGTTGATATGCTCATTATGGATGGATATTTATTGCCAATTTGTTGTTCATGTATTATATTACAATGAAAAGAAATTGTATAACATTTTTCATAATTGACGTTCACTCATGTGTTACAGGGGCCCAGGAGTAAAGAATAATAGCACTGTAACCTGCCAGACATGACATAAGAGGTGACTAATAAGGGTTGGGCATGGGCACCTCATCCTTTACAAATTTCAAGCCACAAAAAATATACAATATTTCCCCAAGACAGAAGAAGGTCCTTTTCTGTCAAGGTGGCTATTAATATGATGTAGAGAAAGCCATCAGGAATTTGCATCACTGACTTACCTGTTTTTGTCAACAGATTTGGTTAGCTGGAATGTTCATACAATGTACAAACATGGGAAGGCTGCACATTTGGCAAGCTAGATGAGAAATTACACAAGTGGTATCCTGGGACTAGCTGAAACAAGGTTGCTGAAAGGATGGAACTGAGCACAGGAAAAATGCTGTTCTCGGGGCACATTGAAGAAAGTGTGTAACACAGAAAAAGGTACATACAGACTGTCAGGAAGTAAGACCAAAAATAATAGCAGCTACTTATAAAACAGTCAAAAAGAAAATAAAGTTACATTATCCAATGCACACCAACCAATGACAAAAAAGGGGATACAGTCAAAAGACTTTTACACCAGACTTCAGAATATGGATAAAAGGAGAAGAAAAGGCATTACAATTTTGATGGGAGACTTAAATGCAAAGATTGGGAATAATAATATCGGTTTTGAAAAAATCATGGGTAAGCATTACAATCAGAAAGAAAAAATGACAATTTACTTATTGACTTCTGTGCTTTAATTCAACTCCTGGTTACCGGTAGCATGTTTGCACATAAAAGAATACACAAAGCAACAAGACAAACAACTAGAATGACCACAAAAGTAAGTAGCCTGCCTTTTGCAGAATATTGCTTCTCCCAACTTTCAACCTATCTGGCTGTTTTAAATGTCTTGGAAGGTGTGCAGTACATTAGATTGCTATTACTTTCAGCATGAGGAGGCGCAATCACACTGAGAAAAACCCCATATCTACCAAACTGGACATGGCGGAATCCAAACCATATTTGTATAAATAAGCTCAGAGATAATCATTCAATCAATAAAAACCATTCAGATCACTGTGGAACACAGATTTCAAACCAACACAGGTCTGTCTGCCTGTCTCCTGCCCTATTTACCAACATAATGTCACGACAGTAATGCTTACTTTACTTTAGAACTGAAGCTCTCTTCCCCAAGTGTGTTGTGAACAGTTGTAGTCTAACGTTCCTCTTACCCCTTGGGTAATGCAATACCAACTGGCTCTTGTCACAAAGTATGCCCTATCCAGCGACATCATATTTTCTATATGTTGCATTCCAGAGATCTGTCTAGATTTTTCCGGCAGATTCTTCTTCTTCTTCTTCATCGTACGCAGTCAGACAGTAACCATTATTTTTTCGAAAAAAGCAGCCGTCATCCTGAGGCTGTCGACACTGCCATAGAGCTTGTCTAGTGTTGCCACTGGTGATGGCCACATCTGCTCTCTCTGATCCTCGTATGTCGGCAGTTTTGCAGCAAATTCTCAGCGGTCATTTTGCCGGTATCACACGGGCATTCGTCGGTGCCACCTATCTTCAATTTGTTGAATAGGTGGTACCTGAGTCTATTGTGGCCAGTGCGAAGTCTGAAGACCACGACCTGCTCTTTTCTGTTCAACTGGTAATAGACATCGTTTTTGGTGTAGCCAGTATGTTCGGTTTCCCATTTGGTCATGTCACTGGCTCTAATAAGCCGTTTTGACTCTTCGTATGTCATACTAGTATCAGGTTGTGGTAGTTTTGCACCTTCTTTTGCCAGTCTGTCTGCCTCCTCGTTGCCTTGGATGTTGCAGTGAGATGGAACCCACTGCACCACTACTCTTTTTGGTGCGGCCTGCTGGCATAGTTGACAGAGTACTGCTCTTAATTCATTAAGTTCAGTATTTTTCTGGCTTTTCAGTGCTGTGACTACGGCCAGTGCATCTGTAAGCAGGACTATGTGGCTTTCATTCCTTTTACCTGTCACCATTTCTTCCACTGCCGCCCTCAGTGCCTCTGCCTCCGCTCTGAAGTTGCTTGTGTATTTTCCAGTAGCGAATGACAGTGTTATTTTTCTGCCATATGGTAGGCTCAGGAATGCTCCTGCCCACCCGTTCTGTGTTGTATTTGTTACGGAACCGTCGGTGTATGCATGGGTCCAGTCCATGCTTGGGTAGTTTTCCGTAATGAAACTCAGGGTAGTATCTCTTCTTTCTTTTTCAGACTGGCAGTTTTTGTTTCCAATACCTGGTATATTTTCTACCACCTCTGGAAATATATGCTGCCTCCAGGTAGGTTTTCGTACAGTAGGGATGGGCTTTGGTGTTTTTAGTGCGTTCATAGGGTCTTGGTGCATCTTTGCTTTGGCTATTTCTGCAAAGTTTCTTCGCTTTAGCTTCCCATTTCCGAAATTGTTTAGTCTCTGGTGCATTGGGTGGTCAGTCAGTCTTCTGAGTTTCTCTGATTGCAGATGGGCTCTGCAGTCTCTTCTGTCGGCCATGGATTACAGTTTTGTAATCTTTTCAAGTTCTACAATTGGCGTTGACTTCATGCCTCCTGTTATAACTCTCATGGCTTGGTTTTGGAGTTTGCTAACTTTATCGAAGTTCGCCTTTGCTGCTGTTATCCATGCCGCAATGCCATACTCGAGAACTGGTCTCACTCTTCCAGTGTACAGTTTCTTTAGTATGCTTTCGTCTGCTCCCCAGCTTGTGCCAGCAAGTTTCCTCATGATTGCCTTTCTTTCTCTGGCTCTCATTCGGTTTCTCTCAATCTGACTTTTCCTTGTCATGTGCCGATCAAATGTGACTCCCAGATAGTTTGGGTTGTCGTTTGGCTGAAGGTATTTGCCGTTTAGACTTAATTTGGTGTTTTGGGGTTTGATTGATAGCGAGAATATTGTACATGTGGTTTTCTCCTCGTTTATTTTGATCAGCCATGAGTTCGCCCACTCTTCCAGCGATGTTAGGGCCTGCTGCATCCGATTTCTTGCTATGGTGAGATTCTTTTCAGAGATCCACATAGCCAGATCGTCTGCAAACATTGAGCTATAGACTCTCCTTGGTATATTCTCTATAATGACATTTATATACACCAGGAAGAGTGTGGGTGACAGTACTCCCCCTTGGGGTACTCCCTGCTCAAGTGTCATCTTTTTGCTCATCTGCCCTTGTACTTGGACTCTGGCCGTTCTGTTTTTGAGGTAGTGGTTGATCCACTTGTACATTTTCCCACAAACTTCACTTCTTCTTAGCTTGACTCTATGTCCATCTTTCCAGACTTTGTCAAATGCCTTTTCCAGGTCCACCCAAACCGCTACTGTATGCTTTTGCTCCTGGTAGGCATCTTCTATTTCCTGGGCTATGAGGATGACCTGGTCCTCAGTGGATCTGTGCTGTCCAAAGCCTGCTTGCTGTGGAATTAGTATCCGTTTTTCTTCCAGATGCCACATCAGTCTGGTGTTTATCATACGTTCCAACAGTTTGCCGACACAGCTCAGTAGGCTGATAGGCCTGTATCCATTTGGATCGGTTTTGTCTTTTCCTTTTCCGGCAGATTGATATAGATGACTTTTTCGTACCATTTCAATACATGTTTTCTGATCAGGTCAGGTCATCCCGTAACCGGTGAGGTCGTTGGGGCACACATGAAGACATCCTCACAACCCCTCTCTGTCAGATGCCGCTGCCTGTGACTCTTCTGGTCGGAGACTGGTCCATTCTTTTATGTTGTCCTCCCATCTCTTTTTCGGCCGGCCTCTTCGTTGTCGGCATAGCACATTTCCATGGACGATTGTGTTTGCAAGACCATTTGATCTCGATATGTGACTGTACCAAGTGAGTTTCCTTCTTTTGACAGTTGCCAAGAGGTCTTCGAAAGGCCCTATTGCTGTTGTAATTCTATCTCGTATTTCCTCATTTGTAACTCGATTTTTGTACATGACGTTTAAAAGTTTTCGGAAATATTACATCTCCAAGGCCTGTATCCTTTGTTGAAGGTCAGCTGTAACTGTCTATGTCTCACATGCATAGAGGAATATTGACAGAACCAGTGTATGCATTAATCTGATTTTCGTGCACAGTGCTAACCGTTTATCTTGCCAGATTTTGTTAAGCTGTGCAAGCGCCGCTATTGTCTGTGCTATTCTGGCCAACACCTCACATTTTGATCCTTCATCATTGACAATCGACCAAAGATATTTAAAACGGTCAACCACTTCGAGTTCCTGACCTTTAGCTTTTATCTTGCTGTTGAAGCCCGTGGCGATGTTGGTCATTAATTTTGTCTTTCCAGCGTTTATCTCCATACCATAGTCAAGAGCTGTTTCATTGAGCCTTCTGACCCATTCCTGGAGTTCTGCTTCTGAGCCCGCCAACCCATCGATATCATCTGCAAAACGAAGGTTGGTAATCGTTCGGCCCCCTATCTTGACAATACCAACGTGACCTCCAAGTGACTCGCTCATAATTCCTTCAAGGAATATATTGAAAAGAGTTGGAGAGAGTGTACACCCCTGTCTCACACCAACTGATGTACGAAACCAGTCCCCTCGCCTCCCATTCACAAGAACTGCGCTAGATGCCTTGTCATACAGGTGTTCAAGGACCGTTATAATAGTTCCGTTCTGATCAAGCATCTGTTTATGAATGTTTGTATCTACATTGTAGTACTGGCTTGATGTTTTTTTGAGTTCCACATTTTCTCCAATGTGGTGAAAGTTTCTCTTGATTTCTATATTCTTAACTGTTTATGCTTTTCGTTGCAAATTCCCCCCCCCCCCCCCCCCCCCCCCCCCGTGCGGTGCTGTCTAAGTAGATAAATTAAGTCCATCTTGTAGAGTCGTTTTTCCCAGTACGATGTGAATCTTGTCAGTTGCATTTATTCTGAGAATCTGAGTTTTCTCTCTATTCTCTATGAATCCCTAGCCTACATTTTTGTGACCATAACTTGAGTTGCCTAAATGTATTTTGCAATTAATTCCGGTCATACGATAGCAGCGCTAATAAGTAATGGACAAATTACAGGTCCTCTAATTTTTTCCTCTGAGCCCATCTCATTTCCTTATAAAATGGCACTCAGAGATACAACAGAGATGTCTGTCTACCTACTCATTTTGTTTTGGGTTGGCGAGAATGTGCCTTTATGTGCCAACTAACAATACAAACATTTTGAAATGGAAATCATCCAGTATGATCCAGAAACACAACAAAGATCAGGCTATTTTTACTCCAACGTAAATATCACTGAATAGAATACAATAGTGAACATCAGTGCTAACAATTCAATACAATATATATTATATACATATATCAAATCAATGCTAAGGCTGGAAAATGACAAAGATACAAGAAAATAAACTGAATGCTTCTGAAAATAAATTTCTTATAAAACTTGTGAACATTGGTTGAGAAGAATTCAACAATTAAATTACAATGGTTTCAATTATATCATCAAAAGAAATAAGCGATCGACATATGATCATGATGCCATACTTGATACTCACCATGCCATAGTACTGAGTACTCCCACTGTCACTGTGCAATAACAAAATAAATGAAACATTCAAACAATTTATTATACACCGGGCATGTATTCAGAATGGGGAAAAAATAGACTTGCATTGCATGCAATTATGTATTGTGGGCTCCATCTGGCAGAAGAAAGCGTGTACGCCATAAGACTAATAAGTAGTAATAAGAGACTTCGCTGAGAAGTTCGCAGAACGACCATCATCAGACTCAGAATGCTCAACTTTGGGACTTCTCGGACTATGCATACAAATCATACAGGAATTTAGATGAGTATCGTCAGGCCGTTCAAACTGGAGAGAAATTATCTCTGCCTTGTGCGGTGCAGCTCAAATAACATATTAGTGTTGTTTTTACTAAATACAACCGTAAAGCATAATTACCGTCTCAGCGTCTGTCAGTGTCTGCCAAATCTGCTTCTCTGCCAAAAATATAGATTCTGGCGTCCCCCGAAGTTTGGCGTGAAACAAACAACCAAGAGTTGCCAGATCAACAGTTTGAAAAAAGGCCAAGTACAGCCGAAATAAAGACTGGAAAAAGCCAAAACCCGCCTTTCCACACACACACACACACACACACAAAAGCCAACAAATTTAAAAGAATTTATTTCAATATTTAACTTAACTTCATTATACTGGTTTAGAAGGTTCTACAGAGTCTGTATACAAGTTTATTTCACTCCCCGAATACCGAAAATACTGTGAGATACCAATGTATTTTTGAATGCATTAACGGACTCTGCTTCCACTATATCCTGCGGCAATGCATTCCAAGAATTCAGCACTCTCTGACTAACAAAATATTTCATAATATCTAATCTATACCTGTCTTTAAACAATTTGTGCCCTCTTATTCTTGTAGCCGGTCGTACTTTGAATAGCTTTGTATAGTCTAATGTATCCTTTCCATTTATTAATTTACACATTTGTATTAAGCCACCTCGAATTCTTTTTTATTCGAGGCACTGAAACTCGGTTTTTGTTTAGTCTTTCCTCATAATTATAATTCTGAAACCTTGTCATTTTTGTAGTGTTTGTTTTTTTTTCCTTTGGGTATCCTTTCCAATCTATGATGTGGACTTCACACCTGAACACAGTACTCCAATGTAGGTCTCACCAATGATTTATATAGCTTGCCTATTACTTCCTTGCTCTTGTGATATCTTTCTTTTTATCATGCCCAACATGGCATTAGCCTTTTTCACTGCTACCTGGACTTGCTCCCGCACTTTTCCTTTAAGATCTATTATAACTCCTATGTCTTTTTCCTTTTCTATTGTCCTAATATTGTTCTCTGCCATCCTGTAATTAAATTCATTATTGGATCTTCCCACGTGGTTGACTGTACATTTTTCTAAATTAAATTCCATCTGTCAGCTCTCAGATCATTTTTAAATCGAATCTAAATCCGATCTCAATAGATCCACTTCTGCCGGAGAAGAGATCCTGCCGCATAATTTTGTGTCATCTGCGAACTTTGCAATCATGGACGTGATTTATTCAAAAGAGACACTTCTGCTATGACCCTCGTTGTTTATATCATTAACCTGTTACTGCATTATTGCTCTTGACTTTAAAAAAAACACATTTATCTTCCTTAAATGCGACTTTCTTTTCAATCACAAAACAAAACAAATTCTATAAATTCCTGTTGATGTTGTTTCCCAGCATTGTGTGTATGGTTTCTCTGAAATCTAGACCAGAAGGGTCAACTTTGATAGATTTTAACAATCTTTACCGACAACGGAAAAATGGGTCACTATAGCAGAGAGGCGCTGGCTTCTTCAGAAACGAACGAAAACACGAAACAGTAGGCATTCGAATCCTGTACATTTGAAGTTGTCCCTGGTCATAATAGAGGAAAGATCGAGTGCCTAATTATACCAGAGACGGGTGATAAACTAGGAAGTCCTTTGTACAGGTTATGCACGCAAAATAATAGAAACAAATGTTTTTCGCTACTATCCTGACAAAATTTTAAAAATTATGAAATTCCAATCCGGGGACGGCGTGGGCTAGTGGTTAAATGACACGGCTCACAACCAAAATATGTAGGGTTCGATCCCCATCACAGCACCGGCCGTTACCCCGGGGAAGCAGGAGGAAAAAGACCCTTTCATACAATGCATATTGTCGAAGAAGAATGCACAGGGCCGACAGGCAAAAACATAGTGCAACGCACACCGCCTTAGGGAATAAAGAAATAAGGCGAACGCAAATAAAAACAACACAAAAACTCCTACCCAATACGCCACCTACCTCCCCGCATGCCTAGTTAGCTCGTGAAGTAACACCTCAACTTGAACCTACTGCAAACAAGAAACAACTTTCGGATACTTTGTCAGCAGACATAAACCTACCTGTTTGAATATCAGGATTCAAAGTATGTCAAGTACGAAAATAACATCGAACTCCGATGTGAGATTCACTTATCATGGACATTCTTCTTGCTTTTAAAATTGTTGTTATTTTTATGTAACTCATATAGTTGTTATAACTTATGCTATATAATGCCATCACATTCAGACGAGAATTTGACTTTACAATGAACAAGGAATAAATGGGGTTTTCTGCCGGCGCAACAATAGTCCATGCTCGAATTTGTGAGGGCAGCTTTGTTTTATTAAAAATGAATTGAAGCTACGGGCTATTGAAGGTCAAAAGTTGATAATAACATAAACATGTAGGGCCCCGCTACTGTACCGGGACAAAAGGCGATCGTTAGCAGTTTTGTTCAACATGGATCTGGAACAGAATATTCTTGTAGTTTTTGTAGTCTAGTATAATTTACTACAATTGTAGAGCTTTGTATTGTGTGTTCTGCGTTGAATCACTAGCTGTGGAAAAAAAAAACATTCAGCTCCTACTAAATGTACATACAATTATTTAACGATTCGCAGAGTAAACGATAGTATTAATTTTTGTTTCAAATGGGATATTCTGATTTTTGTTTCAAATGGGATATTCTGATTTTTGTTTCAAATGGGATATTCTGATTTTTGTTTCTAATGGGATATTCTAATTTTTGTTTCAAATGGGATATTCTGATTTTTGTTTCAAATGGGATATTCTGATTTTTGGTTGATTCACGAAGAAAGCATAACCAAGACCTGAAGTTATAGCCACACAGTACCCTTTTTGCGACATATTCTCTGTGGGGCGAATATCCCTAGAATAATTTGAGTAGATTTTAAACTTGAATTATTCCCAAGCAGCGGCCGTTAGGCCTACTCTTTTCGATTTCCAGTTGCTAAAGTATTTTTAACGTGCGCGCCACTGCGCACAGGTGTCTGATCTCACTACTCAGAGATCAGGGGAAATATTTACTGGATGTTCCACGTGAAAAAAATCCCGGTTTCCACAGTGATTTGAACCCGCGACCTACAGCACCCGAGGCGAACACCTTACCTCGAGACCCCTGTGTCCCCCTTGTGCAAAGAGAGGCTTTTTCCAGTCCATTTCCTGATGTTATCCATCCACTTAAAGCGGTGTCTGCCTCTTGTTAAGAAATCCGCTAAATTATTTGTGTAAACAGTTTGTTTCTTCCATACTGTAGATTACAATACACTCGCATTTGATTCTGTGGGATTAATTTTGGTATTTGGTTTTCAAAATATTAATATCATATTCCAGAATATAAACACACCAGCGAAAGGTCTGACTCGAACAATTTTAAAAAACCGGAATGTCCTTAATTTGGCGGTTATAAAGCTAGGCCAAGTTGGCAATCCTGAAAAATACCAATCACAGATTTTCAGCGCGGCTTTCTTTCTCTCAGGTGAAACAGAAGAGAAACGCAAATAAAGCGAACGGAGGTGGCTACAGTCAGACATGGGTATTCAGATGCGACTACATATGATTGTACAATCAGATACGAGCGAGACAGACTCTTCTGCACATTTGACACACACGTGTACAGCGTCTGTGGTTTTATTATGCAGCCTGTCACATCATGTCATGATGTCTTTTCTTTTCACTTTTTGTCCTGTTTGTGCGTTTTAGCGTCAGGTTATGAAGAGGTTTCTTGACCGGGCCCTAGTATGTGCTTCGTACACGGGGAGTTTTACTGCTTCTGTTATTTCTGCTATCCATCTTTTGCGTGGTCGGCGCCTTGGATTTGTATCCATTGTATCTTTGTAACATTGCTTTCTGAGAAATACTATCTGGTGTTTGACCTGTTTGCTCGGCCGAACCATTTGGTTTGATGTCTCCTTATGAGGTCTAGCGGTGGTGTTGTACCTACTTGTCTTTCTCTTCTTCTTTGCGTTCAGGATCTTTTGGTCAGGCTATAACTGTAGGCCAGTCGCCGTGATGAAGTCTGTAGTCTTCACCAGGTCGGAGCGGCTGCCCCACAGCTTTTGTCTCAGCTCCGCACCCTCTGGCCAGGTCTGGCATCTCATTTCCCTATAGATTGGGCATTCTTGTAGAAAAGGCTTTAGCTTCTGGCATCCTGTTCCACATGGTCACTCATCTGTGTGTGAGATCTTCAGTCGGTACAGATGTTCTAGTAGTCTGCAGTGTCCAATTCTCAGGCGAAATAAGGTAGTTTGTTGATTTATTTTGAGATAGTGAATTGGGTCTGGTGTACTGCTTATGTTTCTGTCTTCTCTCCATTGGTGTATATACTGATTTCTTACGATGTTCTTGATTTCTCTGTATGGTACTCGTTGATTAAATTGTGCCTTTCTGCTGCCATCTTTTGCCAGAGCATCAGCTCTCTCGTTCCCCGTGATTCCGCAATGAGAGGGAAGCCACTGGAGCGCTATTGTTGAGGATCTCCGGAGTTTTCCTAGTTCTGATCTGATCTCCGATAACAATGGTTCGTTGTTTGTTTTTTGTATTGTCTCTAATAGTTCTCTGCAGTCCGTGAATACAGCTATTGTTGTTGGAGGTTGCTTTTCTGTTTGAAGTATTCTCAGTGTTCGCAGGAGGGCCATCGATTCTGCTCTAAGGTTTGTGGACAACTTTCCTGTTGGGAGGGCCTCTTCTGTTATATTTCCTCTTTTGTGTCTTATGAATATGCCTCCTCCCCCGTTTCGGCCTACCCCATCTGCTGAACCATCTGTCTACACCTGTGTCTATTCCTTGGTATTATATTTGTCCTCAATCATTGTTTGTGCTAAGATTTTCAGCTCGTGGACACTGTGTTGGTCTTTTCTTCTTATTCCTGGGATCTCTGTACTTATTTCGATGTTGTTTATGTTGCAGCTTGGCTCTTCATAGTTAATAAGCATTTCTATTTCTGTTAGGTTGGTTGGGAATTCATTCTCCATATTTTTGGTGTAGGTGATTTGATATATGAATGAAGCTGGTTATCTTTAGCCTATTTTTTACTGGGTGTTTTAGTTTGATATGTATGGGATGATCAGGCATGCGTAGCATCTTTTCACTATGTGTCAGCATTCTTTCCTCTCGTCTTGTATTTATAGGTCTTATATTTGTATATGTTTCCATTTTCTGGATTGGTGTAGTCTTCATTCATCCTGATATTATCCTTAAGACTGAATTTTGGTTAGGCGTCCCGTGTTTGTTTTTGATGATGTGATCCAGGCTGTCATGCCGTATTCAAGTACTGGCCTGACTGTGCCAGTATATACATTTTTGAGGATGTTGCTATTTGCACCCCAGCTTGTTCCGGCCAACTTCTTCATGTGGGATAGTTTTCTGGTTGCTTTTTGTTCTATCTCCTGTATGTGTTCCCTCCATGTGAGTCTCTTGTCCATTTTAACTCCGAGATACACAGGGGTATTTTCTTGTACAAGCTCTTTACCATTTAGATGAAGTTTTGTTTCTTCCTTGGTGTTGGACAGTGAGAAGCATGTCGTAAAAGTCTTTGAGATGTTAATCTGCAATACCCAATCTGTAACCCATTTTCCAACAGTGTCCAGTGCTGTCTGCATTCTATTTTCAGCTGTTGGTAGTTTTTCTGTAGCCCTCCACATTGCGAAGTCGTCAGCGTGTAGGGCACTGGAGACTTTCTTTGGAATTTTCCCGCTATGTCGTTTATGAACAGGATAAAGAGGGTAGGAGAGATGAATCCTCCCTAGGGTACGCCTTGTTGGAGAGTTATTCTATGGCTCAGTGATCCATCTAATTTGACTCTTGCTGTTCTGTATCAGAGAAAGTCTTGTATCCAGCTGTACATTCTCCCTTTTATTTTGTTGTTTAATAGTTTAAGGAAGAGTCCTTCTCTCCATACCTTGTCAAAAGCTTTTGCCATATCCACAAAGACCGCAAGTACTTTTTCCTTACCTTGGAATGCATTTTCTATTTCTTGGGTTAGGTACACTAGTTGGTCTTCTGTGTTGCAGTTTTTCCTAAAGGCTGACTGTGAATTGAGTAGAAGATGGTTTTTTTCAGATGTTTTATTAGTCTTGCGTTTACCATTTTTTCCATGACTTTTCCAACACAGCTGAGCAGGTTTATTGGCCTATAACTTTCCTTGCTTGTCTTGTCCTTTTTTGGTTTTCTGATGGGGATAATGATAGCCTCCCGCCACTGGTCTGGGATCTTACCCTTGCTCCATGATTGATTGAAGATTTTCAGGAGTTTTCTTCTTGACCCTTGGTCTAGGTTTTTAATCATTTCATTTGTGATGCCATCTTTTCCTGGAGCTTTCTTGTTTTTCAGTTTCTGAATAGCAGTGTTTAACTCTATCATTTTGAATGATGACTTCATGCAGGGATCTGCATTCTGTGTCTTCAGGTTATCTTTTATCTCTTTTTTGACTTCTAGTTTGCGTTCTCATGTCAATGTTGTGGTACTCTCATCTCTGAAAAATTCAGCTAGGATGTTTGCTGCCATTTTCCCTGTATGATGTTTCTCATTTTCTCTAATGACCGTCTTCCCGTGGCTCCCTCTGGTTTCCTCATTTAAGGCTCTTGTCAGGTTCCAGAGTTTACTTGTATCCCTGTCCGTGTTCAGGCTTTCAGTCTTCCCATGGCTCCCTCTGGTTTCCTCATTTAAGGCTCTTGTCAGGTTCCAGAGTTTACTTGTATCCCTGTCCATGTTCAGGCTTTTAGTCTTTTCATGCCAACTTCTTTGGATCTCCTCCTTCTTTTGCTCTATGAATGTGTTTTTTAATTTTGCTGTGTTTCCCTATGTTTTCTGGTGAAGGATTTTTTTCAATGGTATCTCTTGCCTCTTGTGGTTATCGAAAAGGCACGACAAACACCGTTAGATGCCATCCCACCTTTTCTGCCCTGCGGGTTACCTGTTTACGGAAAGGCTTCGGTGGTATCATTAGGCAAAATCTGCACCCTATGCTGTCTCCAGTCGTCTCGATGAATGTCTTGCCACTGGCAAAGGGTAGCTTAGGCTCTGTGAGTAAGGTTGACAAAAGGCGCAGTTTCTTCCTCACTTTAATCCACATCACCGCGCAAGTCACCAATTTCAGCGGACACAGCAAGCGGTACGACTATCCACACGGCTGAACAAAGAGAGTGGTCTTCATCACTTGTGAAGGACAACTATAAAAAAAAATCCAAAACAAATCTCTTGCCTCACTTAATTCTTTGTGCATGTTCCCTAGTTTGTTGCTCCAATAGGGTTTATAATTTTTCCGTTTTCCACGGGGAATTGATTTCTTTGCTGCCTGGATGATAGCCTCCGTCATGATGGTAACTTTTTTATTTAAACTTTTGGCATGTGATATATTTTGACAGAGTTTATTTACATTTTCTCTAAATAGAGTCCAGTTAGCTCTTTAAAAATTCCAACTTGGGTGCATATCTGTTATTTCTGTTTGTCCCATGTTACATATTTCTAACGTTATTGGAACATGGTCGCTAATACCCAGTTGGCTGTTGACTGTTATTGCTAATAGTCGGTGAAGGTCGTCCGTTGCCATCGCAAGGTCTGGAGTACTCATTTTTTTCCATATTCTAGAGTAATATGTGTGCCTATCGTCTGGCCTATTTATTAGGATGAGTTTGTTTTCTATCATCCAATCTTCTACCTCCTCGCCTCTCTGGTCCATTGTTTCGTAGCCCCAGCTTGGGGAGTGACTGTTAAAATCTCCCACTATGAGGTGTCTCGATTCTTCAATTTTGACTTTGTGTATTGCCAGAGCTGTGGCTGGTGGACTATAGCAGTTTGTTATCATTGAGTCTCCACTGGGTAGGATTTCCTTTACTGAGATGGATTCTAATTCATCTGGTCCAGATCTATTTGTTTCTACTGCTGGTATATAATTTTTTACTAGTGTTATTATTCCTACTTTGTATCTTTTTTCCCCTATCTTGGCGGAAACATTCATTTCCTCTGATGGAAAATTTTTGAGTTTCTTTTAGGTGTGTTTCCTGAATGCAAATGATGTCTATCGTTTTCCTTGAGAAATTCTTGCAGTTCGGGTTTCTTGTTTCTCACGCCCTCTGTATTCCATTGTACCACTTTTAGGTTCTTTGTTTGTTGATCAGTCGCACTACTCTGCCTCCCCCTGACCACTAGGTTAGCAGAGGCACCGGTTACTTGGGTGGGTCCCCTCGAGGCTGGGAACCCGGCACCGCTTCTCCCCGGTTGTAACTCGTAGGAGCGACACCATGACGATAGGGTAGACTGTCGCATGACCATATCCTGTTGATGGGTGTGTGCCCTGATTTTTTCGATTCCTGCACCGTTTCTGACACACTCCATCTTCGGCAGGTCGGATTGAGTTTTCTGTTTTGGGTTGTCTCCCATAGCCTTTCCATCTCCCGATGGTACCTGCAAGGCAGTAGGTTGGTTTGTCTACCGTGGTTTCCTTCCCGTGGCTAGAGCATATAGCGGCTCTTACCCACTTGGTGTACCCGTCATAGGACACATGAGGTATTTCAGTGGAGAAAGCAGTGCCATCCGTTGTCCCATCCCATCCTGGTGGAATACACCGCCGGTTGGGTCCACTATCCGCCACCTGTGGACGTGCCTGGTTGGGTTCGGTCGCCCCACTATCCGCCACCTGTAGACGTTGGGGCCGGTCGCCCCACTATCCGCCACCTGTGGACGTGCCTGGTTGGGGTCGGTCGTTCCACTATTCGCCACCTGTGGACGTGCCAGGTTGGGGCCGGTCTCCCCACTATCCGCCACCTGTGGACGTGCCTGGTTGGGGCCGGTCGCCCCACTATCCGCCACCTGTGGACGTGCCTGGTTGGGGTCGGTCGTTCCACTATCCGCCACCTGTGGACGTGCCTGGTTGGGGCCGGTCGCCCCACTATCCGCCACCTGTGGACGTGCCTGGTTGGGGTTGGTCGCCCCACTATCTGTCACCTGTGGACGTTGTGGTCGGCCGCCCCACTATCCACCACATGTGGACGTTGTGGTCGGTCGCCCTACTATCCGCCACCTGTGGACGTGCCTGGTTGGGGCCGGTCGCCCCACTATCCGCCACCTGTGGACGTGCCTGGTTGGGGCCGGTCGCCCCACTATCCGCCACCTGTGGACGTGCCTGGTTGGGGTCGGTCGTTCCACTATCCGCCACATGTGGACGTGCCTGGTTGGGGCCGGTCGCCCCACTATCCGCCACCTGTGGACGTGCCTGGTTGGGGCCAGTCGCCCCACTATCCGCCACCTGTGGACGTGCCTGGTTGGGGTCGGTCGCCCCACTATCCGTCACCTGTGAACGTTGTGGTCGGCCGCCCCACTATCCACCACATGTGGACGTTGTGGTCGGTCGCCCTACTATCCGCCACCTGTGGACGTGCCTGGTTGGGGCCGGTCTCCCCACTATCCGCCACCTGTGGACGTGCCTGGTTGGGGCCGGTCGCCCCACTATCCGCCACCTGTGGACGTGCCTGGTTGGGGTCGGTCGTTCCACTATCCGCCACCTGTGGACGTACCTGGTTGGGGCCGGTCGCCCCACTATCCGCCACCTGTGGACGTGCCTGGTTGGGGTTGGTCGCCCCACTATATGTCACCTGTGGACGTTGTGGTCGGCCGCCCCACTATCCACCACATGTGGACGTTGTGGTCGGTCGCCCTACTATCCGCCACCTGTGGACGTGCCTGGTTGGGGCCGGTCGCCCCACTATCCGCCACCTGTGGACGTGCCTGGTTGGGGTCGGTCGTTCCACTATCCGCCACATGTGGACGTGCCTGGTTGGGGCCAGTCGCCCCACTATCCGCCACCTGTGGACGTGCCTGGTTGGGGCCAGTCGCCCCACTATCCGCCACCTGTGGACGTGCCTGGTTGGGGTCGGTCGCCCCACTATCCGTCACCTGTGAACGTTGTGGTCGGCCGCCCCACTATCCACCACATGTGGACGTTGTGGTCGGTCGCCCTACTATCCGCCACCTGTGGACGTGCCTGGTTGGGGCCGGTCGCCCCTGTCCCACAGGACCTATTTGTCATAATGTAAGACACTTAAGAGCATGGAAATGATAGTCAAATTATATAAATTACGGTGAGACCTAAATTGGAGTACTGTATACAGGTGGGAAGTCCGTATCCCTTAGTGTATATAGACATGCTAGAAAGGATTCAAAGAATAGCAACAACAATGATCGTAGGATTCCAGAATTATAGTTATGAGGAAAGACTCAGTAAAACTGGTCTACAGTGTCTAGAACAGAGAGGAATTCGAGATGACAATACAAGTTTATAAATTAATCAATACAAAGGATACATAAGACTATACCAAGTTTTTCAAAGTTCAACCGGCTACAAGAACTAAAGAGTACAGTTTCAAATGGTTTAAAGACAGGTCCAGATTAGATATTAGAAAATATGTTTGTTAGTCAGAGAGTAGTGAATGCTTGGAATTCATTGCCCCATGATGTGGTGGAGGCAGGGTTTGTTTCTGCATTCAAAAATAGATTGAATGCACGGCTATTTTTGGTATCGGTGGAGTGGAATAAACTGGTTTTATACTGACTCTATAAGGCCTTCTAAACCAATATAATGAAGATAAGATGTATAAGGACATATTCCTCCTTAGCCACATCGGAACAAATTGTGCATGGGTCAGGTCCTTGAACAGCGAGTACGAGCTATTATGGAGCCACTGCTCAGTGCTTCACAATCAGGATCCGGAAAAGCAGGGGATGTACGAGTGATATATTTACACTCAAATCAGTTGAGAGTGGGAATAAGAACCCATAGAATAAAATAAGAAACTTCACGTTACTTTCATTGATCAGGAAAAGACAATTGACAAGGAAAACAGATGCAGGGTAAGGGCGGTAATGGAAAAATGTGACGTGGAGGTGTCAATTACTGGATGGAATTCGTGCATTGTACTTGAGCAATCTCTGTGATGTTAGCACCATGTGTGACGACAGTGCGCCTGGCCGAGCAGATCGGTGCAAGCATCTCCCAGGAGACGATATCAATTAGAAAACCAGAGACTTACAGAAAGTCGTTGTATCATTTCTTCTGTCAACACCACCTCCCCCATTCGGAGTGTTTGCCAATCCTAAGTTCGCGGTAGAACAGCTTGTTTTTCTTCTGCGTTCGTTCTCAATCTCCGGTTATCAAGTGCCGAACAGGGTTTTGCAAATAGCAGGATGTAGGCCGGAGAACGTAATGCGTTGTGCCACTAGTTTACAGCTTGACTGCGATATTTGCACCTTTCGTTCCGACACATCCGTCTTCGGAGTAGAACAGCTGATAATGGAGACGCTTATCGGGCATGCAACAATGGGAAATGGCTCAGTGACTGTGCCAGGGTTCATGTAGCATGTCCTTTGTAGAACGTCGCTCCCATCTCAGTCTGCCTGAAAGAAACTCGTTCCCTTGCCAAAACTCCAGCTTCCGCCACTGTCATACTCAGGCACTCTTGGATATCTTGGTGCCATCGTCTTCTTGGTCTACCCCTTCCTCTTTTGCCTGGCACCATACCTTCCATCACCGTCCTCTCAAGACCGTTGTGTCTCTTGATGTGACCAAAGTATTTGCATTTTCTAGCCAAAATGGAATTGATAAACCAGTTCTTCTCTATGCTCAACTCTTGCCGAATGTCTACATTTGTTCTTTTCTCTGTCCAGGGTATTCTGAGGATCTTTCTATAACATTTTGACTCGAAGGATTCGATTCTTTGTCTAGAAGTTTTGGTAATCGTCCATGCTTCCCAGCCATAAGCTGCCACAGGAAAAACACAGGCTCTCAAGACTTTTACTTTTGTCGTTTTGTTGGTGCCCTGCCATAATTTCTTCAGGCTGTTCAGTCTCTGCATTGCCAAAGCTAGTCTTCTTCTGATTTCTTTCGAGCAGTCACCATTTTTGTCGATTCTGGAGCCCAGATATTCAAAATGTGTAACCTGATCTATTTCCTCACCACCCACTGTAAATTTATGCTGACATTGTGTTTTATCGGTGGTCATTATCTTTGTTTTGTTTATGTTTATGAACAGATTTTGATCTTTACTATGTCCATTAACGGCTGAAAGTAGCTGCTCTAGCCCTTCCGCACTTCTTGATAGTATCACTGTGTCATCCGCATATCGTAACTCTGGAATCTCGCACCCCCCAATCGTAAATGGGTCGAAACTTTCAATGTTCTCATCTTCTCGCACATTTCTCATTATACATTCCGCATATATGTTGTACAGATAAGGTGAGAGTATACATCCCTGTCGGACTCCCTTTTGTACTGCAAACCAATCTGATGTTTGCCCAGATACTCGGACAGCGGCTTGTTGATCTTGGTATAATGTTTCTACCCCATTTCCTTCACGATTCTCCACAGATTTTGATGTTTTACCGTGTCGAAGGCCTTAGTTTTAATCAATGAAACATGTGTACAGGTCTACATTAAACTCTCTACATTTTTCATAGACTGTGCCAGGACAAAAGCAAAACAACACCTACATTACGACGACAAAGGCTTCAACAGCGACAAAGAATTAACAAAAACAACTAACAAATCATAACACACAACAAGATATGATGTAAAATTAGCGTTTTGTTGAAGTTAGCCGCCATACCTGTACGTGCCAAGAAAGAGTAAGACACGGTTTGCCGGTTATGAAATAGAGTAGACCAAACAAGAAATTATCACTATGGTTACACACAGACCAAAACAAAAAAAAACAAAAAAAAAACGTGAACACATTCCCCAGAACCACAAATTCAAAACCAATAGAAATAGACACATATATACAAAGATATGGAGGGGAAAACAAACACGCACGCACACATACAGACTCATAAACAACAAACCGAAAAAGGTATGGAAATGAGAAAGAGAGAGAGAGAGAGAGAGAGAAAGGGAAGTGAGAGCGGAATTAGAAGGAATGTCTACGCTAAAGTAAGGAATGTATTAAAACCATGAGATTTGAAGAACTTCTTAAGGAAAATCAAACTATTCTTAAGCTCAAACGTATCGATACTAGGAGGAGCAGGAGGCGATGCCAGTGACATATATCTACCTTTCACTGGTGGCTGGGACTATTGAAGTGGCTTGCAACAGGCAAGCAGTAGTTATAGGAAATGTCATTTAAGTATTAACCGAAGCAGGCACGGGTTGAAGGACAGTCTCCCCAATGTTTCTCACGCAGCAGTGGCTGGAAATATAAGTGTAGATAAGGTTGCGTGAGTTGCAGATGCGTCCCTCTTTTATCTGCGGGAAGGACGCAGAGCGTGACTGGATAATATAGGGGCACGTTTCGCAACTAAGGAAGGCAAGGCGCAGCGTTGTTCCATATTGTGTGCTTTGAGTCGGCTACTAGCACTAACAGCACTAACAAATAGGGTCTCCAGGTGCCACATACTGAAAGGCCGTAAAATGCTGTATATGTCTAATCATAACAAAGACTCGAAGGCACTATACAAGCAATGGTACTAATTATTTGAAAGTGAACCCTTCTCAATGTAGACTAACCAGATTAGGGAAGATCTCCTACGTACCAATTCAGAATCGAAAACAGCAAAATGGCGCCACCTTGTGGAAGACCTGAACACGAAACAAAACAGTCTACGCACCAGTAAACCTATCAGGAATCTTAAGTAAGGATATATCCATGGTTGTCTTTTCTTCGTTCGCCTTATTCTTCTAATCCCCAAGGCGGAGTGCGTTGCACTGTGGTTTTTATTTTGCGCCCATCGGCCCAGTGCATTCGACTTCAGCATGCATTTTATGTAAGGGTCTGCTTCCTCCTGCATTTTCTAAGGGTTTGCTTCTCCGGGGTAACGGCCAGTGCTGCAATTGGGATCGAACCCAGCACCTTCGGATTGTGAGCTGTGCCACTTAACCACTAGGCCACGCCGTCCCCTATATCCATGGTTTGAAACGTCACATTCCACCGCGAACTAAATAAGGCAACTCATATTGTGCCAAGGTTTATAATCAATCCATGCTCCACACAGCGAAATAAAACAAATTCACAGTACAAAACACAATACACCACTGTTGAGAGTGATACTTTCACAGAATTCTGCACTGAAACCAATTACATATCCATCTTTGTTTCTGGAACACGCTATTATAGTTGCACTCATAGTCGACACATGTAAGTTTCGTTATTTAGTTAGCCTTGGAATGTGACGCTTCAAATAGATTTCTCCGTGAGTCAGAAGGCCTGTATCTACAGTAGGCTGTGCTATATCTAATGGTACTTGATCAAGGTCCCGGTTTGTCGTACATCATCAGATGATCAAGGTCCCGGTATCTCGTACATCATCAGACCAAGGTCTCATTTTCTCTTACAAAGGGCACAGTTGTTTGTAAGGCTGTTTTATCTCCATAAAGTTTTTGTCTCGTAAGGACAATATTGTTATCTCTTCTCGTGTGAGCATGCAGCTTTGTTTTGAATGGCCATCTAGATGTTAGCAAGATATTGCATTCTGCAAAGAATATACTACGGGCAACATTCTGCAAAGAACATGCTACTTAATTTGTAACCTACATAAACAAGAGCTGTTTGTTGGCCGTCAGTCATTTTTAACAATGTGAAGAGGTCCTGAAAACAAAATACTTTAGAATCACAGTGAAAGCAGCTTTCAGTCATACATTTGTAAATGTTAACATATTGCTTTTCTAAAAGAGGAATTATTGTTGTTGGTATTAAATCAAAACCTTTTCAGCTCCATGTGCAACATAAGCCTCCGACAAATACATGCTTTGATAAAAATGTTGATCTATCATGTCCGCCTCGGGTGTATGTTGCGTGTTCGAATCACCGTGGAGATCGGGATTTTTTCACGTCTCTGGTAAAAATTCTACTGATCTCTGGGTAGTGAGACCGGACTCCAGTGTTCAGTGTCGAGCACGTTAAAGATTCGTTTGCAGTTGGAAATCGGAAAGAGTAGCCTTAATGGCCGCTGCCGAAGAAAAATTGAAATTAAAAATCTACCCAAGTTATTTGAACCTTTCCCCAGGTGGTTTGTTAAGAGTAGCTATAGATGGCTCCTAACTGGCTGCGGGTCTACTTAGCTCTAGTGTTTGAGTCTATTAAGATAGACTTGCACATCGGTAAAAACCACTCTCCAAGGATTTGGTTGTAAACAGACTCTATGGAGTCTTCTAACCCAGTATAACGACGTTAAGTTAAGTTGTTTATGTAAGTTAAGTTTTGTAGGATGTGTTCCTCGATCATGGTATGCTCCTCACATAGACACATGTCATCTGTTCCCATTCTCATTTTGTTGTAAATGTGGCCATTGAGTCTGTTATGCCCAGTTCTCAGTCTGACGATTATGACCTGCTCGTCTCTAATTAAATTAAAGTAGCTCTTCTTTTCGGAAGTTGGGTTGGGGATCAGCCCATTTCCCATGAAGTTAGCTTTAATTATGGCCTTTACCTCATTATATATGATGCTCAGGTCTGTTTGTGGGGACGCTCCTCATGACTTTGCTAGTTTGTCTGCAGTTTCATTGCTTTTAATATTGCAGTGGGAGGGGATCCGATGTATGACTATCCTTGGGTGTTCTACCGAGAGCTGTGTCAGGGAATATATACATTGCTCAAGATCTTCATCTTTGTGTTGTTTTAGCGCTGCTAATACTGACGGTGGGAACAGCACCAGTATTAGACTATACCACTTGGTAGCGGGAGATTGAGAACGAATGCAGAAGAAGAAGAAGAGTATACCAAAAGACAGCAACAAAAATGGTTTGGCCACATAACAGGGCGACCACAACACAGTACCGCCCAACAAGCAATGCTATTTATATACAATAGATTCAAGGTCAAAGGCCTACCACGAAAAAGGTGACTTAAGGAAATTTCCGAGGCGGTGAATGCCACTGTGTTAGATGCACACACTAGGGCTCGTTCTAGAGATCTCTTCATAGCCTGACACTGAAATGGCAACATAGGATAAGCAAAAAGAACGAATAAGGAGGTCACCCGCCATGTTGCCCTCCATAAAGAAGGACTGACTTCACGTTGGAATTGAAGATCCGTAGCTTGGTATGCATTCTGACCATTTTAGAGTTCCATATGGTTTCAGCATGACAAAGGCCACTTTTGTTTTTTTGTTTCCTAACATTTACATTCTTATCTGTGCCGCCTGACTTGTTTATGCTGTTCCCTAGGAATGTGAAGCTCTCTACCTCATCCAATGATGCTCTTCTCAGTTTGATAGGAACGGTGTTTGTTGCATTTAATTGTACAACTTGCGTTATTCTGCATGGATCTTCAGACATACCTGCTTAGATATTATGTCTACTGGTCTTCTGCATTTGGAATTGGCTGTGAGATAAGACGGATACTGTGTCGGCAAAGTCTGATCTTCAAGCTATTTAAATAAGGATTCACTGGATTCCATTGTTTTGAAGGATGTAGATTGAACCGCTTTGTAAACATAAAGAAAACAAAGGTAATGACCAACAGCAAAACAAGAGGTAAACATAAATTCAAAGTCAAGGGTGTGGAAATAGAACAGGTCACGAACTTCAAGTATCTGGAATTGGCAACAGTGGCGAGTGCTTAAATGAAATCAGAAGATTGGCAATGACAATGCAGAGGCTACACAACCTGAGAAAATCATGGCTGAATACCAACAAACCTACACACGTGACAATTTTGAGAACATTTTTTTTCCAGTGGCTTCATACAGCTGCAAAACATGGACAGTTACTCATACCGCAAGTAAGACAATGGAACCTTCCAAGCCGAAATGTTATAGAAAGGTCCTCAGAATATCATGGGCCGAAAAAAGATGAATGCAGACATTCGACAAGAGTTGAGTAATAGAGGCAAATTGGTTCATGAAATCCATCATGAACAGAAAATTGAAATGCTTTGGCCACATCAAAAGACACAGCGGTCTTGAGAGAAGGTATGGTGCGGGGCAAGAGAAGCAGATGCAGACCAAGGAGGCAATGACACCAAGATGCCTGAGTATGACTCTGGAGCAGACTGGAGCTTTGACAAGAGATCGAGATGATTTCAGACGGGCTGTGATGGGAGCGATGTTCTGCAAAGGACATGCCACATGATGAGGATGGCTGTAGTTTCTTTCATAATCCAATAGTTTGTCAGCTGGAACTGAACAGTTGAAATAAGATAGCCATGGCAAACCCCAGATTTAAGGATATATTGGGATCAAGATGCTGAAGGGTGCATGAGCTGCAGTGGTGAGCGACCCATAGCTGATAGCTAGCGTCAGGGCCAGCGAACTAGGGCTGTCAAGAACTTTCTATACCACCACACGATGATCCTGGATAAAAGGCGGACACAGAGTAGACTGACTAAGGAGAAGGGATCGAAGAGGGAAGGCTAACCCGGTGCTAAAAAATGTCTGCTGAAGTCAGATGTGTCAGACCGAAAGGTTCAAATATCGCAGTCAAGCTGTAAACTACGACACATAGCATTCCGCTCTCCTAACAATATTCTGCTACTTGCAAATCCCTTTTCAGGGCTTGGTAGAGGGAGATTAAAAACAAACGAAGAAGAATGATATATGTTGTGAGTTAAACCCAACACTGTATGCCTTCATACGTCTGCTTTATTATGCCGGTGAGCTTTTGTGAGATCTCGTAGTTTCTTATTAGCTTTCAGAGCATGTCACGCCAGGGTCAATCACCATTTCAACACTAGGTCTACAAAGGAAACGAGGGGTTAGTACATGGGTGGGTGTTCGTAGCTGACTACTCTGGCGTTCAGAAATGACGTGGATGAACAGCTATGACATTTTGAATGACAGTGACTCATGGATAGTCAACCAATGACATTTTAGATGGCGATAGTTCCAAATTGAAGTGATGGCTAAGTCAGACAACCCACGTAGAGCCATTGGACAGCCATGTTGTTGCTAGAGACTGGCAGGAGGGCTGAGAGTGAGTGAGTTGCAGGGTGACTGTACCATCATACACCTCGAGTTGGCCAGTTGTGCTCAATAGGTGTTTATGATGGACACCCTGTGAACTGTAAGAGATCTTAATGTGTATTGTACGAGCACGTCACCTTATGAACTATGTTGGTTCTGAACGGCCATACGAGTGTACAGACGTCTAAGGACGAGATCTGAATATGTATTGTATGCAGGACACTTTGTGAACGATGTGTACTCTGATGTGTGAGCGTACAGATTCGTCTGAGTACATAATCTGATCACGAGGACGAGTTTGTCATCGTGTGTCGAGCGTGCAGAAGAAAGATGGCGAGTTAACTGGAGCCATTAAGTTGTGACTTAAATATTTCTTGAAGGTGGGAAGTTTTATTGTTGCGGGTTAAGACATAGAATTTGGGTTAACACGTAGTTATAGAAACACCATCAATAGCATCTGCTTGAAATTCCTATGGTAGTAAAATATATATATGATGATTATCTAGTTTAGATGTTCTTTGCTTTTTGTTAATATTGTGTAATGGTAATTCTTGTAATAAATGATAGTGTTTACTGTGTTTTTCTGTGTTGAAGTCGTGTCGTGGTGTAGATGCATGTAAACTACTCACTTAAACACACTCTACCACAGAATGTCAGTATCCTCTTCTTCTTCTGTGTTCGTTCTCAATCTCCGCCTACCAAGCCCTGAACAGGACTTTGCAAGTAGCAGGATGTAGTCCGGAGAACGGAATGCGTTGTCACTAGTTTACAGCTTGGCTGCGATATTTGCACCTTTCGGTCCGACACATCCGTCTTTGGCAGGAATGTCAGTCTATATATGTGCTCTCAAAGTACTCTGCCCATCCTTTCTTCTGTTCTTCAAGGTTTGTTATTCTTCTTCCTAATTTATCTTTTATTGGTCTGCCTTGATATTTTTTGACAGTTTACTGGTAGTATCCTACAGACTTTTTGAGTTTCCTATCGCTGCTGCTCCTATGGCTTATGTAGCCAGATTATCCATGCAGTTTCTCATGTCTACCGCAATGCTCTTTTAGACTTCCTTGTTTACCACTGTGCAGTCTTTCCATGCTTTAGCTTTGATTGCTCTAGTTTTCCTGTTGAGTAATGCCACTGTTTTTGCTCGTCTCTCTTCAATCCTTGTGAATGTTTTTGATGCTAGCCATTCTTTGTGCTGGCGTTTCTTTTTAACCAAAACTTATCCTCACTTTGTTTATCAAATCTTTTGTAGTCGTTTTCATTTTTCACCAATGCCAGCCTAGTTCTTATAGTGCTTTAAATGTATTGCTGAATGCAATGTTGAACTCAATTGGATTATCTAATGAAGAGGTCTTCTCTTGTTTAATAAAGAATTTACAGGATGAGGTAGTCAGCCCCACACCCAATCTTCATTAGTTGCCTCTTATGACATGCCTGGATGGTTACAGTGCTACCAGTCTTTTCTCTCCTTTCATACCTCTGTAACACACATGCGCCATAGGAATGTTAAATCGCAGAAATGCCGCCGTGCGGGACACCTGTTAATGAGAAAAGCTTATAGAGTAAACCCTAAGGAAAAATCTACACCCTGTGCCATCTCCAGTCATCTCGATAATCTCTTGCCACTGGCCAAAGATAGCTCAGGACTAGAGTGAGGATGACAAATTCACAAACCATCCTCACTTTAATCCAAATCACAGCGCAAGTTATCCATTTCAGTAGACAGAACAAAAGGAAAGGATTGACTAAACTGCTGAACACAAACACAGGCCTTCACACACGTGATGGACAAACACAGGCCTTCACACACGTGATGGACAAACACAGGCTTTCACACACGTGATGGACAAACACAGGCCTTCACACACGTGATGGACAAACACAGACCTTCACACGTGATGGACAAACACAGGTCTTCACACGCGTGATGGACAAACACAGGCCTTCACACGCGTGATGGACAAACACAGGCCTTCACACGCGCGATGGACAAACACAGGCCTTCACACACGCGATGGACAAACACAGGCCTTCACACACGCGATGGACAAACACAGGCCTTCACACACGTGATGGACAAACACAGGCCTTCACACACGTGATGGACAAACACAGGCCTTCACACGCGTGATGGACAAACACAGGCCTTCACACGCGTGATGGACAAACACAGGCCTTCACACGCGTGATGGACAAACACAGGCCTTCACACGCGTGATGGACAAACACAGGCCTTCACACGCGTGATGGACAAACACAGGCTTTCACACACGCGATGGACAAACACAGGCCTTCACACACACGCGATGGACAAACACAGGCCTTCACACACCTGGTGGACAAACACAGGCCTTCACACACGCGGTGGACAAACACAGGCCTTCACACACGCGATGGACAAACACAGGCCTTCACACACGTGATGGACAAACACAGGCCTTCACACACGTGATGGACAAACACAGGCCTTCACACACGTGATGGACAAACACAGGCCTTCACACACGTGATGGACAAACACAGGCCTTCACACACGTGATGGACAAACACAGGCCTTCACACACGTGATGGACAAACACAGGCCTTCACACACGTGATGGACAAACACAGGCCTTCACACATGTGATGGACAAACAGAGGCCTTCACACGCGTGATGGACAAACACAGGCCTTCACACGCGCGATGGACAAACACAGGCCTTCACACACGCGATGGACAAACACAGGTCTTCACACACGCGATGGACAAACACAGGCCTTCACACACCTGGTGGACAAACACAGGCCTTCACACACCTGGTGGACAAACACAGGCCTTCACACACGCGATGGACAAACACAGGCCTTCACACACGCGATGGACAAACACAGGCCTTCACACACGCGATGGACAAACACAGGCCTTCACACACGTGATGGACAAACACAGGCCTTCACACACGTGATGGACAAACACAGGCCTTCACACGCGTGATGGACAAACACAGGCCTTCACACGCGTGATGGACAAACACAGGCCTTCACACGCGTGATGGACAAACACAGGCCTTCACACGCGTGATGGACAAACACAGGCCTTCACACGCGTGATGGACAAACACAGGCTTTCACACACGCGATGGACAAACACAGGCCTTCACACACACGCGATGGACAAACACAGGCCTTCACACACCTGGTGGACAAACACAGGCCTTCACACACGCGGTGGACAAACACAGGCCTTCACACACGTGATGGACAAACACAGGCCTTCACACACGTGATGGACAAACACAGGCCTTCACACACGTGATGGACAAACACAGGCCTTCACACATGTGATGGACAAACAGAGGCCTTCACACACGTGATGGACAAACACAGGCCTTCACACACGTGATGGACAAACACAGGCCTTCACACACGTGATGGACAAACACAGGCCTTCACACACGTGATGGACAAACACAGGCCTTCACACACGTGATGGACAAACACAGGCCTTCACACACGTGATGGACAAACACAGGCCTTCACACACGTGATGGACAAACAGAGGCCTTCACACACGTGATGGACAAACACAGGCCTTCACACACGTGATGGACAAACACAGGCCTTCACACACGTGATGGACAAACACAGGCCTTCACACACGTGATGGACAAACACAGGCCTTCACACACGTGATGGACAAACACAGGCCTTCACACACGTGATGGACAAACACAGGCCTTCACACACGTGATGGACAAACACAGGCCTTCACACACGTGATGGACAAACACATGCCTTCACACACGTGATGGACAAACACAGGCCTTCACACACGTGATGGACAAACACAGGCCTTCACACACGTGATGGACAAACAGGCCTTCACACATGTGATGGACAAACACAGGCCTTCACACACGTGATGGACAAACAGGCCTTCACACACGTGATGGATAAACACAGACCTTCACACACGTGATGGACAAACACAGGCCTTCACACACGTGATGGACAAACACAGGCCTTCACACACGTAATGGACAAACACAGGCCTTCACACACGTGATGGACAAACAGGCCTTCACACATGTGATGGACAAACACAGGCCTTCACACACGTGATGGACAAACAGGCCTTCACACACGTGATGGATAAACACAGACCTTCACACACGTGATGGACAAACACAGGCCTTCACACACGTGATGGACAAACACAAGCCTTCACACACATGATGGACAAACACAGGCCTTCACACACGTGATGGACAAACACAGGCCTTCACACACGTGATGGACAAACACAGGCCTTCACACACGTGATGGACAAACACAAGAATGTAAAAATAGCAGAAGGTGCCACTAGGCTGTACACATGATTGCAGCCCAAATAAGCAGTTAGCATCTATGAAGAATATACTTTACCACTGCTTGTGTTCTCCAAATATTAAGATTTTTTTAATTTGATTTTTTGTTAGTTGAAATATAAAAAGAGATCAAGACGCTGAACAGCGCATGACATGTGGCAGTCAGCGACCCATAGCTGACTGATGAAGTGGAGGGAGTTTGTTGTTGCTCTTAAAGGCACCATCAGGTGTGATGGGAATGATTACATTGTCAGTCATTGACTAACGTTCTAAGAAGATAGAAGGATGAAGTAGAAGGAGTTTGTTGCTGTACTTAAAGATACTATCAAGTCTGATGTGTGGTGGTCAGGATTACTTTTCCTTGTCAGCCATTGACTGAGGATCAAAGGGGAAGAATCTTAATAGAGTAAACATGAACAGAAACTACAGAAAACTAAAAGTAAACAAAGATTTTAGTCAAAATAAAAAGAAGACATATACTCAAGAAAATGAAAAGACTATGTCAAAATCCGCATCAATTGAAAATTTGAGAGTGTGTTACAAAGAGATAGGTCTTCTCCCATGACAACAAATAGTGGACAATGAATAAACCAGCCAGATCATTGTAGTGAAGTATGAGTTTGAGAAAAAAATTGTAATTGTCTTATTGAAAGCTAATAGAGCTGGTTGTGATCTAAAAGTGTACAAACTACAAAGGACATTGTTCAAAATAGAAAGGACATTTACTACCCACATTTGTAAGATGATATTTTTAGAAGTGGTAAGTTAGAAACTTTGTAACAACATACAGAAAACATGAAATTAAAGATAACAGAGAAAATAAACCTGACATGGAATTAGGGACATGAAGTTGTGAACAGGCATGGCTATCTGTGCCAGATTGGATAGTACTTGAATGTGTGTTTGATGAGTTGATGCCTTTCAGTGTAGATTTGGCTCTTCCATTCTGGATAAAAGGTACAAGACACAAAAGAAATCAATGACATCAAATTTTGTTTCTTATTTATTTTTAGTGAAATCTACAAATTCACCACCCATACAACTTCAACTGCACAAAATTAAAACAAGCACAGAAAAGTACACAACAGCACAAATATCTGAATAATAAACTGAATGACTCCTCTAGATCATATTTGGTCCCCATTTTCCATGAATGATCTGTTTGAAATGTCCATCCTCCTCTCTCTAAGAGACTGTAACCCAAACATTGCTCTCACCAACCACTTGCCTATCAAGATGGTTATCTATCACAATAGAATCACTGTCCAAAAATGACATTTCTACTTACATAAACCTGAATCCTTCTGCAAAGAGAGAGAACAGTTGTTTATGGTCTCTTATAGACAGATGTTATTTCTAGATCGTTGCTAATAATGGGACTTGGAGCTATCAGAATCTATACATTTGGGATTCATTGCCTTATGATGAATGTCTTACTGCTAATAATCTGCTTATAATCGTAGCTGAGATGTGATCATTACATTAGCTCAACACAAGTTAGCACACTTTAACATATCTATGAATCCAACATGACAGTTTTTTAAAAGTTGAAATTATTTTGAAAAAAGGGCACAATGTATACTTAAACACACAAATACACACTCAAAATTCTGGACATATTTTTCCACAGATGTTCAGCAAAGGCTACGGTTTCTGAGTAGAGAAAACTTGCACAAGCAAAAATAGTTCACAAACTTCTGCTGACAGAGACACAAGTAGTCTATTCAAACTGTTTTTTTTACTTAAGTAAAAGAGTTTCCTTGTGAAAGCATTCGTTTGAAATTTTCAAGTGATTCCTTGTCAATGTAGTGAACACCTGAAGCACTGCTAGACATGTTCAGGAAGGAGTACATGATTATCCCAAGTGGCATGCCATGCCAACACTCACCAAGCTGACTGACTTCTAAAGTAGATTCTTTTGTCACTCTCTCTCCTTTACTCTTTTCTACAAACTGGCTAAATTTGTATTTATGATAACATTACTTTAATTTGTAGTTACATGCTTTGTTAGTTTATTTTACAGCTGATAGCTACAATTATAAAACCATCACCATTTGTAACCACTTCCACATTTAAAAAAAAAGAAAATATTTTAAAGCTGCAGTTAGCAAAAACCAAACACCACAAGAAGTGACACTACACTGATTTCATTCAAATATCTTTTTAAATAAACCAACAGCTAACTAAGGGATCGATGACATGTAATTAGTTTTTTTAATTGTTAATAAACTATAACAACTGGACACTTACTGAATATTGCCAGTTACAAAACATTAACAAACAAATATTTCAAATAGTGTATCTTTCAGCATTTGAGGGCAGTAAAATGTTTGAGACCATGTTTGAAATATGTAGAAAAAGTTTACAATGATCATGTATATTGCTCAAATTCTGCCCATACACTGAAATCACTCTAAAGACATAGGAAAAAAAAGGGGTAACTATGTAAAACATTGTGAGGAGTTAGGGGAATTATAAGAAAGCAGAGAGTTTTGGCAGCCTGTGTCTGAGGTGGGGAAGCTTATCAACAACCTCCAATCAGAGTCACTGTGAGAAACAGTTGTGGTTTTTGAGGTGACAGAAGCAGTATATTGGACACAGCTAAAATACATTACAAGTAAATGATAAAGTTAAACATAAATATGCTGTTGATGATAAATCTTGCTAAATGATGCTACAATTAAGTGTTCACGTAGCGATAGAACTCTAATCATGATTGGAATTTATAGTTGATATATTGTTCAATGTTATGAGGAGACTCCATGCTGGAATATGCATAGTTAAGCCTTGGTTAGTGTCAGTCCATGTTTCTTCAACAATTCATAATACATGATGTTTTCCTCTTCGGGTATCACTTTTGTCTGAATTACAACTTTTGCTGTTGTGATGGTTGATCTAACCATATCGTAACCACGTAAGAAAATCATTCAATGTTCTACCATATTGTAATCATGTAAGAAAATCATTCAATGTTCTGTCTTAAATATGACTCAAGGTGCCACTCCTACACAATTCCTTTTACTGTGATGACATCTTTTCTTAGTTGTATCATCTCATAAATTATTATCCTTTTGCCAAGTGTTGTAGTTTGTCATCAAATATTTGATAGTTTTGTTGGCATATCAAAACTAACAGTATAATTACTTCAGTCTCTCCATAGTTCATCTAGTAACTGAACATCCATGCTTCTTAGTATGGTCAGATAATACATTGTTTGATAAACTTGAATGTAAGAAGTAAGCAGAAGATAGAAAAGTATTGAATTAAATGGGGTGCTGCATTTTTATACAGTTTCTTTGTCTGTAGTGCGATGAAGTAAATACTGTACATTAAAAAAAAGGTTATATTCAAACTTGACCAAAGAGTTACAACACTACATGATTTCTGTACCAAAATCACATATGTATGACCTTTAGCTAGCATCTCTGAATATGAGGTTCATTAACCTAAGCACACTATGTGCAAGTTAGTTATTCTTATACTTAAGTGTCTGTGGAGAGTAGCAAAGGAACAATTTGGCATCTCAAGGCAGTGATCACTTTACCTGTTATTAAATTTTAATATAATAGTGGAGCATTAGCCTGAGAAATTCTCACATTGAAACATAAACTTAAGGACTAATTATGCAGTCCCACACAATATATACAGTAAAAAGTGCAAAGTCATCCACAAAGATGCTGCCATATGACGATCAGAAAGCAAACAAGACCAAGGAAGAACACTCTAGATACACCAGCCAAGTATAATTGAAACTCGTGAAACTTTGTTTCTACAAAAGTCTTTGATGATCATTGCCATTCTGGGATATTTCTGGGAAGAATCCGTCTGACTGCACTATCTGGTGTATACATGATGATGTGACAACTGCTTGGATAAACTATCATTTAAAATGTTAATTAATGAACAAGTTTCATTATAAAGCTGAAACTCCAGTTATAGTAGAGCGGCAGTAATTCCACATCAAAAGTGCATCATAACAAATATATGTTCGTTAAGATTACAAAAATATTTGTATGTGGTTACAAATTCTCTTCTAACCCTAAGCAAATATTAAGGTGAAAAGTTGGATGTGGAACTCATATCGTAGTAAAAAATATTCCTAAAGTGCACCAAATTGCTACACTTGATAACAACACATTTTTATAAACAGAATTCAGAGTTAGTTATTTTATGTATATAAAATGTATTACATAACCAATCATTTAGATGTCTTAAACTAGGCTCCTTGACATCACAGCATCTTAATCTGTTGTTCACATAATAAGTACAATACATTCTTACACACACATACAAAAAATACATTTAACACATTAACAAATAATAATTACATCAAAATTCAAAATAGACTGAAAGAGAAAGAAAAGAATGAGCTGATAATGCAGAAAACAGCTAAACCATTCTCATTCTTGAATCCTTATTGTGAAATAGAAAAAGATGTTCACTGCACACGTTTCAAAGAAATTGATATGGAAAGAATTATATGTGAAGAATGTCATTTTAGAATGTTGATTATTTTACTCACAGGTTTGAGTTGTACCCACAGGATGAGTTCAGTGATAATATACCTAGACAGTTTGATTATTCAACATATTCCATATAATCTGATTAGTACAGCTGCATTTCTGTTTGTTGGGTGTTTGAATAACATGCTTGATCTTACTAAGTCATTCACAAACAATGTCCACTCTAACTCATACAAAAAAATGGACACATATGTACTAGAATTAATCAAGGACATGGTTACAAAATTCTATGTCATTAACAAAATTAATATAATCAACTAGAACTAGTGATATGTTAATTTTGTTAAATGGCACATTATGTAATGACACACTAATACAACGTTGTAACAACAAAACAACAAACAACTGAACTTTACAACAATCAAAGATTCATCTCCCTACTACAGATGATGTTACACATATAAAGACAATCAGTAATCTCATACATAACATCTAGAGGTATAACCATGCATGGTCTGTAAGAACACATGATGGGGTCACTTCCTTCCTCTATTAGCCCATTGAAAACCAAACAGTCACCAATGATTCAGTCTGGGTTCCTATATGAGATGTTATAGCCCTCCCACCCCAAAGTGGTATTGTGTAGGCAGTTCACAATATGTTTAAATCTGCATCAGGATGTCAACATCACAAAATATTTACAGATGCCCATAATAAAAAAGGAAAGAGATAAGATCTTCTATTGCTCACTACTTCTAGGACGTAAGAATGAGTAAGCATTTGATCTGGTTGTCTGCACAATATTGGGATAACAAGATAAATAAAGCACAAGATGAAGATTAGGAAATTAGTGACATTTTGTCATTAAAACATCTCCAAACTTCCTCATAATCAAATGTAACAGTCATAAAACTTTATATCCACTGGACTACATAATGAGTTTTCTTCTTCTTCTTCTTCTGCGTACACAGTCAGACAGTAACCATTATTTTCTCGAAAAAAGCGGCGGTCATCCTGAGACTCTCGCCACTACCATACAGCTTGTCTTGCAGTTCCACTGGCAATGGCCACATCTGCTCTCTCTGATCCTCGTATGTCGGGCAGTTCTGCAGCAGATGTTCAGTGGTCATTTTACCAGTACCGCACGGGCATTCGTCGGTACACCCTATTTTCAATTTGTTGAATAGGTGGTACCTCAGTCTGTTGTGGCCAGTGCGAAGTCTGAAGACAACAACCTGCTCTCTTCGGTTCAACTGGTAATAGGCATCGTTTTTGGTGTAACCAGTATGTTCGGTTTCCCATTTGGTCATGTACCTGGCTTTGATAAGCCGTTTTGACTCTTCGTACGTCATACTGGTATCTGTTTGTGGTAGCCTTGCACCTTCTTTTGCCAGTCTGTCTGCCTCCTCGTTGCCTTGGATGTTGCAGTGTGACGGAACCCACTGTACCACTACCCTTTTTGGTGCGGACTGCTGGCACAGTTTGCAGAGTGCTGCTCTTAAGTCATTAAGCTCAGTGTTTTTCTGGCTTTTTAGCGCTGTGACTACTTCGAGAGCATCTGTCAGCAGGACTATATGACTAATGAGTTTTCAACTTTAGGAAGTTCTGTAACAGATTGAACTGCTATTCTCCCTGTAATGATACCAAAAAAAAAAAAAGGAGTCAAGATTGACTTTCAGCACTTCAAAGTGACTGAATGGTAGACAATCTCAGCATGAAGCAGTAAAATATAGTGCATTCACTCAATTGTAGGAAGAGTAGAGATTGTACTGCAAACTCTAATTATTGGAGTATGCATAGTTGGGGTGAATGGAGGGGAGGGAAGGGAGATGTGGTGCTACAAACAATTTTTACAGTGTCTGATTATTATGATTATATTAATTAAAAAATAGTGACATCTTTCAATAACTAACAGAACTGTCAATGTTGCATATAATCAAGTAATGTCAGTATTTCAGTTTGACAAGGCCTAACAGAAAAAATGTTGACATTTACATAATAAAACAAGACCACAGAAAATGTTTTTTTCCAGCTATATAACAAAACTAAGGCAATCACAAATAAAAGACAGACAAGAAAACAGAAAAGACACATAGCATTATCGATCAGAGATTTAATGAAATAGAAGACAGTGATGAAGATTGAGAAATGATATGTGACTAGCTATGGTGAGAAAATCAACATGGCCGTTACCCTGCCAACTACTGGGTATGAAGCTGGTGATCATGATGATGATGAACCATGTTAACATCTCACTGAATACATATAAAATGTGAGATTCTTATATCACAAAAAGTATAGATAAAACTATTCTATGCATAAACAAGATTGAAACATACAGGGGTAAAGTTATATCAAACATAATATATATAAGTAACAGTATATAATTTCTAACTCATTCAATGTCAGTAAAAGACGACATTACCTGTTTTCAACAATATTTAATTTATTGTCTAAAAATACAAATATTTCACAGACTGAAATGTGGATATTTCAAATATTTGTTTAAAAAAAAGGTGAATATTTAATGTGCAAAAATGTGGATATCAATAAGTAAAGGCAGAAAAACTTATCCACTTGCAAATGAACAATATTTCTTATATATATATTGCTTGATAGCGTAGTAATTATAGATAAAGCTATGTGTAAAAACTAATGTGAATAAATGGCTCAGGGATTTGGGTTTTTGGTAAACAACAAGCTGGGCTCTAAAATATATATATATATATATTACATGCAAAGCAAAATATGGCAAAGGTGTTAAGTATTAGTTTGACAAATGTGTAAGACTGATCTGAGAATACCCTCAGCTAACTTAATATTTCTCTTCTTGCTGGTTTTGAGCAATCATTGTGCTTGTCAACTGTTTTTACTTTTGTAAAGTTGACATTTATACCTTAATATCTGAAGTTGTGTAGTCATTTTACATCTTCTCTGTAGTAACCAATGTGGTTTTTTTTTATAATACACACAGTAAAACAGATAAGTTGTGGAATACTGATAAAAGCTGTGAATTCAAAGATCATTTTGACAATGGTGACAAACTTGTAATTAAAGTGGAGAATGTAATGACAATTTCAGATGAGCAACCTTGAACATTGTTTGAGTGAATTATGTACTGCTACATAACATTTAAAAAAAAAAGCTTCAGGTGTTATAGAAGTCTTACAAAATCACAGTTTAAGAAAGAAAATTGTACCTTAACTTATAAATAGATTTATATTTGTATACAATTAAGCAAATTATAGTAATTTGAACTTAATTAGATAAAGATTAAGCAGCATTAAACAAATACAGCAAAGAACAAAAACTAATATAAATAATGAAACAAATCACAAATGTTTAAAATATTAAGTCTAGAAAAAGGAGATGGTGAAAATTCAAATGATACACATGTGTATAGCTACAGCACCATATTATTATACACATATGTATAGTTACAGAACTATGTATAGTTACATCACTATATATAGCTACATACCTATATATATAGTTACATCACTATGTACAGTTACATAACTATGTATAGCTACAGCACTATGTATAGTTACAGAACTATGTAGAGTTACATAACCATATTATTACAGCACAATATACAATATATGAACTATTAATAAAGAAGAGCTCATGAACTATGTACTTTTATTGTTTGTAAGGAACAATGCTTCTTAAACTTTAATGGTCTTGGAACCCCATCTGTAGAATTTGTTGTATCATTCTGGCATACTTTGCAACAGGTCTACTGAAAACAGTTTAGGAAGCCCTGATCTAGAATGTATAGGCCAGATCCAAATTGATTTTTTACTGATCCAAAAATATTTAAATTTATATGAAATTTTACCCCTTTGAATATTGTGAATATTATAAAACTATGATAGCTTGCACACGAATATGAAACAAAGATATCTTATGAAGATGAATGTAGATAATTTAACATATTTTACTGTATATATAAAAACATACAATAAACCTCAAAAGATTGATAAATACAATTTTGTTCATAAAATTTGTGCTAAACTGTGACAGAAATGAAGACAGAAGAATCACAACACTATGAAGGTAGAAACAATCTGTGTATGAACTAGTCTATCTCACACAGTTTTCACAGGGAAATGAAATTAACCAATATTGGCTAGTGAATATATTTATTTGATAATTCCTGCTGTAAACATTGCTTACTTTCTGAAAAAACCTACCACCTGACTGGCTTTTTCTTCCACAAAGTCTTTAACAAAATCTAAAAATTGTAAATGTTCTCTTACTTTTGAAATTAATGGGTGTTCAATTGGACTAAAGAAGACAACATAAAATGTGATCATTGACAGCAACAACAGAACTGCCATAGACAGCACAACAGGCTTCAAGATGCCAGAGTTAGATTGTGTGCTATCCTTGGCCACAGTAGGTGCTGCTGCTTGCACTACCTGTGCGGGTAAACAGAGATCTTTCTGAAGAGCTGGATTGATTATCTCCTCCTCTAACATTTTAATCTGATCATCCAGACATGGCTTCGTTTCTTCCTCGTCAGACTCCTCCATGGTTCGGTTTGGTTCATATGGAAGAGTTTCATCGATGCTAGTTTCCAAAATGCCTGGCTTATTTCTCACGACCTATTATTATAGAGAATAAAAAAGAACATACTGATGCATATACAAGACAGAAACTACTTTGTCAATAAAAAAATCTATTAAATTATTAATTCTTGCACAACTTACTTACTTAGTCGCTCCTCTTCTACCGTGAGATGTAGAGGTTTGCCAAAGAGAACACCACACTGCTCTATCCGCCGTCTTTTTCCTGGCCTCTTTCCAATCCAGCCCTCTATCACTTAGGGACTGTCGTATGTTGTCTTCCCAACGTACTTTGGGACGTCCTCGTGGTCTGCGTCCTTGACTTTTGATCTCCCATGACCGCTTTGATATCCGATCTTCTTCCATTCTACAGACATGGCCAAACCACTGTAGTTGGGACTGCTCCACTCGTGTCTGCAGGGGTTGAACTTCAAGATTGCTACGCATTGTCTGGTTACGGATCTTGTCCCTTTTCGTCACCTGAACCGCCTTTCTTAGGTACCTCATTTCTGAAGTTTGTAATTGCCTTACTTGGGCTGTAGTCATTGCCCATGACTCACATCCATATGTCAGGACAGGCACATAGGTCGAGCAGTATACATCCAATTCTTGCACAAAAAGTTAATAAAAAGTAAAGAGCACTTCAGGCACCTTTGTTCATGACAGACATTTTTGCTGTTCGTGACATACATGTTTGTTGTTCCTAACAGACATTTTTGCTGTTCGTGAGACATTTTTGCTGTTCATGACATACATTTTTGCTGTTCGTTACAGACATTTTTGCTGTTTGTGACAGACATTTTTTGTTGTTCTTAGCGTCTTTAAACTGGTTTAGAAGATCCTGCAGAGTCTGTATACAACCAGTTACATTTACATCACCTTGCTCTAAAAGCTATGTGCATCCAATTTATTCTTAAATGCATTAACTGTCCCCGCCTCCACTACCTCCCCTGGCAATGCATTCCACGCAGTCACCACTCTCTGACTAAAAAAATATTTCCTAATATCTAATCTGGACATCTCTTTAGTCAGCTTATAGCTATGCCTTCTTGTTCTTGTGGGTGGCTGTATTTAAAAAAAACTTGTTATAGTTTAATTTATCGATTCCTCTGATCATCTTATAAACCTGTATTAAGTCACCACAAATTCTTCTCTCTTCTAGACACTGTTGGCCGGTTTTCTGAGTCGTTCCTCATAACTGTAATTCTGGAATCCCACTATCATCTTTGTCGCTTTTTTTGTATTCTTTCCAGCATGTTTATATCCCCTCTATGATAAGGACTCCACACCTGTACACAGTACTCCAATCTAGGTATAACTAAAGCTTTATACAGTTTGACTATCACTTCCTTGCTCCTATGTTTAATATTTCTTTTTATCATACCTAACATTGCATTTGCCTTTTTCACTGCTACCTTAACTTGCTCACTCACCTTTCCTGTGTGATCTATTATAACCCCTAGGTCCCTTTCCTTATCTATCTTTCTAATATTGTTCTCTCCCATTCTGTAATTATGTTCCATATTGGATCTACCCATGTGGATGACTTTACATTTATCTACATTAAACTCCATTTGCCAGCTTACAGACCATTCTCGAATTTTATCTAAATCCAACCTCAATATATCCACTTCTGCTTTAGATGATACACTACTGTATAGTTTTGTGTCATCAGCAAATTTTGCAATCATGGATCCCATATCAATGTCCAAATCATTTATATATATCAAGAACACAATTGGTCCCAAAACCGAGCCCTGTGGCACACCACTTTTCACTTCACACCACTCAGAGTACTCCTTATTTATGCCCACCCTTCTTCCCGTTAACCAATTTTCAATCCATTTGGCAACTTCCCCACCTATTCCATGTGATTTTAACTTTCAAAATAATCTTTGATGAGGTATTCTATCACTGTTCGTGACAGACATTTTTATTGTTTGTGACATACATTTTTGCAGTTCGTGACAGATTTTTATTGTTCGTGACAGACATTTTTGCTGTTCATGACATACATTTTTGCAGTTCGTGACAGACATTTCTGTTGTTCATGACTATATGGCAGGCATTTTTGCTGTTCATGACAGACATTTTTGCTGTTCCTGAGATATTTTTGCTGTTATGACAGATATTTCTGTTGTTCATGACAGATATTTCTGTTGTTCAATTTACAAGATAGCTTCAATAAGTTTTGGGAATTAGTGGATTGTATAGAAATAAGTTACAATAGAATTATCTACACTACATTTCCTTCAAAGTACTTCCCTCCCTTCGACAACTACCCATTTTATGCCAACTTGCATACAGTTGCTGAAAACATTAGTGGAATCCATTTTTTGACACCTCTCTCAGCTGTCTTGTCGCATTGGTGATAACGTTCTCAGCATCTTTGAATCGCTGTCCTCTCAGTGGTGATTTCAGTCGAGGGAACAAGAAAATATCAGCTGGTGCTAGGTCGGGAGAATATGGAGAATGTTCCAAGGTAATCACATTGTGCTTTGCGAGGTACTGCTTCACCAGTAGGTATCGATGTGCTGGCGTATGGTCATGCAGCATAATCCAACTGTTTGTTCTCCATTTTTCTGATGTTTCTCTTAGAAAACAGAGGCTATCAACGTGCATTTCCTTGTTAACCGTTTCGGCCTTTAGGAATAAAATCATGGCAGATAATACCCTGGGAATAAAACAAAAACTTCCACATAACCTTTCCTTTGCTCTTGTCCAAACAAAATTTCTGTGTCCGGGGAGCCAAACAAAATTTCTGCGTCCGAGAAGATTTCCATTCAGAGGACTGACTGAGGATTGTACAAAAAACACCAGGTCTCATCTCCTGTGATTATGTTGAGAAAATTGCTATCTTGATCAGCCATTGTGATTAGGTCTCCTGCCAGAGTCAATCTCGTTTCTTTCTGTTCAGGAGATAACATTTTGGGACCATGTGTTGACGAACACGGTGCATGTGCAGTTCATTGTGGAGAATACTGTGGCAACTTCCAACTGATATTCCAACTTCTGGGGCTATTTTCTCGACAAAAAGTCCTCTGTCAGCACACACAACGTTTCGAACACGCTCAATGTTTTCATTGTTGATCAAGGTTGACGGTCATTCACTACGTGCATCATCATTGACACTAACACAACCGTCACGGAAACACTTGTGCCACTCAAATACTTGCGATTTCTTCATTGCGGTATCACCATATGCTTTATTAAGCAATGTTTGCATCACTGAGGGTGATTTCTAAAGCAAAACACGGAATTTGACATTTGTACGTTGTTCAATCAAGAACATTTTCAACTCCGACAGTGCAACGAGCACAACACACAAACAAAATTTTGTAACTTCTGTTCGACAGCATATGTGAAGATCACATCTGCCTGTCATTTTGTCAAGATCACTAAAAAATTAAAAATACAGTATTTATTCTCCATAATATCATCTTTCATTCAAACACGAGTCGACTATTCCTGGAACTTTTTGAAGCTACCTTGTAGATATTTTTGTTAAGAAATAGTATATCTTGTTCTTTCTTCTTCTTTGCGTTCAGGATCTTTTGGTCATGCTATATCTGCAGGCCAATGGCCATAATAAAGTCTGTAGTCTTCACCAGGTCGGAGTGGCTGCCCCACAGCTTTTGTCTCAGCTCCGCACCCTCTGGCCAGGTCTGGCATCTCATTTCCCTATAGATTGGGCATTCCTGTAGAATATGCTCAGGGTTCTGGCATTCTGTTCCACATGGAGTTTATCTTTTATTTAGATACTGATTTGTGTTTTAAAATAATCATAGCTATCTCCAACTAATATTTATGTACAGAATTGATAGCAGAGCTTGAAGAGCATTACCTGTCCATTTTCTTTGTGCTCCCAAAATGGTGGGGCAGCAGTGTTGACAACATTCACTGAGGATTTCTGGAATTCTTCTTCAAACACTTTCACTTGTTCAGGTGGCACTTGGATTTTAGGACCTTGCTCAACAACTTCCTCTGTGCTGGATGTAATCAAACCTTCTTCGCTTCCAGTCTTGTTGGAAGTATCCCCAACTGCTTCTGAAGTCAACAAAGGTATGTAAAAAAAATGAGGAAACATGAAACATTTTGGAAAAAAAGACATTAAGTTTTTGTAGAGATCTGCTATTGTAAATGTGTAGGGGCCAAGATACAGCAGTGCATAAGCTGACAGCAGCCAGTGGCTCATAGCTGGCTGCTTACATCAGGGCCAGCAATCCATAGCTGATCATGACCATACCAGATCTACTAAACAAGAAAAATAGAGCAGATCTATCAAATAAGAACACAAAGAGCAGATCGACCAAACAAGAGCACATCTACCAAACAAGAACACAAAGAGCAGATCTACCAAACAAGAGCAGATCTACCAAACAAGAACACAAAGAGCAGATCTACCAAACAAGAGCAGATCTACCAAATAAGAACACAAAGAGCAGATCTATCAAACAAGAACACAAAAGTAGATCTAACAAACAAGAATTCAAAGAGTAGATCTACCAAACAAGAAAAAAAGAGCAGATCTATACAAGAGCAGATCTACTAAGCAAGAACACAAAGAACAGATCTATCAAAAAAGAAGACAAAGAGCAGATCACCAGAAAAGAAGATAAAGAGCAGATCTACCAAACAAGAGACAAAGAGCAGCAAATCTGCACACGAACAGCACAAAGAGCAGATCTACCATTACCAAACAAGAGCACAAAGAGCAGATCTATCAAACAAGAACACAAAGAGCTGACAAGAATACAAAATCTGCTGGAGGACTTACTTTACTTTTATATGCAACAGTATAAAATGAGTGAGAATGATTGATAATATCAATTCAATTATTATATTCACATATCATTTTCACTCACTTTGTGTTGCACAATTCACAGACTCAAAAATTACAAAAAGATATTCCCTATGTAAAAACTCCATTCTGGAGTTGTGAAATCAAATTCACATCTTCAATATTGGTTTTTAAAATAAAATAAACAAATTGAAAAGGTTTTAAATTGAACAACTTTGAATGAAGAAAAAATTGTGAGCTGTTTCCGGACTATCAACCTAATGATTTCTAAATTTTCTATTATAATGAATAATGGATATTGATATGAGCGGATGAATGTTGCGGATCATGTGGTACTGTGGATGACATACACAAACAAACGGTGATAAAAATGCTATTCAGATTAGCAAACTAGCAGTATAATATTTAGAAGTAGAAAAAAACGCAATTATATGTTCTTTATAAATGATTAATAGGCCTTTGTTCGAACCCAGAAAAAATTATATGTTAGGAACACATAGGTATGGAAGGAAAGGACACAAGAATTCTCTATAACATATACTTGGAGTAAACTGGCACTGGATTGACTCATGTGTAGTTGTTTAAAGAGTAGTGAGACAAGGATGAGTACTAACATCTGTTGTCTGTCTAACATTTACACAAAACAAATTTTCCAACAGACAGAGGAAATGCCACGACTCATTATCGGTGGAGTGTCAATAAATAATCTCCTATATGCACATTACACAGTTCTGCTGGCTGAAAGCAAACAAGAATTACAAGAACTGGTGATTCAAGTAAAGAACAAAAAGTCAGATATATGGATCACAAAAACAAAACTTATGATAACATTAGCAATGTAGACTCAAACTCTACTCTATAGATAAAGATAGACAATCAAATAATGAAACATGTCAAGAGATTCTCCTATCTTGGAAATATAATAATGGAATATGCAAAATATCAAGAAGAGAATGGCGATGGCCAAATCTGTTCTCAGTAACATGAGCAGCACATTGACATCCAAATGAGTAACTAACAAATACAAAATTTGTGATCAGACATTATGTATACTCATTGCATAGTGTAGAAAAGTGAACAATAGGCAGAGTTGGAGAAGAGAAATTACATTTTTGAAATGTGGATATATAGAAGAATAGAACACATCTTGTGGAAATAAAATAAAAAGAAGTCTTGGAGAAATTAGGGGTGCAAAGAGAATTGATGAACGGAATCAGCTAGACAATTTTGGTCACATTAAAAGACATGCTTTGCTGAAAATAATATATAATACAGGAATAAAAAAGGGACTAACTCATTTTCTCAGCAATTGATACAGAAAAGCAGATAGGGTTTCTTAGTATTTCTGTTGAAAGAACTATATGTTTTTGTTTAGTGAGTAAGAAATATAGCAATAATATTGCAGACTATAAGATGAAAGCAATTACAATTGGAACTTTGCAAACAGTTACATCACAAATGCTAATAACTGGACCTTCTTGATAACAGCCAGGCTTAACAGAAACTAACCATACATGTGAACTACAGAGCTTGAAATGTGAAGAAAGAACAGGACACTTCTCCGATACCAAGCATGTAATAAGGAATGAAAATGCACTAACAATCTCATCATATGAAACAAACTACTAACTAAGAAAAAAGCACCATTGCCAGAGCTGGAATTGTTTTGATGCAGGCTTCCTCTAAGCAGATCAAGCGTATATGCTACTTAAAATGTCAAAAAAGGCCGGAAGTCAAACTTTAAATTTATTATATGTTACTTGGGATTCAAAATAAGAACAAAGTAGTGTGACTGTGACTAAGGAGCATTGCGTACAGAGCTGGCTAACCAACTTGTCCAAACTATAAGCCACAAGAAAAAGACAAGAAGAACACTAAAACCAAATGCTAGAACAGGTGTGAAAGTTAAGTCATTGAATATACTTCTTCTTCTTCGTACGCAGTCAGACAGTAACCATTATTTTTTCGAAAAAAAGCGACGGTCATCCTGAGGCTGTCGCCACTGCCATAGAACTTGTCTTGCAGTTCCGCTGGTGATGGCCACATCTGCTCTCTCTGATCCTCGTATGTCGGGCAGTTCTGCAGCAGATGTTCAGCGGTCATTTTACCAGTACCGCACGGGCATTCGTCGGTACAACCTATCTTCAATTTGTTGAATAGGTGGTACCTCAGTCTATTGTGGCCAGTGCGAAGTCTGAAGACCACGACCTGCTCTCTTCGGTTCAACTGGTAATAGGCATCGTTTTTGGTGTAACCAGTATGTTCGGTTTCCCATTTGGTCATGTATCTGGCTTTGATAAGCCGTTTTGACTCTTCGTACGTCATACTAGTATCTGTTTGTGGTAGTCTTGCACCTTCTTTTGCCAGTCTGTCTGCCTCCTCGTTGCCTTGGATGTTGCAGTGTGATGGGACCCACTGTACCACTACCCTTTTTGGTGCGGACTGCTGGCACAGTTTGCAGAGTGCTGCTCTTAAGTCATTAAGCTCAGTGTTTTTCTGGCTTTTTAGCGCTGTGACTACGGCGAGAGCATCTGTAAGCAGGACTATATAGCTTTCATTTTCATTGTGTGTCACCATTTCTTCCACTGCCGCCCTCAGTGCCTCTGCCTCCGCTCTGAAATTGCTTGTGTACTTACCAGTAGCGAAAAGTCATTGAATATACAATACTGACTTCTTTTATTTCAATTTAGAAAATAATTGTTGGTGTTAGTTTAGAAATGAACCTTGATAGGAACATTTTCTGACATCACATATTTGTGTCTGTCGGTACAAAACAGATGAGGATTGTAGTATAAGCAGTTTCATACAACTCAAGCAGCAGTTATTACAGAGCAAGCACACGCAACAACAAGGTGTTAATCAATATTCAATGCTACTTCTTGGGCTTTACAAAGTACAATGAGTATATCAGTAATATTGTAACCCTTATACAGCCGTATCACATACTAGCAGTATTCAGAATGGATATAAATGCTACAAAGTACAATGAGTATATCAGTAATATTGTAACCCTTATACAGCCGTATCACATACTAGCAGTATTCAGAATGGATATAAATGCTACAAAGTACAATGAGTATATCAGTAATATTGTAACCCTTATACAGCCGTATCACATACTAGCAGTATTCAGAATGGATATAAATGCTACAAAGTACAATGAGTATATCAGTAATATTGTAACCCTTATACAGCCGTATCACATACTAGCAGTGTTCAGAATGGATATAAATGCCAATAAATAAATAGAGTGAGTTATTCCGGTGATGAAAATAATAAAAGTTGTAGAATATAGTTATCAGGTAATAGTATGGTTTGTTAAGCAGTTTGTTAAAACACTTTATAACTATACATTTACAAATTTAAAAACTGAGTCTAGGCCTTGAAATGTTGACCTGTCCATATTTGTTGAATTTTGTGTGGCTTAAAGTTTCTACAGGATGGAGTAGCCCGCCCCATGTCCAATTTCCCCTTATGACATGTCTGGCAGGTTACAGCACCACTATTATTTTTGCCTCCCTTTCAAGCACAGGTAACACACTGTAGATATATATATATATATATAAAATTTTCTTTTTTATGCGCGCGCACTCACACCTCAATCAATCAAAGTCCGTTGCTCCTCTCGGTGCATAGGCCATTGATAACATCCTAGCAGCATACACGGTCATGGGCTGCTTATTCTGCCTCTCTCCAGGTGTAATCATTTAATCTTAGTTCCTTCTCACATTCTCTTCTCCATATATTTTTGGGTCTACCTCTTTATCTCTTTCCTTGAGGATTCCATGTAAGAGCCTGTCTGGCTATGTTGGACAGTATCTTTCATAGCTTATGTCCTATCCAGCCCCATTTTCATTGCTAAATTTGTTGTTCTGGTGGCTGCTGTTGGCTCCTTTCGCATATGAACATCATTTCTCATGCCCTGCCACACTATGCCTATTACCCTCCGTAGACATCTGTTAACAAAGGACTGGAGTCTTTGTTGTATGGCCTTGGTTGTTCTCCATGTCTTCGCTTCATACAGCAGTACCGACTTGGCACAGGCGTTGAATATTCTAACTTTGGTGTGAATCTTGATTTCATTGGATCTCCATATGTTGTTTAGTGTCAGGAATGTCCCTCTTGCCTTTTCAATTTTGATCCTTACATCTGCATCTGTACCTCCTGATGTGTCAATTGTTCTGACCAAATAGGTCAAGGTATCCACTTCCTCCAACTCCTCTCCCTCCTGCATGATTGGTTCTTTGTGCACACGCACAATTCAATGTAACTATATTAACTATGCATACATCTATATATATATATATCCTCCCTCCACCATGAACAAACATCAAAAACAGTAATTATCATATGATATTTGACCAAAACAACTAAAAAAAGCAGAAATTGGAGGCTTAACTACAATGAAACAAAACCCAGAAGCTTTGCTGAGTTAAAAAACAATGTATTTTCAGTTTACCTTCTTTGCGTTTGTTGGAGGGCTTGTACACTAAAGATCGAATGCCATATAAGTAATGAGTTTACAAGCATATTAAAGAAAAAGTTTAAATAAAAGTGTCTTGAAAGAAACAATTAACATATAGAGAAAGGATGTGTGGCCATTTTCAGTATCTGATTTTTGTTGCAGATTATTGCTGCAAGGGTAGGGGTAGTTGTGGGGGGGGGGGGGGGGGTTGCTATCTGTTGAAGCCCTGTGTTTCGGGGATGGCCTCTCCTGCGCTTCCAGCCAGCTGGTTTGATACCCTTAGTACTTTGAACTGCCTTGAGAAGGATCTGATGAGCTAGAACTTCCTGATCCAGCCGGGCAACATCTCCAAACAGGGAAAGGCGACGACAGTTCAGGACTTCTGATACAGTTGGGAGGTTAGTCATAGTAGAGACCTCAACATTTCATTCAAGATCGTACCAACGAATTCCAAGAATACGCTGCTGATTGCGCATATGAAAGGACTCGAGTCTTGAGATGTCCTTTTTTAACGGAGTCCAGGTTTCGGCTCCATGCATTAGCACTGAAATCACACACGACTGGTAAATACGCAGCTTTGAGCTCAGGGATAATCTACTATTGTTTCACACGCGGCAGAGGTCGTTCATCACAGAAACAAAGCCAATCCGTCTTGACATATCTGGACTACTGCGTCCGTTAGATGACATTGTGCTTACGAGGTAAGAAAGTTCATTTACGCTCTCCGCTGTTTGACCACGAACTACTATGTTCTGGGACCTTGTATCAGAGCCACGATACTGAATTTTGGTCTTCACCCATGAGATTGATAGTCCCATATTTTGAGCTGTATTATCCAGATACTCAAGAGACTGTTGCAGCGCTGTGCTATCCGGGCTTAGCAGGACTATGTCATTCGCGTAGACGAGGTCAGTGATGCACATTTGGTCAATAGTGATTCCATGGTGCTAAGAGCTGAGGCGGTTCAGGAGCCAGTCGACAGCCCAACAGAAGAGATCAGGAGCAAATATTCAGCCCAGTCTGACCCTCGTAGTTGTTGGGAATCTTTCAGAGAGAGTACCGGTATTTGTATGCAACGCTTTAATCAGGTCTAGAAGCGGAGCAGGAGTTCAGATGCTTTGCATGGCTTTCCACAGTGGCGATCTGTCCACCAAGTCGAATGCCGCCTTTAAGTCCATGTAGGCAGCGTAAAGGGGGCAAGTAAATGCGAGATGTAACTCTGCCAGGAGATGGAGCGTGAGGATGGCATCTACTGCTGATCGACCTGGCGTGAAACCTGACTGATGTGGGCGATGTTTTGAGACCAGCAGCGGTTTCAATCAGGCCAACAGCACGTGAGCGAATGCCTTGCCTGGAACTGAAAGCAGCGTTATTGGCCTATAATTGTTGCAGTCCTTGCGGCTACCCGTTCTTTTGTAAAGGGCGACAACTTTCTCATCACGCCAATCGGCTGAAACACTTCCCGTCCTCCAGACCTGAAGGTAGAGGTGGTGTAGAGCAGAACTGATGGGGTCAAATGCATATTTCAGTAGTTCCAGCGGGATGAGATCGGGGCCTGTGGCACTCCCATCTTTAAGCTTGCGTATTGCTGCCTGGACTTCTGCAAGAGTTGGACGGTCAGTGCTAGTCTGTGGATCAGGAGGGGTTGCTATAGATTCATCATCCAGGTCAAGACAGGCTATGGCTGGTGGATGGTTCAAGGAAAGCGTGTAGTGCTCACTCCACCTATCCACCACTTCTTCATGCGTTGTGCAGGGTGACCCATCTGACTTGACACTGTCGTGGGCCTTCTTCTTACCTTCAGTGTGGAGAAGCTTTATGGCCTGGTAGGCAGGAACTGAGGTCGTTAGATCTGAGACCAACTTCGATGAATCAGCAACGTCACTGAAGAAACGTTCCGTCGACCCTTGCCGCAGCGCGGTCACGGCTTTATTGCTGTGGGCATTCAACAAGGTTATTGCGGAGCCTGGCAGCTTTCTTTTGAAGTATTATGTCATATGTGATGTCAGAGAGCCACGGTTGACGTTTTGGTTGTTGTGATCTCTTGATAAACTTGGCCGCATCGCAGGCGTCTTTTATGGTAGACCATGCTATCTCCAGGTCATCTGGGAGGGGGTTCGCAGCAGCGAGGTTACACCTGATAGCATCGAGGCATTTCTGGCTCCTGCTGCAAATATGAACATTTTCAGTATCTGACTACTGCTGCAGATTTTGAACATTTTCATGTTCTGATTATTGCTGTATATTTTAATATTTTCAGTATTTGATTATTGCTGTATATTTTAACATTTTCAGTATTTGATTATTGCTGTATATTTTAATATTTTCAGTATTGGTTTCCTGCTGCAGATTTCAGTTTATCTGTCATGATGTTTTATACCACTGCAAATTGGTTATGTATTAGCCAAATGGAACAATAAAAATAACGGTGCATAAATAAAATCTTAATGAAGTTTTTTATTGCTAGGATTCAATGCCATTTAATGAATATAACATTAGGAGACTAACTAAGCCTAAATATAACTTTAATAAACTTCATCTCTTACTCTGTTTGTATGTAGTCAAGTCAAGAACAACTTACCATTTAAAGGTCTTCGATCTATAATCACAGAAAAAAAAAGTTCCAATTACTTAACGATGGTCATAGCAAAATGTATTTAGTGTGAAGATATGACAAACAAGTAGATTAATTAGGGGAATTGTGTTTGGTTGCAAGTGATCAATTCTCAAATTTGTCTCTTTTTGAGTATCCAATGTGCTTATTTCTGCTATCTTTTCTGTTCTCTGATGTGCATCCACAGTGTCCATTTAAAAAATATATTTTCTGTTACTGGTGTGTTTAATAAATTATTTGCTCCTGCTGCCATCTTGCTTGATCTTCTAGTGTCTATTACTTCAGATTGAATATTCATTTTATTGTGATGTATCCAACAAATGGTTTCCCACTCAATTCTGTTATGTTGTATATCTGCTGTACAATTTTTCGACATTCTCTCCTCTTATTCACTTTTATCTTCCTATAGTAACAGTTTTAAAAAAATAACTGATTTCCTTTCTGTCCAAAACATGTTTATAATGTTGTCTCTCCTAAGTATAGCTGTGTTTGAGAATACTTTTAAGCTTCACTGCTTCATAGTTACTGTTGTCAATTTCATTGCCCAAAATATATACCTAGGCACTCCTTTATAAAACAGGTGCTCAGATGCATAAAGTAATATTAAAATTATAATTTGCCAGTTTAAATCAAACAAACAAAAACGGGATCAAGATGCTGAGCAGCGCATGAGCTGCAGTGGTCAGCGACCCATAGCTGACTGCTAGCGTCAGGGCCAGCGAACCATAGCTGCCAAGACCCTTCTACACCTCTACGCGGTGATCCTGGATAACAGGCTGCAGCTGGGCAGACTGGCTAAGGAGAAGGGATCGAAGAGGGAATGCTAACCCGGTACTAAAAAAATGCTTGCTGAAGTCGGATGTGTTTGACCAAAAAGTGCAAATATCGCAGCCAAGCTGTAAACTATGACACAACGCATTCCGTTCTCTGGACTACATTTCGCTACTTAAGCCTTTTCAGGGTTTGGTAGTGGGAGATTGAGAACGAACGAAGAAGAAGAAACAAAAAAAAAACATAATGCACATGTTCATTAAAGAATATCAGGTTAAAGTCTTGGTGAAGTCTCAGAATTAGTAATCCTTTAAGGACTATGCACTGCTCTATACATCGGATCTTTTGATATGACTGAGATTGTAAGAGTTAACAATTACGGATATATACGGATTAGCTATGATAAATATTTCTTTTTGCACTATATGACAATTGTCAAGTGCAATGAACAAATTATTCTTCAAAAAATTGTGCACAAATTTGTCTGCAAAGTTTTCACATATTCGATCGAAGTTGATGGTATAGTCGTGCTCCAAAAATTCAGTGTGTACTATGCTTTCACAGTCCCAAAACATGGTCATCATCACTTTTCTTGCTGCGACGACCTTGAATTTTTGGGGCAGGTGAGTTCTTATGCCTGTATTCCATAGACTGGCACTTGTTCTCTGGTTCATAATAATGTGTCCATAGCTCATCAATGAGAATTCGGTGGATAAAGGCATTGCCTTCCTGTTCTTAGAGTGTCAGAAATTCCTGACAAATCTGCTGTCGTTGCTGTTTCAATCTGGTGTCAGCATGCAGGGGACTCATCTCGCACACACTTACTTTCCTATACCAAAGAAGGGTATGGATAATGTGATGAACTCAATCAAAATCATAAGCATTGCAGTGGGGACAGCGTGGGCTAGTGGTTAAGTGAAACGACTCACAATCCGAAGATGCTGGGTTCGATCCCCATCACAGCACAGTCCTTTACCCCGGTGTAGCAAACCCTTTCATAAAATGCGTGCTGAAGTCAGATGCACTGGGCCAACAGGCGCAAAATAAAAACCACAGTGCAACAGACACCGCCTTGGGGATTAGATAAATAAGGTGAAAGCAACAAAAACAAAAGCATTGCAGATATCTTTCTGCCTGACACGACGATTGGCACGAATCAGTTCGTCCACACGAGATTGGTGCTGTGCATCCACAGCTGTGATTGGTTGTCTGCTGCAAGCCTTGTTATACAGGTTTGTCATGGCTGGATTGTCGTCTTTTACAGTCCATACATATCTCCTGACAACACTGACATCCATCCACACAGGCATTACTATATATCTCAATCATTCTTCGATGCATGTTGATGGACGCACAATCTTCCAATGTCAGGAATTCAATCATGAACATTGCTCCAGTCATATTTCCATGTAGGCCGCCATTTTACTGTCTGCTGTGCACATGCATGATGTTCCAGGTGCATGCCCTTATAGTCACTTCATCAGAGATTATTTTCACATAGGTGTCCCGTGGCTCTGTGCACTGCAGTCATAGTTATGGTGCTGGAGGTCAAACTTTTCAAATCGCCCAGGTCAATAACAAAAGTAATGTATTAACTATTCTAGTGCACATACATGCTACTGATCAAGATATAAGAATTATAAATGTGCTAACAGAACATTGCAACACTCAGGCATCAAGGAGTAAGACTTACAATAGACTGATTCAACAAATGCAATCTTTAAGCAGTCGTGTTCATACATCAATTGCATTCTCAAACAAAAAACTTTCAACAACAAGAAAAAAAACTGAGCCAATACAATGGTTACAATGTGTAAGCACCAAAATGCTGTTACATTTGTTAACAATTACAAACTGAAAAGTAGTGGGAGTAAGAGATTAAAAACATAGAAAACTGTCAGCATCTCTTTTATTGTGACATCACAAGTTATAGAGATTGATTACAAGAGAAGAGCACTTGTGGTACATTTGTTGCCGACCTGTTCTCCACACGGTGCTGAAAGGCTTTCATAGACTATTTGATTAATGATGCTTATGAGCAGGACAACTGCCATATTTTTTTTTTTTTTTGCGTTCGCCTTATTTATCTATTCCCCAAGGCGTGTGTGCGTTACACTGTGGTTTTTATTTTGCGCCTGTCGGCCCAGTGCATCCGACTTCAGCATGCATTTTATGTAAGGTTCTGCTTCCTCCTGCATTTTCTAAGGATTTGCTTCCCCGGGGTAACGACCGGTGCTGTGACGGGGATCGAACCCAGCACTTTCTGGTTGTGAGCCGTGCCACTTAACCACGCCGTTCCCTTCAACTGCCATATAATAATATGAATTTGTCTGAAATATTGGTCACTCTTAAATACTGAGAACTGCATTGTTGTTAATAATATAATCTGGTGAATGCCTGTAACAGTGTACAGAAACACATCTTCTAACACTTATATTTCTATATGTGTGTGTCTCCTACCTTCTCTGAAGCTCTGAGAAGCAAGGGAGTGTTGTCGGGTGTTGTTTTTGCTGTCATGCCCATGGTTCTTCTTAGCAAAATTAGGTAACGAAGATGTTCTGTTGAGATATTAATACCATGTATTTAAAAAAATACCACAAGCACAAGAAGCAAGCATGTTTTTACTACTATAGATGAAAGATTGGTGTGGTTTTTACTTTCTTGTTCTTTGCAATTAATTTGAGATGTTTTGACATATTGCAGAGAAAAAACAAAAACAAAATTAGCTAGCAGACGTGACATTTTTCAAGTTTCAAAGCAAATTTACTTTGACAAACCACAAGTATGTGCAGTCATTTAAATCTCATTGTTGACTGTCTTTCACCATCTGTTTGCTTCAGTGTCATTATTTTATCAGTAATAGTTGCCAATTACAAGCGCAGATAGAAACAGTGTCAGGTATGTATAGTCAAATGTGAGTGTACAGCCCAACTAAGAGAGACAAACTTTACTGCACATTGGGAACACGTGTACAGTGTCGATAATTGTGCTGTCTTGCATTCAGTCATTTCGGGTAGTTCGTTATTTTTGCACAGCTGCGATGCAAACAGTACATCAGACTGAATGGTCTAGAGTTAGGATCTCACAGGAAGTGGCATTAATCAGGAAACTGTTCAGAGAGTCTTTATATCATTTCTTCTGCCCTCACACACAAGCACTTTTCCTGTGCTGAGCTCATGTTTTGGGCAGCGTTTATTGGGCATATGAACAACATGTCCAGTCAATCTTATTTTGGGCTCTCTGCAGCAGTGTTTGGATACCCGAGAGCATCACTCTGTGAGGACTACAGAGTTGGGTACACTATCAAGACAGCTCTTGTGAAAATTGGTGAGTTTCATGATATGTTTGCAAGATTGTCCATGTTCTTGCAGGCATACAGAATGGTAGTTAGTACAACAGCATGATAGACCTTGATCTTGGTGGATACACTGATTCCTTGCTGGTACCAAACATTCACTCATAGTCTTCCAAAAGCAGCACTGGCGTTGGCAATCTTGTAGTGGACCTCAGAGCCAATATTTGCTTCTTTGGTGGGGGTATTACCAAATAGGTAAACTATCAACTACTTGTAGATTTTGGCTCTGTACTGTAATGTTTGGTTCATAGTAAGGCTTCTCAAGAGCAGGTAGAAACATTACTTCCATTTACTTTGTATTGACAGTAAGACCAAAGTTAATGCATGCAGCTGAAAGCTCATTAATGGTGGTTTCCATGTACTCTTCTGAACACGTATTAATGGTGCAGTTATCGCCAAAGAGCAGATCTAAGATGGTTGCTTCTTCCACCTCAGATTGAATTGCTGCCAATCCATTCTATATCCAGTGGATCATCAACGTGTAACATCAGAAAACATGACAACAAATATCATGCTAAAGAGTGCTGGGACTAGCACACAGCCTTGTTTGACTCCATTTATGACTAGGAATGTTGCAAACAGTTCACCATTATTCAGTACACAAACCAACATATTATCATTAAACTGGTGGACAACTGTGATTAATTTGTTGGGGTATTAGATGTTGCAATGAATTTCCAGAGCCTGTCACTGTTGACAATGTCAAAGGCCTTGGTCAGGTCAACATTTCTCCTGTATTTGGCAAGCTCCAATTATCATGTCAACCATTCTGTGACCAGCTCAGAGACCACAGTGATTCTGGGAGTAGCTCAGCAGAATTTTCCTAGCGATTGACAGGAGGGAGATTCCTATGTGACTAAAAAACAAAACTGATGTTTCTACTGGCATTTTTACATGTGGACAACGGAGGCATCCTGTGGTATCTGTCCCTCATCACAAACAATTATTACAATTATTAGCATGTGTTGCAGCACGGGCACCTCCTGTTTTGGAGAGCTCAGCAGGAATAGTATCTGACCTAGCGGCACTGCCGCTGGATGTTAGGTTGACTGCTTTCTCAATCTCATCTGCACTGGGCAGGATGCCGACTCTGTTGCTGATGATGGATGGACAGTTTAGGATAGCATAGGTGACATTTCATTTTTGCCCTTTAGCACTCCAGAATCAGAGTATTATACCAGTAAAAAAACACGTTGTTGACTACCAATTTCTTCTCAGGAAGCCAGACGCTTAGTCGCCATTTTATCACGTATAGACATCCGGGTATTTGAATTTTAAATAGAGTTAACCTCCTTCTTCTGGTACGACGTTTCCAGGAACTGTACTTAAAATTTTACAGAGAATTTGGAAATATATTCACTTTTTCACTGGACATGGACGATTTGTCCATTTTTGAGGATGATGACGTTATTCGGCCTAATGGTGTCGCAACAGACTTTTCTAAGGTAGATCTGTGTAGTTTATGTCAGTCTTTGATACATGTCCAAATGGGAAACAGAACATACTGGCTACACAAAAAATGATGCCTACTACCAGCTGAACCGAAGAGAGCAGGTCGTGGTCTTCAGACTCCACACAGGCCACAACAGACTGAGGTACCACCTATTCAATAAACTGAAGATAGGTGGCACTGACGAATGCACCTGTGGTACAGGGAAAATGACCGCTGAACATCTGCTGGAAAATTGCCCGACATACGAGGACCAGAGAAAGCACATGTGGCCATCACCAGTGGCAACACTAGACAAGCTCTATGGCAGTGTCGACAGCCTCAGGATGACAGCTGCTTTCTTTTAGCAAATTAAAGTTGACGTCTGACAGCGTACGAAGAAGAAGTCAGTCTTTGTCGACCTGTACTTCTACAGGGGAAAATACCCCTCTGTGCAGGTATCAGCTATGGCGTGAACTGGATGTAGCCGGGAAGAGGATTTCATGCTCAGTGGGCTAGGCCGGTGTTATGCCATATCACACAGTCATCACCTCTTACAACATACTCTCTGTGAGAAGCGCTGAAAATTAATGTGACTGTAAGTGAAATTGCGTAATTTTTTTAAGGCAGAGTGCTATAACAGAACTGGAGACTAGGCGCTTTCAGGGCATTATAAAACTGCTTCAATGCATTTGTGTCTGCGTATCACTGGATTGTATTGCCTTGTTCTGAGCCAGCAGGCATCCTGCACAGCCCTGATCTGGTTCGGGACTATCATGTGAATATTTCCTTTTTGGAGGAAGAGAAGGGGGGGGGGGGGGGCAATAATAATAATAGCTTCATTACTCTTTTCAAACCAGTCAGGGTTTCTGAAAGCCTCATGATTCAAGTACTCATATGCGGTTGAGTAAATAGTATTCTTCTGAATGATCCATTTATCCTCCAATGCATTCATGTAGAACTGTGTATAATTCAGTCGACCTTCCAGTGTTTAGAGCTCTTGAATAGACTTCTGCATAGAAACAATTTTGTAGTTTGGAAATGTTAAGCAAGCCTCTTCATAGTTTTCAGGTACTGATGAGATTGCCTGGGTTCTATAGAGGTTAAGCTTTGACACAATGAGCCTCTGGTCTGTCCAGCATCCATACATTGCCATAGTCACTATAATATCCTGACTGTCCCTCTTCCTGGTATAGACATAATCAATGAGATGCCACTGTTTAGATCAACATCTACATAGTCAATGAGATGCCACTGTTTAGAGCAACATCTACATAATCAATGAGATGCCACTCTTTATAGCAACACCTACGTAGTCAATGAGATGCCACTGTTTAGAGCAACATCTACATAGTCAATGAGATGTCACTGTTTAGAGCAACATCTACATAGTCAATGAGATGCCACTGTTTAGAGCAACATCTACATAGTCAATGAGATGCCACTGTTTAGAGCAACATCTACATAGTCAATGAGATGCCACTGTTTAGAGCAACATCTACATAGTCAATGAGATGTCACTGTTTAGAGCAACATCTACATAGTCAATGAGATGCCACTGTTTAGAGCAACATCTACATAGTCAATGAGATGCCACTGTTTAGAGCAACATCTACATAGTCAATGAGATGCCACTGTTTAGAGCAACATCTACATAGTCAATGAGATGTCACTGTTTAGAGCAACATCTACATAGTCAATGAGATGTCACTGTTTAGAGCAACATCTACATAGTCAATGAGATGCCACTGTTTAGAGCAACATCTACATAGTCAATGAGATGCCACTGTTTAGAGCAACATCTACATAGTCAATGAGATGCCACTGTTTAGAGCAACATCTACATAATCAATGAGATGCCACTCTTTAGAGCAACACCTACATAGTCAATGAGATGCCACTGTTTAGAGCAACATCTACATAGTCAATGAGAAGCCACTGTTTAGAGCAACATCTACATAGTCAATGAGATGCCACTGTTTAGAGCAACATCTACATAGTCAATGAGATGCCACTGTTTAGAGCAACATCTACATAATCAATGAGATGCCACTCTTTAGAGCAACACCTACGTAGTCAATGAGATGCCACTGTTTAGAGCAACATCTACATAGTCAATGAGATGCCACTGTTTAGAGCAACATCTACATAGTCAATGAGATGCCACTGTTTAGAGCAACATCTACATAGTCAATGAGATGCCACTGTTTAGAGCAACATCTACATAGTCAATGAGATGCCACTGTTTAGATCAACATCTACATAGTCAATGAGATGCCACTGTTTAGAGCAACATCTACATAATCAATGAGATGCCACTCTTTATAGCAACACCTACGTAGTCAATGAGATGCCACTGTTTAGAGCAACATCTACATAGTCAATGAGATGCCACTCTTTAGAGCAACATCTACATAGTCAATGAGATGCCACTGTTTAGAGCAACATCTACATAGTCAATGAGATGCCACTGTTTAGAGCAACATCTACATAGTCAATGAGATGTCACTGTTTAGAGCAACATCTACATAGTCAATGAGATGTCACTGTTTAGAGCAACATCTACATAGTCAATGAGATGCCACTGTTTAGAGCAACATCTACATAGTCAATGAGATGCCACTGTTTAGAGCAACATCTACATAGTCAATGAGATGCCACTGTTTAGATCAACATCTACATAGTCAATGAGATGCCACTGTTTAGAGCAACATCTACATAATCAATGAGATGCCACTCTTTATAGCAACACCTACGTAGTCAATGAGATGCCACTGTTTAGAGCAACATCTACATAGTCAATGAGATGCCACTCTTTAGAGCAACATCTACATAGTCAATGAGATGCCACTGTTTAGAGCAACATCTACATAGTCAATGAGATGCCACTGTTTAGAGCAACATCTACATAGTCAATGAGATGCCACTCTTTAGAGCAACATCTACATAGTCAATGAGATGCCACTGTTTAGAGCAACATCTACATAGTCAATGAAATGCCACTGTTTAGAGCAACATCTACATAGTCAATGAGATGCCACTGTTTAGAGCAACATCTACATAGTCAATGAGATGCCACTGTTTAGAGCAACATCTACATAGTCAATGAGATGCCACTGTTTAGAGCAACATCTACATAGTCAATGAGATGCCACTGTTTAGAGCAACATCTACATAGTCAATGAGATGCCACTGTTTAGAGCAACATCTACATAGTCAATGAGATGCCACTGTTTAGAGCAACATCTTGGTGCGAGTAGACAGGCAAAACATGGTATTGGTGATGGAGAGATTGTGAGTGGCACATTGGAAATTCATTGCAAATGCATTTGTCCTTGCCATGTACCCTAAGTACTCCTTTCCAGGACCCTATTCTCATGTTCAAGTCATGAGGGACAATGAAACAGCAGAGAACAAACTAATATATGTGATAGTAAGCAAACTGATCACTAAGTAGTCATCTCCGTCCCTCCCTTGTTCCATCAGAAGCACGGCAAAACAGGTAAAGTTGACCTAGCAAGTAGCATGTACCAAATCCTTGCTATGCTCCTGCAGAAGTTGTATCTGAGCCCTTTGTTTGACATAAGGTTGCCTGCTCCATGCACACCCTTTCATCGGTCAACTTTGATACATGTATACTACGGTGCAGCACTGCAGTTTTATTTAGTCTGAATTTGATGGGAGTTAACTTGAGCTAATTCATATAGTGGCTAACATTTTTTTTACTCCAATTTTTGTGTGTCCATTTTTACATTGCTGAATACTAAAATGCAACAATGTTGGTTCAATTAACATTTTAGTTCTCAATTCTTGTTTTTACCATTGATAAGGATTATTATTCCAAATGTTTTAGACTATTGGAAGTCATTCCTTGCCTGTCACATTCTTCTTAATAACTCTATACTAAACATGCATCTACAAATATACCTGGCAAAAGGTGGTTCAGACCGGCGTATGTGTCCACTGGCTTCATAAGCTTCATTCTGGCACCTTCCACTGGTAAAGACAGTAGCGCAAGCAGTTAGTTACAAGCATGCCTTGACCCACAAAAAGGAAGGTTAACCAAATGATCGAGGTGAGAATAATCATGAGACTTAAATGTTAGACAACAAACAGAAAAAAAATGAAGCAACATGTACATGAGTCTGAAACAGTATGCCAAAAATGTTTCTAAACAATGATACGCATGTTCATGCATAGGTGGTCTAGCTCCACCAACAAAAGATCAATATGCAAGACAGAATGTTTATAACTGCAGCAGCTGTAAGAAAATGTATCAGAATTAAAAAGACATTTTCAACATTATGAAGTGTATCTCACTGTCAAAGACTTACAAATATTTAAACTAGAATCAGATATAAGGCAAGACAAGTTTCTTTTTCTTAGTTCATCTTGAAAAGGATGTTTGTGGCATTGTTGTAGTTTACAGTAATTTAAGTAAGACCTTTTTTGGAACTGGGTTTGCCTTATTTTTTTCAATCCCTAAAATCTTAGCCGGGCTGCATGGTCACAGTCTGTATCCAAGGTGGCCACAGGGTAACAGAAAGCTACCATATGTAGCCTCGCTGCAAACTTTGAAACAATGTCACAAACGGCCTTTTCAGGACAAACGCCGAAGAACAAAGGACTTAATACAAACATATTGGAAAGGAAAAGACAGGTGATAATGATGAAGATGACATTATAAGCACCTACTGTGACAATTCAAGTGTAAAACTGTCTGAAATAGCTAAGTAAAATACTTTCTAGCAATCCAGGTGTTTCTGTGTTTGCTTCTTGTATGTGTACTTATACAACATAAGCTGATGTTCACATCTTGTACAAAACTTTTAGTCAGAGAATTTATCCTGTAATTTGATGTTAAGTTCAATTTGGAGGTTATGACCAAAACTGTCCCTTACCAGATATGCCAAAGAGGATGAATTCCTTTATTATATTATTCTTCCTTAGGTGTTTTCTAGCTCCTCACTTTCCTCACTATTGTGGGTTTCGGTCAACATACTGTTAGTTGTTTCCAGAGGGTAGGTCATAGCCATCTCTCTATAATTTGCAGATGTTTTGTTTGCAGTTATATTCCACAAATCTGTGTTTATTACTTCTGGCCAGCTGATATGAAGTATGTGATAGAGATATCTTAAAGTGAAAGTCTCCAGTTCACATGGAACAATCTTGCTTACATGCACATATTTCCAAGGTTGGGCATATTTTATATTGAATTGAACATGAGAAAGTTGCCAAGTCCCATATTGGGTGCAGATAATTTTAAAAAACACGCTTATTTGGTCTGGAGTTGATATCCCGTTCGGTTCTTCCATCAGTGTCAATGTTACACTTCCTGTGAACTATGCAATTCTTCAATTATCTGGCCATTATTTTTGCTAGCAGATTGTTTTATATATTATTATTTCATTTACTTTGTTTTGTTCACATTTATCCAGTCCTGCTTTTGTTGCTTTCACTATTATCTCTGCATATCCTGTTTGTAACAGAAATCACACTCATTTGCAAAATTAATATTATCCAGCTATTTATACATGTCTATTTATTTCCTATTTTCTTGCTCTATACATACGTGTTGTGTATAACTGTAATAAATCTTTCTGGTATTACATAATGCCTCATAATTTGTCTTTATCACCTGTCCATCTATTCTATCAAATATCATTTCAGAAATTTCATATATAGTTGTATTTAACCTCCATTCTTATGTTTCAGTTTCTGAATTTTGCTCTTTTTTGTCTGAAAATTATCTCCCAGGTTAAAAATCATGCGTGCCCTTTCCTGTGTTTTCATATAAAGCTTTTTAAAAACAAGGTTTATCATTTTTCTTGTTATAATTTTTCCAGTCGCAGCCTGAAGTATTAATCCTCACCAGTTACTGCACACAGCAACAATGCTGTTCTTTGGTTGTTTAATCACACTAACATTCTGAGGTTGTCGTGCTGAAGTTATGTTGCTTTGGTGTACTGGTTGATATTTGCTCAGTTGATAAAAAATATATTCCCCATTTGTCCCAACTGTTATCTTCTTTGCGAATGATACGTCATCTCTTATCTTTCACTGGCCTGTTATGCTCTTGCCGTTTCCATAATAGTATTCTTGTAATTTTATAGTGCCTTTAAGTCAGCATAGTCATATTTGAGATTGATGAAAGACATGGAGACCTCATGTACACGCTGTGCACATGAAAGAGCCCCTGACAGTTGAAAATCGATAAAAGCTGCTGGTCGGGCCAAATTATAAAATTCTTACCCAATATACAATCTATCTTCCCCTGGGCCTAGTAAGCCAGAGAGAGTAATCATTGCAAAATAATGAACATACTATGGATAGTCTTTGGTAGCAGGCAAATCTGCTGATTTGAATTCCATGATTCTATTTCCAAGTTATATACAAACAAATAAATATTTCTTCTTTCATTCAGACTGATGCTTTCAATAAATGCTATTTTGACATCAGAGACAATTAATAGTTACATTTTAATTCTGGCAATGATTAGAAGAAGAATTATGATGCAGTCAAATAATGCAAGGGGGTTAAAACAACAACAATGAAACAATGAATCACAACCAGACCAAAAAGTTCTGCCTTTGCTTACCTAAATCGAAACTTGGACCCTCGAGAAAATAGAGTTCCCCCTGATCTAATCTTGGGTGCTGCTGCCGACGTTGACAGCCTGAAAAAGAAATTATTCAATGAACTACTTCTAGTCCATGATTATGATGACCATAAAAGTCGTAGACATTAACATTCCGCAACCTTTTGCTGCTGTTATTTCTTCTAATTCTGTACTTGTTATAGCTTCTTCAGAATTCAATCTATAATAACTGGATAGTTACAGATAGTACTTTCAATTAAGCACTTTCTCTCACTAAATATCATATTTTCAAGTAACACTCGGAGAATTTCAGATACACACATGCGTGTGCATGCGTGCGTGCACGCACAGAGAGAGAGAGAGAGAGAGAGAGAGAGAGAGAGAGAGAGAGAGAGAGAGAGAGAGAGAGAGAGGAGAGAAACAACATATATCACATTTGCCATCTAGCTAAGAGTTGTGTGCTTGTATTAACTAGCACTCTACTTTTAATGAGCATTGATTGCTCTCAAATAGATACATTTGGGTCAAATATGGATGAGTGAATACATTGACAGCAGCCAGCGATGCAGGCGACATTAAATTGTCATATATTTTCATACTGCTCATGGATGATGCCTTAAAAACCTGAAAAATGAGTGGACAAAAAGTCCTCAGTAGTGTAGTGGAAGATGAGACCAGTTTATTTATCAAAGCTGGAGTGTACTGATGATGTGGCTATGATTATCAAATCAGAGGCACATCTCTGAGAAATCTGGAAAGAGGATCTTCAGAAGAGAGGAATGACCATTAGCAGTTAAAAACAATGTTGCCTCGTGAGAAGTGAAGAGACATCATATTATGCTGTGTGAACAGCCTCTGAACTGGTCAAGCAAGTACCTTGAAGCTGTAAAAGGCAAGAAGGGAGATATCAAAGAAGAGTCGGCTAATCGCAGAGCAGCAACTAGCAGACTATCATGCCCTAAATTAAATATTCCTCAGTAAAAGAAAAATAGGTAATAAAACTAAGATGGCTGCATACTACTCCACATATGTACCAGTTTTGACTTATGGATGTGAATCATGGACTATGACAACATCCCAGCTTCAAGCGTCAGAAATGAGATATCTAAGAAAGGTGGTCCAAGTAAGAAGAGACAAAGACCACACAACACAATCTCGAAAACCAGCCCTTGCAGACTTGAGTGGAACAATCTCAAACTTTGTGGTTTGACCATGTCTGCAGCATGAAAGAAGAACAGCTACTCCGACAGTCATGGGAAGCAAAGAGCCAAGGACCAAGATACCTAGAATGACCAAAAGGCAGCTGGGATGATAATATAAGACAATTTGTTAGAGACTAGGGACTAAACTTGAACCAGACCAAGTAGGAAGACAGAAGAATAGTCTGTAATTCTTTTTGACAAACCTCTACAGGCCAGGGTAGAAGAGGAGCAACTAAATAAGTCAGTAAAGGTACGAACGTGAAGAATAGCTGTTGCTCCACAGCACATCTCCACAGGTACTTAGCTGCAGGAGCTGTCTGGCACTTGAAGCCAAACGCCTGATGTTTCTGATGAAAGATATCAAGGTAAAGCCAATTAATGCGAGTTAATGTCATACATGATACCAAGATTTATGATAAAGAAATAAGCAAATTAAGTTTTAAAAAAGGGACATAAATAGAAGTTTTTGTACTTAACACATTTATAAATTGTCAGTACTTCTAGGAGTGTAAGAAACAAATATGCTGGGAAGTAAGTGCAGTATATGTGTATGTGTGTGTGCTCGTGCATATATATATATATATATTTTCATGTTTCCCATTATGTTTTCTGCATATATTTGTTGAAAAGATAGGGAGAGAATAGGTATCCTTGTTTTATACGGTTCTGCATTTCAAAGCAGTCCCGTGTCTCCCCAGCTATTCTGACCGTTGTTTGTTGTTCTTGATACAGTGTTTCATTCAGCTGAATCAGGGTCATTGGGAACCACATGTCTTTCATGATGCTCCATAGCATATCGTGTTGCACACAGCCAAAAGCTTTGGCGTAATCTATAAAGCGAGTGTATACATCAACATTATACTGTCTGCACTTCTCGATAATATTTTTCATGTTAAGGATGTGATCCCTCATGCCTCTGCTTCACGTATTTTCTCATTTGTTTTCTAACCGCTTCATAATGATACATAGGAGGATTTTGCTAGGATGACTTATTAAAGCAATGGTTCGGTAGTTAATACATCACCTCAGAGCACCATTCTTGGTGAGTGGGATATACACAAAATCTTGTCCATGCTCTGGGCTATATTGTGATGTACCAGATATTGCACAACGTGTAGTAAATGTTGACGCTGGATTATCTTGCCTGTATAGGTTCAGTTGGTATATCTACATTTTCTGGTGATTTCCCTTTCTTCAGGCCCTGGATTGGTATTCTATCCTTATCTATCATAGGTTCCGGCTATTTGTCCAGGTTCTGAGATGCTGTGTTTGAGCTTCTAATGGTGTTTAAGCCCCTTTCATTGCTAAAAGTGCAGATGACAGAGGACAAACTCTGTAGCTCATGCCTTGTTACTTTTAAGATTGTAAGCCAAGCTCACAGCCTCTAGGCCACCAAATTGTTTATTACATGCAATGATGGTTTGAACTCGCCAATTAGTGTTCTGTTTTCTTTGATTACATCCACTTCCTTCCCTTGTCTTTGCAACTCTTCTGCCCACTGCATGTGTCAAATATATGATGCTTCTTGTCCTTCCTAATCTCTTTCTCTTGCACTGTTTCTGTATTGTGGTATTGCAGTCTACCCCCAGATTGTTTTAACTTTTTCCTTTCTTCTATGAGTCTCAAGGTCTTTATTTGCGATGTATCTCTGATTTGTGTGCAGTTTCCTATGTATTTTGCTAGCTAAAGATAAAATAAAGATATATTTTGTGCCATTGTAGCAAGTTCATCTGGTGTCATATCTTCCTACACTGCCATAAGCACCTGCAATTTGTCTTTTAACTCTATCGTATACTCCTGCGGTATAAAGCTGATGTTATAGCATATTAGTCTTGTGCTTTACAGTAGCATCTTGATGTCCGCAACTAGTAGTTGGTGATTTGAGTCACATTCAGCATCTGGTAGTGTCCCAGAGTATGCTGCTTTTAACCACCATCATTGTTGTATTAGAATGTAGTCTATTTGGTTCTTGTTTTTATTATCTGATAAAGTCCACTTATAGACTCGACTAGGATGCTGTTTAAAATGCATATTTATGATAGAGAAGTTGTCTCTTTTTTCAACTTTTTGTACAGTCTCTTGTAAATGATTATAAAACTCATCTCTCTCTTTCTCTTTTGCTGCTGCTGTTGTTGCATAAATTTTATATAAATGAAAAAATTACAGCAAATGGAAACTATAAATTTCCTTGATATGGATAACAATGCGTTAGTAACTATTTTCAAGTACAAAAAAGCTAATAAGCCTTGTGTCTCAGTGTCCACTAAATACATGATTGTCACCCCCTTCACCATCCTGTAAAGAATTGCAGCGAAACAGCAACAATTACAACCATGTGATGAGTGGGTGTGGTCATGTTGATCAAATGGTAACGTGCTTTTCTATTATTGGAAGACAATCACATGTGGTAAAAAATCACATCCATTGGCTACTTGAAATATGCCAACCCAATACACTTATATTGCTCCTGTTGATCACGCCTACGAGTGGCAAAAAAAATGTCTTTCACGCAGTTCAAGATAATTTTGAAAGATCAGTTAGTTAAAGCAGCAGGTGGTGTTACCTGAAAAGCAAGACAAAAGGGACAGACAGAACATCAAATCCTGTTGAAAGATTGCAAGGCTTAAAGCATCTTATCAGAAGGGCGGGTACAGACAGGCATTGTGTGTTCTACAGTATGAAGACCAAGAGAAAGACACACTCATTGTGTAAAAAAACCTGCTTTGAACTTGACCACTCAAAGGCTCAACATCCTGTATATCTTTTGCCATCAACTAACCCTCGCCAAGCAGCTCTGTCCTGTGCAATCTTTTCCAAGATCCTGCATGGTATCTCTAAAGTGCATACTATAAATGGGTTGGTCTATGCTGTGAATGCAGCAGGAATTCTTTCTGGATGTATAGAAACTGCACAGACCAGTGTTGATTGACACTTTCATTTTGGGGCACTTTTTCAACTTTGTGTCTTTAGTCAAATGTGGATATGAAAAATACTGCACCATAAATTGGTGACATTTTTACAACATCTTTTCATGAGAATTACCTTCAATGAAAAACCATTACCTCATTAATGTACTTGCAAAAAGCTGAATAATTTACTGTTGAGTACAAGCAAAACTATCTTACGTTCTTTTAATAAACTTATGTTACTATAACCTCTCTCATACAAATCTTCATCATCACATGTTAAATGTATGTAATTTATTGCATTCTGCTCTCAATTCTGAGCAGTTTGGCATATAAAATAAACCTTTACTGACGATAAACAGCTCACAACTAAGTAATGTGGTGCTTGATCTTTTACATAAGAGTAAATGTGCGGCCAGAGGTCCATAATTTTCTGGAGTGAAAAAGTTCAGTTTCATTTGGTAGCATATAGTATAAAATTAACATTTCTCTCCCTAAATGCCTAATTAGTGCAAGATGAAAATTATCACAGCTCTCCCCAAAGGTAGTTTGGATTATCAGGCTTTACTGTATATTGAATTTTGTATTCTGAAATTACTAAGAATGTAATAATAATGTTTCAATCTTTTAACAATTTTGGCTGAAATGGATGTATAAAGTATTCTGAAAAATGTAAGTCATCTTTCATTACTGTGGCTCAAATATATGTACTTGTTTTGAGTATAACTTTTTTAACACTGGCTGTTGCAAGATATCAAAAGTTCCTAACAAGCATATTATTTGTCTGCTATAAGATGTTACCTGTGGAATGATAAAAGTAAAAAAGACTTTACATCTCCTTATTTATTAAAACCTACAAAATATCAAGACACAGTGACAATTTGTATTGTCTAAGTAGTGGTAAATATCATTACATATTTATCTAACAAGTTGTGTAAGAACTTAAACAGATATGACAGATTAAGCTTCCAGTGAACGTCTTAATTTTACAGAAGTTGGTGCGTGCACCTAATCTACACAAAAGCAGTGTTTCTATAGTATTTCTAATGCAGCCCAGAACTATTAGTTGTGACACGGACGGCATGAGGCTGCTCAATCTATAATCAGCTATGGGCAGGACCAACTGCTGACATAAGAGAATGTGCAGGCTTGTAGCTGTCAGACCTCACTTGCACATCTGTATAGTTTGACATGATACTTGTACAACAGGCAGTAAATTATATATATTGTGTCACACTTTTCAGTATGCATGAATTCCTTACATTGAGAGCATAAACATCCCCATCCATAACTAGGTAAAAGTTTCCAACATCTCCCTTCAGTCGCACTTACTTTCATCTGTTCAACCCTTTGAATTGAACAAACCCTCTGAATTAAACAGAAGGGTAGCTGTCAAATATTGTCCCTTGATGTGTATACCACTAGATGCAGAGCTCCATAAGACATTATAAAAACATATTGGTATAGCATTACGATACATGCCCAAATAATTGAGACTATGTAAAGAAGTGTCTAGATAACATTTCAATAATATATAGTTGATAAAGAAATGTATTATTGTAAGTATTTCAATAAATAAAAATAGATGTAGAATATTTATAATTGGTCATTCTCATCTGCTGCACTCCATGTTTGCTAAGTATATAAAATACCATACCATTTCAAGCAAGAATAACTTTTTCTAGAATTTTTATAAAATGGGATATCAGAAACCTTGGCAATCTTAAAATGGTTGATGGAATATATTGCTGGATTAGGGATTTCCAGGAATAACTATTTGTCATTGCATGAAATCTTTGGAAATTTATTTTGATATCCCTTAAGTTGACATAGCCTGGTCAAATTTAAATAAAACTGCCATAATAAATGTAAATATTGCAAAGTAAAATGCATAAGTATTTTAAAATTTAAATTATATTTGCTTATTGTAATATAACACAAGGGGTTCAAAAATGTGTTTAAGATCTAAGAGCCAGGTATATATGCTGAATATACATGATGGTGAAAATTGATTGTGTGAGTAAATAGGAATGTTAGGCCCCACAGCAAAAAAAAGTAAGTGCTCTGACATTTTATATATATATATTTGCAAGCACACGCATATATCACAACAAACACCACAATAAATATATTGTATGTCATAAATAATAACAAAATTAACCAAATTTAAAAACTATTTTAAAAAAATAATAAACTTACCAAACATTACATTTTTGTCACATATAACATCAATAAGTTTAAATAGCCAAATTACACAAAGACTGAGAAATGTGGAGGATGACAAGTTTACAAATCTTAAGGGCAAATAGAACAGGGAAAATAATGTATTTACAGCTAACAATCCAAGACAGAATATATCATTTGCATTTATTATTATACACAAGGCAAAGGCCGCCGTCCATCGTAGATGATGATGGCATTATTTATTTTGCTAGTGCTATTTTTAGTTAGGATTTACTGCGCTACTTTTTATCCTCACTCTCTCGTTTCGTGCCGCCCGACCCCAGTGGCAAGTCAAGGACAAAACGACTTGGGGGCGACTACGAGATGCAGGGGACTCTGCATCAAGTACCCGTGAAAAAGACGGCTGAGTCCAGAGTCGAACCCACACCACCTGATCACAAGGCCGACGGCTTAACCACTTCGCCACGGAATTATTATACACACTGTATTTGTTATTTGTATGATTGAATGCAAACACTGATTAACTTAACGTTTTTATACTGGTTTAGAAGACTCTAAAGAGTCTGTATACAACCAGTATCTGGGAGGGTGGTTTTTACGGATGTGCGAGTCCATCTTAATAGACTTAAACACTAGAACTAAGTAGACCATCTATAGCTGCTCTTAACAAACCACATGGGGAAAGGTGCAAATAACTTTGGTAGATATTTTATTTAAAGCCTACTCTTTTCAATTTCCAACTGCCAAAGAATTTTTAATGTGCTCGACACTGAACATGGAAGTTCGATCTCACTATCCAGAGATCAGGGTAATTTTTACCAGAAGATCCATGTGAATCAAAAAAATACTGGTCCACACCATGATTTGAACACACTGCCTTCGGCATCCAAGGCGGACCCTTACCTCGAGATCACCGAGTCCCCCAGTGTACAGAAAACAAACTCAGCTTTAAAATTGGCCTATAGATGTTTAATGTGCTAAGAAATATTTAAGTTCTAGTTTAGGATTTATTTTTGTTTTTACACAAATTAATTTACACATTGATATGGCGACAAAGCATTTTGCATTCCCATAAAGTAAATGCCCTAACATAGTGATTCACAAACTTGTGTGGTCTGGGGACCAGTTCGACGGTTATGATATTCATTCTTCCACCAGTAGTAATAGACTAACATTTTTGAACCACCACTTTCTTACTCTGAATTTGTATTTTAAAAAAAAGGTTGGTTGATTTTGAACGATATGAACCGTACTGAATAGAAACATATGGGCGCAAGTGACTGACAGCTCTACAATATGTAGGATCAAATTAGCTTTTTACACATCAAAGGGCTTGCATTTTTTTCCTCTTTGAAAAAAAACACACATTAAGCCACATTTCCAGACTAATTGTAAAAGTGACCATCAAATTGGCAAATTTTAGTTTAAAAAAAATTGTGACACATCCCAGATCAACATGCAACAACAGAACATAAGAAATAACATAAGCGGAAAGATAAAGTAAATGCACACAAAATCTGTTCTTGGGGTATTACAGATAGCAAACAATAATAATAGAACTGTCCCTCCATAGACACGGTTCTAGGTCACTGACTTCTATTTCTTCTGATCTACAGGAAAACGAGCTACAAATTATGTTATTCCAGTAACACATATGTGTACTATTTCTAGAGCTTTCTATTAAACCCAGAAGACCACTTACACACTCAGTAGGCATTTGATTTGTGTGAATGGTACTATGTGCAATGTCATGAGTTGGAGAGACTTCTTCTTCTTCTTCTTCTTCTGCGTACACAGTCAGACAGTAACCATTATTTTTTCGAAAAAAGCGGCGGTCATCCTGAGACTCTCGCCACTACCATAGAGCTTGTCTTGCAGTTCCACTGGCAATGGCCACATCTGCTCTCTCTGATCCTCGTATGTCGGGCAGTTCTGCAGCAGATGTTCAGTGGTCATTTTACCAGTACCGCACGGGCATTCGTCGGTACACCCTATCTTCAATTTGTTGAATAGGTGGTACCTCAGTCTGTTGTGGCCAGTGCGAAGTCTGAAGACAACGACCTGCTCTCTTCGGTTCAACTGGTAATAGGCATCATTTTTGGTGTAACCAGTATGTTCGGTTTCCCATTTGGTCATGTACCTGGCTTTGATAAGCCGTTTTGACTCTTCGTACGTCATACTGGTATCTGTTTGTGGTAGCCTTGCACCTTCTTTTGCCAGTCTGTCTGCCTCCTCGTTGCCTTGGATGTTGCAGTGTGACGGAACCCACTGTACCACTACCCTTTTTGGTGCGGACTGCTGGCACAGTTTGCAGAGTGCTGCTCTTAAGTCATTAAGCTCAGTGTTTTTCTGGCTTTTTAGCGCTGTGACTACGGCGAGAGCATCTGTCAGCAGGACTATATGGCTCTCATTTTCACTGTGTGTTACCATTTCTTCCACTGCCGCCCTCAGTGCCTCTGCTCTGAAATTGCTTGTGTACTTACCAGTAGCGAATGACAGTGTTATTTTTCTGCCATTTGGTAGGTTCAGGAATGCTCCTGCCCCTCCGTTCTGTGTAGTGTTTGTTACAGAACCGTCGGTGTATGCATAGGTCCAGTCCATGCTTGGGTAGCTTTTTGTTATGAAGCTTAGGGTAGTGTCTCTCCTTTCTTTTTCAGTCTGGCAGTTTTTGTTTGGGAGAGACTTCAACCCTAGAAGGGTTACACTGCCTCCTACAACATGATCTCAGTGTCTATTTATCTATGTTCTTTCAGTACCATAAGGCAGAACTGAATGCTCTCAAGGTAGATTGGTCTGATGCCACTTCTTGTAGTTCCTGTATGTTGTTGAGATCCATCATGGTGGCCTCTCTAGTGATTGTCCTGCATAGTGTCTACCTTGGTCTGCCTCTATTTTCTGGTGCTACTTGATCTCCTACTTGGATATTGCGGAAACATGACATGCCTGGACTGGAGACCTTCCACATGCGCAACCAGTGGTGTATCCTGGGCACCCGATGGCATGACTACATCCGCAACGTGGAGGTCTCTGCTAAAACAGGCCTCCACCCAATCTCAGAAACACCTGACGGACGCCAAGTTTCTTTGTTCGGTCATATTGTACGACTGGACCAGGAAACCCCAGCCCACAAGATACTACACAAGACGTTCCTCAGCGCCGAAAGTCTTCCCCCGACCAGCTGGAGGCGCAGAAGATGATCTCCTCACACAGTACGGTTCCAGCAGATATCAACCTACTCCTCCATCCTGAAACCATGCCACAGCAGTGGGTCATGGATGTGGCCAACCAATGCAACAGGCCTCAAACGCCTAAACGAACATTACTATTATAATTGGTCTCCACAAAACTGCTTGGACTAGAAGTCTCTTGCTGTTTATTCTAAGGACATGTTTGATATACGCACAACAATTTTCCCTTATTTCAGTAAAAACTGATAGCTGTTTGTTCTCTAGTCTTGTTTGTTAGTTTTAAATTCTTTCCAGTCAATGTTCAATATTTTCTTATGACATTTATTTTCAAATGCATTCAGTCTATTTTCAAGAGTTTTTGTAATTTTCTAGCTTCCACATTCATATGTTAATACTTAATATTGTCTTGGGAGTTATACAGACTTAGTTTGGTGTATTTGCTAATTTTTTCAATTTCCAGATAATTGTTTATTGGTCGAATGCAATTTGAGGCCAAGGTGAACCGAGAGAAGATTTCAGTTTCTGTGTTTCCGCTCTGTTACATTTTCTGTTTACATAGGTGAAATGTTCAACCTTCTGTAATATATTTCCATTCATTTTGATATCAATGACTTTGTGAGATTTATGATTTTTGTTTTCGAAACATTTATCTACAGACTTTTCTGTTCAGATCGTTGACAGAGTGTCTTTCTTTTCCTGTGTCCCCTCAACATTTGTACTCAGAAGACGCAAGTCATCTGCGAAGGTAAGATCTTCTAAGGTCTCAGCATCTGTTCATTTTATGCCTAATTGTTTGCTGTGGGCAAATTTACACATTGCCCTGTTATGTTTTACTAAATTAAAGTGGTGAACATAATGCAGTCTTTATTTACCCGTTTCTATTTGAAAGATTTATCAACAGAGGCCGCACACAGAATTGTGCGTCAGTGAATAGTGCTTTTATGACAATGAAATATTTGGATGGAAAGTAATGGGCAGTGAAGACACAAACACCTTTTGGAAATCAATGAAGCTGGTGACAAGTGGATTTTGCTTTTTCACAAGAATCTTCTAAAATGATCCTAAAGGTGAAGATTTGGTCTATGCATGATCGTTTTGGTCTAAAACCAGCCTGTCCCTCTCTGAGGTTTTCATCTGCTATTACTCTGAGTCTTAGTGTGACAGTGGGTTTATCTTTGTCTCTATCCCACACAGAGCCCTCCTGGAAACCACTCTAGCAAGTTGACCGACCACTTAGTGTTCTGAGACTTGAAGATCAGGTTCATGTTTTATAATAATTACTCAGGTTGTGAGTTTCACATAACTGAAATGTGCCATTATCAGCATTAGCGTAGAACGTAACATCTATCTCTTGGTTAAAAATATTCCTGTTTGAACTAGTTCATCTATCAACTATCCCCATGCTTATGGTATTTTTCTACTTTTTCTTCAAGAATATAGCTTTACTCATTCTGTATCAAATTTAGCTATTTTTTTTCAAAACCAAAATAGTTACTCTACACTCTGAAGGCTTTAGACCTGTGTGAATGGTGGCATGTCATGAACTGGAACCGCATCTACCTTACAAAGGTTTATACTCATGGAATAAGAAGCTCAAACAGCACAGTTATGCAACAATGAAATACATCAAGATAGAAAACAACAAGAGTGTGTACCTTGCTCCGCTGATTACAAGAGAGCATTAAAGGAAAATTCACATAAATACATTTGTGGTGCATTGTCCAAACATGCTACAACTATACAGACACTAAATTTCTTGCATTCAGAATCATCACAATTATAGATATGCATCACACATGACTATAATCATGCAAGTAGTATTAGAAATGCAAATAGAGACATATATTATTTAAAGAAAATTTGTTGCAATAAACAACAACTAAATAACAACTGAATGTAACAATAAATTACAGAGCTATCTACAGATGTCAAAATGCTGGTGAATTTAAGCTATACTAATAATGGCCTAGAAAATACACCAAGTAAGGCAATATTCTGGTTTACATGTGAGCCTTTGATGCACAAGAACATCTGTAAAGACAGGGACACTAAATTATTAGCATTACAAACCGTTTGTTCACAAGTGTGGCCCCTATTTCAAACACAGCATAGAAAAGAGACTTTAATATAAGTGTTGCGCAACAAAAATAAAAATAATTGTTCACATAAATTTGCTCTACATTTTTTTCAACAGGTTAAAAAATAACAATCTAGCAGTTGAATTAAACCTCTATACGTGAAACATGCATGTTAAATTAAAATGTCTGTAGAAAAACATCTTAAAAAATATGAATAGACCAAGGTCTAAAAGTAGTTGTACTCAATTGCTTCACAAATATGTAGGCACAATGCAACTTCTATAGTTGAGATCAACCTTATTTCAGTTCTCACTAAAGACCAAGAGGCCACATAATAGAGATCACAAATGACACACACCACAAGAGTCTGCTTTATCCTTCACAAACAACATGAACATGCCAACCAAGAGTATTTTTTATTTCCTAAGACATGACAGATTGATGCACAAATCAAACTGTAAGCAGTTAAAAAACACAGAAGAGCATTCTCATCTAGACACAAAACACAGCATGTCATTATTAAACCCAAGAACATGAACACAAAAAGGACAATGCAATTGTTGATTGTTTGCTAGAAATTCTGATTCTTACCGCTGCAATATTCAGCTCCTGTGACAATTGTGTAAGGATTGATATAGAAACATGTAATAATGTGCACCCCAGCCTTTCATTTATAAGTATAAAAGCAACTAAACAATTATAATAATATTAAGACGTTTAGAAATGAGGTTGCAACAGTGATAAATAAATTCAAAGAGAATTGTTAAAAACAAAATGTATCTGTAGAGATTAATTTAGTATTGAAGACTCTCATGACTATGGGCAGACCTTTATCCTTTTTTGTTGTTGAAATGTAGAAAGAGAAATGCACACACTTTTAGAAATCAAAATAAATTGAGGTATAAAGTGAAATTTAACATTTAAAAAAATGATCTAAGACATTAAACTGCACTTTTTTACAGAACTGATAATCCTCAATGTGTTCATAAACACCCTTATCTATTGTAGTTTATTTCAATAATAAGACAACACATAATTACATGGTGACAGTAGCTAACAGTGTTCTGACAATATTTATTACTGTGTCCATTTAATGCAGTCCTTTACCAATCTCATTTTTCATCACTGTCTGTATTCAGTCTTACTGTATGTGTCTACTTTTATGGTATCCTTGATGGCATAATTTATTGTATTTTATGTAGCACTTGCTTTATCACGAATACTTGTATTTATTTAACTTTGTTTTCACTGGTACTGTTTTTAGCCATTCGACCAGTCCTTGATATAAGTCTATACAGATATAAATATCAGTGCAGGTTTGTCCAGGTCCTCATGCAAAATTTCATTTTAACCATGCTATTATGAATATTGTATACAGATTTATTTGGTTAAGTGATGGAATGGAAATATAATCTCTGCAGATTGGTTTCTACAACTTGATTTCTGCCCTATAACAGCTAAGATATACATGATTAATATGGGGGAAAACAAAAAGCAAAGATAGTTTGACTGCAATGTCAGGAAATGAGCATTATAACAACCAGGAAGAAAGGATGGAGTTTGTGGTGTGTGTGAGTGAGAGAGAGAGAGAGAGAGAGAGAGAGAGAGAGAGAGAGAGAGAGAGAAAGAGAGAGAGAATACAGAGAGAGAGAGAGAGAGAGAGAGAGAGAATACAGACAAAAACTATTTATAAACAACAAAACAAATAGAGAGATAGTTGACTATTCACTTCCTTGTTAGATGTTTCAGTCCATGAAATTCCAGATTCTCTAAGGACAGTGGACTTCTCTCCTTGGATCATGAGCATTTACAATAGTCAAGTTGTTACTTTAACTTTAAAACACTGAAAGTGCTAAAGAACATCTTTCCAAGTAGCCTGGTTCTGAACACTTTTAAGTAAATCTTTTATACTGCAACAATGCTGGAAGTTGTAAAGTTTAAACATTGCACTACAGCTAGAAGGAACTGGTTCATCTTCTCAAGTATGTTTCAGAATGTAAGAACAGTCACTGTAACACCTTACCAAAAAAATATCAAGAGTTAACTCAACTCAACATGAGTAGCTTTGTATAACAAACTGTGGTGTTTTACTCATTGGGCTTGACCCACAGCTTCGCCAAGCTACTTGAACTTAGTGGTTCTTGTCTATCCCTTTATTTGAAGCTCTTTATGTTAATCATTTACTAAACTAAATTTACTAAATTTACAAATACTGTGCAAGATAGATACATGAAGAATATTTAAAAAATATGTGCCTTTTCTCTATAATGTAGACTTGTAGGCAACTGTCCATCTGATCACAATAATAAGGTACTGCATTTGGTCTAGAGTAGAGCACAATTTTGGTTTAATTTCAGTATTCCAGCATATCTTCAGAATATTCCTTGTGATGTAGTAAATTGTTCTTAATCTTCCCCTATCTTAAAAACAGAATATTGGCGACGTCATTTTAATTACATTTATAACCGTATATAACGCTTTCAACAATGAATAAAATATAAGCACCACATACAACCATTACTAATAAGAAATTACCATATAGTCACTCACAATGTTCTTGGCGACGTCATTTTAATTACATTTATTACCATATATAGCTTTCAACAATGAATAAAATATAAGCACCATAAACAACTATTATTGATAAGAAATTACCATATAGTCACTTGCAATGATCTTATTTCTGAATTACATATGGATATCTGCATCTCTAAACTGGATGATTTTATAACATATTTATGTCTGATTTTCTTGTTTATCGTTAATATAGTTTTTTGACAAATTTAAAATTGACAGATTTTTTTACCTTTCACTTCTCTAATTTATATCTAGAAAGCTTTTCTATTATCTCCCACCAGAAGAAGCTAGGTCTTACTAATAAGCATAAGCAAACAGTACAGAAAACATTCAAGAGAATTGTGGAACTCCACGGCTCCATAAAAGCTATTGGTGAGAATGATTAAAGATAAATGGTAAAATATAAGTATAATTTAGTCGTTCAAGTTCTTAGCTGACTTGTACTTCTACAGTGGCAGATGCCCCTGTGCAGGTCCCAGCTCTGGTATGAGCTGGATGTAGCCGGGAAGAGGATTTCCAGCTTAGCGGGCTAGGCTCAAGCAGCTTTTTACGTTGGGACAAGTGCTGCAGAGAGTAGTTAATCGATGCGCGAGTCCATCTTAATAGACTCAAACACTAGGGCAAAGTAGCCCCGCAGCCTGTTAGACGCCATCTATGCTACTCTAAACAAACCCCTTAACCATGGTCGGTGTTGTGACATGTCACACAGTTAGTTGCCTCTTATGACATGCTCTCTATGGTGCAGTGGTGCTATTCTTGTCATACACAAAGACCCTGGCAGATCACTTCAGCGGATCACTTTCAATTATATTGTTGAAAAATAAAATTGTCATAAAAAAAATTAATAAATATATATATAAAATGATTCTATACCTCAAACCATTAATTTAATTTCAATTTGTATTTCTGTATCAGTTTAGATACACGATTGTGCTAATTGTGCTGGTCTTTGCATGCTTATTTTTTTATGTTTCATTACCAATTGATTACTCTTACCCACACCACAAGAAAATGAAGATGAGAGAAGCTAAGAGATCTATCTTACTTACCAACAGTGTCGTACACATTATATTAATATTATTAGAGCAAGTACTAAAAGTGAAAACAGATTTATAACTGCTTTATAGCTTATACTGAAAGCTTTTCACAATGTGAAATTTTAAAGCAGCAAAAGATTTGACAGTTTAAATGTTGACAGCAAAGGTTCGAGAATAATCATTTCTATTAGCAGCTAAACAAATTGGCAATGAAATACATTTTTAAGCAGATAAATAAGGGAGTTTGGTAAGTATATGGTACTATTGCCTTTAGAATGCTCCTTCAGTCCAGTGAACAAATTTTGAGATTCAAAGAGGACATGCCATAACAGGTGGACGGATATATATAAACTTGCACTATGTTGATGATATGGACATAATAACAATAACAAACAGAAATGGTTGAGATGGTAGTGAAATGAATTGAAAAATAAAAAGGCCTTAATCTAAATGGCAAAAAGAAACAACTTTAAATGTATATAGAGCGTTTAAAACTAAGTCCATAGATTTACATATTTCAGCACTAAAAATTGGGATATGCAGGTCAGAAATAAAGAACAGAACTTCTCAAGCAAAAAACAGCCTTCCAGAATATGATATCCTATGCAACAATTCTTGGCAAATGGAAGTATTGCATAGAGATATTTTGTAACATGGAAGCAAATTATGGACAATCAATAAATAAACTAGAAGATCACTGAAGACCACAGAGAGAACATTAAGAATCCTATGGGTGGCCAATATTACTTTCTCCAAAGAAATCTGCCACAGCCCATATTTGGTGTAGAGAGGTGAAAGTAAATCTGGCTTTGTTCATTCTGGAAGTAACATCCTGGTTTGTTTCTCCATGTTTGGTCAGATGCACTTCCTTTATCTGATCATTAATTTTTATCAGATCCTTTTTGTCTATGTTTTATGATAATTTCCTTTGTTTCAGTTACATTGGCTTGGCTTGGCTTTGTACGTTCTCAATCTCCCGCTACCAAACTCTAAAAGGGCTTAAGTAGCAGAATGTAGTCCAGAGAACAGAATGGGTTGTGTCGTAGTTTACAGCTTGACTGCGATATTTCCACCTTTCAGTCCAACACATCTGACTTCAGCAAGCATTTTTTGAGTACCGGGTTAGAATTCCCTCTTCGATCCCTTCTCCTTAGCCAGTCTGCCCTCATGCAGCCTGTTATCCAGGATCCCAAAACATAATGTGTTAACTGTATTCCTCTTGGTGCAAAAATTATTACAATGTGTGCGTCTTCCCTTTTATGTACTTTACATATGTATATAATATCATAGTTACTTAACAGCTCAATTTATTATTCTGTTTCTTTGTCATTTGTTTTTACATAACCAGATCTATTTCCCTCATAACACTTGTGGCATATCTCAGGCTTATTTTGTTGTAAGTCTATCTTTTAACTCAGTTTGGGAAGTCTTAGCAAGCCACTCTGTTTTGTAATTTGAGTCATCAAACTTTGGAGGATATGATGTACTGTTTTTGTTTGTCCTCACATGTGTTTCTGATTTTTTTATATGTTAAACAGATGATCTTTGAGGCAGGTCAGTTCTGGATGAATGATGTACCTTTTGGATTTGTTCTAGTTAAGAAGTAGTATGCTTCTGTTATATCAAAGATATGTGTTCTCTTGACTATGAGTTTCCAAAGTTATTTCTATAATTTTTTCTCTGTTTTTAGCTCATGAAATGAAGCGTAGTAGAAACAAAAACACTGATCAGACTTTAGAATATAGCTACATTATCTGAAGGAAGGGACCTTATTTCTGACAAAATGTCAGCAAATTGATGAAAACATCTGCAAAACATTGTCTACAAGTCTCTAAAATAAACATCAATACAAATATAAGCATACAGGAAGACAGGCACAGTGAATTGTATTCATCAATGAAACCACACCAATTTTCACATATATTTTCTCAATTATTCTGTTTAAACAATACTACAATAAACAGAACACATATAAATAGATAAAAACTAGGCTACTATCACTACGTTAAATGAATGGTGTACAAGTACACTTATTAAAACAAACCATAAGCACAAAATTCAATAATAATTCTCAACAACAAAATTAAATGAAAAGAATAATAACAATGAACAAACCAAATCAGTACTTGATCTTTAGTGACTAGCTAGTAACATCATTCATTACCTACTAAAAGTGTTACTGCAGTAAGAGCATGAAATATATGGTGAAGTTGGGTCAAACAAACCTGAACCCAGTTAGAAATAACAATAATAATAAATACCTCACCTTTTTAGAACTAGACGTATCTTCATCCTGCAATAAATATTGGAATAAATGTCCCCACAAAAGACATACCCTGCCTACCTCATAAAATGTAATATCTTATATGAAAATATCAAGACCATCACCCCGATGTTTACTTCTCCCATGTTACACACAATGACCGACCAATCTCCTCTTTCCTACTAGATGACAGTTTCTTTAGATGATAAATAATAACTTTGTAAAATGTTAACTGTCTACTACATCTATCACTCATCAGTGGCTGACTGATAGCGGACAGACACATACGACTTCACCTACATTTCTATTTTATTCAATAAATCAAAGAAGTATAACTAAACATAAGCCTTTGTGTTAATCAGGAAATGATAAAATAGTTATGAACAAAACGAGACAGTGAAAAAATAATAAAAACAGACTGGTACAAATGATCAAGTTTACTCTACCTAACATAATGTCAAAACATCAAATATCTAACATACAAGTTCTTAATATTATGGAAAAATACAGGCTAATATTAAAGTTGGTGATGATATACAAATGAGGGTAGGTGTATGCACTAAGGAAGGCAAAGGTTATTGACTGACAATTATATGCAACCCTAGAAATATTGATCACAATGGTTTACGTCTAAAAGACAATTGGATCGATCGATCAATTCCTCTTCTTCCGTTCTCAATCTCCCGCTACCAAGCCCAAAAAGGGCTTTGCAAGTAGCAGGATGTTGTCCAGAGAACGAAAAGCGTTGTGTCATAGTTTACAGCTTGACTGCGATATTTGCACCTTTCAGTCCAACACATCTGACTTCAGCTGGCATTTTTTAGTACTGGGTTAGACTTCCCTCTTCAATCCCTTCTCCTTAGTCAGCCTGCTCTGTTGCAGTCTGTTATCCAGGATCACCACGTAGAGGTGTAGAAGGGTCCTCTGACGCTAGCAGTCAGTTATGGGTCCCTAACCGATCAATGAAACAAAACCAGGAAGGGTTGATGATTTACTAAGGTACACACACAAATCACCACTAGCATGTCAAAGTTGAGCAGTTTCAGACTCCATGATGTTATACAGTAGATGGAAGTAAACTAAAAACAAAGACATAATACATTAATATTTGCAAGAAGATACAACCAGGTGGAAGAATGTAGAAATGAAGGATCTGACACAATTGAAGAAATATAACTAGAAACACAAAAGTTGAAGAAAAGCTGTCAGTAGCAAAGAACTAAAACCAAATGAGACACTTGGAAGAAAACCGATCTATTTGTATGAAGTATTTGGAAATATTGTGAAATAATTGTGTTTGATAAACATGTGTTTGATAAATCTATTTAAAGTGTTTCCCTGCTGTGACAAGTAGATTGGCATAAACAAATTGCAGATGAGAGGAGTGGTCAATGTCACAATATAAATAACAGTGACAGATAAACAAATTAATTAAAAATGTGAAGCAATTTTAACTGGTTCTATGAAAAAAGAACAATTTAAACTGGCAACAAAAAAAAAGTACAATACCAAAATGCTGAAATTTTAGACCATCTCATGAAAAGCATAAAGGGACAATAAATGAAGTTCATTATCAGAATTAAATGCATTGGTAATAAAAAATAAAGGTTCATGAGAAAGAAAATACACCAGCCCAATCACCTGTTGGTCTGCACGCTCAATTGCAAGTGTGAAAAAAGACCACTGCACCCACAGGGTAAAAGTGGAGTGACTAAATAAAAAAATATTTGAGGATAAAAATAGAAAAAAATGAATACGTCCAACAAGTTTCTTGAGAAAAAGTGATCACACTGCTTTAAGAACAAGACAAGACTTGTTGACCAGTTGAGACATACAGAATATATTCTGGCCACAAAATACCAACTTTTTACACCTAGCATGTAAGCAGAAGTGTAAAGACGCCATGAACATGGTTTGGTGATCAAACATATAAAATACTGCTTACTTCTGAGCTAGTGTGGTTAATGACGAACATTTTGCCTTCATAAGCAATTCTTCTAATTTGGTTCCTGAAAAATGAAAAGAGAAAAAAAAACAACTGGGTTTACTTTCCAACTCTATACATCAGAGCATAAATGTTTGGCGCTTAACAACAATCTGTGTCAGCCCACTTGAATATTTTGCTGTTTATTATAAAAAATCTAATAATTGTCCTCACTTTCTAAAATCTATAAATAAATAATATGTATGTGTGATAGATGAAATCTCTATAATATGTGTGTGTGTGATAGATGAAATCTCTATAATATGTGTTGTGATTGATAAAATCTCTATAATGTGTGTGTGTGAACATACAAGCTCATGGGTATTTATTGTTCTTAAATATTATTTGCAATTATCAAGCATTGTAAGAATTTTAAAATATTTTGAGTGTAAAGAAAATGCATTGCATATACTGACCACTTGAAAAGCTGGGTTCGTCTACTTCCACGGAAGGTCATTATACCCAAATGTGTCACTCCAAGGTACAGAGGATCTCCTTTTTGATCCTAATTTTAAAAAAATAAATGTTTCAGTCTTTCACAATCAAATGGGAACAAACATAAGGAGGTAAATGAAGATTTTAAAAGAAAGTTCTATATAAGATGGTGTTAACATAGAGTACTCAGAAATAAACTTAACTTCATTATACTGGTTTAGAAGGCTCTACAGAGTCTGTATACAACCAGTTTATTTCACTCCATGGATACTGAAAATACTGTGAGCATCCAATCTATTTTATAATGCATTAATTTACTCTGCTTCCACTACATCCTGCGGCAATGCATTTCAAGAATTCATAACTCTCAGACTAAAAAAATATTTCCTAATATCTAAATCTGGACCTGTTTTTAAATAATTTATAGCTGTGCCTCTTGTTCTTGTAGCCAATCATACTTTGAAAAACTTGGTATAGTCTAATTTATCCTTTCCATTTATTAATTTATAAACTTGTATTAAGTCACCTTGAATTCTTCTTTGTTCGAGACACTGAAAACCAGTTTTTTTTAGGTCTTTCTTCATAACTATAATGGACTCCTCACCTGAACACAGTACTGAAATTTAGGTCTCACCAATGATTTATACAGTTTTACTATTACCCCCCCCCCCCCCCCCCCCATGTGAAATGTTTCTTTTTATCATGCCCAACATGACATTAGCCTTTTTCACTGCCACTTGGACTTGCTCCCGCACCTTTCCTGTATGACCTATTACAACTCCTAGGTACAAACTAATTTAAAGTCCTCCACCATGACCAATGTCAAACAGTTTCACAGCAAACACTGTCAACTGGGATCAAGTGTTAGAGACTTGATTGTAATAGACCTTTGTACAGCGATTTTTCACTTGACAAAAAAAGTCTGCTATACTTCTAGTGACGTAAAAAAGATGCTGCGCGTTATGAAAACTATTCTGGAGCATTGTCAATTATTTACACCGGTTGAACATGTGGGTATTTGAATCTAAACATATACACTTCCGACATTGTAGATTTAAACTAGAAACATGGCTGGTTTAATTTGAAAGAGAATTATGAAACGATTTATTCTCTTATTTACTCTGACTGGAAGATTATCCCATTTATTGAGGGTGATGAAGTTAAGTTGTTGCAACAGATTTTTCTGAGTTAGATCTGTTTAATTTGTTTATTTAGAGTTAATAAATATGTCTGTAAGGTAAATTAATAGATATGATGATGTTTGTAAGAAATATTATCAGTATTCTGAGACAGTTTTTAATTTCTGAAGGTCCAGTGCAATGCACACACAGCATTGGGGAATAGAGAAATAAGGCGAACGCAAAAAAATAAAATATCTATAGACAAGACAATAAAAAAGATACAGGCTCTCCAAATCAAGGAACTAAAAAAACGTGAAGAGCTGAAAAATAATTTAGTGGCAGAGGAAATTGCGTAGTTTCTTTTTTTGGGTGTGGTAAAGGTTAAGTTCATGGTATGTGAAATGACTAATTTAATTCTTTGATGCCTTGCTTTCTCTAACAGTAAGTTACCCATTTACACCATGCAGACTTGAGTCACGAGAAGCAAGTGCTCTTACCACTCAAACGTACAGTTAAAACAGGAAACTTAAAAATGAACCAAAATGAAACAGCTATTTCTCACAAACAGAATAATTACTTTGACTTGGTGGGGATCTACGCCATATGTGTCCATACTGGCTGCCTTCTTCAGGAAGTTGGCTTCACACTCTGATGGAACTTCACCGCTGTTTACGAGGCAAAACACAAATTTCTTGTTTATCATAACAAGCAATGACATAAATTATAAGTGTTAACACTTTTATTTTAAATGACAGAATGTGATGGACAAAAGCCACGTCTTGAAATGATCAAATATAAGTGGTGCAAAATGTAAACCCAGATACTGTCATTAAGGATGAAATGTTATAGACTTCATTGTACGAGGAGGACACAGGTTTTTGTGAGATGAGATGATGAGTTGGCCATTTCCTTTCTGCCTTGGTTACTGTAACTTCTTTGTTCACTCTTATTTTAAAAAATTGTGTACAGTTGACTGAGCTAGCTGCACCTTTTGACAGTTAATATAGCATTTTCCTTAAAATAATACATGCGCTTGCCCAGTGTGCCCTTTCACATTTACCTACTACAACTTACTTAATAGTGTCAAGTGATCCTAAACTTTGTCCCGTAACATAAATTATTTAAAAAACAAACCAATAAATGAAAACTGTAACAAAACAGCATTAACCAGAAGCAAACATATGTATCACTCACACCAAGGCCTTGTGGGCCTCCGTGATCCTTTCCTCATGTTTAGGTGTCTGCTTGGGCAACATCTTGAAATTCGTTACATAACCTATAGGATGATCTTGAGGGTCATAGTCACCAACTTCGGCTAGAGAAATGAGAAATCCCATCAACATTAGGCAACAGGCTTTTTGTTTACAGTCTGTACTGTAATTATTCAAACTATCTTGTGAAATCACAAATTTCTTGTTGAAAAGCAAAAATTGTCATGAAACAACTTAAATGGAATGATTAGTATTTTCTGAGCCATCTGAGCCAAAGATCATTGTTTTGAATTTAAAAAAATATATAAATGACATTCTAAACATGTACATTGTGCAACAGTAAATAAACACATTGTTTATTGCGAGAATAGCAATGACACACTGGGTGACACACACATAAGCATCAACCTGAAATCCAAGCTAAGTTTAATGTATGTACTGTCACTTCCATGTTACCTTTACGCGTGCAAAATGTAAGACTATGACAGCAGTTGAAGAGCGGAGAATTTGTGCAATGGAGATGATGTCTGTGTTAAATCCTCTGCATTTCGTACCTAAACCACGCCATGAATAAGGCAGTTCGGGACATTTAAAGAAAGAGGTAGGCCAATATAAAGACACTTTGACTATGGTAAAAGCAAGCAAACTCACGTGGTATACGCATGTTTCAAGATCGTCTGGGTTGACAAATCAACACTGCAAGGTACTGTGCCTGGAAAGTGTAAGACAGGAAGGCAAAAAAAGAGATGGGAAGACATCAGAGAGTAGACGGAAGGTCCATATCTAGATCAAATATCCTGGCACAAAACCCACTGTAGTGGTGGGAACAAGTTCAGCAATCTGCAGTATTTGTGCCCCTATGACCTTTCAGGTTACGGAATTGATGATGATGATGAATGCACCAGAAATTAGCAATCTACCATTCTCTATGTAGAATACACCAAGGTACTTTTGGAGATCAGCATGATTTGCAAAGGCAGATTAAGTAATAGCCATAAAGGTCAAATGTGACTGTTCACACTTGTGTGATACTTACACTGTACAATGAAGGCTGCCAACTGGATTGACTCATCATGAGGACACAGAAGACGTCCATGGTGAAGATCTCTGCGCAGTTGCAGGAACAGGTAATATCTGCATTAAAAAGTTCAAACTAAGGTGGAGAATATATTACAATGTGAACAAACATGTCACTCTCTACCTGTGTTTTCCTTACAGTGGCCATTGATGTTACCATGTACTGAGAGGCTATTCAATACATATATAAAATCTTAACAGAAATCATTTAGAATTGGTGATCATCAGTCCCATCTGCAAAATGAATATTTTCCAGTTGCTTAATATGTTCATTGCAATCCGGATTTTTTTTGGGGGGTTGCTTTTTTGCATCAACTTACCAATACGCATAGTTTTTCTTAGATATATAAATTAATTTTAAAAAATTGTTGGCAGCTAAGTGTGTTTTATACTGATGTCCTGGTTCAGAAGACTTGTCTGAATTAGACACAAAACCACCAACTTCTCTTTATTTTTGTGTAAAAATCTACACACTGGAGTTTATATAACAACATTTTGATATTTCTGAATTTCAATCAATATCTGTATTGGTCATAAAATGCAAAATGTTACAATATATACCTTTCATTAAAATACACACAAAAAATGCTTATTGTTATACATTTTTTGATGCTCAAGAGGTCAAAATCTAGTCTAGTCCATCTTAGCAACTGTTAAAATCTTGTTTAATTGTTATTTCTGATTAAACTGTATTTTGCCCTTCAATGTCAACAAATTTAAAAAGGTAAATTAAAAAGCTTTAGAGAAATAAAAAACAAATATCTTGGCTTCAAAAGAAACATTTTTCTAGTTCTTGGCATAAACCAATTTTTAAGATGATCAGATAATATGACAGAGAAAATGTGAGACAACTATTGTGCATCATTTGACATGTCTCCCACCTTGTAATCTCTTCATGCAATTTCATGGGATCTTCTGGGTAAAACTTGACTCGGAAACATAAAACCATTTTACTGATTCCTGAAAGAGATGAGCAACCACATTGACATCATGAGTAATTCATTACTTGTTTGATATTTTCTGTTAAAGTGTAAATATCAGGGTTTTCTTACCCTCATTACCTTGAGGAGAATATGTCATCAACAAACCTTCTTCAAACAGACTCATCCCCTGCTTTATTTTCTCCAGTTCTTTCCAGCTTAATGTTTTTGGTATCTGCCTCTAGGTATTTTTTCCATGTATTCTTTGGTCTACCTGGTCTCTTTTTCTATGTGGGATCCATGACAGAGATTCCTGGTAATACTGTTTTGGGGCTTGCACAGTGTGCCTATCCAGCACCACCTTATTACCAAGAATTCCTGTTTCCCTTTGTGCTGTTTTCTCCCATAAGCTTTCATTTGTTTGTGTTTTAATTTCCAGTCATGGGGATTTATAGCAGTATAACCACTGTATAATAGTTTGGTTCAAATTGTATATCCATCACAAAAACACATTATAAATGAACAAAAATAAATTTCTCCATTATCTGAATTTCAGGTGTCCTGCATTGACCAACTTGACCTCCTAAATTTTCTAGAAAAAGCATTGCTGTCATACACCATTTGAAATGTCGGAGTCTTCCGTTCATGCAAATTAAGCAGGTGTTCAGAGTTATTTATAACTGCTATAACAACTACTTCACGGTCAGCTGCACTGCAGTGTGGCAACTATTTAAAAGATGAGCTAACGACTTAATTTATAGCAATGTTTGCTACATTTTAGAAAATGGCTTAGCTATTGTGTCAATGTGAACCTGATTTTAAGATTTGGAAAACCACAAAACACTGTGCCATTATTAGCTAAACGTAATATCTTTCTCTTAACAATAAAATAAAAGCCTTATACAAATAAATTACTGGTGCTTTATAAAGCAAGCCATCTTTCTTTCATGCACCAGAAGCCATTATCTTGCACAATATTTTACACCTCTGTCACCCCACTCACTATTTACCCTGCCTTCGATCAGTGTTTACTCAACCCACTGAGAAAGAGGGGGAAGCACAGATGTCACAGATTCCCCATGCCATGTTTGTATCAAGAGCTCAATATTCAAATAAGAGAACTCAACATTGGCTGCCAACTCTACAGTTTTCCCACCGCTGCTTTTTTCCTCTTGCAGGCTTTATTATCTTTTAAATCTCTTTATCTTTTTAGTAGCAGACTTTTTAGCACACGATGAATGATTATACAAATTTGAATTATTTCTCTATTACTATGAAGTACATCAAGATTCAGTAGAGTTTTTAAACAGCTCTTGCAATCAAAACAGTCATCGAAACTCTGAAGATAAGGATAAAAAGCATATGAGAACTGCTTCAATATATGTATGATTGTGTGTGTTTTGAAATAGGACTGAATCATGTTTAGCCATTGATTATGTATCTTTTAAGTATGATATCTTCTTCTTCTTCGTTCGTTCTCAATCTCCAACTACCAAACCCTGAAAGGGCTTAAGTAGCACAATGTAGTCCAGAGAACGGAATGCGTTGTCGTAGTTTACAGCTTGGATGCGGTATTTGCACGTTTCAGTCCAACACATCCGACTTCACCAAGCATTTTTTGAGTACCGGGTTAGCATTCCCTCTTCGATCCCTTCTACTTAGCTAGTCTGCTCTGCTGCAGCCTGTTATCCAGGATCACCGCGTGGAGGTGTAGAAGGGTCTTGGCAGCTATGGTTCGCTGGCCCTGATGCTAGCAGTCAGCTATGGGTCGCTGACCACTGCAGCTCATGCGCTGCTCAGCATCTTGATTCCAAGTATCATATCAACACACATAGAAAAATATGTGTAGTATTTTTCAGCAACTGTATTAGAGATGCGCTACATTTTGGTTCAATGTTTCTGTACATAGTTGTGCAGTAGAGATTATGGGAGGTGAGATTAATGTGGAATTAATATGGGAGCAATCATGTAAATGCAGTTATATGGATGTCAGCAATTCAGTGATCTCCAAGGCAAATACCATGTGAGTGTATTAACAATAGCAACTAAATTTACAAGATGTTCCCCCAGTAATTCTGAAACATCAAATGTTCATTATTATCGTCACGTTATATTTGATCCGTGGCTGATCGATGAGAAGAAATGGGCCTTCACACCTGATTGTGTATTTGAGGGCAGCAACAAACTTCCTCAACTTTGCTTCATCTGCAGCCATTCTTCATACAGTGCCCCAGTTCCAGCTTTTCACTTTAGCTTCTGTGGTTCTTCACCAGATTGTCTTAGATCAATCTCTTTTTCATCTTCCTTTTGGGGCCTTAAGCAGGGCAGTTCTAGTGATGGTACCAGGTTTTTCTATAAGGACATGGCCCACTCAAATTTAACACCCACTGTTTATAATCATGTGAATTTTGTCTGAGTTGCTTAGGGTAAGCAGTTCATGCCTGAACATTTTATGAAATATCCTTTGATATTGTACTGAGAAAAAGCAATATTTGTACGTCTTTTTCTGGTACTCCTAATGCTCATTCATTCTTTCTGTTATCAGTTCTCATTTTCACATACATTGCCAAAGTATATGATATATGTCTTGTAAGATTCCTACAATGGGTGATGCTTTGATTCCTGGCCACCAGGCACTGAACTACTTATAACAGCCCTCTGAAAATAATGTCATGAGGAGCTAGACTGTGCACTAATTATACCCTAAAATCATCCTCACTCTTCCTTTTCTTTTTTCTCTCTCCCCATTATCTCTTCAATTTCCAGCTGCTCTAGTTTGGTTCTCCTCAAGCCACACAAGTCTGTTATGCTATTCCCTCAGGTCATTTGATATTTAAGATGTGACTGAGACATCTGTTGGTGAAGGTCTTGAATTTGAACAAGATATCCTTGGTAATGAGGCTTGTTACTTTTTGGGATGAAATGCCCAATATCACTTTCTCACAGAAATAAGCAAACTTCTATAATGGGCATAGATTGCATAAGGTCAATCTGGCCTTTCTTTATCCTGGACATGACATTTGGTATCTTTATTCTTTTTTTTTTTTTAGCAGGTGAGTGCGGGTTTTACATCAGGGTCAGGTGTAGAATATAGACCTAAAGGCCATCTCATTTCCATGCCATGCACCTGGAAACAGGCAATGTTACAGCATCCTGGTCAATAAGGTGGGGCTCAATATAGTGATTCCAATAATCGTGAACCTTCTAAGAAGTCTTCTAATGCTCTAATTTCAGAAGGACCCAGACCCATCTGTTACAGTATGCTCAAGAACACAAGAAGAGCCTCGACAACCGGCTACCAAAGAATATTTGTCAAGAGTGAAGAACTCAGTACAAGTAGAAGTAGCTTTGAAAACAACAACATCAAGGCTGATCTAACAATAATAGTTGACTTTGGTAAGCGAAGATGATGTCAGCGTCTGACATATGTATACAGGTGTGACCACATATGACTGCACAGTTCGATCTGATCTAACAAACAGATCAACAAAGTGGCAGGCATCCTACGGAATGGTAAGACAAATCAGATTCATAAGACCAGGTCCAGACAAAAACCATTAAATAAATAATTCCATAGAAATGACACAAACAGTATAAGAAATAGAGTAATTAGGTTTCTAGTGTACTGATGGCAAACAAGTTGTGGGGAAGACTTTAGGAAAAGTACATTAAACATATAAATAAGTGAAGAATCTTTTGACAATTTCATTAGAACAACATGGTAACTTGTGATGTACTTGTTCTCTATGCTCCTATCTGTTTGTGATGGGGGGAACAGTAAGAATAAAGAATAAGAATTTAACAGGCACACTGTACAAACTTCATGACTACTCAGAACATAATATCAATTCAAATAATTTGAAAAGCAATCAATAGAGCTTGTGTGCAGACCGAACAGGCATTCAAAACATGGCAAATCAAAAAAACCTTCTGGCACAAACAAAGACTCGTGTCACTAATACATAATAATTATTCGCTTAACGTAATGGAGAGAACAGTCACTGTAACAGTCTTTTCCATGCTGAGATGACTAGGATACACTCGAAGGACGGCAGAACAATAAAGGATCTTCTCGATGGGGAATTATAGTTGGGGAAAAGGTCTCGGGTCAACCACTACTTCGGTACAAGGATGTGTACAGGCGTTATATGGATGATGCGGACATCAATTTGGAATCATGGGAACAAGACAACATGGATCTTGTTACATGGCTGGGCCGAATGAATCTATTAACCTGCTAAACCTATTCCAGAGACTGTACATCCAGAAATATGTGATGCCTCCTCTCGAGACCAAAATGGTTTATGTTTTTGAACTGCTTCTCAAGTTCCTCTCAATATTTGAAGGTTATCTGGAGATGTGCCTCTAATTTAGCAAGCAGGGCCATATCATCCATATATAGACTGGTCTCTTCCAGTACCCCAATGAGTACTTTTTGGTTATCTTCTTACAGGATTTGATGACTTTCATCCAAGGGTAGTATGAAGAGTTATGGTGATATAATGTCACCCCGTCTTATGCCACTGGTAGTCTTGAACTTCTCTGATGTGTAATTTCTTGTCCTAATGTAGTTTCTGCAGGTCTTATAAAAACTATGTATAGTGCAGATCAGGGATGGAAGATGTTTCTCCTTTCCACGCAGTCCCAGAGCCTGCTCCATGGAACCTTATCAAATGCCTTTTCCAGCTCTAAGAAAGAGTTGCATTTCATCATTATACAAGAGTTTTCTTTCACACAGTTGCTTGAGTGTGCAGATAAAGTCTTGAATACTATGGCTTGCTCTAAAACTGCACCAGACTTCATTGCTCTGTGACTCAGCCAGATGTCTGTCTCTGCTCCAGTATCCTAGAGTAGACTTTGCTGGGGACACTAAGGATATGTATCTATGGTTTTTGCCCTTTTTGAAAATTGGTATAACCTTGTGAAGCCAGGCTGACCAGAGAACCTTCAGGAAAAACAGTTCACCTGCAGTTCCCATGTATTTTACTCTTTTTGGTGTATTACCATCATGTCCAACTGCTTTGCCAGTCTTTATTTTCTCCAGTGCTGTCTTCAGCTCCTTCATTGTCACTTTTTCCCTGTCATTAATTTTTTCCTCTGTATTAGAGCCTGTTGTACCTGAAACTTGGTCTTCATCTGCATAGAAGAGCTCTGAGAAATAGCTCTTTCATCTTTCCATTATCTTCCTCAGAGTAGTAAGCGAAGCATCTCCTTTCTCTTTTACAAATGTAAGTGAACACTCTTATTACTTCCTCATGTTCTTTAGGGTCCTGTAGAGCAACTTCTGGTTTTCTCTGACATTCTTTTCCGGTCATTCTCCAAGGTACTCCCAGGATTTTTGCTTTGCTGTTAGCACTCTTCTTCTTCAATCAACTGATGCTTTTGCTTCTGGCCTGGTTAGGTTCACAAAGGAGACTGTGCGTTTCAGGTCTTCTCTGGTCCCCCACACCTTTATAAGAATGATCGCTCCTCATGACCAGACTGTCTCTCTTTGGTCTGCATAAATGGGGCAGTCCTGTAGGATATGTTCTGGTGTCTGCCCATCTCTGCCAAGTTTGTATATGCTGTCTATTTTCTAGCTTGTATTCTTTGTGCTGGTCTCTCTATTCCGTTCTCATGGATTGTTTTATGAGTGTCTTTGCTACTGTATAGCTCTGTGGATGGCGAGTCTGTGTGCTGCCACTTCTGACTTTGTTAGCTCATCTGCCTTCTCGTTTCCAAGGATCCCACAGTTGGCAGAAATCCACTGTTGGACTAGATCTGTTTTTGGGGACAGCAACCCATTGTTATATTTTATTATTTTGTGTGAGTCTATCTTGTTTGCGGCTTCAGATGGCTTGGAGTACGCTCCTGGAGTGTGTTAGAATGACCGTTTTCTTTGTAGTTGTGTTTTGGCTGATAAGAATCTGAGTTGCGCTTTTAGAACTGTTTTCTTGGCGTTTAATCTCACTGTTACATTTTCTTTGTATTTCTCAGTTTTTCCTGCTGTATTATTTGCTCGCTAGTATTGTTTCTACACCCTTTTCTTTTCCCTTATTATCATTTTGACTTTTTATGTCCACTAGTGAGCCCAATTTATATTCTTCTTGACTCTTAACTTCACCATAATGCTTCTACTGCAGCTGTCTATTGAGTAGTCTTGAATTTTAACCAGAGAGCTTCTAGATCTGCAGGCAGTTCTTCTACACTTCCCACTGCTATCAATATGTCTCTGGTATCAGGTTCAAATGTTTAGCTCTCTATGCTTGTATGACTTTATTTTTGTCTCTCACTCTCTAGTATTTGGTTTCTGACTTGACTGTGGGTGTTGTTTTGGAGAGGCTATTCTTTCGATAATTCTATTTATTGTCATGAGGTAGTGGTCACTTTCGATTTCTGGTCTTCTCCAGGATCTGGCATCTCTCACATACATAAATGAATATTTCATCATGATGGCATAATCAATGATGATTTCTAGTTCTTGTCGGTTAACATCGAGTGTATGTATGTTTAAACTTTGTGTTTGTGATGTTCAGGTTTGCTCGCTGCATAATCTCAGGCGTCATCTTACATCGTCATTTAAAACATCTTTACCGTATCTCCCAATAACTCAATCCCATGTAGAATGATCTTTTCTAACTCTGACATTGAGATCTCCAAGGAGAATATTTTTGTCATTACAATCGTTCACTGTCTTTTTAAGCAGTTCAAAGACATTATCTTAGTCATTTGCTCTATCCCTCTCATTCAAGGGTATAAATAATGATTATGTTGACTAATTTCCATCCCTTGATCTTGTTCCTTTTGACTCCTGAAGACAATACATTCACTCCGCCTTTGGCTCTGTCAGCAGTGGTAGCTTTCCTGTAGAGAAGGACATTACCCTCAATCCATTAAGGGTTTCTAAATTTTTTTCCATGAGCTCATTCTCCTTTATGTTTATACTTCTAATATTCCCTATTTTAAAAAAATCATAGTCTATAATTTGCACCAGTTCTTTAACGTCTGTTCAGTTTTCTTCCTTTGTTTATGCTGACTCGTAACCGGGTGGGTAAACAAACAGGTACAAGAATTAAGTTGTTTGGGAACTTTTTTTACTGAGGATGGGAGGCTCGACGGAGAGATAGAGATGAGAGTGCAAACATCACCTACCAGCTGTCTCCACTATTAAGACACCCTAAGATTTCCCCCAAAGCAAGAAAGCAGAAGATAAATAGTATCTTCATCTCAACCCTGTGCTACCATTGCCAAACATGGGCATTGAATAAGGCCCAAGAACGAAAGTTAGCCACTTGCGAAATGGAGTGTCTGTGAAAGGTCACCAACACCAGAAGAGACAGAATCATAAATATTAGTATTCGAGAGCAGGTTGAAACAATTCCCTGCCTACAGTACATCGAGCAACAGAGTATGAATTGGTTTGGCCACATTGTGAGAATGCAACCAGACCCCCATTGTACATGCAGCCTTCTACAGGAGAACATCACAAAGAAGGGCGAGAGATAGACAGAGGAAGAGGTGGATAGACAGCATAAACAAGACCTGCAGCAAAATGGGGAAAATGTTACTCGGGCCACGAGAGAGGCGAAAGACAAATACATACCATGACACTGGGCTACAACCCAGTCAAACGATAAAAGAAGAAGAAGAAGACAAACAAGTGATTGACTTGCTGTGTCTTTGTATGATGAAACGCTGCCTCTTTTTCACCTCTGTTTCTGGTTCACTGCTATTTATTTGGTAAGTACAGCTAACCTCCACATAGAGGTCATTCAGCTATCCACCACCCAGCTGACGGACCTGTTAGGAGGTCCTGTCCTCTCCCAGTATCCTTACATAATACCACTCACAAATGACTACATGAAGTTTGTGTCAAAGGTTAGTTTTTAAAAACAAGCAAAAATGTTGGATATGCTTCAGTGGTGTTATTTTGTTTAATTTTCAGCAGAGAAGTTACCGACACACAGATATGTTAACTATACGAGGGAGGATTTATGTCACATATTAGTTAGTGTATGGTATAGCAACAGAGGCAATGATAAATGTTTGGAGAAGAGAGTTCATGCCTTTGAATTGTGGATATATAGAAGATTGAGACACAACTCCTGGAAGGATAAGAAAACTAAGGAAATCTTGTAGAAGTAGGGGTGCAAAGAGAATTGATAAACAAAATCAGTGTCTGACAGATATTTTGGTCATATAAAACATATAACACCTTGAAAACAATACTGGAAGGGAAGGTGGAGGACAAACATGCAAGATGTACGTAAACAACACTATAAGTGAGAGGACAAACATGCAAGATGTACGTAAACAACACTATAAGTGAGAGGACAAACATGCAAGATGTACGTAAACAACACTATAAGTGAGAGGACAAACATGCAAGATGTACGTAAACAACACTATAAGTGAGAGGACAAACATGCAAGATGTACGTAAACAACACTATAAGTGAGAGGACAAACATGCAAGATGTACGTAAACAACACTATAAGTGAGAGGACAAACATGCAAGATGTACGTAAACAACACTATAAGTGAGAGGACAAACATGCAAGATGTACGTAAACAACACTATAAGTGAGAGGACAAACATGCAAGATGTACGTAAACAACACTATAAGTGAGAGGACAAACATGCAAGATGTACGTAAACAACACTATAAGTGAGAGGACAAACATGCAAGATGTACGTAAACAACACTATAAGTGAGAGGACAAACATGCAAGATGTACGTAAACAACACTATAAGTGAGAGGACAAACATGCAAGATGTACGTAAACAACACTATAAGTGAGAGGACAAACATGCAAGATGTACGTAAACAACACTATAAGTGAGAGGACAAACATGCAAGATGTACGTAAACAACACTATAAGTGAGAGGACAAACATGCAAGATGTACGTAAACAACACTATAAGTGAGAGGACAAACATGCAAGATGTACGTAAACAACACTATAAGTGAGAGGACAAACATGCAAGATGTACGTAAACAACACTATAAGTGAGAGGACAAACATGCAAGATGTACGTAAACAACACTATAAGTGAGAGGACAAACATGCAAGATGTACGTAAACAACACTATAAGTGAGAGGACAAACATGCAAGATGTACGTAAACAACACTATAAGTGAGAGGACAAACATGCAAGATGTACGTAAACAACACTATAAGTGAGAGGACAAACATGCAAGATGTACGTAAACAACACTATAAGTGAGAGGACAAACATGCAAGATGTACGTAAACAACACTATAAGTGAGAGGACAAACATGCAAGATGTACGTAAACAACACTATAAGTGAGAGGACAAACATGCAAGATGTACGTAAACAACACTATAAGTGAGAGGACAAACATGCAAGATGTACGTAAACAACACTATAAGTGAGAGGACAAACATGCAAGATGTACGTAAACAACACTATAAGTGAGAGGACAAACATGCAAGATGTACGTAAACAACACTATAAGTGAGAGGACAAACATGCAAGATGTACGTAAACAACACTATAAGTGAGAGGACAAACATGCAAGATGTACGTAAACAACACTATAAGTGAGAGGACAAACATGCAAGATGTACGTAAACAACACTATAAGTGAGAGGACAAACATGCAAGATGTACGTAAACAACACTATAAGTGAGAGGACAAACATGCAAGATGTACGTAAACAACACTATAAGTGAGAGGACAAACATGCAAGATGTACGTAAACAACACTATAAGTGAGAGGACAAACATGCAAGATGTACGTAAACAACACTATAAGTGAGAGGACAAACATGCAAGATGTACGTAAACAACACTATAAGTGAGAGGACAAACATGCAAGATGTACGTAAACAACACTATAAGTGAGAGGACAAACATGCAAGATGTACGTAAACAACACTATAAGTGAGAGGACAAACATGCAAGATGTACGTAAACAACACTATAAGTGAGAGGACAAACATGCAAGATGTACGTAAACAACACTATAAGTGAGAGGACAAACATGCAAGATGTACGTAAACAACACTATAAGTGAGAGGATAACATCAAAAGATGGACAGGGAAGAGCCTGGCAGATTGTACTACCAAGACAAGATACTGGACATTGTAAATCCATTGCAGCCGACCTTTAATGTGAAGACAGCACTTGAACTGAACTGAATAATATATTTGAGTATGGTCGGAAAGTAGAAGAAAAATTACTATGGGAGTTAACCATCCTTTGCACCTAAAGACTGCAATGATGAGGGAGTTGGATGAATCATCCTAATGTGGAACAGCACTGTGAGTGACACACTAGTGATGCATTGGGACATAATTTCAGATATTGACTGGTCATAAAGGAAGACATTGGGGTCCTGTCATCTATTAATCCATCACATGCAATGGAAGAACAAACAAATAAATATAGTTGTACAGATACTTCCTGGTATCCTGGGGAAAGATCTGCTGCACATATTAACAGGGAAAATGCAGCTCCTCTAGTGAGTATGGTATGATGAATGCTCCCCAAATTCTACAGAAAGGAAGCTTTCTGAAAAAGACTACCTAAAAACTGGAAGGAGTTGCCTACGAATTAGAAGATGAACTGGTTAGGAAAGCAGGACAGTTTAATTTCTGAATTCAGTGATTTGAATCTTGATGTATTGGGCGAAGTAGAAGTAAGACTCACTTTTGCAGGATACATGAGGAAAGAACGGTATACATTTGTAAGAAGTAAGTCACGAATGGGGAATAGGGATATTGATATGAAGACAACTAAAAAAATGTGTGTGGTTATTGGACAGATAATGATTGAATGATAACGATAACTAAACCAATCAATATTGTCAGTCTATAAACGTATGCACCAATTCCGGAACAAATTGATGATGAAATAGAAGAATATTATAAGAACTTTCAGGAGAGATACTACCCTAAGCTTCATAACGAAAAGCTACCCAAGCATGGACTGGACCCATGCATACACCGACGGTTCTGTAACAAACACAACACAGAACGGAGGGGCAGGAGCATTCCTGAACCTACCAAATGGCAGAAAAATAACACTGTCATTCGCTACTGGTAAGTACACAAGCAATTTCAGAGCGGAGGCAGAGGCACTGAGGGCGGCAGTGGAAGAAATGGTGACACACAGTGAAAATGAAAGCCATATAGTCCTGCTTACAGATGCTCTCGCCGTAGTCACAGCGATAAAAAGCCAGAAAAACACTGAGCTTAATGACTTAAGAGCAGCACTCTGCAAACTGTGCCAGCAGTCCGCACCAAAAAGGGTAGTGGTACAGTGGGTCCCATCACACTGCAACATCCAAGGCAACGAGGAGGCAGACAGACTGGCAAAAGAAGGTGCAAGACTACCACAAACATATACCAGTATGACGTACGAAGAGTCAAAACGGCTTATCAAAGCCAGATACATGACCAAATGGGAAACCGAACATACTGGTTACACCAAAAACGATGCCTATTACCAGTTGAACTGAAGAGAGCAGGTCGTTGTCTTCAGACTTCGCACTGGCCACAATAGACTGAGGTACCACCTATTCAACAAATTGAAGATAGGGTGTACAGACGAATGCCCGTGCGGTACTGGTAAAATGATCGCTGAACATCTGCTGCAGAACTGCCCGACTTACGAGGATCAGAGAGAGCAGATGTGGCCATCACCAGTGGAACTGCAAGACAAGCTCTATGGCAGTGGCGACAGCCTCAGGATGACCGCCGCTTTTTTCGAAAAAATAATGGTTACTGTCTGACTGCGTACGCAGAAGAAGAAGAAGATAAGAACTTTCAGAAGACCAAAATTAAAACAATAAAAATCTACTGATGTTTTGATAGTATGGCAATTTGAAATGGTGAAAAGAAACACAAGATGATACAGGCTGACACATTTGTGTAAATAAAACTAATTAGTTATATGTAACACATTTTTCCAACAAGATCCAACAATAGTATGCATGTGAAAAAGCCCAGGAGATATAGTACAAAATCAGATTTACTTTATTATGATATAGGACAGATTTAAAAATGTTGTTGCAATGGCACCTCTCCAGATGCTGACATAAATTTGGATCACTATCCTATTATGATAAAATAACCATCAGACTGACAAATATACAAAGAAGATATGGAAAGGATCCCAAATTCAATATATCAGCATCACAGTAGCTCAGATACTAAAAAACAGAAATACCCTGTTGAAGTCAAAAATAAATATGGTAGCCCATTGTCAGAAAGCATGGAACATTACAAAAATGAAAGCAGAAAAAGATACTGCAAGCACTAAGTGGGACTGTTTAAAAATAAGCACACGGACAGCAAATAAAACTCAACTGATGAGAGTTTAAAAGTAAAATAAAGTATGGACGGCAGACATCGTAAACAGAATGAATAAAAGAAAAAGAGCAAAACACACTCCAGAATATAGGGTACTGGACAACGTGATATGTACTATGTGTCGAACATGCAAAAGAACAGTGAATATAATCAAAATGTAAAATAACTGAAGATATTTGGAGGAGTAAAGCACAAGACCTATGTGCAGAAACAAACAAAGAAACTTTCAAACACGACAAGGCTGGCTGAAGTAGGATGATTCATTCAGAACAAGAATGGAGACATCTTGCTGATGAGCAAGATATATCGAACAGATTAGTTGAATACATAAGTGAGTGAAATGTTCGACAACAACAGAAGCAACTATCATCCTTTAATAATGGCAGTCCCAGAATTCTCAGTTCATAAGTTGAGAAAGCAGTAACAGATATGAGCACTGGGAAAGCAACAGGCGCAGACACAATAAATAAAGAAATGAGGGAGGCTCTAAGGGATTTCAGTGTAGATAAAATCGCTGAACTGTGTAATGACATCTACAATACTGATTATATCAGTCATTATAACACTAACCAAAGACACCTTGTGATACCAAATGTTCAGAATTTAGGACAATTGATTTGATGAGCAACACAATTATTAGACTGCTCAAAATTTGACAGGAGAGAAGGGTACAGTGGACAGCGAGGTACTAGGTGAACAATTTTGATTTTGACAGATCTTCACTGACACAACTTGAGAGAATTTCCTCAATGCTGGATCAGTTCCTCTCTTTCATTGGCCATGTGACCCGCCTCTCTCAGGATGTCCCAGTTCAATTGTTTCTATACCTGTCCCTGAAAATCGGACACAAAAAAGACCACACCCCTTATGGAGTTATCCCAAAGGCTGTCTGTGCAACACCTGGCTGAGACACATCACCTTCACTCTATCTGAGCTGTATGCTGCCTGGGACTCTGTCATCAACCATGGTCATAGATGGTTAGTGTGACAGACCCTTGTCTAGGCAGATTATTTGACATGGAAAAATGGATAGTGCCCAAACAGTTGGAGGAGAACTAATGCCTTTGAAATGTGGATGCATAGAAATCCACGGCGCATCTCCTGGAAATAAATAGAGAAGTCTTGGACAAATTAGGAGTGCAGACCCGCCGAAGATGGAAGTGTCGGACCGAAAGGTCCAAATATCGCAGTCAATCTGTAAATAAGCAACACAGCGCATTTCATTCCCCCGGACTACATCCTGCTACTTGTGAAACCCTGTTCAGGGCTTGGAAGCGGGAGATTGAGAACGAACGCAGAAGAAGGAGGAGTGCAGAGAGTATTGATTAATGAAATCAGAGCCAGACAGTTTAGTTACTTTGGTTACATTAAAAGACTTGTTGAAAACAATTCTGGAAGGAAGGGTGGATAGCAAACATGCCAGAGGTAGAAGAGAGGCCTCACAAGATTAACAGAGAAAAGCTTTGTAATTTGTACATTCAAGGTACGAGACAGAATGTTGGAAATCCATTGCAGCTGACCTCTGAACATGGCACTTGAACTGAACTGATATTCCAGGAAAACAGGTTATTCACTCCTGTACTGCTTGTTGTGTCACATATTGTGTATTGTTTTAGAGATCTATCAAACCCAGATGGCTCTTCTTTCCTTAACAGTCTTAAAAAAACTTACTTCAAATAGAGCAAAAAGTTATAACCAAGCCCAATTCAGGAGTATATCTTAGCTTATGATAATAAGAAATTGAAGAATAAAAATGTTAAATAAAAAACAGAGATATATAGTACACTAATTGGAGTTCATCTGTATTATTTTCTTATTTTAGTTAGTGAAACAATTAGAATATGTTACTACTTTTATTCATAATAATGAATAATGGCAGTAAAAGCTTTTATTATTGAATTTCATCAATTAATACTTACCTTTCAGTTGCTTATAAACAGTCTTGAGTGGATCAAGCCAGTGCTGAAAAAAAACAAACAACAAAAATGAAATTAAGTATATTTAATATATACAATGAAAATGTTTTCAAAAGAAACAACACATGAAATACAAAGGGCAAAGAAAGATATATTTATAAATTGATTAGAGCCCCATAAAATTGTTCTAACAAATCTCTACAAGAGTTTAGTAAAAGTTTAGTTATTACCTATAGTCCGTTTATAAATTCCTGGCCATTTGAAAATGTGGAACTCAAAAACTAGCATGCACTATTTGTTGAAAATGTATATTTGAAATTTATGTTATAAAAATGTGAATTGCCAATTTTTTTTACACTCAAACATTCATGGAAAAAAATTGTGTTTATATGTTGTAAATGAAAAAAAAACCATAGTCTTCAATAAGCAGCACTTTAATAGATATACAGTAAGATATTGGATAGTTTAAACATTGCACATCTTGAACTGCGCTTTACTTGTGAAAGTTGAGAAATTCTACGATCTCATAGTTCGCACTGATTTTTTACAAACTGAGTCTGGAATTGGAATTTAATACATCACGTTAACGTGTCAACTTAAAACAGAGCTGATGTTGTGTGAACTTCTGCAATGGTCCTGAACATTACATTTATTACGCTTAAAATAATCGTACAAAAACTTTATAAATAGTTCTCAAAAGAAGCTGAACATGGCATTCTTCTTCTTCTTCTTCTTCGTACGCAGTCAGACAGTAACCATTATTTTTTCGAAAAAAGCAGCCGTCATCCTGAGGCTGTCGACACTGCCATAGAGCTTGTCTTGTGGTTCCACTGGTGATGGCCACATCTGCTCTCTCTGATCCTCGTATGTCGGGCAGTTCTGCAGCAGATGTTCAGCGGTCATTTTCCCGGTACCACACGGGCATTCGTCGGTACACCCTATCTTCAATTTGTTGAATAGGTGGTACCTCAGTCTATTGTGGCCAGTGCGAAGTCTGAAGACAACGACCTGCTCTCTTCAGTTCAACTGGTAATAGGTATCGTTTTTGGTGTAACCAGTATGTTCGGTTTCCCATTTGGTCATGTATCTGGCTTTGATAAGCCATTTTGACTCTTCGTACGTCATACTAGTATCTGTTTGTGGTAGTCTTGCACCTTCTTTTGCCAGTCTGTCTGCCTCCTCGTTGCCTTGGATGTTGCAGTGTGATGGGACCCACTGTACCACTACCCTTTTTGGTGCGGACTGCTGGCATAGTTGTCAGAGTGCTGCTCTTAAGTCATTAAGCTCAGTGTTTTTCTGGCTTTTTAGCGCTGTGACTACGGCGAGAGCATCTGTAAGCAGGACTGTATGGCTTTCATTTTCTTTATGTGTCACCATTTCTTCCACTGCCGCCCTCAGTGCCTCTGCCTCCGCTCTGAAATTACGAGAATGACAGTGTTATTTTTCTGCCATTTGGTAGGTTCAGGAATGCTCCTGCCCCTCCGTTCTGTGTAGTGTTTGTTACAGAACCGTCGGTGTATGCATGGGTCCAGTCCATGCTTGGGTAGTTTTTCGATATAAAGCTTAGAGTAGTATCTCTCCTTTCTTTTTCAGTCTGGCAGTTTTTGTTTCCAATACCTGGTATATTTTCTACCACCTCTGGAAATATATCCTGCCTCCAGGTAGGTTTTCGTACAGTAGTGATGGGCTTTGGTGTTGTTAGTGCGTTTATGGGATCTTCGTGCATCTTTGCTTTGGCTATTTCTGCAAAGTTTCTCCGCTTTAGTTTCCCATTTCCCAAATTGTTTAGTCTCTGGTGCATTGGATGGTCAGTCAGTCTTTGGAGTTTCTCTGACTGCAGCTGGGCTCTGCAGTCTCTTCTATCGGTCATGGATTGCAGTTTTGTAATCTTTTCAAGTTCTACAATTGGCGTTGACTTCATGCCTCCTGTTATAACTCTCATGGCTTGGTTTTGAAGTTTGCTAACTTTATCGAAGTTCGCCTTTGCTGCTGTTGTCCATGCCGCAATGCCATACTCGAGAACTGGTCTCACTCTTCCAGTGTACAGTTTCTTTAGTATGCTTTCGTCTGCTCCCCAGCTTGTGCCAGCAAGTTTCCTCATGATTGCCATTCTTTCTCTGGCTCTCATTCGGTTTCTCTCGATCTGACTTTTCCATGTCATGCGCCGATCAAATGTGACTCCCAGATAGTTTGGGTTGTCGTTTGGCTGCAGGTATTTGCCATTTAAACTTAATTTGGTATTTTGGGGTTTGATTGAAAGTGAGAATATTGTACATGTGGTTTTCTCCTCGTTTATTTTGACCAGCCATGAGTTCGCCCACTCTTCCAGCGATGTTAGGGCCTGCTGCATCCGATTTCTTGCTATGGTGAGATTCTTTTCAGAGATCCACATAGCCAGATTGTCTGCAAACATTGAGCTATGGACTCTTCTTGGTATATTCTCTGTAATGTCGTTTATATACACCAGGAAGAGTGTGGGTGACAGTACTCCCCCTTGGGGTACTCCCTGCTCGAGTGTCACCTTTTTGCTCATCTGCCCTTGTACTTGGACTCTGGCCGTTCTTTGTTTGAGGTAGTGGTTGATCCACTTGTACATTCTCCCACAAACTTCACTTCTCCTTAGCTTGACTCTAAGTTCGTCTTTCCAGACTTTGTCAAATGCCTTTTCCAGGTCCACCCAAACCGCTATTGTGTGTTTCTGTGCCTGGTAGGCATCTTCTATTTCCTAGGCTATGAGGATGACCTGGTCCTCAGTGGATCTGTGCTGTCTAAAGCCGGCTTGCTGTGGAATTAGTATTCGTTTTTCTTCCAGATGCCACATAAGTCTGGTGTTTATCATACGTTCCATCAGTTTGCCGACACAGCTCAGTAGGCTGATAGGCCTGTATCCATTTGGATCTGTTTTGTCCTTTCCTCTCTTTGGTACTGGTACAAGTACTGCGTCTTTCCATGCCTGCATGGCATTCTTTTCTACAGCATTAAAAAACCAAAAAATCCAAGAAAAGAACAATGCATGATTTGGATGTAAGTAGAAGGTCGTTTTTACGTTGGGTTCCAGAGCATGACAGTTCGTTTGCAAGCAACACAAAAGGACGAAGAATGAAAAAAATGGAGAGTTTAGACTATGAAGTTATAAATATGAAATACATGAAATGTTGGATTTCAAAGAAGCTTTGATTTTAAGTAAATTGCTTGGTTTCCTAAAAACATCCAATGAATTTGATGTCTCCAAATTTAGGAAAACTGCACGTGTAGCTTCCTATTTCAGAAATATACAGGAGGTAGAAATATAATGTCAGAAGCCCCCACCTTGTTGTTTCTAGAAGTCAGCATTTATGTGAGGTACAAGAAATACATGCTGCAAATTACGACATAATCTATATCGATGAAACACGGATAAATGACCACCATACAAGTGATAGTGAATAGTTGGAATGATAAAAAGATTTGTGTCAAGTAGCAAAGGACAATGTTTGATAATAGTCCATGCAGTCATAATGGTTTAGTGAAGCGTGTAGCCAGAATGGCTGACTCTTGATAATACAAGATGCAACCAAAAGAAATTAAAACTACCACCAAAATAAAAATCTTAACTCCAATGTAAAGTTTGCTCTGCTCTATTGTATGGCTCTGAAACATGGAAGAAAATACAGGTACTTAACGAAAAAGGTACAGACTTTCATAAATGGTTGGCTGTGCAGAATACAAGATTGGAAATGGTACCACAAGATCACCAATGTAGAACTGTATGGAAAAACTGGACAAATACCAGTGGAGCATAAAATGGATAGTTCACATATTATGGAAACCAGACACCTTTACCAGACAATCTCTGTTCTTTAATCCACAGGGTAAAAGAAATAGAGTAGGACAAAGACACTCATGATAGAGGGAGCTGTCAATGTCAAGGAAGCAGGCATGACATGGACAGAACTGGCCCAGATGGCTCATGATAGGATGACTTGTTGGGTTTTGTTAACGACCTATGCTCTGCAGGGAGCCGACAGGTTTTTGATTGTCATATAAGTTTAATACTTCCACCATACCATTCTCATTTAAATCCTAGGGAGCTTGTGTGAGCTAAAGTGAAAGATCAGGTGGCCGCTCAAAATACAACTTTTAAAATATGCGATGTTAAGAAAGTTACACATGATGCCCTATAAAACATTAACAAAGACTACTGGATTAAATGTGATGATCAAGTATCTATAGAGGCAGAGGGATATTGGCAGAATAATGGTTAAAGACTCATTAAACCTATTACACTCATCGACCTATCTGACTCGTCTAATTCTGATTAGGGAGAGTACATTTGTCTAATTGATATATAAAACGTGTGATGGATCAATAAATGATGGCTGAATTACAATTCTTCTTCCATTTTCTATTCTCCTGCTTGTGCCTTGTAGCATCAGGTTATGAAGAGGTTTCTTGACCAGGCCTTACTATGTGCTTTGTCCATGGAGAACTTCACTGCTTCTGTTAGTTTTGTTTGTATATCTTTTGTACAGGCAGTCCTTGTCTGCTTATCTATTGTATTTGTACAGCACTGCTTTCTGGTGTTAGTCGTGTCACGTAAAAGCCGAACCATTTGGTTTGCTGTCTCTTCATGAAGTCTAGTACTTGTGTTGTACCTACATGCCTCCTATGTATCTTTAAAAACTGGATTTATTATGCAATTACTGTCAACTTTGTTAATTATTTACAGATTATCTATAAAACACAGTACAATAACAGAAATCAATGATCCTGACATCATTATCTATAAATTTTAATACCACCATAACATCTATTTGATTTTAGGACAGCATGCAAAAAATTGGCTTGATGCATAAATGAACAATTGAGATATTTCAAAAAGAACGTGGGTGCTAATTTCAAATGTACTATACTTATCACTTTTATCAAAAAATATATTGACATTAGACAAACTCAAACGATACTTCTTACAAATTCAGGTTTATGTTAATTTACGTGATCTACATACTTATTATAAATGAGTTGAAAAGAATAAGTCCAGTGTAACCTTCCAAGCATGTTGTACAAGGTGTGTTAAAAGAGTTGTCATGGGATAGCAACCTCATCATGTAAAACTATTGCTATTGAAGCTACAGCAAATGCTCTGACACAGACTCCCTGTAAAGAGGTTAATTGTGGGGTGGCCTTATGCTTCCCTTTGAGCTGAAAGGTCAATCAAAATATATCATATGAGAAAATAATTTAAGATTCTCACTGTTAGCAATCATCAGTAATTACAGTACTACCAGAGCTCAAATAATTAAACACAGCTAGATGAATGATTGAATGTAATGACATACCCGCTGATTTTCTGCGTCAACATAACGGAGCCCGAAATAGTCCTTCTCAATCAAGTTCAACTTCTCACATACCCTGTCAAACAACCACTGACCTAATGTATCTCTCTGAAAAAAGAAATAGAAAAAAATACATGTCATCTATGTAACAGTTCAGCGAACACTACATTCGTGCTCTTCGATAAAGTATGATTTTCTTACCTCTGATTTTCTTCTTTTTTCTCTCTCTCTCTCTCTGAACCTTCAACTCTGTGTGTGTGTGTGTGTGTGTGTGAGAGAGAGAGAGAGAGAGAGAGAGAGAGAGAGAGAGAGAGAGAGAGTGGAAAGTGGGTGGGGAGGGGGTGTTGTACTGTTTGTGAGCGTTTAAAAAAAAAATAAAAGTTGTTAAATGAACTAGTAGGGTAAGGGTAAGGATGTTAACCATAGAATGTAGAAATGTGCAAGTCATAGTATCCAGATCCTCATGAGTGGGACTTGAGAGTATGGCCAAATTGGGTAATTGGTGATAAGTGAATGCTGTAACACTAATTCCTAAAGAACAGAAAGGGTGGTAGTTGTAGTAGTGGAAAACTGATTCATAATTTGCTTTAAGTGTGGTAAATAAATGGGACAATAACAAATATTTGTAGTCTTACTAAACAACAAATATCAATTCCTCTGTACCAAATAACTAGCCTTTATTTGACAATCTTTCTGAGAAATTGTTTTAATGTGTATAACCAGATGTAAATTTAATTGAACGTTAAAGATATAGACAAGTAGAAAGGCCTAAACAAGAACACATAGAAGAGGAAGCCAAAGCAACCAGAACCTTATGAAATGCACTGCTTCTAAGCAACAGTTGCATAAACATGTGCCAAGAGGAATGAAGTGATAGATGATGATGACTTAAATGACAGAGCAGTGTCTGGTCTAACAGTGAGTTGTTGTTTGCGAATGCCCACAATGAGTAGGTTACTCTTCTGTGTGCTCTAAAAAGGGTGTTAAGTGACGGGTTGTCGTAGCTTTCCTCACATCCCGAGCGTGCTGATGAAGGTGGACCGGGGTCCTCTAGCGGTTGTGCTATGCTTGGCTTCATCTGCATGTCGCTCACTATTATAGGGATCAACAGTGAGTTAAATTGTATCAAAACTTCAGTTCATATTGCAGCTTCAGGATGTACATCAATTCCCTGATGGCACATATGCAACACAGCTTGGACCTTTTGCTGCCCCAATATGTCACTGAATGGTTGTGGTTAACTATTAAGATTCTGTATTAAAATGTATTTCCACTGCTGAAAACAAAAATATTAAATGTACTGCAGTTTTTCAGGTTGTCACAACTTTTTTCTTGATTATTCACTTTTAAAATATTTTTAAAAAAAAATTCACATCCATGGCTGCAATCATAATCTTCAATTTTCACTTATCAGTTCAGTTCATTCTGTTACCCATCAGGTCGTTGGGGCACACTTGAAGACACTCCCACGCCATCTCTGTCTGCTGCCGCAAGTCGCGCCTCACCAGGACAAAGGTTTGACCATTCAGTTATGTTGTCTGCCCATCTCTTCATTGGACGTCCCTGCCCTCTCTTTCCTGGTACGGAATCATGCAGTATCGAATTTGTAATTCCGCTGGACCTCATGACGTGCCCATACCAAGCCATCTTTCGCCAATTGATAGCTGTGAACAGATCATCAAAAGGCCCAATTGTGTTTTCCACTCTTCGTCGTATTTCTATGTTCATGACACAATCCTTATATGTAACATTTAAGAGTCTTCTAAAGCACCTCATTTCCATTGCATGTATTCTGCGCTGGATATCCGCAGTAACGGCCAAAGTCATACAAAAATATTGAGATCACCAATGAGCGCATTAGTCTAGCTTTTATGCTGAGGGCGAGCCTGCCATATGGGTTTCAAACGCGTAAGTGCCACTGTTGTCTGTGCTATTCTGGTAACTATCTCAGGCTGCGAGCCCTCGTCACTGATCAGTGATCCCAGTGACAATAGGTATCTAAAAATGTATTACCTTATTGTGATATATTTTCATTTTAGCTATAAACCAATAAATAGATCTGATGCAATGGAAATATGGCTTCTGAGAACATCACTACACTCAGGACAGCTAAGAAATTAAATGAGGTGGGTACGAATAGAGAGAATTGGTATGTGAGAGTTTAGCCAAAAAAAAGTATGACATAAATGATGAAGCAATTATATAACTGCATATTCAACTACAATAAAATAGCATTTAAATGTCACTGTAAGTAAATGAGAGGATGCACAAAATTCATCCTACATGTACTTAGAAAGACAGAGAATAAAGGAAAGAAGGTAACAAAACTTTGGAAGACTGAGAACAAATATCTAGGATGACTTGGAAAACATAGCTGGTTGTGGAAGGAATTATCAACATAGCTATGCGCAATATGTAACCATAGATGTCAATCTAGACATATTTGTTGTTCTTTGTACAGATGTAGAGTCTTGAACGAGTATATTCCTCTAAAGATATCTGTTATTATAAATTGAGTTTTGAGTGCATCTTCTAGTTCTGTCAATGTGAAACTGGAAGCGAGATGCTCTTTTGTTATCATTAGTCCTTGGATCTCTTTACTGGTCTCTTACCCTCTGGCTTTTTGGTATTTTTGCCTGGCTACTACTTGTACCGAGGTGCAGAAGCCCGACCACCTATCAGGCATCAGTTGGGTGATAGATAGCTGAATGGCCTCTATATTCAAAATTAACAGGCATGAACCAGAAAGGCTGCCCTTTCATCAGGCGAATCACCTGTTTGTCTACCTACCCAATTACAAGTCAACAAAGAAAGAAAACCAAACAGACCTTAAAGAAGATGAACTGGTGTGATATACAGATGATTTTTGGAACATGGAAGATTAGTTGCATAAACATAAATTAGAATGAGCTCATAAAAGAAACAAAGAAATCCAAATTTGAAATTCTAGCTCTCACAGAAACTGACATAAAAAAACAGGGGGCCATGGATCGCAAGGATGACATGCTTCTCTACAGCAGAGTTTCCACTACTAACAGTGCCAAAGGAGAAATGGGATTTATTGTGCCCAGGAGTAAAAGGGACAACATCAAGTGATGGAAATTTTATTAGAACACATTATAGTACTGGACCCCAAGAAAGACGGGAAGTTAGTCAACATTGTCATTACTTATGCCCTGAATGGGGTGGATAGAGCAGATGTCAAAGACAAAGACAGTGGATGATTGTCATAATGAAATTATCCTGATTGGACATTTCAATGCCAGAGCTGGACGAGATCATTCCAGATAGGATTAACTGATTGGGAGATACAGTGAAGATGTTCTAAATGACAATGGAAGATGACTCCTGATTTATCACAGCAAGCAAATCCTGGTCATCACAAACATACAATTTCCTGACACGCAAATACATACATACACTCGATGTGAACTGACAAGGAAAGAGAAATCCATTATTGATTATGCCATTTTGGGAAAGATTTATTTAAGTATGTGAGAGATGCATGAGCCTGGCAAGAACCAGAAATCGGAAGTGACCACTACCTCGTAATAATAAAGAGAACAACCAAAAGTATAGCCCCACCATAACAACATCCACAGTCAAGTAAGAAACCACACCAGAGATGGAGAAGCAAGAACAAAGGCTTATGAACCGAGAGATGCAGAAGTTAGAAGCAGATACCAGGCACTTATGTTGACAGCATTATTCAAGATTACCCTCAAGGCAGCTGCAGCAGTAGGATGTGGTGAAGTCAGTCAAGAAGGGAATAAAGAGGACAAACTGTTGGACAGAAAAAGTCAAAATTGCTACTAAAGAAAAAGAAGAAGGCAAGGAAACAATACTTGGAAGCCAAGAATACAGCAAGAAAAACTGAGAAATGCAAAGAATAAATAATACTAAAAAAGAAAGAAAAGAGAACAATGCTAACAGCAAAAAAAACCTGGAAGGACTTTGGAGAAAGACTGAAAAAAAATGTTGATGAAAACCAAAAGCAGTTCTACAATAGACTAAAGAACATGTGGAAGGAAAAAGAGTGCACATTCAAATTTGTGACAGACAAAGGAGATGTTTTGCTTACCACTCCAAGGGAAATAATGGATGGATGGAAAGACTATTTCTCAGAGCTCCCCTGCGTAGAGGAAGATCAAGATCCAGGTACAACAGGCTCTAATCAAGTAAAAAAGCTTGTATATTTTTCTCAGTCTGCTGCTCGTTTAAATTTAGTGGAAGTGGTTTTTGTTACTCGGGTACATAATTAAGATTGATGGAGAGTTTAACTGGTTCGTGGTCACTGTCTTCTAATTGGTTCATCTGTGTTCTATCCACCTTGCAGGTCAGATCTCAAGTGGTAAGCGCCAAGTCTAAGGGGAACGTAGTTTTCCACCTTTTTAAGTAGAAGATTGAGGAAGTCTTCTTGGGTATTTATGAGGTGCAGATTTTTGTCCAATTTCCAATTCCTTCCCCTCCTCCCTTCTTGCATCGGTTTCTTTGTATCCCCATCTTTCTGAGTGACTATTGAAGCCATCTGCCATGGCACAGGGTGTTTCTGTTATCTCCATTGACACTAGCATGAGGGCTCTGTCCACCAGGCTGAATATATTATATTGTCATGTGCCCTCTTGGTTGGCATTGGCGATCATGGATCTCCTCTTATCATGTGTGTCACTCAGTTCTACCGTTGATTGTCCTCTATGCCATTCTTTCAAGCAGTAAAATGTTTGATCTCTCTTCCTTCCTCGTCTCTCTTCCTTGAGATTCTACCCGTTGTCATTGTGTGTTTCATTCTGCATTGTTCTGATTTTTGACACAGGTTGCCTTTATGTCCGTGTCTCTTCAAGTACCATGTTATTAGCCTTCTTTGCGGTCCATGGTATTCTCAGCATTCTTCTGTAAAACTACATTTCTATTGTGTTCAATGATCCGTGTGTTTGCCTGCTGTATATTCATGATTCACTACTGTATGTCAATGCTGGTTCCACGTAGGAATCTGAGAACTCTCTTCCTTAATTCCAGTGATAGTGTTTTGTTGCACAAGATATTTCACATAGTCTGAAAGACCGTTTTTGCCTGGGTGATTCTGTTCTTTATTTCCATTTTTTATCAGATGTTATGTGGGTGGGTACACGAGAATTTACGTTTTTTTTACTTGTCTTAGTTAAGTTTCATTCCCCATGATGCAACATTTGGATGAGTTGTGTTTCTTAGTTACTGCCATTACTTCTGATTTATTTTGATTTAAGCTGAGGCCTATGTTTTCATTTTGAAAAACTACAATTTCTTGAAAATCTCACTCATTCTGTGGAGATAGGGGATTTACGTCTGGTCAGGCAAAAACACTGATCGGACGGTGTTAGTCAGGGTCACACAAAGATTACCAACAAAGACTCCCACCTCACTTTCATGCTGGTATCCCCTAACTCAGAATCTATGTTAGGGGTTTAGATGTATTTCTTTTTGCAATCCAAATTAAAACCTGCTTGGCAGGTCTTCACAGGCAGAGTCCCTTATCTAGAATCCTTTGTCCCCCTCTGCATGATATCATGAGGTATGTTGCACCTTGTTGTGCACTCTCTGGCCAAGTGCATTTGTTTTCCCGCTGGTTTTAAAAGAAATCGGATTTGCCCTCCTAGCCTTTGGTTATCCCCAACCTTCCTGCAAGGCAGCAGATTATCTTTTTTGTTAGGGATACTGCCCTTAGCAGCCCTGCCCTTCTGGGGTCTCAAGCTCCATCTGCCCGAACATTGCGTAGTTTTCCTCTCCTAGGTGGTCTGTCTTCCATGACTTTAAGAACCACCTGCCAGGCTGCTTCAATTCTTAGTCTGGCCTCTCTCAAGTGACCTGCCTTGCTTGGGTGGAACTACCAGTTACACACATTTGTGCCGACATAGCCCACTGGGGATTATGGCATCCTGGGAGGGGTTCTATTTCAGCTAACACTTACTTAATCTGCCCCACGACTTCAACCTGTCCAGTTTTGTGTTTTCATTTTTCTGAGCTGTATAGGATCAAAAGCATTGCAAATGATTTACAATTGTGTTTTTTTTGTGGAAAGTATTTGCCTCTCTGTATTCTGGCGGAGGTACGCCCTTTTCCACCCTGAGCCGAAGCTTTTTAGGTGATTTCAGGACGTATTAACCAGTGCCCGGATGCATGTGTGTGTCCGTATGTACCTATGCTAGTTAGGGCGCTCTCAGATGGCGACCAAACCAAAATGCAATGGAAGGGCCATACACTGAGATCGAGTGTGAAAGTTGTGTAAGAGTGTGATTGTTGGACATGAGTTAAATGAAACAGAGTCTGAGGTCAGAACAGACAGAGAGGAAGAGAGATGCCTTGTTGGGAGTTACGTCGTGATTTATAACTAGCTTTTTGTTTGCTGAATTTGATATAATTTTCTACATCACTATATCTTATAGAGACAATTATCCATATTACTGATGTGACTTTTCACTATAATTGTTTGTCTTCCCCTATTTCTTCAAACTGACAAATGAATACAAAATAACATTGTATAAAAGGAGAAATAAACACAAATAAATTATGACATTGTACTGCTACCGTTTCAGCGAGTTCCATTCATCCTGATTTATATTTAGCCGAGTCATTTCCCTTTGTCCTACCTCCGTAATGTCATACTAAATACAAATTGTCCGAACAACAACACAAAACTATGCTATGCCTGCCAACTGTTGCACAGTATTCATAAAAAGAATAGCAGCAGATGGAACATTATAGAAACCTACTTAACGGCACACAGCAGTTACATCCCACAATAGCCATCTAAAGCCCTACATTCATAAGGATATTTCCATCTAGGCAATAAACTTGGAACATCCTGTCTTCTGGGTGTCAGATACTACCACAAATGCAAATGAACAACGCTCTGAAAATTCTGTGTGAATGCACAAAACATAATTTTCCTACATGTAATGCAGTAAATGTACATTTAATGACAAACTTAGAGGGATACAAATACAGAATGTGAACAAATACAATCATCGTAATGCACAAAACAAGGCTCTTCTGATGTTCAGTCACACTTCATACGACCCTAGGCTGGAAGTAAAGTTGGTGTCTTTTCTTAAACCATTTTATTTTTAAAAAAAACATTGTAATGGCCTTAAAGCTATCAGTCAGTGCTTTTTCATGCACCACTGTAACAACTATATTTTCATACATATTTTGTATATTACGTATTTCATCCGAGGATAATAAAAAACCAGAACTATACAGAAGACACCATAAGGTATCCACACATACAAAGACAAGTCTCTCCCACCATGGACACACTGACACATCTGCTACCATAACCCTGCATGAAACAATTAAGGTTTATACAACAAAAAAGAAGCACTGTCCAGAAAACAAATAGATGAAAGAATACATATTGCCTGCATCCAGGAACCACACCTTAATAAAAAGCATAAATTTTGCATAAGAGGATATGAAACCCAGATTGGAAAGGTATGGACATATGGGAGGAAGAATTAAAAACATAATTGACGATTAAAAACTGATTTTTTTACTTGCCACAGACGAGAAGACGAGCGCTTTTTTCAAGCTCTGGGTATAGGTGTTATTGGTGTTCCAAATACTTCTTGTCAGTATTCGTGGATTGAAAATCTGCTCGGTGGTGCTTCTCCGGTTAAAAAACCCACCTGTTCTTCTACAATGATGTTCTCAGCTTGAGGTTTCAGTCTGATGAGAATTATTCTCAGTGAGACTTTGCTAGAGTGGCCAATGAGGCTGATTGTTCTTTAGTTTTGACAAAGCTTCATGTTTCCTCATGTAGGTATCGACAAGACCATCGATTTTGACCAGGTGGCCAGTCATTTTCCTGGCCGCCATATTCTATTGCAGATGGATGTCATGATGTAAATTATTGCATCACCAACCAACTGTATGAGCTCTGCAGGGATTTTATAAATTCAAGCAGCTTTCCCCTTCTTCAGCGCCTTCACCGCTAACTTACTGCCTGCCAACAAAATATCTGGCCATAGAAGCAATGAATTTTATGGACAAGGCAACCATAGTGGTAGGTTTTAACAGCCAGTCTTCTTCTTCTGCGTACACAGTCAGATAGTAACCATTATTTTTTCGAAAAAAGCGGCGATCATCCTGAGGCTCTCGCCACTGCCATAGAGCTTGTCTTGCAGTTCCACTGGCAATGGCCACATCTGCTCTCTCTGATCCTCGTATGTCGGGCAGTTCTGCAGCAGATGTTCAGTGGTCATTTTACCAGTACCGCGCGGGCATTCGTCGGTACACCCTATCTTCAATTTGTTGAATAGGTGGTACCTCAGTCTGTTGTGGCCAGTGCGAAGTCTGAAGACAACGACCTGCTCTCTTCGGTTCAACTGGTAATAGGCATCGTTTTTGGTGTAACCAGTATGTTCGGTTTCCCATTTGGTCATGTATCTGGCTTTGATAAGCCGTTTTGACTCTTCGTACGTGATACTGGTATCTGTTTGTGGTAGTCTTGCACCTTCTTTTGCCAGTCTGTCTGCTTCCTCGTTGCCTTGGATGTTGCAGTGTGACGGAACCCAATGTACCACTACCCTTTTTGGTGCGGACTGCTGGCACAGTTTGCAGAGTGCTGCTCTTAAGTCATTAAGCTCAGTGTTTTTCTGGCTTTTTAGCGCTGTGACTACGGCGAGAGCATCTGTCAGCAGGACTATATGGCTCTCATTTTCACTGTGTGTCACCATTTCTTCCACTGCCGCCCTCAGTGCCTCTGCCTCCGCTCTGAAATTGCTTGTGTACTTACCAGTAGCGAATGACAGTGCTATTTTTCTGCCATTTGGTAGGTTCAGGAATGCTCCTGCCCCTCCGTTCTGTGTAGTGTTTGTTACAGAACCGTCGGTGTATGCATGGGTCCAGTCCATGCTTGGGTAGCTTTTCGTTATGAAGCTTAGGGTAGTGTCTCTCCTTTCTTTTTCAGTCTGGCAGTTTTTGTTTGCAATACCTGGTATATTTTCTGCCACCTCTGGAAATATATCCTGCCTCCAGGTAGGTTTTCGTACAGTAGTGATGGGTTTTGGTGTTGTTAGTGCGTTTATGGGATCTTCGTGCATCTTTGCTTTGGCTATTTCTGCAAAGTTTCTCCGCTTTAGTTTCCCATTTCCCAAATTGTTTAGTCTCTGGTACATTGGATGGTCCGTCAGTCTTCGGAGTTTCTCTGACTGCAGCTGGGCTCTGCAGTCTCTTCTATCGGTCATGGATTGCAGTTTTGTAATCTTTTCAAGTTCTACAATTGGCGTTGACTTCATGCCACCTGTTATAATTCTCATGGCTTGGTTTTGAAGTTTGTTAACTTTATCGAAGTTCGCCTTCGCTGCTGTTGTCCATGCCGCAATGCCATACTCGAGAACTGGTCTCACTCTTCCAGTGTACAGTTTCTTTAGTATGCCTTCGTCTGCTCCCCAGCTTGTGCCAGCAAGTTTCCTCATGATTGCCATTCTTTCTCTGGCTTTCATTCGGTTTCTCTCAATCTGACTTTTCCATGTCATGCGCCGATCAAATGTGACTCCCAGATAGGTTGGGTTGTCGTTTGGCTGCAGGATTTTGCCATTTAGACTTAATTTGGTACTTTGGGGTTTTAGTGAGAGCGAGAATATTGTGCACGTGGTTTTCTCCTCGTTAATTTTGACCAGCCATGAGTTCGCCCACTCTTCCAGCGATGTTAGGGCCGTCTGCATCCGATTTCTTGCTATGGTGAGATTCTTTTCAGAGGTCCACATAGCCAGATCGTCTGCAAACATTGAGCTATGGACTCTTCTTGGTATATTCTCTGTAATATCGTTTATATATACCAGGAAGAGTGTGGGTGACAATACTCCCCCTTGGGGTACTCCCTGCTCGAGTGTCACCTTTTTGCTCATCTGCCCTTGTACTTGGACTCTGGCCGTTCTTTGTTTGAGGTAGTGGTTGATCCACTTGTACATCTTCCCACAGACATCACTTCTTCTTAGCTTGACTCTAAGTCCATCCTTCCAGACTTTGTCAAATGCCTTTTCCAGATCCACCCAAACAGCTACTGTGTGTTTCTGTGCCTGGTAGGCATCTTCTATCTCCTGGGCTATGAGGATGACCTGGTCCTCAGTGGATCTGTGCTGTCTAAAGCCGGCTTGCTGTGGAATTAGTATTCGTTTTTCTTCCAGATGCCACATCAGTCTGGTGTTTATCATCCGTTCCATCAGCTTGCCGACACAGCTCAGTAGGCTTATGGGCCTGTATCCATTTGGATCTGTTTTGTCCTTTCCTGTTTTTGGTACTGGTACCAGTATTGCATCTTTCCATGCCTGTGGTACAATTCCCCTTTTCCAGCTTTGGTTTAGGACCGATAGCAGTTTCTTCTTCGCTGTTTGGCCCAGCCCCATCAGCATTTCGTTTGTTATCCCGTCTTTTCCGGGAGATTTCCTTTTCTTTAGTGTTCTCATAGCCTCTTCCATTTCGCGCATTGTTAGTTTGGCCATCATGTGCTCTTCAGGAGCCGTATTTATGTTTTTGTGTCCCTTTAGCTCTTTGCTAATGTCTGTATGCTTATCTGCAGGGACCTCGATGTGGTTTGCTCTGGCATAGTGATCGACAAAGGCGTTTGCGGCTTTCTTACCTGTGATCAAGTTCTCGCCCTGCTTGATAGTAATTTGTTTATTTGACGGGGTTTCGTCTTTCATGGCTCTGACTAGCTTCCATAGCTTGTTCCCTTCTTTGTCCAGGTTTAGACTTTCCGTTTTATTTTTCCAGCTTTCTCTTGCTGTTTGCTTGAGAGTGTGTTTGTACTTCGCCGCGGCGGCTTTGAGGGCGATGTTTGCCTCCATGGATTTTTCTCGTTCTGCCATGTTCCTAGCATTTGTTACTGCATCTTCCACTTTCTGCAACTCATCATTCCAGTAGGGCTTATAGTTTTTCCTAGCTCCTCTTGGGATGGTTTCAGTGGCGGCTTGCATTATTGCCTTGCTTAGGCTCTCTACCATGGGCTTCATTTTGGTGTTTCGTGTGTTGATGGTTTCACACAGCCCATCTGTCAGGATTGCAAATCTGTCCCAGTCGGCTCGTTTGTAATTCCAACGTGGGAGCGGTTTTGTTTCCTGTGGGCCTACTTCCATGTCAATGGTTAGCCTGATCGGCCTGTGGTCGCTACCTGCCAGTTGGTTTAGCACCTGGCGGTCTATTTTATGGTGTATGTCCTGTGTGGAGAAGGCCAAATCTGGAGTCGAGGTGGTATGCCATGTTCTTGAATAGAAGCTAGGGCTATCCTCCGGCCTATTGATTAGGGAGAGATTTGCATCTATCTCCCAATCTTCCACTTCGTCACCTCTGCTGTCTGTGTCAGAGTATCCCCATCTCTCCGAGTGGCTGTTGAAATCTCCAACTACTATGCAGTTGGAGTCTCTGACCTCCATACTCGAGAGCGATAGGTCTCTGTTTGGTGGTCCGTACAGATTGAAAATGCGGAGCTTCGTCTCTTGAGCCATTATGTCAACTCCTACAATTTCTGCTTGTCCGGTGTGATTGACAGGTACCGCGCTACTCGGTATGCTGTTTCTGGTCAGTATCAGGACCCCTCCTTTGTGGCCTTCTCTATCTAGACGGAAGGTCTGATACCCTCTGATTGAGAATTTATGGTTATTGTTGAGGTGCGTTTCCTGGATACATGCCACGTCAATCTTACCTTTATGCAGGTGGTGTGTTAGGGATAGTTTTTTGTTAATGACTCTCTCCGCATTCCACTGTAGTATTTTGAGGGTTTTGAGGTTTTGGCCAATATAAGTTGCCCCATAGCCATGTGCCTTGACTCCACGACACATGGGTGGGTGACCACCAGTAGTCAAGGGTGGGCCCCTTCGAGGCGTGAGGCCCGGCACTATCGCTGCCTGGCGGGACTCCGCAGGATGAGCGCCATGCGTTTTTCTATTAGGTTGTACTGCCATCATACTGTGATTTACGTTGCACTGTTTTGTTAGGCTTGCGGCCCCGTGCATCCGATTTCAACAGGCGTTTCTGTAGGGATGCCCTCCTTAGCCTTTGGCTATCCCCAGCCTATCTGCAAGGCAGCAGTTGTTTATGATCAGAGTTTTCTCTCTTATGGAAGTTGTCTTACCAGACTATCGAGTCTTCACTACTCGTGTCTATAGGGTGCAATGATGATATGTGATGATATATGAGATGGACTGGTTTACCCGGAAGAGAGGCAGTCCAGTGTGTCTGTATCCCAGGATCGTCACGTCCTGCCAGAAACGTAGCATTTGCATGTGGGTGGGGTATCTCTTTTTCCCTTTATTTTCTCGGCTTCTATGCAGGGATGGTACGCCTAGCATTCCCCGCCACCTGGGGTGTTGACACAGTGGGGCAGGTGTGCAATGTCCGCTGGTCTGCATCTCTTCTGCGTCCAGTGTGATAGTTATATGGCTGATAACGTACAGAGGTAGATATCGTAGCCGGGGTGCATTCAGCCAGAGGACAAGCCTGGTAATGTCACAGAGATGTTGTTCGCCTGGTGTGCGGACAACTCTCATGGTCAGTGGTTGAGTCTTGACAGTTCACAGTGAGGTGGCTGCTCTACTGTTTTCGACACCCCGACCAGGTGCCAAGTCTTTGGTTGGTGTTTTCGCACCCCATCGCCGTATAGGGTGAGTATCAAGCAGTTTTCCGCCCGCTTTGATTGGCGGACGGCAAGGACCTCTTACTGTGGCTCTACCTGATAGGGCTGGGGCGCAAGCCCCAGGTCCCGAGCATGTAGGAGCCTCCCATTGCAGTGGTGCTGAGATTTTGGGCGGGATTGCGGCTTACAGGGGTTCGGCCGTAATCCCCCACATGGTAGCCTCGCGCCCTTGGCTTATCAGCCTGGTACGTGAGCCAAAGTGTCTGCGGCTCCTCTCGATTTGAGCTGGTTTTCCGTAGCAACGCCCTGTCATTTGTAGGGTAAAACTGACCTGTCTTCAGATGATCTATTTCCAGCACCCGTTCACTATTTGGTCAGACGAATTTATTGAGGGCTTTTGTTTGTCAATGACCAGGTATTTGAAATCTGCGGTTTCTGCGAAGTTAAACACGATTTCCGTAGCGTTCTTACATTTGAGTGTTTGAGAGCTGACTTGTCATCCGTGAGTCTAATACCAGCGTACGTTCATTATTAGGCCCAAACGGCAGTGCTCTCGATTTGTCAGTTGTTCTACAGTATTGGCGTGTTCAGTCAAATTAAGCCGCAGGTTCCACACCTGGTGGTGCCCTTCCGTCAATTCCCTTAGCGAGACAATCAAGTTTCTTAGAGGGTAGCCCCAAATTTTCGAGGGTCTAATTCCAGCACATGTTCTCTATTAGACCCCACGAAGGTGTACTTTTTGATAGTCATTCTGCAGTATTGGCGTGTTAAGTTAATTTAGGTCTCAGGCTCCACTCCTGATAGTGCTCTTCCGTCAATTCCTTTATCAAACACTGGATGCAGACCAAACCGGGCCACAGGGGGCATAACCCCAGATTTCTGGGGGTCTAAGTCCAGCACCAGTTCCATATTAGACCCCAGAAGAGTGGTCTCGGCATGTCAATCATTTCAGTGTTGGCCGTGTTGAGTCAAATTAAGCCGCAGGCTCCACTCCTGGTGGTGCCCTTCCGTCAATTCCTTTAAGTTTCAGCTTTGCAACCATACTTCCCCCGGAACCCAAACACTTTGGTTTCCCGGAAGCTGCCCGCAGAGTCATCGAAGCAACTCCTGCGGATCGCTAGTCGGCATCGTTTATGGTCAGAACTACGACGGTATCTGATCGTCTTCGCGCCTCTGACTTTCGTTCTTGATTAATGAAAACATTCTTGACAAATGCTTTCGCAGTAGCTCGTCTTGCGGCGATCCAAGAATTTCACCTCTAACGCCGCAATACGAATGCCCCCGTTTGTCCCTGTTAATCATTACCTCCAGTTCCGAAAACAAACAAAATAGAACCGAGGTCCTATTCCATTATTCCATGTACCATTATTCAGGCAGCCGAGGCCTGCTTTGAACACTCTAATTTTTTCAAAGTAAACGCGCCGGCCACCCAGGACGCTCAGTGAAGAGCACCCGTGGGAGAGAGCCGGCAGACGGTAGGGCAGGAGACAACGGGCAGTGAATCGGCGCGAGCCGGACCGCCCGCCTGCGCCTGAGATCCAACTACGAGCTTTTTAACTGCAACAACTTTAATATACGCTATTGGAGCTGGAATTACCGCGGCTGCTGGCACCAGACTTGCCCTCCAATAGATCCTCGTTAAAGGGTTTAAAGTGTACTCATTCCAATTACGGGGCCTCGAAAGAGTCCCGTATTGTTATTTTTCGTCACTACCTCCCCGTGCCGGGAGTGGGTAAGTTGCGCGCCTGCTGCCTTCCTTGGATGTGGTAGCCGTTTCTCATGCTCCCTCTCCGGAATCGAACCCTGATTCCCCGTTACCCGTTACAAACATGGTAGGCATGTCACGTACCATCGACATTTGATAGGGCAGACATTTGAAAGATGCGTCGCCGGCACATGAGGCCATGCGATCAGCACAAAGTTATCCAGAGTCACCAGTGGGGACGCCGCAACCCCGCGAGGGGAAACGACGATTGGTTTTGAACTAATAAAAGCGCTCTTTCCGCGAGGGTCGGAGCTTGGTAAGCATGTATTAGCTCTAGAATTGCCACAGTTATCCAAGTAGGATCGTGTCATCTAAGGAACCTCGACTGATTTAATGAGCCATTCGCGGTTTCACCGTGAGACAGTGTGAACTTAGACATGCATGGCTTAATCTTTGAGACAAGCATATGACTACTGGCAGGATCAACCAGATATCTGTCGGAGACGTACGTACAGCACACACCGGTCGGCGGAGGAAGGGTTACGTGTAAAAAGCCTCGCTGGGACGACGGCCGCAGGGACCGACTGACGGAACGGACGGACGGTTTGTTCCACCCGTCCCTCACTCCGTCGACCTAGGACCGCCTGCTGACAGGGGCCTCCCACACGCACCAGACGACCGACCGACCAGGCTCGCTCGAGGAGGGATGGCAGCGCTCTGTGCAGAACGGATCCCAACGACCTCGGCGATGAATTTCACTGGGACTAGAGACAATTTGGCATGCCGGCCTGCCCTTCTCCGTAGGGAGAACGCAGGGCCTCGAGGCAACGATTCCTGCTTTCCATTTGCCGGTCACAAGCTCTTTGCGAGAGTCGGACCACCAGCGAGACGTACTGTCGAGCTCTGCTATAAGCCTTAGATAAATCACCACGGACGGACCACGTTTCCTGATACGGACCAGACCAGCGCACCTCGGTGGAGGAGCCGCTGCAACAAACCGCACCCAATTCGCTCTACGGGGAAAGGCAGGCGAGCGTTTTCCGCAAGCCCGCGCTATCGCTCCGCCTGGCGGGACTGAGATCGCTTTACGAACACTGGTTGAAATTGAGTCGCTGCGGCGAGACAACTACCCCAGATTAACAGCCAGTCTGAGAGGTAGGGTTATGCAAAGACCAATACAAGGGGACATGGAATTAAAGGAAAAGGGAATTTGACAGCAACCTCTAAGTGATCAACGGGAGGTTGACAGCAACCTCTAAACGTTGAACATCCTAGATGACCCTCGAATGTTCAATTCAAGGTGATGGTCATCAACATCATCCTCTGACCTTGCTTTTAACATTGGCGACATGTAAAAACTCCAATAGAACAGTACCCGCACCTCTAGTAGAAAGTGATCACAGATTCATCAAACTTTCCATAAACCTTTGGAAACATTCCACCAGACCACAAGCCATTGCCAATATGGAACTATATGAAAACAGACTGGCAGAAGTTTGCCACAAGTACAGATCTTTACTTCCAGTCCACCAACACCAACCACAAGAAAATAGGCAAGATGGTAGAAAAATTCAACCAGTTCCTCTTAAAGGCAGCAATGGAAAACAAATATCTCAAGAGGCTATATACGTCACCGGAAGTGGAGCAGACGGAACTTCAACTAACAGAGGCAAGAGAAAGAGGGGAAATTAACCAAAATCAAGAAAGTAATTTCGCACTCAAGGCAGCTGCAGCAACATATAGGAAAGCAATCAACCAAACATGTAGAAAAAGCTTGTACGTTCTTACAGAAACGCTCAACTTTGATAGAGAGAGCAAGAAGCTCTGGAAGCTAGCAAAAGACTTAAGTGACGAAAACAGCTACAAGCCAACAATTGCAAGAAAATTAAAGAAAGGTCCTAACTAGAAAATAGCAGATATTCTAATTCAAAATTATGCAGAAACAAGTATAAACAAAATCCCCAAAGACATAAAAAGGTATATTAAGAGAGAAATAAACCACATGTAGCACTAAGTGCCAGTACCTGAAAAACATCTGATGGTAAATATTACAGAACTAGAATTTGCCATTAGAAACTCAAGAAGGGAAAAGTTCCAGAAAAGCACCTCATCACTAATGAAAAGCTCTCTAATTTGGGAGAAATAGCAATGAACAAACTACTACCAATCTTTAAAGCAAGCTGGAAACAAGGAACTGTCTACCCAATGTGGAAGGAGGCAAGGACTATCCCCATCGTTAAACATGGAAAAGACAACATGAAGCCAGGCAGCTACAGAACTATTAGTTAACTCAGCTGTGTGGGGAAACTAATAGTTAACATTAGCACATGAAATCCACAAATTACTTTATTTTCCAAAAAGCACACTCTCACAGGAATAAATGGACTGAAAATCAGGTGACATATATTTCATAGAAGATAGAAGATGTATATCAAGAAAAAAAATAAAACACTAGTAGTCTGGATAGATCTTGGAAAAGCTTTTGATAGAATATAGAAGAGCAAACTAAAACTCATAAATTATTGCAAAATGGGTGTAGCCAACAACACATACACCAATGATTACTAGGATAACAGGACATGAAGAGTACAACTCCAGGTGGAGAACCTCAGTAAAAAGATGAAAAAATAACAAGGATTTCCGCAAGGTGGGATACTCTCACCCCCACTATTGCCCATGATATAATGATAGAAATCCCGAAAAGAGAACACAGTGCACTATATGCAGATGACTTAGCGCTACAGACTTCTGGTGAGTCTACACCTGCAGCTTGAAATAAAATGCAAGTGGCACTAAATAAAATGGAGACATGGACAATGAAATGACGAATTGCCATCAACGAAACAAAACAACTTGCACAATCTTCTCCTAATCTTCCAACACGGAAGAAGTAATCCTACATGTAAATGGTCAGACTCTTCCCTTAGATATAAGTCCAACTGATCAAGAACAAAAATTTAACCCAACGCTAACACTGAAAAAATTATACAAAAGTTATCCAACAAACTTAAGAACAGAATGGCCATAATGAGAACAATATTGGGCTCAACATGTGGAGCCGACACGAGCAGCATAAAGACACTGTACACAGGTTATATGACACCAATGCTAGAATATGAGATAACACCATTGTTCACCGAAACAAAACAAAATAACTTCAAAAATAATTAATACATATCACTGGAGCTATAAGAACAACACAGATTAATACAATGTAGAACATTTTCAAAAGAATCTAAAGTATGGAGACGCACAGAGACCAATAAATACTCCAGCAGGGAAAAAAGTTCGAACGAATGCCATATCATCCGATATATGACATAATTAATCACATGTGAAGTTATCTTGCAAGAGTATTATACAGACCTGAGCATTATGTATAATGAGGCCAAGACCACAGTTAAAGCTTACTTAAGGAAAAAATGGGCTGATCAACACCCTCACTTCTGAAAAGAAAACAACTACTCTACGACTTAAACTAGAGAAAAGCAAGTCGCCATCTTCAGACTGAGAATTTGGCATAATACACTAAAGGGTCACCTTTACAATAAAAATGAAGATTGGGACAGATGACAAGTGTCCATGTGGGGAGAGTACCATTACATTGACACACATCCAACAAAACATCATGTCCATGCAGGAAGAGTACAATACTGGCCTTGTGAGACATATATGAGACAAAAAGCTGTATGGAGATAAAACACACTTACAAACAATGGTGTCCTTTGTAAGAGAAACCCAAACCTTGATATGAGGATTTACAAAGAAGAAGAGACTACATATACACACCATTCTCTGCCCACAACATAATAATGTGCTCCCACTCCTTTATACTACTTTTCTTTCAATCACATGACAGCAGTGATCAAATTAAATACAAATCAACTCTTCTACTTCACTCTCCTTCTCAGTGTAGAGGTTCTTCGGTATATACTTGCAATCAGGTGCACAGATAAACAGGTGATTGACGTGTTGTGTCTTTGCATGATAGAGAGTAGAAATTTTGTTACTTTAATTTTTATTTTCAGTTGCCTAGGGTTCTTTTATGTGTACAGTGTGTACACAGGACCTCTGAATCTATCGTCCATCTCTGATAGAACTAGACGTCCGATCTCACCTCCCTTGAGACCAGACTTTGTTTGAAATTTGCAGGATTCGAACACCCACCATTTTGTGCTTCCATCATTCATTTCTTGAGAAGTTAGTGCATAATCTTTCAGCTATAGTGACCCTCCCTGACCCACCTTCTACTTCTCCTGGTCAGAAAACAAATATTTGCTACTATATTTTTGGATGTCATTGTTGTTTTTGTGCCAAAGTAAAACTGTTTCTTGCTTATTTTCCAAAAATCTTGTACATTTTACTTTCAGTTTTACTGCCATCCCTCTGGTTTTTATACTGAAACTTAACTTATTCACATTATAGAAATGTTTGTTTGCATTTTAAAGCTCTAAAAAAACAATTTATGTTGTATACTGTCTTGAGAAAATTAATACATTATGTGGTTTCCCTGCAAGGTCTAATGTATGATTTTTATTTTTTGGCTTGATGCTATCACCAGGTCACTCACTACCTATATTTGTTTATACCGTTTTGTAATCAAATTTAAGCCCCAATATATAATTTCTTATGGTTTGTAGCCTAATTTTAAGTGGCTTTGCTTTAAATTGTGAGTTCTTGTCATATTTAAACATCTTACTTAAAGAATATAAAACAACCCTAACTGATATAGACAGTAAGTAAATTCTAGCTTACCATTTAGCAACATATTTTTTTTTAAAGTAAGAGCAAATGCATTGTTCAGTGTGTATAGTGTTTTCAAATTTCAAGCCTCTGCTGAAGTCGGATCGAAAGGTACAAATATTGCAGTCAAGCTGTAAATTAAAACAAAACGCATTTCGTTCTCCGGACATCCTGCTACTTGCAAAGTTATTTTCAAGGCTTGGTAGTGGGAGATCGAGAACGAACGAAGAAGAAACTCTAGGCGATCTTATACAACATTAAAATTCAATAGGTAAGGGCAGTCCCACAGTAGACACTGTTGTCGGGGATAAAGTGTTAGACTTTCTTGTATGATGTCAAAGCTTGTTTATGAGATGGGGTGGCCAGTTCTTTTCTTCCCTAACAGTAAGCCAGGTACTCATTTGCAGCTGGGTGGACTGGGGCATGCATGTAAAAGGAGTTGATCACTGCACTTTTACCTTGGCAAGTGAGTGCTCTACCACTATGCTAATCAGATGTCCAATGTAGTATGATAAAACTGGTACTTGTTTGTCAATTTTTAAGCCTCAATTACATTTTAATTTTAGTAATAACAAAATTATAATAATATAAAGAAAGACAACTAGAATATATTTCTAAACAAGATATTTAATCACAATCAAAGCTTGACCTTTCAAATATTGCTTAGAGGTTAGTATGAAAGATAATGCCCAAGGACAAAGTCTCCGGTTCCAGTCCTCCCGAGTTGTTATACATTGAATATTGCAGTTAATGTGAAAAAAAGTCATCAATGAGATCAGTACCATCTGTTTTTTGGTTTAATTCCTAGAGATAAAGCCTTCTTCTTCATATCTATGGAATATATTCCCCTGACTTCTTATGTAAGGTCCAAAAGAATATCTTCTTTCAATTGTTACCAATCTTTCATGTACTGAAACATTACCACTGCAAAATCAACCAACACCCTTGAATCTCTCATGTGCGTGGACAAATTTACCAAACATATATTACTTTCTACATTTATATCCAAAAATCCTCCATCTTTTAATTTTTCAGAGCTTGACAAACTGTCCTTTCATGACTTTACAGATGTATTATTGCATTTGTGTCCATTATGAGCTCTCAATTGCTCAGTTCAAGTTTTTGTAATATTGTAGTCTTTCCATACAGTTTAAGTGTTTAGTTCAGTGCATTTAGTTTTAGCTGTGAAAACAAATAGATCTATAGATCATCAACTAAGACCAGAGCTTCCAGCAGTGTTAACGGGTTTTCAATGTAGGCCTATTAGAATTGCCTTTTCTACTATTGCTGATTAAATGTCAATATGCAGTGTGGACATCTGTTTAATTATTCATTGGTTTTGCTAACTGTTAAACAAAATAGCATGCATGCCTGATTAAACCTAATTTTCTAAATTCATTTTTGTGGTTACCACTGAAACTGAAATGAAAATGTGGTAATTTGAATTTCATGCATGTATTTTAATTTTCTGTTAAAATAAGTATGAAGAACTTCTGCTCACTATATATTTTAAGCAAAGGCATACATTAAACATATTTATATAATTATCACCTATGAGTATGACTAAAGTTATTGTTGTAGCTTAGGGTGTTGCCAACATTAACATAATCTTCATGACTACACAAATATGTATCATCATACTAGACACACCCTAGTTTGAGTGCAATTGTTATTGTCAAAATTTACTTTGCGTGTGTTATTTCAGTCTCACTGCGCAGTAAACAAAAAGAGTGAATTGAGTGTGTCTGTTTACTACTAGAATTTACTCTTTGCAAATTTCAATATGGAAAGAGATCATTGCGGGTATGGATGGCATTTGAATTGTTTCCTCCGAATCTAGGAGTAGGACGGTTATCATTCGGGTAGTAATGGTTGGGTTAAACGCCGCTATATAGTCTATGTAAACCCTACTACTTCGATTCAGTTACCATGAACTCATTACAATGTCACAGCCACACATCCGTCATGAGAAACTACAAACACAACGCTTTGAAATTGCTATTGAGTATTGTATTCCTACAATTAACTTTATGACTTTATCTCATCTGATTATCAGATTTTTATTAGAGGGCGGGGTGGCAACCCCAAAATTGGTCACATGCCAAAGACAATCAAATAGCAGCTAGTTCCAGGCTACCGCATGCGTTAATATACATTTTATCCGCACCTGTTTTGGGCATACTATCCTATACGTCTACGATTCCCATTATTGATTAGACTATAGTGGGCTACACATTCATTTCCATATCATCAATCACGATCAGGTCAGTGGTGAGTGTCTAGCTTACCTTGAATGTCAGCTGAATCGATTCATTGTCGTCTAGAAAACGTATGTTGCATGTATATTCCGTGAGTGCATCGCTTTTACTCCTCTTGAAAAGAGACATGGTGGTAAAGACTTTAAAAACAAATTTTTACGATGGCTTTCCTATGTTATCCGACGCCTTGGCCTTGGAAGACAGCATCCAACCGAATCACTGTCAAGCGTAGTGTACAAGATGGCGCTGGCTGATCACGTGACACAAATACAACCAAACGACTGTATTATGACATGAACCTAGAAATGTGGCAGGTCTTCACTTTCCTCAGTATCTGCCGTCAGATAGTGGATTCAGTCAAAACGTCTTTTTATATATAAAATACCATCAGTTTTATCTGCACAAGGCGTGTATGTTGCGTAACGTCAGAAAAGAGGCTTGGGCGTGACGCTCCAGGCACGTCTAGGTCAATAGCTTCGAGTTCTAGTGAGGTCAGGTTTAAAGAGTTCATAGTTGAAGGGAAAGGCTGTGTGTACGTTTTCTAATTTGCCGTGGAAATTTATCTGTATTAAATGTACTAGCCGTCAAGTACTAAATAGACCCATAAATGTATATATATGTATGTGTATAGTATATGAAAGCTGGCTAAATTGGGAAAAAAATAATTCATGTATCTTTAACTATATATGATGACTCAGCGGATCTATAATTAATTGTAATAGTCATGCATCTAAATGTATGCGACATTTTTATATGTCCTTCATCTCAAATGAATACGTTTTTATAGTAACGTTTTTTGTTTTGTTTTTTATTTATATTCTCTTGAAACAGTGCTTCTTAAACTGTTTCCTTCATTACCAAAAACTTATCAGAAAGTCCTTTTTTCCATTTCTTATCTACCCAACGTAGGTAATACATGCTCGTCAACATGTGAAAGATAAGTATGAAAAATAGCGCCCCAAAGACAATATATATGAGGATCAATAGAACACCAGGTACACTAACTATAAGTATAAACAATATCGAGATCCAGTTTGCTCGGTAGTTGTAATATACGAGGACAATTTTCGCAGTAGATGGAAGACTGGATAGAGGAATAGAAACTCAAAATATCAAAAAAGCATCGGCTGTGACAATTGTCGCCACCTTTTAGACACCCGAACATCAGCTTGACAACTAAACAAAACTTATAAACAGTATATTTATACCAACTATGTGCTAACAGCATCAGACTTAAGAGGGAAAGCTAACGACTTATGAAATGTCTAAGAAAAGTCATTGGTGTCACCATAAAAGATTAAATAAGAAATTAAGGCATTAGAAAAATGTTTGAAAATACTTTTTATGTGTTGAATATATTTCAAGCCAGAGCTATGTTTATTTGATCATCTCATCGTGAGAATGCGGTCTGGCCGACTCCCATTGCACGCTTATAATAACACAGGGAAGGCTCCAACCTGTTCTTTTTCGTCGTCGTTCGTTCTCTCACTCCCGCTACAAAGCATGGAAAGGACTTTACTAATAGCAGGATGTTGTCCAGAGAACAGAATGCGTTTTATCGTAGCTTACAGTTTGACTGATATTTGCACTTTTCGGTCCAACACATCCGACTTCAGCAGACATTTTTTAGTTCCGGGTTAGCCTTCCCTGTTCGATCCATTTTTCTTAGCCAGTCTGCTCTGTTACAGTCTGTTATCCAGGATCACCGCGTGGGAGTGTAGAAGGGTCTTGGCAGCTTTTGTTCACTGGCCGTGACTCTATCAGTCAGCCATAGATCGCTGGCCGTTGCAGCTCATGCGCTGCTCAGCATCTTAAACTACCACCTGTTCAATTTCACAGTTGTTTATTGAGTCTAGCTCCCAGATCAACCACGCGACAAGGCAGGTGCAGTGTGGTGCTCCTTGAACAACTCAATGATAAAGGCTGACCTCTCTATTAACCTTTGATGGATGACTCATTGAGATGCGCGGTAGCTCGAGACATCTTGGGGTGACCTTTGATCGTAGCCTGTCACATTGTTGTTGAATGTCCACAATGAGTAAGTCTACTCTTCCGTGCTCTTTGAAAAGGGCGTTAAGTGGCGTGTTGTAGTAGCTTTCCTCACATCCTGAACGTGTTGACGAAGGTGGTCCTCCAGACGGTTGTGCTATGCTTGGTTTCATCTGGGTGTCACTCACTACTACCTGGATCATGTCGATCCTCTGCCTCCTTAACCAGAGCTATGAAATAGCCTCTTTCTAGGGAGAACAGGAAATGAGGTGGGGGTCTTGGTCGGTATATTTTGCCTAACATTGTTTGATTAGTATGTTTGGCCTGACCAGACGTTAGTGTCCTCTCCCTAAATAATATGAGGTAAAACACTAACACCATATATGACAAGTGAAGAGAGATCGGTTAACAACAAATTGGAAGCAACAAAGCATATGTTTGATACAATGTCTTTATTTTAAACATATCTAAACATTTTAGCAGCCATACGTTTTTTTATTTACTGAAATGCTAAATGCTGATTCGCTTAATCGAAATACTACATCACGAGGTTCTCAGCGTATCTGATTCACCCAATTTTAACACTACATCAGGAGTAACAAGCAAAGGTCTGAATACCTGCGAAACATGAGACTGGTTCGAAGTATGACTTGGCTTGGCTTCGTTCGTTCTCAATCTCCCGCTACCAAACCCTGAAAGGGCTTAAATAGCAGAATGTAGTCCAGAGAACGGAATGCGTTGTGTCGTAGTTTACAGCTTGACTGCGATATTTGCACCTTTCGGTCCAACATATCCGACTTCAGCAAGCATTATTTTAGTAACAGGTTAGCATTCCCTCTTCGATTCTTTCTCCTTAGCCAGTCTGCCCTGCTGCAGCCTGTTATCCAGGATGACCACGTGGAGGTGTAGAAGGGTCTTGGCAGATCTGGTTCGCTGGCCCTGACGCTAGCAGTCAGCTATGGATCGCTGACCGCTGCAGCTCGTGTGCTGCTCAGCTGCTCGAACTATAAAAGTGAATAAGACAAGAGCGCATATTTCCCCCTTATCTGTCCAACATCTATACAAAAACCATTGTGAAAAATATAACAAATTGCGAAAAATTCGACCTGCTAAGATTCGTTGGTTATGAAATACCAGAACTCAAATATCATAGTGGCACAGTTATACTCTCAAAGAGAACCGATAATCCTTTCTGTTAAATGAAACACAGAAGAACAAAATCTCTACTTGAACCATCAGTAAAACCAAGATAATGACCACCGTTTTGATGGAGCAAAAAAAAAAAACCAATCAGATTTAAAGTTAACCTAGGAAAGGAGGAAATCGAAAACATCACAAGTTATGAATATCTCAGCACCATTGCACTTAACAATCATCATCATTTATCCGCCTGTTCCTTCTCCCAAAATAGGGTCGCAACAAATGCAATCCACCTGTTCCTATTATGTGCGTCTCTTTGAGTTCCGCCAACGAGACCTGGATTGAACTGACTTCCTCCTCAAACGTTTGCCGCCAAGTATTTCTTCGCCTTCCCGTTCGTCTCTCTCTCTGTCTCTCTCTCTCTCTCCCTCTCTCTCCCTCCCTCTCTCTCTCTGTGAGTTACAATCTAGTACATGTCTGGTTATGCTGTCCGACTTCTTTCCATCGCCACTTTCTCTTCCAAATTTCCCGTTGCACTGGTTGTTGCCTGGTTCTTTGCCATATATATATATATATATATATATATATATATATATATATATATATATATATATATATATATATGTGTGTGTGTGTGTGTGTGTTTTCCATTACACGAAGTATGCCACGAAGACACTTGTTAATGAAGGTTTGCAGTCTTGATGTGATACTCTTACTTACATGCTATGCCTCACGGCCATATAATAATTTGCCTCGGTGGATTATTTCTACGTGTGGCCTCACCATAGAAATCATGTATAATTTTCATAAAGTTATCTAGTATTGGACAGAGGTGCAATCTCTAAAACGTTTCTAGTATCAAACGGAATAAATAGGGATGTGTTCTCGCCCCGACTTTGTTCAGCATGATGTTCGCGCCACGATGACAGACGCCTTCAGATCACTAGAGCTTGGAATACCCATAAAGTACCGCACAGATGGCAAGTTACTCAATCTCAGAAGAATGAAGGCCAAAACCAAAGTGGCTGGCGATAAAATCAGGGAACTTGTATTTGCTGACGACTGCGCTCTAATGAGCAACTCAGAACTGAACATGCAGGTTGGAATGGACCAGTTCTCTGCCGCATGCGAAAATTTTGGCCTGACCATAAATGCCAAAAAAACAGAGGTCATGTACCAACCAGCACCAGGCATGCCGTACACAAAACCAGAGACTACAGTCAGCGGGCAGACGTTGAATGCCGTAGACAAATTCACGTATCTGGGCAGCACGCTATCGAGATCTGTCAGCCTAGACGATGAGGTGACAAGCAGAATAGCAAAGGCCAGCACAGCCTTTGGTAGAATGCGCTCGATGGTCTGGGCACGTCGTGGCATCAGCGTCAAGACCAAACTCAAAGTCTACCGTGCAACCATCATTCCAACCCTACTATATGCTTGCGAAAGCTGGACTATATACTCTGGACATGCAAGGAGGTTAAACCATTTCCACACAGGTTGCCTGAGGCGAATATTCCACATCCGATGGCAAGATCGTGTCACTGACATCGAGGTTCTCTCGAGGGCTAACATGCCCAGCATCTATGCACTGCTAGAAAAAGAACGACTAGGATGGGCCGGACACCTCGTCCGTATGTCAGACGAGCGGCTCCCAAAAAAGCTGCTCTACGGCGAGCTGAGAGAGGGATGGCGCGAGAGATGGCGCCCAAAGAAATGTTTTAAAGACGGTCTAAAGAACTCACTGAAAAGTTGCCAGATAGACATCGACACCTGGGAATGTCTTGCGCAAAACAGATCTGACTGGAGAAGCGCAGTCAAATCGGGTGTAGCTACCGGCGAAGACGACCGTGTTGTGAAAGCCCAGAGCAGACGCGAGACCCGGAAATCCCGAACAGTGGGGACACCATCACCTTCTACAAACCTCGTGTGCCCAATATATAGCAGATGTTTTCGTGCACGCATTGGCCTGTTCAGCCACATGCGCACCCACACCAACAGGGAAATCTGTGACAAGGATGATGTCGGCGGTCCTCATCGACAACGATGGACAGCTATTATCTAGTATTCCATAATGCTTCAATATTTTTCAAATTTCAGTCGTGTTTATACTATCAAATACTTTTTTAACATCTAGAAAGTTAATTTATAAAGGTGTTTACTTCACCTTAGATTATTCTAAGATAATTGTGAGTTTTTCTGTTTGATCTGTGCACGATCTTCCTGCCCTGAATCCTGCTTGTTGGATCGTAAACAGCATTACGTTTAGGTAATTAAAACACTTTATCCACATCAAACGCCATAACGGTTTAGATAACAAATTATACTGGAGGGTATGATACCTGGAAAACCAGACAGAGGGCGACCAAAGAGTAGATGGACACGCGCCATTAACAGTGTTCTGAAGATGACATCGACAGAGGCCAAAGATCGAGTCTTGCAGAGCGGATGTGATGAGAGCGACGTTCTACAAAGGACATGCTACATGATGATAATGAGGTACCAATTAACGAGTATATTGATACTGCTCCATTTGCCATCTTATTTACAAGTGCCGCAAAATTGGAGCACATATCACAGCTTATTCGGGGTTCAGCAAACCGTTTCGTTTCGTGCTGTATTAAGGCAATCGTGCAAAATCCTACTTAACACATTAGGTGGTGCTTGGAAGCGGAAATAAATGCCTTAGCATTGCACATATGATTGCATATAATTTATAAGCGCCGGGTATATTTATTAAACAGTAAACAAATACTCGTTAGGCCTTTTTTTAGAGGATCGGTGCACACTGATTGATCACCTTCTTCATGGTACTTCCTCATCTACACTTTTTATAAACGAAACCAAAACCGCGAACAGAATCTTCTCCCTATCTCCCAAACCCAAAGAAGTGATGCTAAAAATAAATGGTAAGACGACTCTCCCCCTTGACATAAGTCCAACTTATCTAGGAATAACAATGGACCCGAGGTTGACATGGACAAACAAGATTTTTTTAAAAGCCACCAACAAAGCTAAGAACAAAATGGCCATAATGAGAATTACAGCAGGCTCAAGATGGGGAGCTGACACGGGCACCCTCAAGAAACTGTACACAGGTTAGGTGATGCCAGTGCTAGAAAACGGGATAGCAGCATGGTCCACGGCAATACAGAATAACTTCCAAAAAATAAATACAACCCCAAACCAAGGCATTCGTATCATCACTGGAGCTATGAGAACAATGCCAATAGATTCAATGCAGAACATCACACGAATCGAAAGTATGGAGACGCGCAGCGATTTAAAAAAAAACACTCAAGCAGGGGCAGAAGTTCAAACACATGCCTGATCACCCAATATAGGACAAGATAAATCGCACGAAACGAGGGAGATTAAAAAGAAACCACTTGATTTAAAAAGCAAAAGAACTTGCAAGAGCAGACCAAATCATAAGCCATGCAGTGGTTAGAGATCTAAAACAAACATCCCAGATCCCGCCATGGAAAAAACGTTAAGTCCCTTAAGAGATGGTAGAAACCATAGAGGGAATAGGGAAAACGGAAACTCAGATAAGGTCAGACAGAAATTTAGAGTAATTAATTTATTACAGAAGAATATCTTAGAACAGTAGACATGGATACACATATATACAGATGGCTCATCTAACAAAGCTACGCCCAAGAGGTGGAGGAGTCTATTACAGACTAAGGAATTGAGAAGAAAAAATTGTAGGATTAACAACGGGAGTATACAATAACTTCCGTGCAGAAGCAGAGGCACTGAAGGCTGCAGCTGAGCTTGTAATCCAAGATAAAGATATTTACCAAAAAAAACATAGTATGCCTGACTGATACCGTGTCAATGTTAGCAGTACTAAAACAACACAAAGATGAAGATCTCGAGCAATGTATGTTCTCCCTGACATAGCTCTCAGCAGAACACACAAGGTTGGTCATACAGTGGATCCCATCCCACTACAATATTGAAAGCAAGGAAGCTGCAGACAAACTAGCAAAGTGTGGAGGAGCATCCCCACAAACAGACATGAGCATCACATATAATGAGGCCATAATTAAAGCCAACTGCAGGGTAAAATGGGCTGATCAACTCCCCGACTTCTGAAAATAAGACAGCTACTTTAATTTAACTAGAGAAGAGCAAGTCATCATCTTCAGACTGAGAACTGGGCATAACAGACTCAAGGGTCATCTTCACAACATGAGGATTGGGACAGATGACAAGTATCCATGTGGGGAGCATACCATGACCCTGGAACACATCCTACAAAGCTGCATGCTCACAAAGGAAAAGAGAGAACAATACTGGCCTCGCGAGACAGATATGAGACAAAATATGTATGGAGCAGCCTTATAAACAACGTTGTCCTTTGTAACAGAAACCGGGACCTTGATCTGAGGATGAACGAAGAAGTAGAAGAAATCTACACTTTTACGGTAATTATTAATGAGTTGACACAAAAAAAAACAACCAACCAACAAACACACAAAACAAAACAAAAACCACTTTTATCCAATTTTGAGTAACAAACTCAGGTTTGGGAAGCGCTGACCTGCAATAACTGATTCATACATATTTCTTTAGTATCTATCATTACGGCGTATATTGTCATTGCTGGTTTCAGTCGAGGGAAAGGTGAGGGGGGGGGGGGGCTGGGGGGGGGGAGGAAGTGTGTGAAAAGATTTTAAAAGGCTAAGGAACCAAGGTCGCTTGCTCTGGAAGTTACCACACAGTATGTGGGTATAGATATATCACGGTACTTGCGTCTTAATTCACCCCAAATAAAAAAACACACACACACAAACACACACACACATGTATATATATATATATATATATATATATATATATATATATATATATATATATAGAGAGAGAGAGAGAGAGAGATATTTGACGTAGTGACGTCACATACTAGTCCCCTCTTTAACTGAAGGGGGTGTAAAATATTCTGCGAGAAATGACGAAAATTCAAGTTTTTGCATCAGCTTATACCTGTCGTCTAAGCAATTAATTGTTGAATCCGTCAACGTTGGTCCATGATAAAGAGATTCGCATCCATTTTCAACAGCAACATGACGTTATCCATGCTGTCAGACAATGTATTAACACCCATGTTATTTAACCATAACCCTAATCCTAACCGTAAATTTAACCCTAAACCGAATCTAACTTAACTTATTCAAAAAGGGCAAAAAAGCAGATCGAGCGAACTACAGACCTATGAGTTTAATGAGCATAATCTGTAAATTGTTAGAGTCAATAATCAAAGAAAACATTGTAATGCATTTAGACAAATTTAATCTAATTATAAATAGTCAGCATGGGTTTACTAGAGGGAGATCATGCTTAACAAATCTATTAGAATTCATGGAGGAGGTTACTAAAATGATAGATAAACGGGATCCAGTGGACGTTATTTATCTAGATTTTGCAAAGGCCTTTGATAGAGTACCTCATCAAAGATTATTTAGAAAGTTAAAAGCACATGGAATAGGTGGGGAAGTTGCCAAATGTATTGAAAAAAATTGGTTAACGGGAAAAAGGCAGAGGGTGGGTATAAATAAGGAGTACTCTGAGTGGTGTGAAGTGAAAAGTGAAGTGCCACAGGGCTCGGTTTTGAGACCAATTTTATTCTTGATATACATAAATGATTTAGACATAGATATGGGATCCATGATTGCAAAATTTGCTGATGACACAAAACTATGCAGTAGTGTCTCATCTAAAGCAGAAGTGGATATATTGAGGTCGGATTTAGATAAAATTCGAGAATGGTCTGTAATCTGGCAAATGGAGTTTAATGTAGATAAATGTACAGTCATCCAAATAGGTAGATCCACAATGGAACATAATTACAGAATGGGAGAGAACAATATTAGAAAGATAGATAAAGAAAGGGACCTAGGGGTTATAATAGATCATACAGGTAAGGTGAGGAGCAAGTTCAGGTAGCAGTATAAAAGGCAAATGCAATGTTAGGGATGATAAAAAGAAATATTAAACATAGGAGCAAGGAAGTGATAGTCAAACTGTATAAAGTATTAGTTAGACCTACATTGGAGTACTGTGTACAGGTGTGGAGTCCTTATCAGAGAGGGGATATAAACATGCTGGAAAGAATACAAAAAAGAGCAACAAAGCTGATAGTGGGATTCCAGAATTATAGTTATGACTAAAACCTAAAAAAACTGAAAGACTAAAAAAAACCGGCCTACAGTGTCTGGAAGTGAGTAAAATTCGCGGTGACTTAATTAATACAGGTTTATAAGATGATCATAGGAATGGATAAAGTAGAGTATAGCAAGTTTTTTTAAATACAGTAACTTAACTTAACGTCTTTATACTGGTTTAAACTTAACTTAACTTCTTTATACTGGTTTAAACTTAACTTAACGTCTTTATACTGGTTTAAACTTAACTTAACTTCTTTATACTGGTTTAAACTTAACTTAACGTCTTTATACTGGTTTAAACTTAACTTAACGTCTTTATACTGGTTTAAACTTAACTTAACGTCTTTATACTGGTTTAAACTTAACTTAACGTCTTTATACTGGTTTAGAAGACTCTGTGGAGTCTGTATGCAACCAGTTTCATTTACATTCCCTTGCTCTAAAAGCTATGCGTATCCAATTTATTCTTAAATGTATGAATTGTCTCTTTTCGGAAGTGAAGTTGTTGGTTAGATCGTTTCCTTTGAAGTTGGCTTTAATTATGATCTTTATCTCATTATACGTGATGCTCAAGTCTGTTTGTGGGAAAGCTCATTCATACCTTGCCAGTCTGTCTGCATTTTCATTGCCTTCAATATTGTAGTGAGAAGGGATCTGCTAAATGACCAACCTTGGATGTTCTGTCGAGAGATGTGCATTGCTCTAGATCTCCATCACTGTGTTGTTTTAGAGCTTCAAATATTGGCGAGGCATCAGTCTGAAATACTATGTTCTCTTGGTTGAAATCTTTATCTTGGATTACATGCTCATCATCCACCTTCAGTGTCTTTACTTCCGCGCGGATGTTATTGGAGTTTGTTCCCGTTAGCACTAGAGTTGTTTTCTTTTTCGTTCTTTAGTGTGTAATAGACACCGCCATCTCCATTCGATGTGACTTTGTTTCTTGAGTCATATGTATATACGCATATCAGTGTTTCTAGCGAGTAGACTCTCCTAAAATATTATTCCGTGATAATTTTAATATTTAGATCTATCTGTTCCCTTCTTTTATATTCCATCTACTGTTTCTACCATCTCAGGAGATTGTTATTCTTCCATTGCGGAATTTTGGGTGTTTTTTTAAAATCTGTAGCTACTGCATAGCTTATGATTGGGTTTGCTCTTGTCTGATCTTTTGTTCTATATAAAGTGGTTTCTCTTGATCTCCCTCTACTTATGCGATTTATTCTGTCTTATATTGGATGATGTGGCATTCGTTTGACCTTTGTCTTACTGCTCCATATTTTCTACTCTTGTGATGTTCGCCATTGCATTAATTGGGTTTGTTTTCATAGCTTCAGTGATTATACGTGGTCTTAGGTTCTATTAATGTTTTGGAAGTTATTTTATGTTGTTGTGGGCCACAGTGCTATCCTGCATTCTAGCAGTAGTCTCACATTACCTGTATGTAGTTTCGTTAAGGTGCTCGTGTCAGCTCCACATGTTGAGCCCGCTGTAATTCTCATTATGACCATTCTATAATGAGCGCTTGCGACTACATGTGCTAAATACAAAATGCGAATTAGCGAGAACAAAACAGAAACTGTGATGATCAGTATAACTCCTGGGCCACTCAAGATAAGTCTAAATGATATTGCTCTTCAACAGGTCCATGAGTTCAAGTATTTGGGCAGTATTTTTTCGACAGACAGTAGGATCGACAGGGAAATCGAGACAAGATGTCAGAAAGCATTTGCGGTGACTTATCAGCTGTCCCCATTGCTTAGTCACCCGAGCATTAGTTTGGCAACAAAGTAACAGCTGATAAACAGTATATTTATGCCGATTTTGTGCTACCAGTGCCAAACATGGCCTCTGTCAATGGCGTGTGAGAGCAGAATTTCGACTTGTGAAATGAAGTGTTTGAGGAAAGTCATCGGTGTTACCAGAAGAGACAATGCGGAATGACGACATTAGAAGTATGGTCGGCACTACGTCTTGTGCCGAATACATTTCCAGGCAGAAAATAAGTTGGTTTGGTCATCTCATGAGAATACACCCTCATCATCTTCCACTGATGGCTTACAATGCTGGTAGATCTGGCTACAGGGCAAGGGGGCGGCCGCGAGGTATGTGGATAGATGACATTAGAGTGATTGTGCAACCACAAGGGCTCACATTGACTGACGCAACGCACTTGGCGCAGGATAGACGAGTCAAGCTCCCCACGGCGCTAAACGGCACAAGTGGAAAGAAAACTAACTAACTATAATTAGCTTTGTTGGATGCTTTTTGAGTCTGGTTTTTCAATGTCAGCCTTGGGGTCGTGGTTATTTCTTGATAAGTCGGATTTATGTCTAAAGGGATAGTCTGATCATTTACTTTCAGGATCACTTCTTGGCTTTGGTAGATAAAGAGAATATTGTGTAAGTGGTTTTGTTTCGTTGAAGAAGATTTGAAATTTCTTTGTGAATATAGGGCATTGTGTATTTTTTAGTTTCTTCCCAGACACATCTGAGTAGACTAATATGTCTGTAGCTGCCTGGATTCATATTGTCCTTCCTATTTTCAAGGACGGATATATTCCTTGCCTTCTTTAACATGGATAGTTCCTTGTTTCCAGCTTGCGTTAAAGCTTGCATCTCACGGCATAGGAAGGCATAGGAAGGCGCATGGTTCAAACGCTGGTAGCAACACATTCATCTATCCAGCTGTAAATGGGTACCTGTCTTAGTGTTAGACGAATCAATACAGCAAAGAAGGAAACTAGATATCCCAGCTAAATAATAGCTATAGACTCCATGCAAGGCTCTAACACTTCATCCTTGATGGCAATGTCTACCATGGGACTACCTTTCGTTGTACTGAAAACATTCAATGACTACACATTTGAGAACAGCATAGCAGGCGATAGGAGATTGGAATCTGGAGTGTGCACGACATCCTCAAGTACTAGTAGCATGTAAACGTATCTTTTGCATCTTAACAACTTCCTGTCTCTAGTGACATTTGTCATAACTATCTTTGTTCCCCATGCTTCCTATTCTTCTTGTGTCCTAATGTCCTTGTTATACATCGTCACGGGGAGGCGGGATCTCCTGCTGTCCTTACCATACGATGTCGCGGGCAGGTGGGATGTCCTACTGTCCTTGCCGTACGGCGTCGCGGAGAGGCGGGATGTCCTACTGTCCTTACCGTAAGGCGTCGCATCGCAGAGATGCGGGATGTCCTACTGTCCTTGCCATACAGCGTCACGATGAGGCGGGAAGCCCTACTGTCCTAATTGTACGGCGTCGCGGGGAGGCGGGATGCCCATCTGTCCTTGCCGTACGGCGTCGCGTCGCAGAAAGGCGGGATGCTCTACTGTCCTGGCTGTACGGCGTCGCGGGGAGGCGGGATGCCCTACTGTCCTTGTCGTACGGCGTCGCGTCGCAGAAAGGCGGGATGTCCTACTGTCCTTGCCGTACGGCATCACGTCGCAGAGAGGCGGGATGTCCTACTGTCCATGCCATGCGGCGTCACCTCGCAGAGAGGCGGGATGTCCTACTGTCCTTGCCATGCGGCGTCGCGTTGCAGAGAGGCGGGATGTCCTACTGTTCTTGCCATACAGCGCAGCAGAGGTGCGTGATGCGTATGTTTCCTGTTATTGCCAAGTGGGAGGATTGTGCTATCGTTAGGAGTAACTTCTTTAGAATATCAGAGACACCCTCGATCCACCGACGTCGAGGTCTGCCCCTTGCTCGTGGATAGGAGACCTGCAAATGATATGCTCTTGCTGCAGGCTGGTCATAGTGCATTCTGACTAAATGACCAAACCACTTATTTGTTGGAAGTCAATGTAGGCACTAATTGGGTTTGCCCCCAATGTCTGCCTCAGCGTAGTGTTGCGGATTCGGTCACGAATTGTCTTTCCGCAGCACTTCTTACACGACGCATCTCACAAATCTGGATCTTACTCTTTGTTTCTCTAGTAGGGACCAAGACTGACATAGATAACACAATGTCGGAATAAGTCGTGTATTACCAGCCTCCTCTTATCTGAAAGAAGCACTCTAGGGTGATTCAAAATCGTCGTAATTGGAAAGTGATAGTTGAAAACTATCGTGCGGTTAGAAAATACCATATTAGGAAATACCATGCAACAGTTTAAATTACCTAGTATTTTCTATCTACCCTCATATCATGTCCAATCAGCAGACAGTTCCTTTCTGGTGTTTATAGTCATTTTCTTTTCTTCACTGATCTCCCTCATTGGTCCTCACAATGGTCTTCTCATCTTTTTATTGATTGAGGATTATCTGCTACCGTAGGATATGATCCGTGGAACATCAAAGAATATGTTTTTTTCTCAATACCATTAACACAAATCTGTCGCATTAGAAGTCTTGGATTTGGCTTGGCTTCGTTCGTTCTCAATCTCCCGCTTCCAAACCCTGAAAGGGTTTAAAGTAGCAAAACGTAGTCCAGAAAACTGAATGCGTTGTGTTGTAGTTTACAGCTTGACTGCGATATTTGCACCTATCGGTCCAACACATCCGACTTCAGCAAGCATTTATTTTAGTACCGGGCTAGCATTCCTTCTTCGTTCCCTTCTCCTTAGCCAGTCTGCCCTGCTGCAGTCTGTTATCCAGGATCACCACGTGGAGGTGTAGAAGGGTCTTGTCAGCTCAGGTTCGTTTGCCTGAGACGCTAGCAGTCAGCTATAGGTCATTGACCGCTGAAGCTCATGCGCTGCTCAGCATCCTGATCCCCAAGTCTTGGATTTTATCGAGTTCATTTTTCTGTATGGTTTGTTCTGTCATCTGTATTTCCAAATCGCATCGTTATAAGTGTGCGAAGGTACGAGGGACAGATATTAAGAAATAGCAATTTTTTAAATACAATTATTAAAAGAGTGCGAGCCAGAAATTGTGTGTCTTACTTTTCGACATATTCCCCGTGCCTGACAACACACTTTGTTCACCTGTCAACTAGCTTGTGCATGCCCTCTAGACAAAAAAGTATTTGGTGTGACCTTTAACCAATTTTGCACCGTCTCCATTACCTTGTTGTTCGCTGTATTGGGACCCATCTGCTACACACTTTTCTATAACCGACATCATCATGGACAACTTTGCGCACAGCGCCATGACTCATGTATAAATCTACTTCTATTGCATCAACAGTGCTTCCATTACTTCGTTGTTATCTGCAAACTTCTGATCCCGCAAGTGTTCTTTCAAGCACCAAAACAAGTAAAAGTCCGATGGCGCCAAATCAAGTCAGGACTGTATGCTGGATGTTTCAAGACCTCAAATTTCTGAGCACGAACTTTCCCCACTGTATACGCAGCCGTATGTAGGTAGACGTTGTCATGTAACAGAAATACTCCATTTGAGAGAAGATCCCCGGCGTTTGGATAGTATCACCAAATTGAACCTGTTCACTGGCATGTCACTGCATCTAGCACCTGTCATAGTTTAACCCCTTTTCTGGAAATGCCCGAGTAGAGGTCCTTTAACATCCCAAAAGATGGTCATCGTGGTTTCTTAACGGAAAGGGCTTTGCATTTTTGTCTCAGCCGGAGACAACTGGTGCTTCCATTGCACCGGCTGTCTCTTACTGTCTGGTTCGTAATGGTGCACATATGACTCGTCTCCTGTCACAATTTGATGGAGAAAAACATCTCCTTTTCGGTGCGTGACGACCCAAATGCCGTGCACGGTTGTGATCATCGGACAGCTGTCTTTGGATCCATCTGCTACACACTTTCCCATAACCGTGACTCATGTAAGAAATCTACGGTTATTTCATCAATAGTGGCTTGCCTATTGCAACGAACTAGCTGGTCGATCTGCTGTTTGACTGTGTCACTAGTCAGGCTTGCTGGTCTTTCCCGTCACGGTTCATCAATGACGTTTTGTCTTCAGTTTTGAAATCTTTATACCCATTCATACACTCTCCTCTGACTCAAACAACTGTCACCATGCTGAACCTTCATTCTTCTGTAGTTTTATGAAGGTTTCACTTCTTTTCTGACAAACCCCCGCCGCCCCCCCCCCCGCCCCCCCCCCAAAAAAAAAGCAGCAAATTACGCTTCGCTGTTCTGCTACGGTGCAAGTCGACAAAATGGCGGCTATGTTGTATGCTATATTGCGCATACTGCTAGATTGTCACAACCCCTACACAAAGTATTGCTAAAGAGCCATTTTAAATCATGAAATACGATTTTTCGTTGTATATACTCTTCCATGCACTTTATATAATGTAATTGCTCTTACTTAATGACTGGCCCCTCGTTTCAATATTTCCCCGTTTACCTTAAGACTGCGCTTTTGATAATTACATTTTTCAGAGATGACTAATACTTGTCTGCTTGTTTTTAGGCCAAAACCATTCCCCATACTTTACTATACAGACTATATCATCAATAAGTTGTTTGCGTTATGGTCACACACGGATGTTTCCTGGCATATACTCTGTAGATCAAGATGCCATGTTTACTGTACACAAATATGTTGATACAGCTTCAAAATAACTAAAAAGAAATTAAACAATTCATTTAAAGGTGTCGTAATAGTTTTGTAGGCCAAGTTATACCACCCCAATTTTGATACAACTAACATTTTAATAGTATTGATAGTTTGCATGTGATCTTGTGACAAGAAGAGACACTTCTTATCAATTTAGCCTGACGGTCAAAAGACATGGTACAGGTCTTCTCTCCATCTCGCCGGCTAGCGGCCATGTGGGCGGTTGTATCAGGTCAGGTCATCCCGTAACCGGTTAGGTCGTTGGGGCACACATGAAGACATCATCACAACACCACGCCACCCTTATCTGTCAGTGGCAGCTACCTGTGCCTCTTCTGGTCGGAGATTGGTCCATTATTTTATGTTGTCCTCTCATCTCTTTTTGGGACGGCTTCTTCGTCGTCTACCTTGCACCTTTCCGTGGAAGATTGTATTTCCAAGACCATTTGATCTCGATATGTGACCGTATCAAGCGAGTTTCCTTCTTTTAACAGTTGCCAAGAGGTCTTCAAAAGGCCATATTGCTGTTGTAATTCTATCTCGTATTTCCTCAATTGTGACTCGATCTTTGTACGTGACGTTTAAAAGTCTTCGAAAACATCTCATCTCCAAGGCCTGTATCCTTCGCTGAAGGTCAGCTGTAACTGTCCATGTCTCACAAGCATAGAGGAATATTGACAGGACCAGTGTACGCATTAATCTGATTTTCGTGCATATTGCTAACCGTTTATCTTTGCCCAATTTTGTTAAGCCGTGTAAACGCCGCAATTGTCTGTGCTATTCTGGTCAATACCTCACATTTTGAGCCTCCACCACTGACGATCGACTTTAGATATCTAAAACGGTCAAACACTTCGAGTTCCTGACCATTAGCTTTTATTCTGCTGTTGAAGCCCTCGGCGTTGTTGGTCATTAATTTTGTCTTTCCAGCATTTATCTCCATACCATAGTCAAGAGCTGTTTCATCGAGTCTTCTGACCCATTCCTGGAGTTCTACTTCTGAACCCGCCAACGCCAACATCATCTGCAAAACGAAGGTTGGAAATCGTTCGGCCCCCTATCTTGACAGTACCAACGTGACCTCCAAGTGCCTCCCTCATAATTTGGGCGGTTGTATGGCTACCAGAAATACTTCCTCCTCGTCCATCTATCGTCATTCATGCGAACCACACAGCCGACCATCTGTACTTTCGTATTGATGCAAAATCGACGTCATCCCGGAGTAGTTTGGTCGCCGATGTCGGTGTTTTGGATATGGTCTCTTATGGAGATATTTAGGACTCTTTCAGTAATTCGGAGCTTCTCTTCGTCTGATTCGAGTAGATTCCAAACCTCACACCCAAGCCTCACACCCAAGCATCACACCCAAGCCTCACACCCAAGCCTCACACCCAAGCCTCACACCCAAGCCTCACACCCAAGCCTCACACCCAAACCTCCCACCCAAGCCTCACACCCAAGCCTCACACCCAAACCTCACACCCAAGCCTCACACCAAAGCCTCACACCCAAGCCTCACACCCGTACACGATTGCTGGAATAACCATGCTATTGCAGGTGTGAGCCCTGGCCGTTCTCCTGCGTGAGATCTTCTTGTCAATGTTGTGGCTGTTGTTCAATATCTGGCCTTGGTAGACATACGCATTGACATTTTCGATGGGATCATCTTCCAATCGCAGTAGGGCAGAAAATGTTCAGTAGAAATGGAAGTTTTGTTCTATTTATGTTGAGGCCAAACGCCTTGCCTGCTTTATTCAGCTCGTTTAGGCAATGTTCGGCTTCTGCATTGCTGCGGCTGAAGATCAAAATGTCGTCCGCAAACCTTAAGTGGGAGAGTATCTCGTCATCAATGTTGACACCTCGATCCTGCCAGGTGTGAGAGCATCTCGCTCATCAATGTTGACACCTCGATCTTGCCAGGTGTGAGAGTAACTCGCCCATCAATGTTGACACTTTGATCCTGCCAGGTGTGAGAGTATCTCGCCATCAATGTTGACACCGCGATCCTGCCAGGTGTGAGAGTATATCGCCCATCAATGTTGACACTTTGATCGTGCCAGGTGTGAGAGTATCTCGCCCATCAATGTTGACACTTTGATCCTGCCAGGTGTGAGAGTATCTCGCCCATCAATGTTGACACTTTGATCCTGCCAGGTGTGAGAGTATCTCGCCATCAATGTTGACACCTCGATCCTGTCAGGTGTGAGAGTATCTCGTCATCAATGTTGACACCTCGATCCTGTCAGGTGTGAGAGTATCTCGTCATCAATGTTGACACCTCGATCCGGTCAGGTGGGAGAGTATCTCGTCATCAATGTTGACACCTCGATCCTGTCAGGTGAGAGCATCTCGTCATCAATGTTGACACCTCGATCCTGCCAGGTGTGAGAGTATCTCGTCATCAATGTTGATACCTCGATCCTGTCAGGTGAGAGCATCTCGTCATCAATGTTGACACCTCGATCCTGCCAGGTGGGAGAGTATCTCGCCCATCAATGTTGACACATGGATCCTGCCAGGTGTGAGAGCATCCTGTCATCAATGTTGACACCTCGATCCTGCCAGGTGTGAGAGTATCTCGCCCATCAATGTTGACACCTCGATCCTGCCAGGTGTGAGAGTATCTCGTCATCAATGTTGACACCTCGATCCTGCCAGGTGTGAGAGTATCTCGCCCATCAATTTTGACACTTTGATCCTGTCAGTTTAAAGACGTAAAAACAACTTCAAGCGCATCTGTGAGCAGTGTATATGTACGGAAAGTGGCTTGTGGAAAAGAGTTATCGCAGTTGAGCTGTCCCATTTTATCTTCTCTATAAGCTGGGCGTTCTTTTCATCGATTCCTAGGTTCCTCAAGGCATTTAACCACTGTAATTATTTCCATGCTATCAAAGGCCTTTTTGTAGTCTACAAACACAATGCTTAACGGCACACGGAATTCCCTTGCTGTCTTCATCAACCGGTTGATTGTGTGTGGGTGGCTATTTATTGCGTAACCCTTCCTAAAACCTGTCTGCTCTCGTCGAGTAATCTTTCTAATTTGCAGGTAATTACTTTTGTCAACAGTTTATAAATAGTTGATAGCAAGCAGATTGGGCTGTTCTTTTGCCCCCTTTGGGCGTGGGGGTTGTGGAAGAGAAGAATCATGACTGTCTGGGAGCACTTCCTCTGGTCTGGAATTTGTCTTGTACGAATCCAGATGTTGAAAAGTATGGGCAGTTGGTAGGCAGTGTATTTCTGAAGCATTTCTACAGTGATTCTATCCAGACCGTGCGATTTGGCTGACTTTAGGTGTTGGGTCGTTTGCAGGACCTCGTCGCTACCTATATCGGGTAGTGACTCGGAATCTATATTTAGTGGTTTGTTGGTCACTCCTGTTTTTGATGCGAAGAGACCCATATATAACTTTGTGCATTCATCCTCGATTTACTCTTTATCTGTCAATGATGTGCCATCTTCCTTCTTCAATGATGTTGTGGGGCTCTTTTCTTTTGTTGTTGTGTCTTCCTGCATTTTATGATTCAACTTCTCTTCTCAGAGGCCTTTATCAGACGTTGCAAGCAAAACTGCTCATACTGTTCTTTGAGTCTGTGTCTTATTTCATTGCTTAGTTCACAGAGTGCAATCGTATTTAGCCCACCTCTGATCTTGAGCATTTCCAAAGTTGCAAGAATGCTATATGTCCACGCTGGTGTGGTTTCCTTCCTGCTGCTGGTTTTGGGTATTTTGGCAGCGTTGGTGCAGCTGTTCAAAACGTGCATCAGTTATTCCAGGTTGCAGGTAAGAGATCCCATTCGTTGTCAATTCTGGTTATTTAATAAGGTTCGCAAACTTCGCTGCATCTAATGTTGTGGACACCATGGGGCGGCGTTTGAATGGAGCAGTGTTCAGGTTTATTGTCGCCATAATCGACCCGTGATAGCTGCCTATATCAAGTAAGTGCAGTGTCGCCACTGAGCACGTTGTCGATTTCAGCCTTGCTCTCCCAGTTTGGTGAGTGTCATTGCCTCCCCCCCCCCTCCCCTTCACAAGCCGCTTGTTTGAAGTAACTGTTCATGACGTGTAGCTCGTGCATCCAAATCAAAAAAGCGATCTATCATTTCGTTTTGTCACCTGAAAAGCTGCCCAAGTAGGTTTCATTCTCCCTTTTGGACCCGACACGTGCGTTAAAATCTCCAATGGGATTAAGATGCTGAGCAGCGCATGGGCTGCAGCGGTCAGCGACCCATAGCTGATTGCTAGCGTCCGGGCGGTGATCCTGGATAACAGGCTGCAGCAGGGCAGACTGGCTAAGGAGAAGGGATCGAAGAGGGAATGCTAACCCGGTACTCAAAAAATGCTTGCTGAAGTCGGATGTGTTGGACAGAAAGGTGCAAATATCGCAGTCAAGCTATAAACCACGACACAACGCATTCAGTTCTCTGGACTATATTCTGCTACTTAGGCCTATGCCAGGGTTTGGTAGCGGGAGATTGAGAACGAAAGAAACCAAGCCAACCCAAAATCTCCAATGGTTATTTTTGTGTACGCAGGCTATTGTATTCTCTTGCTGTACGTATAAATGTTCTAGGGAGTCTTCATCGTATCCACTATGGGAGCAAAGAATTTGACAAACAGGCGTGGTATCGCCTGACCTCTCGTAGCTTGGGTGCAGTAATTCTAGAGTTGACTATCTTGGTAGACTGGATGTTTCGTGTATGTTCACTAGCAATGATGAAGCCAGCCCCGCCAATGTTGTACTGGTCTTCACGGGCACCAATGTGTACTTCATCTCTATTGTCGAACCACTTGTGACCCAGCCAATTCAATCTTCCTTATTGTATCATTTACAATATTTGTAGTTGTGCACCTACCTTAGTGAGGACAGTGTCATTGGATCTTCTTTATGTCCAACTCAATCGTTCCATTCTACGGTAGCACCGCATTTAAACTGTTTTCAAGTTTTTTTCATCCTTCTTTGCTAGAGCCTGTGTCTCAGCCCCAATACAGTGCAATTGGTTATATATGAGTGGCGATTTTTTTCCTCAGTTCTATCCTGATATTCCTCGAGATTATCCATTTTTTTCCCTTTTTCCGAAGGTCTTTTTTCCCCTATACCATCCTTGTCTTAATTTCTGTCTCACTGCAGGCTTCTGTTATCGTTTACCCTAAAAGTGTAAACTTCTGTACTTATTTGATTATTTCTTCATTAATTATTATATTTATTTGTCTTTGTTGCTTGGCTATTACCATAGTCTTTGTCGTCAATGTGTTTATTTTCAAGCCAACTCTTTTCTGTGCTGTTAATTATTTCCACTAATTAACGTTCCAATCAAACTCATGATATATAATTTCTGTCTCAACAGACACTATAACTTCACCAGCTGAAAATTTCACTTACATTAAAAGTTATACTCATGATATATAATTTCTGTCTCAGCAGACACTATAACTTCACCAGCTGAAAATTTCACTTACATTAAAAGTTATACTCATGATATATAATTTCTGTCTCAGCAGACACTATAACTTCACCAGCTGAAAATTTCACTTACATTAAAAGTTATACTCATGATATATAATTTCTGTCTCAACAGACACTATAACTTCACCAGCTGAAAATTTCACTTACATTAAAAGTTATACTCATGATATATAATTTCTGTCTCAGCAGACACTATAACTTCACCAGCTGAAAATTTCACTTACATTAAAAGTTATACTCATGATATATAATTTCTGTCTCAGCAGACACTATAACTTCACCAGCTGAAAATTTCACTTACATTAAAAGTTATACTCATGATATATAATTTCTGTCTCAGCAGACACTATAACTTCACCAGCTGAAAATTTCACTTACATTAAAAGTTATACTCATGATATATAATTTCTGTCTCAGCAGACACTATAACTTCACCAGCTGAAAATTTCACTTACATTAAAAGTTATACTCATGATATATAATTTCTGTCTCAGCAGACACTATAACTTCACCAGCTGAAAATTTCACTTACATTAAAAGTTATACTCATGATATATAATTTCTGTCTCAGCAGACACTATAACTTCACCAGCTGAAAATTTCACTTACATTAAAAGTTATACTCATGATATATAATTTCTGTCTCAGCAGACACTATAACTTCACCAGCTGAAAATTTCACTTACATTAAAAGTTATACTCATGATATATAATTTCTGTCTCAGCAGACACTATAACTTCACCAGCTGAAAATTTCACTTACATTAAAAGTTATACTCATGATATATAATTTCTGTCTCAGCAGACACTATAACTTCACCAGCTGAAAATTTCACTTACATTAAAAGTTATACTCATGATATATAATTTCTGTCTCAGCAGACACTATAACTTCACCAGCTGAAAATTTCACTTACATTAAAAGTTATACTCATGATATATAATTTCTGTCTCAGCAGACACTATAACTTCACCAGCTGAAAATTTCACTTACATTAAAAGTTATACTCATGATATATAATTTCTGTCTCAGCAGACACTATAACTTCACCAGCTGAAAATTTCACTTACATTAAAAGTTATACTCATGATATATAATTTCTGTCTCAGCAGACACTATAACTTCACCAGCTGAAAATTTCACTTACATTAAAAGTTATACTCATGATATATAATTTCTGTCTCAGCAGACACTATAACTTCACCAGCTGAAAATTTCACTTACATTAAAAGTTATACTCATGATATATAATTTCTGTCTCAGCAGACACTATAACTTCACCAGCTGAAAATTTCACTTACATTAAAAGTTATACTCATGATATATAATTTCTGTCTCAGCAGACACTATAACTTCACCAGCTGAAAATTTCACTTACATTAAAAGTTATACTCATGATATATAATTTCTGTCTCAGCAGACACTATAACTTCACCAGCTGAAAATTTCACTTACATTAAAAGTTATACTCATGATATATAATTTCTGTCTCAGCAGACACTATAACTTCACCAGCTGAAAATTTCACTTACATTAAAAGTTATACTCATGATATATAATTTCTGTCTCAGCAGACACTATAACTTCACCAGCTGAAAATTTCACTTACATTAAAAGTTATACTCATGATATATAATTTCTGTCTCAGCAGACACTATAACTTCACCAGCTGAAAATTTCACTTACATTAAAAGTTATACTCATGATATATAATTTCTGTCTCAGCAGACACTATAACTTCACCAGCTGAAAATTTCACTTACATTAAAAGTTATACTCATGATATATAATTTCTGTCTCAGCAGACACTATAACTTCACCAGCTGAAAATTTCACTTACATTAAAAGTTATACTCATGATATATAATTTCTGTCTCAGCAGACACTATAACTTCACCAGCTGAAAATTTCACTTACATTAAAAGTTATACTCATGATATATAATTTCTGTCTCAGCAGACACTATAACTTCACCAGCTGAAAATTTCACTTACATTAAAAGTTATACTCATGATATATAATTTCTGTCTCAGCAGACACTATAACTTCACCAGCTGAAAATTTCACTTACATTAAAAGTTATACTCATGATATATAATTTCTGTCTCAGCAGACACTATAACTTCACCAGCTGAAAATTTCACTTACATTAAAAGTTATACTCATGATATATAATTTCTGTCTCAGCAGACACTATAACTTCACCAGCTGAAAATTTCACTTACATTAAAAGTTATACTCATGATATATAATTTCTGTCTCAGCAGACACTATAACTTCACCAGCTGAAAATTTCACTTACATTAAAAGTTATACTCATGATATATAATTTCTGTCTCAGCAGACACTATAACTTCACCAGCTGAAAATTTCACTTACATTAAAAGTTATACTCATGATATATAATTTCTGTCTCAGCAGACACTATAACTTCACCAGCTGAAAATTTCACTTACATTAAAAGTTATACTCATGATATATAATTTCTGTCTCAGCAGACACTATAACTTCACCAGCTGAAAATTTCACTTACATTAAAAGTTATACTCATGATATATAATTTCTGTCTCAGCAGACACTATAACTTCACCAGCTGAAAATTTCACTTACATTAAAAGTTATACTCATGATATATAATTTCTGTCTCAGCAGACACTATAACTTCACCAGCTGAAAATTTCACTTACATTAAAAGTTATACTCATGATATATAATTTCTGTCTCAGCAGACACTATAACTTCACCAGCTGAAAATTTCACTTACATTAAAAGTTATACTCATGATATATAATTTCTGTCTCAGCAGACACTATAACTTCACCAGCTGAAAATTTCACTTACATTAAAAGTTATACTCATGATATATAATTTCTGTCTCAGCAGACACTATAACTTCACCAGCTGAAAATTTCACTTACATTAAAAGTTATACTCATGATATATAATTTCTGTCTCAGCAGACACTATAACTTCACCAGCTGAAAATTTCACTTACATTAAAAGTTATACTCATGATATATAATTTCTGTCTCAGCAGACACTATAACTTCACCAGCTGAAAATTTCACTTACATTAAAAGTTATACTCATGATATATAATTTCTGTCTCAGCAGACACTATAACTTCACCAGCTGAAAATTTCACTTACATTAAAAGTTATACTCATGATATATAATTTCTGTCTCAGCAGACACTATAACTTCACCAGCTGAAAATTTCACTTACATTAAAAGTTATACTCATGATATATAATTTCTGTCTCAGCAGACACTATAACTTCACCAGCTGAAAATTTCACTTACATTAAAAGTTATACTCATGATATATAATTTCTGTCTCAGCAGACACTATAACTTCACCAGCTGAAAATTTCACTTACATTAAAAGTTATACTCATGATATATAATTTCTGTCTCAGCAGACACTATAACTTCACCAGCTGAAAATTTCACTTACATTAAAAGTTATACTCATGATATATAATTTCTGTCTCAGCAGACACTATAACTTCACCAGCTGAAAATTTCACTTACATTAAAAGTTATACTCATGATATATAATTTCTGTCTCAGCAGACACTATAACTTCACCAGCTGAAAATTTCACTTACATTAAAAGTTATACTCATGATATATAATTTCTGTCTCAGCAGACACTATAACTTCACCAGCTGAAAATTTCACTTACATTAAAAGTTATACTCATGATATATAATTTCTGTCTCAGCAGACACTATAACTTCACCAGCTGAAAATTTCACTTACATTAAAAGTTATACTCATGATATATAATTTCTGTCTCAGCAGACACTATAACTTCACCAGCTGAAAATTTCACTTACATTAAAAGTTATACTCATGATATATAATTTCTGTCTCAGCAGACACTATAACTTCACCAGCTGAAAATTTCACTTACATTAAAAGTTATACTCATGATATATAATTTCTGTCTCAGCAGACACTATAACTTCACCAGCTGAAAATTTCACTTACATTAAAAGTTATACTCATGATATATAATTTCTGTCTCAGCAGACACTATAACTTCACCAGCTGAAAATTTCACTTACATTAAAAGTTATACTCATGATATATAATTTCTGTCTCAGCAGACACTATAACTTCACCAGCTGAAAATTTCACTTACATTAAAAGTTATACTCATGATATATAATTTCTGTCTCAGCAGACACTATAACTTCACCAGCTGAAAATTTCACTTACATTAAAAGTTATACTCATGATATATAATTTCTGTCTCAGCAGACACTATAACTTCACCAGCTGAAAATTTCACTTACATTAAAAGTTATACTCATGATATATAATTTCTGTCTCAGCAGACACTATAACTTCACCAGCTGAAAATTTCACTTACATTAAAAGTTATACTCATGATATATAATTTCTGTCTCAGCAGACACTATAACTTCACCAGCTGAAAATTTCACTTACATTAAAAGTTATACTCATGATATATAATTTCTGTCTCAGCAGACACTATAACTTCACCAGCTGAAAATTTCACTTACATTAAAAGTTATACTCATGATATATAATTTCTGTCTCAGCAGACACTATAACTTCACCAGCTGAAAATTTCACTTACATTAAAAGTTATACTCATGATATATAATTTCTGTCTCAGCAGACACTATAACTTCACCAGCTGAAAATTTCACTTACATTAAAAGTTATACTCATGATATATAATTTCTGTCTCAGCAGACACTATAACTTCACCAGCTGAAAATTTCACTTACATTAAAAGTTATACTCATGATATATAATTTCTGTCTCAGCAGACACTATAACTTCACCAGCTGAAAATTTCACTTACATTAAAAGTTATACTCATGATATATAATTTCTGTCTCAGCAGACACTATAACTTCACCAGCTGAAAATTTCACTTACATTAAAAGTTATACTCATGATATATAATTTCTGTCTCAGCAGACACTATAACTTCACCAGCTGAAAATTTCACTTACATTAAAAGTTATACTCATGATATATAATTTCTGTCTCAGCAGACACTATAACTTCACCAGCTGAAAATTTCACTTACATTAAAAGTTATACTCATGATATATAATTTCTGTCTCAGCAGACACTATAACTTCACCAGCTGAAAATTTCACTTACATTAAAAGTTATACTCATGATATATAATTTCTGTCTCAGCAGACACTATAACTTCACCAGCTGAAAATTTCACTTACATTAAAAGTTATACTCATGATATATAATTTCTGTCTCAGCAGACACTATAACTTCACCAGCTGAAAATTTCACTTACATTAAAAGTTATACTCATGATATATAATTTCTGTCTCAGCAGACACTATAACTTCACCAGCTGAAAATTTCACTTACATTAAAAGTTATACTCATGATATATAATTTCTGTCTCAGCAGACACTATAACTTCACCAGCTGAAAATTTCACTTACATTAAAAGTTATACTCATGATATATAATTTCTGTCTCAGCAGACACTATAACTTCACCAGCTGAAAATTTCACTTACATTAAAAGTTATACTCATGATATATAATTTCTGTCTCAGCAGACACTATAACTTCACCAGCTGAAAATTTCACTTACATTAAAAGTTATACTCATGATATATAATTTCTGTCTCAGCAGACACTATAACTTCACCAGCTGAAAATTTCACTTACATTAAAAGTTATACTCATGATATATAATTTCTGTCTCAGCAGACACTATAACTTCACCAGCTGAAAATTTCACTTACATTAAAAGTTATACTCATGATATATAATTTCTGTCTCAGCAGACACTATAACTTCACCAGCTGAAAATTTCACTTACATTAAAAGTTATACTCATGATATATAATTTCTGTCTCAGCAGACACTATAACTTCACCAGCTGAAAATTTCACTTACATTAAAAGTTATACTCATGATATATAATTTCTGTCTCAGCAGACACTATAACTTCACCAGCTGAAAATTTCACTTACATTAAAAGTTATACTCATGATATATAATTTCTGTCTCAGCAGACACTATAACTTCACCAGCTGAAAATTTCACTTACATTAAAAGTTATACTCATGATATATAATTTCTGTCTCAGCAGACACTATAACTTCACCAGCTGAAAATTTCACTTACATTAAAAGTTATACTCATGATATATAATTTCTGTCTCAGCAGACACTATAACTTCACCAGCTGAAAATTTCACTTACATTAAAAGTTATACTCATGATATATAATTTCTGTCTCAGCAGACACTATAACTTCACCAGCTGAAAATTTCACTTACATTAAAAGTTATACTCATGATATATAATTTCTGTCTCAGCAGACACTATAACTTCACCAGCTGAAAATTTCACTTACATTAAAAGTTATACTCATGATATATAATTTCTGTCTCAGCAGACACTATAACTTCACCAGCTGAAAATTTCACTTACATTAAAAGTTATACTCATGATATATAATTTCTGTCTCAGCAGACACTATAACTTCACCAGCTGAAAATTTCACTTACATTAAAAGTTATACTCATGATATATAATTTCTGTCTCAGCAGACACTATAACTTCACCAGCTGAAAATTTCACTTACATTAAAAGTTATACTCATGATATATAATTTCTGTCTCAGCAGACACTATAACTTCACCAGCTGAAAATTTCACTTACATTAAAAGTTATACTCATGATATATAATTTCTGTCTCAGCAGACACTATAACTTCACCAGCTGAAAATTTCACTTACATTAAAAGTTATACTCATGATATATAATTTCTGTCTCAGCAGACACTATAACTTCACCAGCTGAAAATTTCACTTACATTAAAAGTTATACTCATGATATATAATTTCTGTCTCAGCAGACACTATAACTTCACCAGCTGAAAATTTCACTTACATTAAAAGTTATACTCATGATATATAATTTCTGTCTCAGCAGACACTATAACTTCACCAGCTGAAAATTTCACTTACATTAAAAGTTATACTCATGATATATAATTTCTGTCTCAGCAGACACTATAACTTCACCAGCTGAAAATTTCACTTACATTAAAAGTTATACTCATGATATATAATTTCTGTCTCAGCAGACACTATAACTTCACCAGCTGAAAATTTCACTTACATTAAAAGTTATACTCATGATATATAATTTCTGTCTCAGCAGACACTATAACTTCACCAGCTGAAAATTTCACTTACATTAAAAGTTATACTCATGATATATAATTTCTGTCTCAGCAGACACTATAACTTCACCAGCTGAAAATTTCACTTACATTAAAAGTTATACTCATGATATATAATTTCTGTCTCAGCAGACACTATAACTTCACCAGCTGAAAATTTCACTTACATTAAAAGTTATACTCATGATATATAATTTCTGTCTCAGCAGACACTATAACTTCACCAGCTGAAAATTTCACTTACATTAAAAGTTATACTCATGATATATAATTTCTGTCTCAGCAGACACTATAACTTCACCAGCTGAAAATTTCACTTACATTAAAAGTTATACTCATGATATATAATTTCTGTCTCAGCAGACACTATAACTTCACCAGCTGAAAATTTCACTTACATTAAAAGTTATACTCATGATATATAATTTCTGTCTCAGCAGACACTATAACTTCACCAGCTGAAAATTTCACTTACATTAAAAGTTATACTCATGATATATAATTTCTGTCTCAGCAGACACTATAACTTCACCAGCTGAAAATTTCACTTACATTAAAAGTTATACTCATGATATATAATTTCTGTCTCAGCAGACACTATAACTTCACCAGCTGAAAATTTCACTTACATTAAAAGTTATACTCATGATATATAATTTCTGTCTCAGCAGACACTATAACTTCACCAGCTGAAAATTTCACTTACATTAAAAGTTATACTCATGATATATAATTTCTGTCTCAGCAGACACTATAACTTCACCAGCTGAAAATTTCACTTACATTAAAAGTTATACTCATGATATATAATTTCTGTCTCAGCAGACACTATAACTTCACCAGCTGAAATTTCACTTACATTAAAAGTTATACTCATGATATATAATTTCTGTCTCAGCAGACACTATAACTTCACCAGCTGAAAATTTCACTTACATTAAAAGTTATACTCATGATATATAATTTCTGTCTCAGCAGACACTATAACTTCACCAGCTGAAAATTTCACTTACATTAAAAGTTATACTCATGATATATAATTTCTGTCTCAGCAGACACTATAACTTCACCAGCTGAAAATTTCACTTACATTAAAAGTTATACTCATGATATATAATTTCTGTCTCAGCAGACACTATAACTTCACCAGCTGAAAATTTCACTTACATTAAAAGTTATACTCATGATATATAATTTCTGTCTCAGCAGACACTATAACTTCACCAGCTGAAAATTTCACTTACATTAAAAGTTATACTCATGATATATAATTTCTGTCTCAGCAGACACTATAACTTCACCAGCTGAAAATTTCACTTACATTAAAAGTTATACTCATGATATATAATTTCTGTCTCAGCAGACACTATAACTTCACCAGCTGAAAATTTCACTTACATTAAAAGTTATACTCATGATATATAATTTCTGTCTCAGCAGACACTATAACTTCACCAGCTGAAAATTTCACTTACATTAAAAGTTATACTCATGATATATAATTTCTGTCTCAGCAGACACTATAACTTCACCAGCTGAAAATTTCACTTACATTAAAAGTTATACTCATGATATATAATTTCTGTCTCAGCAGACACTATAACTTCACCAGCTGAAAATTTCACTTACATTAAAAGTTATACTCATGATATATAATTTCTGTCTCAGCAGACACTATAACTTCACCAGCTGAAAATTTCACTTACATTAAAAGTTATACTCATGATATATAATTTCTGTCTCAGCAGACACTATAACTTCACCAGCTGAAAATTTCACTTACATTAAAAGTTATACTCATGATATATAATTTCTGTCTCAGCAGACACTATAACTTCACCAGCTGAAAATTTCACTTACATTAAAAGTTATACTCATGATATATAATTTCTGTCTCAGCAGACACTATAACTTCACCAGCTGAAAATTTCACTTACATTAAAAGTTATACTCATGATATATAATTTCTGTCTCAGCAGACACTATAACTTCACCAGCTGAAAATTTCACTTACATTAAAAGTTATACTCATGATATATAATTTCTGTCTCAGCAGACACTATAACTTCACCAGCTGAAAATTTCACTTACATTAAAAGTTATACTCATGATATATAATTTCTGTCTCAGCAGACACTATAACTTCACCAGCTGAAAATTTCACTTACATTAAAAGTTATACTCATGATATATAATTTCTGTCTCAGCAGACACTATAACTTCACCAGCTGAAAATTTCACTTACATTAAAAGTTATACTCATGATATATAATTTCTGTCTCAGCAGACACTATAACTTCACCAGCTGAAAATTTCACTTACATTAAAAGTTATACTCATGATATATAATTTCTGTCTCAGCAGACACTATAACTTCACCAGCTGAAAATTTCACTTACATTAAAAGTTATACTCATGATATATAATTTCTGTCTCAGCAGACACTATAACTTCACCAGCTGAAAATTTCACTTACATTAAAAGTTATACTCATGATATATAATTTCTGTCTCAGCAGACACTATAACTTCACCAGCTGAAAATTTCACTTACATTAAAAGTTATACTCATGATATATAATTTCTGTCTCAGCAGACACTATAACTTCACCAGCTGAAAATTTCACTTACATTAAAAGTTATACTCATGATATATAATTTCTGTCTCAGCAGACACTATAACTTCACCAGCTGAAAATTTCACTTACATTAAAAGTTATACTCATGATATATAATTTCTGTCTCAGCAGACACTATAACTTCACCAGCTGAAAATTTCACTTACATTAAAAGTTATACTCATGATATATAATTTCTGTCTCAGCAGACACTATAACTTCACCAGCTGAAAATTTCACTTACATTAAAAGTTATACTCATGATATATAATTTCTGTCTCAGCAGACACTATAACTTCACCAGCTGAAAATTTCACTTACATTAAAAGTTATACTCATGATATATAATTTCTGTCTCAGCAGACACTATAACTTCACCAGCTGAAAATTTCACTTACATTAAAAGTTATACTCATGATATATAATTTCTGTCTCAGCAGACACTATAACTTCACCAGCTGAAAATTTCACTTACATTAAAAGTTATACTCATGATATATAATTTCTGTCTCAGCAGACACTATAACTTCACCAGCTGAAAATTTCACTTACATTAAAAGTTATACTCATGATATATAATTTCTGTCTCAGCAGACACTATAACTTCACCAGCTGAAAATTTCACTTACATTAAAAGTTATACTCATGATATATAATTTCTGTCTCAGCAGACACTATAACTTCACCAGCTGAAAATTTCACTTACATTAAAAGTTATACTCATGATATATAATTTCTGTCTCAGCAGACACTATAACTTCACCAGCTGAAAATTTCACTTACATTAAAAGTTATACTCATGATATATAATTTCTGTCTCAGCAGACACTATAACTTCACCAGCTGAAAATTTCACTTACATTAAAAGTTATACTCATGATATATAATTTCTGTCTCAGCAGACACTATAACTTCACCAGCTGAAAATTTCACTTACATTAAAAGTTATACTCATGATATATAATTTCTGTCTCAGCAGACACTATAACTTCACCAGCTGAAAATTTCACTTACATTAAAAGTTATACTCATGATATATAATTTCTGTCTCAGCAGACACTATAACTTCACCAGCTGAAAATTTCACTTACATTAAAAGTTATACTCATGATATATAATTTCTGTCTCAGCAGACACTATAACTTCACCAGCTGAAAATTTCACTTACATTAAAAGTTATACTCATGATATATAATTTCTGTCTCAGCAGACACTATAACTTCACCAGCTGAAAATTTCACTTACATTAAAAGTTATACTCATGATATATAAT